>JBBGZY010000748.1:2675000-3275000 GCA_037952925.1 Lithobates clamitans
ATTTTTTATATAAGTAGTTTTGCTTCCTGCTGACACTTATCTCATTAGTAAAGCTTGACTGATAGCAATGTAGATTGTAATGCAAAAAAACACAATATTGTACCAATTTTTTGGTTAAAAAAAATTGTGTACGCCCCTGGAATTGCAAAAACCTATGGTACCCAAAATTTTCCATAGACAATGCTTTTAAAGCCTTTACAGGTTATCACTTTAAAGGGGAGGTCCACCAAAAAAAAATATTAAAAGCCAGCAGCTACAAATACTGCAGCTGCTGACTTTTAATATATGGACACTTACCTGTCCATGGAGCCCGCGATGTCGGCAGCCGAAGCCGATCTGTCCGTCGGCTCCCGGCTGCTGCCGCCGCCATCCTCGGTAAGGGAATAAGGAAGTGAAGCCGTGCAGCTTCACTTCCTGGTTCCCTAATGTGCATGCGCGAGTCTCGTTGGGTGTCCTCTCTGGTCCCTGCTGTGTTCTGGGACCTGTGTGTCTCCCAGAATACAGTGGGGGAGGATAGAGTAGGTGCCGGAAGTGGCGTAGGTCACCGCAAGCGCAGCGGTGATCTATGCCAGGAAGTGGGAGCAAATACCTGTATTAGACAGGTTCTGCTCCCTCCTCCCCCCTGAAAGGTTCCAAATGTGACACCGGAGGGGGGGAGGAATCCAAAAAGTGGAAGTTCCATTTTTGGGTGAAACTCCACTTTAAAGTTAACCATGAATTATTACAATTACAATTATTGCTCTTACTCAGAAATTTGCGACAATACCTCACATGTATGGCACAGTTGATGTGCACATTCACATGCTTGCCCTATGCTGTGCTTTTTAGATGGGGTGTGTAAGCGGGTGATGGGGGTGCTTTAAAATAAAAATATTTTATACAATTATTTCTTTTATTTTTACACGTTTTTGCTATTACAACAGGGCTACCCCCTATGTAGTACATGGGCAGGTGGCAGGTACTTTTTATAAACACATTGTTATGGGGTCTATTAGACCCTCAATTGCCTTCCCAGCCCTCCAATGCAACTATTCAAACACAGATCGTGTTTGAATAGTTGCATTCTCGGCTACACTAAATGAGGAATGACAGCTGTGGGTCTACCCAGAAGTGATATAATAAACAATGCTTTCAGGTTCATTAATCACAGGAGGGATCCTCCTGCTTTCACCTGGGAAGCAGTTTCTGACTTTTCTAGGCTCCCCAGTGGAATGGGAGAGCCTGGAAACCACCATGGGTGCCTTTGGCAGCTGGGAGCAGGACACTCCTTTAAGAGCCCTGTAAAAGTGATCTGGGACCTGTGTGTGACACTAAAGCCACTGGTGGCACTAAAGCCACCGAATCACTTTCATCAGGAAGCTTTTCGTCATCTCTTAAAGCTGGTATCAAGCTCACAGCTGCAGCAGCAGCTCTGTGCTTAATCTAACCATTTGTCTACTTTGCCATTTATAAACGTACCTTGCTAGAGAAGTGGTTAATAAAGCCCAATTAGATTAGGGTCCAAGTAGACTACAAAAATACTGGGAACTGCTGGCAGATTTTGGTAGAATACAACTCCAGCTTGCGAAACCTCTGAACACAACACACTGTAAAATGTCCATATTGCCAGGAACCTCTTACAGTGATTACTACCTGGCTATTGATGTGGCTGACACTCAGAAGGTTCACTGTAAACTGGTTCCTGTGCATGTGCATGATTGTTCCCTTGTATGGGTTTCAGTTCTTTTAAAACGTAAATGCTTGGTGTAAATGTTCTTTCCTCTGTGTACACAAACAACAACAAACGTTCTTTCAAATAGGATTAGATCAGAATACTTTATTAATCCCAAAGGGAAATTGTTACGACAAAGGCACACTTAACAAAGACAACACAAGATCACAACAATAAAATGAACAAGAAGCAAAAACACAACAAAATTACCAATAACAGCCATTGACACCAATAACAAAATTAAAACTATACTACAAATAAAACATCCATACAATTAAAATACAACATAGAATAAATAACACAGATTAAAATAACAGACAATCAAACTACCAAATACAAATAATATACCACTTTCTCTAACACCACCCCAAATAATAACCAACACAATACCAACATACTAAAAAAGCAACACAAATCCTGATGATAAACAAGAATTAAATCTTCACCTCCTGCCCTCACAGAAAAAAATGATATATCTTGATCGTCACAGGCAAAAATGATTTCCTGTGCCTCTCTGTGGTGCATTGTGGGTGTAACAATCTGTCACTGATGGTACTCCGCAGACTAACTAGCGTATTGTGGAGTGGGTGGGAGGAGTTGTCCAAGATTTAACGTAACTTGAACAACATTCTCCTCTCCAACACTGTTGTAAAAGACTCCAATTTCTATCCAACATCACTGGCCTTGCGAATTAGTTTGTAGAGTCTGTTGGTGTCGGACACCCTAAGCCTGCCTCCCCAGCATGCCACTGCATACTGGCCACCACAGACTCATAAAGCATCATCCGGCAGATGTTAAAGGACCTCAGTCTCCTCAAAAAAAAGTGGTAGCTCTGGCCCTTCCTATAGAGCACCTCAGTGTTCTTGCTCCAGTCCAGCTTATTATCTATGTGCACCCCCAGATACTTGTAACTCTCTACTACCTCCACATCCACTCCTTGACTAGAGATTGGGGTCACTGGTGGTTTCTTATTTCTGAAATCCACAACCAGTTTCTTTGTCTTTGTCACATTTTGAAATAGATGATTAACCTCACACCATGTGACAAAGTTCTGCACCAAGTCCTATACTCTCTTCCCCATCCCTGATACATCCCACTGCCGCAGAGTCATCTGAAATCTTCCGAAGATGACAAGACACTGTCTGGTAGCTGAAATCAGTGGTGTAGACAGTAAAAAGAAAGGGAGAGAGAACTGTCCCCTGTGGAACCCCAATATTGCTGATCACCTTATCTGACACACAGTCTACTGTGGTCTTCCTGTCAGGTAGTCTAAAATCCATGACACAAGGGAAACATCAACCTGCTGCTGCTAGCTTCTCGCTCAAAAGATCCAGCCTGATAGTATCAAAATCGCTGGAGAAGTCAAAAACCATGACCTGATCAGTGATTGCTGACTTATCCAGATGTGCATACATGCAATTTAACACGCAATTGGCTAGTATGCAAACTGCAAAGGGTCTAAGCATTTGCTAATCATGGGTCGTAACTAGGGTTGTCCCGATACCACTTTTTTAGGACCGAGTACAAGTACCATACTTTTTTTCAAGTACTCGCCGATACCGATTACCGATACTTTTTTTTAATGTCACGTGACAGTGTTTTTTTTTTTTCTTTTAACAGTGCTTTCTTTTTTTTCGGGGGGGGGGGGGGGGGTGAACGGTGTATGTGTATGTTTTTTTTTATTATTTACAATTTCTATTTTATACAATAATATTTTTTTTATTCTTTATTGCAATATGTGTTTTTTTTGTTTTTTTTTTCTAATCAGCCCTATTGGGGGGCTTTGGTGAGATATCAGGGGTCTTAACAGACCTCTGATATCTCCCCCTTGAGACAGAGAAAGAGACAGAGGATAGGGATTCCCCAGTCCCTTTCTCTGCAGCCTCAGCTGCACTGAGAATGAATGGAGAGAAGACAGGGGCTCCTCTCCATTCATAAACTGACACATCGTAATCACAGGAGATTACAATGTTTCAGTTATGTGAATGGACAGAGTCAGCTGACTCTATCCATACACAAATGAAGGAGGAGGGGGACGGCAGAACGGAGAGGCACAGAGAAGGAGAGCACAACGGAGGGGACAGCGGAGGGGGACAGAGAAGGAGAGCAGAACGGAGGGGACAGCGGAGGGGGACAGAGAAGGAGAGCAGAACGGAGGGGACAGCGGAGGGGGACAGAGAAAGAGAGCAGAACGGAGGGGACAGCGGGGGGGGGGACAGAGAAGGAGAGCAGAGCGGAGGGGACAGCGGAGGGGGACAGAGAAGGAGAGCAGAACGGAGGGGACAGCGGAGGGGGACAGAGAAGGAGAGGGGAACGGAGGGGACAGCGGAGGGGGACAGAGAAAGAGAGCAGAACGGAGGGGACAGCGGAGGGGACAGAGAAGGAGAGCAGAACGGAGGGGACAGCGAAGGGGGACAGAGAAGGAGAGGGGAACGGAGGGGGCATGGAGGAGGATGCAGTGACAGTCAGCGGTGACCGATCACCGCTGTATGTCACTAAAGCCGCTGGGGGGAGAATCTTGTAACTCCCCCACGTGCCGATCACAGCTGTCCTCTAGGTAACGGGGGAAGCATCGGGAGCATTTGCCCGAGTACAAGTACTTGGGCAAATGCTCGGTATTGGTGCCGATACCGATACTAGTATTGGTATCGGGACAACCCTAGTCGTAACTGATGTAAAACAAGACTCTCCAAGGTCTTCATGATGTGGGAGGGCAAAGCCACTGATCTATAATTCTTGGAGCCACAAGGACATGGTATCTTTGGCACAGGGAGAAGACAGGACGTCCTCCACAACTCAGGAACCTTTCTTAGACTCAGGCTCTAGTTAAAGACCCGTTCAAGAACACTCCCCAGCTGGTCTGCACATGCCTTAAGCACCCTGGGACTAACTCCATCAGGGCCTGCTGATTTTACTGCCTTAAGTCTACTCAACTGTCTACTCACCTGATCATCTGTAAAGGACATTGATGCACTTTCCCGTAAAGGAGGAGTAGAGTTGCTTTTATAAAAAGATAAAAAGAACAACCGGTTAAACTATCCAATAGGGGTGAATCAGAACACAGATTAAAGGAGGAAGGACATCTAGTATGGGGGAGCTTTGTGTTGAATCTGAGGGAGTTAAAGCCAAGGCCTCTGAATCAAACCTATTTAAAAAATGGTTCAGTTCATTTGCCCTCTCCACATCACCCCTAGTCCCTCCACCAACCTGCTTAAGACCTGTAATGGTTGTCATGCCACTCCAGACCTCTCTCACTTTGTTTTGCTGGAGTTTCTTCTCCAGCCTTCTGCTATATTTCTCCGTAGCCTCTCCAGTCTTTATCCTCAGGTCCCTCTGAATCATTTTTAACTCCTTTCTATTACCCACTCTAAAAGCCATCTTCTTGGAGTTAAGAATATCCTTCATATCCCTAGTTACCCATGGTTTATTATTTGAATAACAATGAACAATTCTTGTTGGAACAATAGAATCTACACAGAAATTAATATAATGTGTTATGCACTCAGTAAGCCCATCAAAGTCCCTCCCATGTGGCTCACAGAGTGCATTCCAATCTGTTGCCTCAAAACAGCCCTGCAATAACTCAAAGGACTCCTCAGACCATCTCTTCACTGATCTGGTGGTCACAGGTTGTCTCTTAACCATGGGCACATAACAAGGATTGAGGTAGAGCAAATTATGATCTGATCTGCCCAAAGGTGGAAGAGGAGAAGAACTGTGTGCATTCTCCACGTTGGCATACAGCAGATGCAGAGTCCTATTCTATTTAGTTGGACAGCTTACTAAGTGTGAAGTGTGTCAAGGTTTTCTCCATGGTGACATGATTAAAATCACCTGAAATTATGATAATGGCATTGGGATGCTTGGTTTGAAATTTTGCAATAACACCATCACTTGCCAATGTTGGGTTAGCAGAAGGTGGAATATACGCCACCACAACAATAATGTGGAATCTCCCTAGGCAAGTAATAAGGCCAAAGCCCTATAACCAATATTTCTATATCTGGGCAGCAAACACTTTCCTTAATAGTTATGTGACCAGGGTTGCACCATCTATTGTTTACAAAAAAAACAAGCCCCCCTCCCTTCCTCTTACCACTACTTGTGCAGTCCCTGTCCGCTCTAACCATCTGGAAACCACTTATGGTAACATTATGATTGGAAATATCTGTGCAGCCATGTTTCTGAAAAACACATAATGCTACACTCACTAAACTCACATTGACTCTAAACTAACCCCATTAGCTCATCTACCTTATTCGCCAAAGATCTTACATTCCCCGTGATAATGGAGGGAATGTTTGGTTAAAATCTCCTTCTCTCCCCCGTACCTCTGCCCTCTACTGTGGCAGATGGGGGCATTGTTTAAGTAGGTACTCTTCTGCTGTGCACCTAATACTTAGGAGGATTAGGTTGATCCTTGCCTTGAAAAAGTTGAGTAATCGGCATTAGAATATTTATAAACGATTACGGATGAAAAAAATTAATTTGTCCCACTTGAGGAATGAAAAGGTAGATGTGGCTGGGACAAGATCATGTGCACACTAGCCGTGTCTTCCTCTTATCATGCAATGCCATGAAGTATGTTAACAACACTACATTCTTGGTTACTATTTTAATCAACATGATTGGTATGTATCTTTTGTTAGTCTAAACATAACAGTGCCTTGCAGCTGCAGCTTAAAGCTTAGTACACACGGGCCTAATGTCGGGTGGCATCAGCTAGTTCAATAGAAAGCGGTCGACATTTGGCCCGTGTGTACTGCTGCTGGTCTGACAGAAGCTGGCTGTTCAGCCGGTTTCTGTCGAAGGGGCATGACTGAAAAAGTTTTGCCGTTTGGCTTCTGATCAGAAGGCAAACAGAGTTCTGGCGGGGGGGGACGCCCCCCTATCGGAACACAGAACAGCAGGGGAAATCGCTGATACAGGTAGGCTGCACAGGACACATGCACAGGACACAGGGAGGCATGCAGCTGCAGATGGGCATTGTTTACCCTCTTTTTCCACTTACAGTAGCTGCTGCATTTCTCACCCTCGTCTTATACCCGGGTCAATACGTTTTTCACAGTTTTTTGTGATAAATTAGGGGCCTCGACTTATACTCGGGTCGACTTATACTCGAGTATATATGGTACACCATACACCTCTCAGGTTTTTATTGCTGTCTGTGCACCATTATGGAGATTCACCATTTCTCCATTTGCCATGTTTACTGTCATCACGGTAGAAAATTCCAAATTTGGGGTTGTCACAAGAACAAGAAAAGATTGGAAATATTCCTTACCGAATCCAAAATTAAATAAAAGTATTTCCTTTAGTTCTACTTTAAAGTAACAATTTCCTTTCCCAATGTTCACAGAATTTGCTACCAGATGTAACTTATTTAGCATATAACAACTCACCAGTGCAAATCCAGTGAACAAAAACTCTGCTCAAGTCTTTTTTATTTTCTTCTGTTGGGAGCCACCATCTTGGTTCTCACGCACCAAAGAGAAGGTGAAACAGACAGCCCCCACATCAAAGACACCTCTACCCTTCCTGTGACAGTTTCTTTATATACTAGTGGCCAGATTATCTGGATAGAGATGAAGGCTTAGCTACTGACTTTTGACAAAAAGTTTTTATATCAGTAACAGTTATGTTTATTCTGTTTAAGCTGCACATTTTGCTGAAAGGAAGAGTTCATATACCGTATATACTCGAGTATAAGTCAAATTTTTCAGCACTTTTTTTGTGCTGAAAGTGCCCCCCTCGACTTATACTTGAGTCAAGCACTTTTCTGCAGCAAAAAATTTCATTTTCCGAACCGATTTTGGGGCCCCGTATCTCAGGGCCACTTGGTGCTAGGAACCCCAAATTTGGTGTGCAAACCCAGTGGAACTGAGAGATGGGGTTCCTAGCACCAAGTGGCCCTGAGATACGGGGCCCCAAATCCGGTTCGGAAAATGTCATTCTCTGCTGCAGAAAAGTGCTTGACATTTTCTGAACTTATTTTTGGGGCCCTGTATCTCGGGGCCTCTTGGTGCTAGAAACCCCAGCTTTGGAAATTTTATGGTGCTAGTTCCACTGGGTTTGCACACCAAATTTGGGGTTCCTAGCACTAAGTGGCCCCGAGATACGGGGCCCCAAATTTGGTCAACTGTGTCCATCTGCAGCAATGTCATTTCAGGACCCTTTGGTTTCAGAGACCCCAAATTTTGGCTGCAGCTAGGGTGCATCTAGGAACCCTTAACTACCGAGTTTGAAGTTCAGGGGACCTATGGCTGCAAATGGGCACAGTGAGGCATGCAAATGGGCACAGTGATGCTGCAAATGGGCATTGTTGACCCTCTTTTCCACTTACAGTAGCTGTGCATTTCTCACCCTCGTCTTATACCCGGGTCAATAAGTTTTTCCCATTTTTTTTGTAGTAAATTAGGGCCTCGACTTATACTCGGAACGACTTATACTCGAGTATATACGGTAGTTGAAATAGCAGATTATGAGGAAATCCTGCTATTTTTACGTACATGGGAAAGGAAAGGTTTACTTTAAAGAGAACGTTCACGCCATATGGACCATTATATTACCAAGAATAAAAGCAACAGTAACAGAACTAATACTGTTATGATTTTTATGCTTTCTCTATTTTATCAGAATGTACAGCCCATCTAAAGACAAGAAAGACTTTTTTATCGCAAAAGAATTCAATGATGCTTAGATTTATTTTCTGTATTTCCAAAGCATATTAAAGTTATGAATCATATTGAAGTTGTATGTAGGTCATGCTGCTCTTTACTAAATATCAGGCAAATTATTTTCATTGAGTTTGTGTTGCAGAAATCGTTACTTTCTATATAAACAGATGACCGGATGTCTGTGATTGTGGATATTGAGAATAATATATTTTCTCTTTGTATTTTCATTATTTACGATAATTGTTCTGTTTTCTCCCTTGTCTGAACAGAACGGACAAGCAGTATAAGCAGTAATCAGTTTGAGAATGGAGATGGTTGCTATCTACAGAAAACAAAAAGGAAGAAAAAAGTCGAAATGCGCCAGCTTTCTGTGCCCAACAGCACCAAGATTGAAAGAGTGAGGAGCAACAGCTCTGCTGCTAACCTAATGGCAAAGAAGCGGGTGATCCGGATGTTGATTGTCATTGTAATATTATTTTTTCTTTGTTGGTCACCAATATTCAGTGTCAATGCCTGGAGAGCCTTCGACACTACCACTGCAGGAATTCTGCTTTCTGGAGCACCGATTTCCTTTATTCACCTGCTGTCCTACACATCTGCTTGTGTCAACCCCATCATCTACTGCTTCATGAACAAGCGTTTTCGCCTGGGGTTTCTGGCTACTTTCACCTGCTGCTCAGGCAGAAATGTACAAGGCAGAGGGATGGTGCAAGGGGTTGGAGAAGAAGAAGGAAGGACCACAGGGGCTTCACTATCCAGGTACACCTACTCCAACATCAGCATCTCTGCAACTGCATCTGCTCCAACATGAAAAGTGAACTCTCACCATATAGACTACTTAAAAGACATGAGAAATAGTATCATTGTGTTGCTATATGAAGAGACTGCGCAGTTCTGTGGATTATGTTGCCACTTTGGGGTCCACTGCACCCTCTACACTTTAGGACGCTACATAAACTGCACCTAAAGTGCTTGGATTGTTCTTTATCATCATCTTCAACAGCAAAGTTCTCTGCTAAATATTTCATTGTGGTTTTTTTTTTTTTAAATGCCCTGCTCACTTTCTTTTGGAGCAAGTACATTTTTTTTTCAGATGAATGATTCCGTATGTAAAACACACTACATATGAATTTAACATATGTTTGAAGGCACAGAGATGCATACCCTACCTCTGGAAACACATAGAAAAATGCTTCAAAAAGCCACCACATTGGTTGTCCTATGTTGGAAGACCTTTCTTCCCGCCCTCCGCCCCACCCACCCCTTCTTTTTTCTGCCCCTTTTTTCTTTTTGCCCCACGTACTGCCCATTCTTCCCTTTACTGTTCGAGACTTACACTTGGCACATGTGATTTTTATCGCTCATAGTTCTTATCTCTTGGTGTTACATACTTTATTGAATGTGTTCTGATATAAGTTGCTAGAACGGTTCAAAGCGCTGTAACTCTATGTCCTCATACCTGTTGTGTGGTGTTTTTAGACTTTCTTCAAATTCTGATGGATGGCCTCTTTGACATTTATAAAACTAATAAAATTGGATTGAACTAAAAACCCACCATATATGTGAAAAATGTTCTTAACCGCTTCAATACCGGACACTTTTACCCCCTTCCTGCACAGGCCAGATTTCAGCTTTCAGCGCCAACATACTTTGAATGACAATTGTGCGGTCATGCAACACTGTACCCATATGACATTTTTATCATTTTTTCCAAAACAAATAAAGCTTTCTTTCGGTGGTATTTAATTACCACTGGGTTTTTTCTTTTTTGCTAAATAAACTAAAAACGACTATAAATTTGGAAAAAAACGCAATATTCTTTCTTTCTGTTATAACATTTTGCAAATAAAAAATCTTTATTCATACATTTAGGTCAAAATGTATACTGCTATATTTCTTTGGTGAAAATTACCCAAATCAGTGTATATTATTTAGTCTGTAGGAAAGTTAGTCCACAATTTATGATATATATCAGAAAATCAATCAGTCCTGATGTACTGACGGTCTAATTTCTTCAGACCTGAAAATGCCAGGATAGTACAAATATTCCCCTTTTTGGAAAGTAGACAGTCCATGGTATTTAGTAAGAGGCATGGCGAGTTTTTCCAAGTTGTATTTTTTTTGTCACAATTTTTTGGAAAATGAAGAAATGAAACAAAACATTTCACATTTTTAAAGATTTAAAGTTTTTTACATACTGTCATCAGTCCAGTACAGCATCATCATACAACTGGTGCGGTGGCGGTCAGGAATAATGACTGGTGCCAGTATGTAAAAAAAAAAAAAAAAATTTTTTTTTTCTTTTTTATTACATTTTTTGTTTTTACATACAGTGACCAGAGCAATACAGTGTTACCACAGTAACATTGTACTACTCTGGGGAGGTGATCAGGATTTTTTTTTTTTTTTTTTTACACGCTTTTTTTTATAACTAAATTTTACAGTTATAAGCAATCATTTTTTCTGAATGAAAACTATTAATTTAGTGTTTACTATTGTGATTAGCTGTGATTGGCCACAGCTAATCACATGGTACAGATGGGCTGTGATTGGTCCTGTCTGTACCATGTGATCACTGTGACCAATCAAAGAGCTTATCACATTAGTATAAATTAATGGCATGAAACAAAGCCTTTGGGGTTGATTTACTAAAACTGGAGAGTGTAAAATCTAGTGCAGCTCTGCATAGAAACCAATCGGCTTCCAGGTTTTATTGATAAAACTTAATTGAATAAGTTGAAGTTAAAAGCTGATTGGCTACCATGCACAGCTGCACCAGATTTTACATTCTCCAGTTCCAGTAAATCAACCTCGGAATGCACAATTGTCATATGATCTGTTGTGATTGGCCACAGCGATCACATGGTACTGGCAGCGGGCCAGTACAGTGATCTGTCATCAACCGTGTCCGGTGGACACAGCAGGTGACAGAGGCGCGATCCTGGAAGGATGTCACCTGATGTCCTCCCAGGATAATAGGGCTCCTGTCATATTACAATAGACAGGGCAGGAAGGGGTTAAATAGAAAATCATATTTAAAATGCTAGCAGACGGGTGTGACTGAGCCCATGTAACTGTTTATGTAAGGAGTGAAAACACCACCAATGAGTCTTTTGCAATTGACTTTTAATTTACCAGTACAGAAGAAGGCCACCATAGACCACCTCCATTGTCACTGCCTTGTGGGTAAGCTGACTTCAGTGAGCTATTTAAAATAGTATTAAACCCTTAGCGTTGTTTAGCATAACACATTGAGAACAAAAAAAAAAAATAAAATCCTCAAAAAACTATTTGTTAAGATATTTACCCCAGCACTTGCATTTTACAATGTTCATTGCGGTCTATTCCTGCTCTCTTAGTACTGCTTAAATAAACTTCCATTATTCACAGGAAAAAGTTAACAATGCACTGTTTCCAGACAATCTTTTAGTTAGGAGAAGAGAGGGTGGAAGGAAGGAGAGGCAAGAGAGTGCCTTGCCATCCTAAGGTTTGGATCTGTGTGTTTCTATTTATGCACACAGTGTAGGGAGACACAACTTTAGTCCTTACATACAGGGGTGACTACATAAGGTGCTGCAAGAAAAAGGAGCCACCCTGGAGCGGCAGTCATTGCACCAGCCTGAACTAGAGCATAAGGTGAGTCACTGCATTTCAGGAATCTGTGTCCCCTTCATAAAAATGAAAAGTTTACCAATACAACAAGACAAGGATAAAAAATCTGTAGTGGGTCATACTAAATAATGATATTGTAAAAGACAAAAGCATCATTTCAATGTAAGTATCAAATTTTTATATACTTTTAAGGAGATACATACTGTATCTATCTTTTAATAAAGCGTCCATAAAAAATGATAATATATTTAAACCTTGTGAATATATTAACGAAAAATTTGCAAAAAAAAATTTGCACGGGGCGGCCCAGATTCTTCTCTTCTCGGGTCTCTGGCTGTAGCTCCTGCCCCACCCCTATGGGGGCACCCGAGCCGAGCTGCAGCTCCGTGTATTCATTCAGACACAGAGCTGCCGTTTGGCCCAGACCCCTCTCTCTCCTGATTGGCTAATTGAGTTTAATTGACAGCAGCGGGAACAGCTGCTATGTATCAGCCAATCAGGAGAGAGAGTCCCGGACGGCTGAGGCATTCGTGGACATCGCTGGACAGAGATGGGGCTCAGGAAAGAATTAGGAGGGCTGAGGGGGGCTGCTGCACACAGAAGGCTTTTTATCTTAATGCACATGAACTGGACCCGAAAATGCTTTTTTTCAGCCTCCCAGACATGTGTGAACCGGTTCCTTTAAAAGGCGGTCACACTCACATGTTATGCGAATTGGATGCGGTAAAAAACACATCCAAATCGCATATATGTGAACACAGCCTAAGAAGCCGATTGGTTACTATGCACAGCTGCACTAGATTCTGTGTGCACCAGTAAGTAAATCTCTGTAAAGTGTTATTGAGATTTAATGTCAAGTGAGCAGGCTACTATTTTGAATTGACAAAGAGCATAGCAACTTCCCAAGAGTTCCTCATTTCTCCTCTGAAGTTGGTGGATACATTAAGGCTCGGTTCACACCCAAACTGGCCGTGGATCGCACAGGAACGCTGTGCGTCCCTGTTCTCCATTTCAGAGATGAATCTTTGCCTGAATTCGGCCCTGAAACGGAGCCAAAGACTGCCCATCCCATAATAATTACTCTCCAAGCCCCCCTCATTCACCATCCTCCTTCCTTTTGGATAGTGCATACCCAGGCATTCTAGGACTAGCATTGCCACCATAAATGCGCTCTGGCAGTATAGTTCAAGCACTTGGTAGATTAAACATTACTACTGCTCACTGCTGCACTTGAGGTGGCCTTTCTACTTTTTATGGTGATCTGGATGCCAAATGTCATCTTATGCCTAGTCATAGTTACATAGTAGGTGAGGTTGAAAAAAGACACAAGTCCATCAAGTCCAACCTATGTGTGTGATTATGTGTCAGTATTACATTACATATCCCTGTATGTTGCGGTCATTCAGGTGATTATCTAATAGTTTCTTGAAGCTATCAATGCTCCCCGCTGAGACCACCGCCTGTGGAAGGGAATTCCACATCCTTGCCGCTCTTACAGTAAAGAACCCTCTACGTAGTTTAAGGTTAAACCTCTTTTCTTCTAATTGTAATGAGTGGCCACAAGTCCTATTAAACTCTCTTCTGCGAAAAAGTTTTATCCCTATTGTGGGGTCACCAGTACAGTATTTGTAAATTGAAATCATATCCCCTCTCAAGCGTCTCTTCTCCAGAGTCCTTACTGTTAATCACATTGTATGCTAAATGATGTTATTACCATTGGTTAATCTATGCTATGCTTGTTTAGTTACCAACCACATTGGGTCACAATATAATAGGTTTGCCTTTATTACCTGGTTTGGTGCCTCTTTTCTTTGATATAGCACTTCTATTTGGTAATAAGTGTTACTTTCTGTGAAATCCTGTGATGTATGTTTGTATGCTCGACTTGGTGTGTCAGAGGGGCTGAGGTTCTTCAGAAGATCGAGGCAAAAAGCAGAGGACCCCTCCTATCCATCTGCTCCTACAGGGGTAGTGTTACACTAATATTACTACTTAAAAATAAAGGATGGTTGGGAGTCAACAGCTCATAATTTACAGGGATAAAAATCTATATTAGTGACCACTAGGTTTTGGCACAGGTTTCACAGTTTGAGTGTTGCTTGGGGGATTGCAGTCTGAGGATAAAGGATAACACACAGTCTGAGGCTCATTTCACACCTAAACCAGCCGCGGATCACACAGGAACGATGTCTGTCCCTGTTCTCCTTTTCAGGGAAGAATCAAGGAAGCCAAAGACACACTGTGCAGTGTGCTCCGCGCTCCATAGAGAGCTGGTCACATTCTCCTGCTATGTGAATTGGATGCGGTGAAATTGGCATCCAATTCGCATAGGTGTGAACCCAGCCTAAGTGTTGGTTGGAAGATCATTATTATGTTGGACGGGTGGAATATAGTCACGTGTAAAGGACTTGCAATGGTGGAATTTATCATCTAAATAAACAACTGGGGGCTGCAGCCATATCCTTCCATTGGCATGAACCTTTGTGGAGCAAACATTTGGAGTTGGAACTTTGCATAATCACTATACATCACTTTATAAATAAACATGTTTTATATAGAAGAAAAAGCACTGATTGTTGCTAAAACTAAATTCTGCTGAATTATTTTCTGAGACTGACATTTACAGAAAGTCAGCATTTTTTCATAGAGCTCCATCGTCAGCACCATGGACAAGACCTCACTTACTACAGGACTTATCTACGTACAGTATTTGTGAAGATTATTTTCTATGCATATTTTTTTAAACAGATTTTCTTGGTTGTGTGTATGAAGTAATACTTTGTTTGCTCATTGGCTTATTCTGAAAAGCTGCATATGCATGTGCTTGTAAATACACAGGCTTGTGCCACTTTATATGTCATTCATTAAGTCCTGTAATAAAGTTTTATTGTGTTTGAATGGCAGATGCGTATTTAGACAAATAATAAATCTTGTTAAGAGAGAAGGATCGCCGCTACTCCTTGCCAGCCCAGGTAAATAAACGATAAGGAGCGGCCTCAGCCTACATGTGTCCACCAAACATACACCCTGATGCATTTGCCCTGTCCACTGGGGGCTTAGTCATAGGGTAAATAATATAATCTTTTGACATAAATTATGTAAATATGGGCCACTGCATTAGAGTATATACTGTTCGGATTATATTCGTCTTAAGTCTTGAAAGTCAACACCAAAGCATCACCAATAGGGTCTAGATTCGGGTGAATCTCCAAAATTCACTGCATAGTTTGGATCAACAAGATTGCAGGTTTGCCACCAGAAACAAGGAATAACCTATAATGCAGAGCATATCTTTTGCCTTGGGGTGACAAGTGCCAATGATCTAAAGCAGGGGTGTCAAACTCAATTTAATCGTGGGTCACATCAGCATTATGCTTGCACTTAAGGGCTGGTTATAACTGTAAGGCTAAATAAATGTATCCAGGGCTTTATTTCAACCACGCTCCCCCCCAACAAAACTGTGGGTGTGGTAAAAATTGCAATAAAAGTGGGAGAAACCCAAAGGGGCAATAAAAACCAGCAGTGGATTATGTGCAGAGTTCAAGAATTTCGCTATGTACAGACTGCAGTTTCAGGTGTGCACTACGTACACAGTGCAGAGTTTAGGGGTGTGCTATGTACTGAATGCAGGGTTAAGGAGTGTGCTATGTATAGAGTACAGTTTCAGAGGTGCCCTATGCACAGAGAGTAGCATTCAGGGTTGCGCTGTGTACAAAGTGCAGGGTTTAGGGGTGTGCTATGCACAGTGTGCAGTATTCAGCTCTCTTTCACAGGCTGTGCACATCTCACCTCAATGCCTTGCCTGTGACCCCTGCAACACTTATCCCTATCCCCCACCTCTACTTAGATCTCCCTCCAGAGCCCCCTGGTAAGTGGGGAGCAGAGGACAAGAGCCAGAGGTGGCGGAAAGGAGTTCTGACACTTTCCGACTGAAAATAGCCTTTTGTGCGAGGGCCACAGGAAATGGCCTGGAGGGCTGGATTCAGTCTGCAGGCCTTGTGTTTGACACATGTGATCTAAAGGAATGGATAACCCAGCTCCCTTTCCATAAAAAAGTGGGCTCTCAGCAGCCATGTTGTCAGTGTGTAATGGAGTTGACAGTGAGAGCTAACAGTTATGTGTAGGGAGAGACACTGTTTTTGGCATTGGTACATGTCCGTACGTTCCTGACCTTTCATGCCTTTTGCTTGACAATAGCTTGCTTATTAGCCCTACAAATTGCCAGAATTAAATATGTTTCACCCCTATAGGTTTTAGTAGGGTTGTCTGCGAAGTTTGCAATCTCCAAGCAAACCCAGCACCCAGGGAAATTCCCTCATCACTTATTAGAAATCAGTCCTATGTTCTGAGGGACGCCTAATCATGTGATTATTAGGGGAGGTGGCAATAAAGGAGACATGGTCATGTTGGTGCACATGGAGAACTACATGCAAAAGTTTTAATAATTACTCAAGTGTTTGCAATCTGTTAGCATTTATTGTGTGAGTTAACACCCCATATGGCCGGCGGCTGAACTGTTAAACTGGGACCCACATAATGTCCTTCTTCCTGCCAGCAACACCTGTCCTGACACTGACTACGAAGCTGTTTTAACCACTTCAATACAGGGCACTTTTAACCACAATTTTTTCCCACAATTCTTGGGAAAATTAAGAATTTTTTTTTTTTTTTTTACACAAAATTGTCAAGTTATTTCTCACACACACAGCATATGCATAATTGCAGTTACACCCCAATATGCATTCTGCTACTCCTCCTGAGTATGGCGATATCACATGTTTGAGACTTTTTCACAGCCTAGTCACATACAGAGGTTCAACATGCAGGAAGCACTGTAAGATGTTTTAGGGGCAAAAATTACACAACTAATTTCCTGACTACCTATCACATTTTTGAAGGCAATTTTGAAAAATGTATTTTTAATTCATTAGTATAATTACATTTTCATGGCCGTTCCATTTTTGTAATTATATAATGATAATTTCCTTGATCCTCTGATTGTTGAGCATAAAATGTATATCCTATATATATCTAATATAGTGATGTGAATACAACAATTCAAATACACATATAAACAATTCATTTATTCCTTTTAGATATAAAATTATACATCTCAGGACTCATTGGTTGTTTCCTGTAAGTATTTTTGTTTTTTAGTTTATTAGTCTAAGTTTATCAATTCTTGAATCTCTTAAATGTGTAATTTTTAAATTATATTTTTTTAATAATTTTTTTTTAAAAAGTATATATTTTTAATAATATGTATTTTAAGTAACTTTGGAACTCCCTAAATCTATCAGTTATTTGTAATTTTAGTCATATAAAATTGTGTTTAAACAGTGTGTTCAGTCTATAAAATTGTCTGCCTCAGTGTCTTCATGTTTCCATAGTCACCTGGTTTAGCTAGCCAATAAGTACTGAGTCTAGATATGTGGGTGTGTATATATAAGAAACTCTCTTCAAAGATGGCCCCCAGCAGAGCCTGAGGAAGGAGCACACATGCTCTGAACGCAGGCACCTCCCCGCTGATCCCGTTCCCGGAAGTGATAACACCTTACCGTGGTTCCTGTGCAACACTGTTCCCTGTCTCAGCTTTCCGGAAGCACTGGGCTCCACCAGTTTAACCGAACACAAGTCAGCCATACGGCATGATAATAAAAAACATAATATAAAAATTGATTCATATTCCTCAAAGATAAAAGATAGAAATTACATGCTGTTGCATGGTTGCTGTGACATAACATCAGTAAAAAAAGCTTGACGCGTTTCGCGGATAATAGTCCACTCATCAGGAGGAAGTATAGGCTGGATATATCTGTAATAGAGTATAAAATTAACTATATATTAATAGGTTAGTACAATGGAAGGAGGGGGGAAACAAAAAATATGGTCAGCATTCTTAGCAATGGGTGGATTGTTGTAAAGTATTAAAAATGTAAATGGTATTAGTGATGTTAACAGCTGGAAATGCTGTGGTAAACATGATCCCCAAGGGGAGCTGAGGTCGTGGTGCTGCGGCGATGGCCCTGCAAGAGCCAGCAATCAAAGGGCAATAGTAGAGGGATATCCCCAAGCCACAATTGTAAATGTGACTTGTAGGTGGTAATGCCCGTAACCGGTAATCCAAAGAGAAACAATTGTGAACTAGAAAAATTGGATGTGGCACTAGAGCAAGTGAACAGGAGATAGAGTACCCTTCACATGGAAACACCCGTGAAACAGTGCTACTGAGGATTACCTGAGACTGCAAGTAAAAAACATGATCCGAAAAGGGGTGTGGAGATGGAACAAGAAACAATGGATAGATGAAGTGTGTAGTCAGTCGATTTGAGGCAATGGGGCCGGAGCACCCGTCGCAGAGCCCGGCCAACGTCAAGCTACGTGCTTGGAGGGAAGGCGTCCACATCAGAGTGAAGGATGCTCTAAAATAGGCGCCTAAAACCTCCCTGGAATGCACGCAGATGGAAAAAGGTCACACCCACACGTGGCGTCATTCATGACGTCACTACGGCGGCGCACATGTTTGGCGTCAACACGCAGGGAGAACCTGCCCGTGCCCCCAAGTACACAAGGATCGGGGGGAGGGGAAGGACCCAGTGCATGTCGCAGCTCCCGGGGATAGTTGAAAAACCACAGAAAAAACCCTGCATAACCCTGATGGTTTGGAATAACCCAAAAGCATAAGTATAGCCCAATAGAGGGCGAATGGTGCATGTCACAGATAATAATAATGTATATTAAATAAAGAGGTGTGTGTGTTGCCATCCCTTATTTAGCATTTAAAAACAAAGTACCCTGAGACCTTGTAACACTAACGAGTCACATGACACCTGGGAGGGAACTCACTTAGGGGTGTACTCACTTTTGTTGTCAGCAGTTTAGACATTAATGGCTGTGTGTTGCTGAGTTATTTTGAGGGGAGAGTAAATTTACACTGTTATACAAGCTGTACACTCACTACTTTACATTGTAGCAAAGTGTAATTTCTTCAGTGTTGTCACATGAAAAGATATAATAAAATATTTACAAAAATGAGAGGGGTGTACTCACTTTTGTGAGATACTGTATCTAATATATACAGTTGTAACAATATATAAATGGTTAGTGTTGTTATCCCTCTAGATCCCTATGTCTCCTTGGCCAAGGAAGACACACCAACTCAGCAGCACCTGATAGAGAGAAAACAAACCATACAAAAGCATCCTATCCTATAAGAGCATTGTGCGATACACATGGATTTAAACTGATCCTCAGCCGAGGGCAGCATGACACGTGAGAACATCCTATATATGTCATTATTAAAAATTTTTGAAAGCAGGCCCCATTCTCTGTAAGAATGCCACCCCCTTTCATCAGCAGTATAGAACTATAAACTTCAGACATACTTTGATCAGTAATAGTCCTGAAAAATATTTGTATGAGTCCATTATTAGAAGAAATAGGCAATCATTTCACTATCACAACCTATTCTAGCTAGATACATGCTCAATGTCCATGACCGATTACCGTCCATTAACTTTACATCAAATGGACTGCATTTCCCAGCAATTCCTTTTCTTCTTTAAAGGAAACTCCGGATACAGGGCATGACTGCATCTCAAGCAACAAGCACTCAGTCCAAATTGCAAGGGACCACACTTCAGGGCACAGGCCCCCTTGCAAGGACATCTTCAGTCTGCCCACATGGCAGCCAAAGACAGAAAATGTTGTTCTTTTTGCAACCAACAACCTGCTAAAGTTCACAGATTGCTCTTCAGGGTGGAACACCCCTAATAACTTTGATCTTTAGTCAACGGCTCATGTGATCGCTTCCTGTAACTGCTGGCAGCCTTCAGTCCAGCACAGTCCTGGCGTTACAGCTTTAAGGGATATTCCCATTAATAACATTTTAAATGGGTGTGCAAGGTAACCGTCAGCAGAGTGTCCTTGACATCGCACAACCCATATTTGTAATCCACAAGGTATGATTTTCACAAGGCTTCATCAGTAATATCTGGGATCTGGCAGTGTTACATCTTCCCCTTTGGCATTTACAGCGACAACATGGTATTTAACGTCTCACTTGTCTGGCCTACAGAGGATCACACTGTCCAGATTGTTCTTGCGGCCGTAGCCCCAAGAATTCAGCACTGAGAGGTATTTCCCGGACATTTTGGGTGATAGTTTCAAAAAGTCCACCTTAAGGGGTATTTGAAAGAATTCCCGGACGGCCTCATCCATCCACTGCGTTTCCTTCTCCAAGATCTCCTCTTCCAGATGAGGAGGAATGTAGGGGTATAAATACCCGTAATTTTCTGCTACTTTCTTAATGATGATCTTGGACAGCGAGGCAGGGTTTTAGGGTCCCCGTACCCAGATAGAACCCGAGCTTCTGGGGCGTGCTGAACTGGGTATCCAGCAACCAACTCCGTCTTGGGATCTGTTTTGGAACTTGGTATGGGCGTAATAGGCCGAGCTGTGGGAACCCATTTTTTCCCTGGGTCCTCCTCAACGGACCTGGCAATGCTGATCAGCGGAGCTGCACTGGCTGACAGCATAATCTGCACACTTGTAGTAGTTGTAGTAGCAGGTATCTCTTCTTCCTGCACATTGCTAGTTAACTCTTCATCACTCTCTCCCCACTTCCCTGAGTAAGACAAAGTGTCCGAAAAGAGTTCCCACAACTTATCAGACAAAATGTCTGAATCTGAGCTGGTCGAACACTCTTTGGCCGGGAGATAATTTCTCTTGGCTTTCGCCTTGGTTGGCACCTCTGGGTCAACTCCCCTTGTGGCCACTGGTATCACGTCCTCCACAGGCACACCACTCTCACTGCTTATTGACTTACCTGACTCCAGTATTTTTCTCTCTGGCGAATCATCAATGCAAGCATCCTGGCCCGGCCTCGACCCTTGGGAACGATCGATGTACTGGGTTCTGAGGTAGCCACCATGATAGGGGCAGCAGCTTTCTGCACAACTTGGGTAACCACCGATGAACTTTGGGCATCACCCTCCGACGGGACAGCAACACTCTTGTCCCAATCCACTTTTAGGAACCGTGGAGGTAGAGTTGGAGAGGTAACCTCGAACAGATGCTCCCCACAGCGTCCACAAGCAATCCAAGGCCTCAGCTGCATGGTCAGGCCAGAACATTTTCCACAAATCAATCCCAGAGACTCGTAGTCTCCAGTCGTGTATAAAGCAAGCTGAAAATTCAGTGTCTACCACACTCCGGTATTGGTCATGACAGGTTTTCTACAGCTCGGGTCAACATAGACACCCGGAGCGTACTTTCTCCAATCCGCCATCTCACTCATGAACTGCGCCATCTCCTTCACTAACCCACAATCGGACACACGTAGCGACACTTCCTTATCCTCTTCTGCAGAGCGGGAGCTCCTCCCCCTGCCAACGGATTGGTGCAAATGTTTCATGGGAACTGTGGCACCCGCCTCCTTGTTGCTGCAGCATGCCAAAACAGTAATGGAGTCTATTTTGGAGCCTGTTTTAACCCTTACAGCGCTGGCGTGAAGTGTCAAAAGACCAGGCTGATTCTTTCCCATGAGCAGTGAGACTTGTTGGTTCTTCCCCACCCTAATAGTACACACAACAACACAGTCAATAAGAAGGGTAAATGTTACCTGCCACCTATCCCCACGGAGCCAGGCGAAGTCCCGATGGAGCGGAAGCCGGTTGCTATGGGCGACTGCTGCGAGGACAACACCTTAGCTACATGTTGGGCGCCAAACGTAGCAAAATCTCCAACCTCTTCCAGTCTAATGAGAACCCTTGAGACCACAGACTGCTGACATCATTCAATATGTAGTGGGTTGTGAGGCATAGTGGGTGCAAAGGTGGTAAAAGTCATTGGGCGCTAGACACTTCTTGGATGCAAAAGAGGTTTTATTTCTTTTAACAGTCCTTTTATATTTTGCGAGGGAAAGAGGGTTGGGGTCAGGACACCCTTAAGTAGTTGCAATTTCAATAGGCAGATTTCAAGTCTTCAATAGGAGGACAGCCATACAGGGAAAGGCCCCAGCAAGGTGCCACTTCTGCACGTGCAGGGTTGCTGTCCCCTATGGCTACAGTACTTAACAGTTCCTAATTCAAATGTAACAGTTCTCTCAGCTTTACTACAACGTCTACTTGTAGTTCTTCAGCCCCTTGAGATCCTTGTCGCTCACTGGACCCTCTGATTCACTAAAACATGGACAACAAGTGCATATGCTGGTCCCATTGAGCGCTGCACTTGTTGTCCATGTTTTGTTGTCCACCTTCTCCAGTGGTTAGCAGCTGCACTGGGCTCCAGCTATATATTTTTTTTTTATATATATATTTTTTGTGACATGGACATAGTCTTTCCATGACTGTCAGTTCTAGTGCTTAAGGACCTTTTTGTTTTTGCCTCTGATTCACTAACTCTGAATCCTGTGAGCTCCTCAAGGCTTTTGCGGTGGTATCTCCCTCAAGCATCACCCGCGCTTCCCTGTTGGGTCCCTAACTTGGCCCTTTGGATACCTTCAAGCTTCTCCCCTGCTGACCGGC
Source organism: Lithobates clamitans (assembly GCA_037952925.1). Taxonomy (NCBI): domain Eukaryota; kingdom Metazoa; phylum Chordata; class Amphibia; order Anura; family Ranidae; genus Lithobates; species Lithobates clamitans. The sequence goes on from JBBGZY010000748.1 coordinate 2,697,527, forward strand.
TCGGTCCCTAGCTTGAAACACAAGCGTCACTTCGGAACCTAATATCAGGGTAGTATGCACAAAATGATTAGAATAAAAAAAAAACACTGCATCTGTAGCTCGACGCGTTTCATAGCTTAGGCCAATCTTCAGGAGCGAAGCATGTGATGTAGATCTAGGATAGATAAAAATTGTAATATTATAGCTTCCTAAAGAATTGGTCATAATTTATAGATGGCAACAATGGGCTGGATATAAAAATCCCCCTAGGGCGTGTTACTTATCCAGAATGATACCAGTGCCAGTGTAAGGGGATAATGTTAGTGCCAGGACCACCTTGGAATGATCCCACACGGGTGTCACCGTAGCACACCACCAACGTCATGCAAGCGAGCAAGGTGAGAGGGGGCGCCATCACACGCCAGAGATATCAACCAGCGATTGGCACCAATCAACTCCCTTAGTGCTCACAGATGTAATAACACCGCCAGCAGAGCAGCGCCACAAGAACGGCGCTCGTCCTGTGTGTAATACATAAAGTCGACGCGCAATGTTCATGCAACCGCCCATCCTACGTCATGGACGGTAGAGGAGGAGGGGGAGCCCACAGTGCGTGTCACAGCTCCAAGGGTTGAATGAAAACCCAGGTGGCCACTACCACTCAGACCGCAACCACCAACCACAGCAGCCTAAATGTACGTGTTTAAATGTTGCAATGAATAGAAGGGGCAGCTGGGGCAGACTGGGCATGTCAAATTGTTGTACATGAGATAATCTATTGGGCTGAAAGTAACCTCCAAAGTTATAAAAAAAACACACAACCACACATTCCCATCCCTAAATTGAATATTACAAAAAAGGAGAGGAGTTAAGATTTGGGACTTTAAATGAGGACATGGCCTGGTAAGGTCAAATACCTTCATCCCTGTCAATGTTGAAGAGAAGGGAAAAAGGGGGGGAGGGGGAGGGGGAGGGGGAGGGGGGAGGAATGGGACTTTAAGCGGTTGCAAGTTAGTAGATAAATGGTAGATAAACTTGATATTTAATGATCCATAAACAAGGTATATTATGGTAATAATATATCGAAATCCAATTCGATTCATACGTGGTACTGATACATAATCGAATAAAGTTCATGAAACAATTACAATACAAAGTTTGGCCAATATGATCTGGGGCCTCTCTAGTCCCCAACGTTTAGGGTAAACCAGATTATATAATAGAGTGATACATAGTCCAATGTATTCATGTACATAGACAAACAAATATACACACAGTATTGACCAATGTGTCTGAGGCCTCACTGATCCGTATCATTGATAATAAGTCAATAAGAGACAACCATCCTGTGAGAAATTGATATAAATACCCATGGAACCTAATATCAGGGTAGTATGCATAAAATGTTAGAATGATTAGAGTTAATAAAACACAGCATCTGTAGCTCAATGCATTTCGTGGCTTAGGCCAATCTTCAGGAGTGAAGCGCATGATGTAGATCTAGGTTAGATAAAAATTGTAATATTATAGTTTCTTAAAGAATTGGGCATAATAAATAGATGGCAACAATGGTCTGGATATAAAAATCCCCCCAGGGCGTGTTACTGTGTGATGATGGCATGGCACTGAGGGCCGCAAATCACCCAGGAATATCATTTCTGGGAGCAGAGGTGGCGCGCCAACTGATGCCAACCAACGCAGGACAGCATCCAAGGTGGGTATGTGACAGTAAATATAATCCTTGTGTGGTTAAGTTGGTGAGTAGACCAAAAGGGGCCTCTGTGAGACGTAATGCGACATAATATAGGTATGAATTAATAATGTGCATGTGTCATTGAGGATTCTGCGATGTGCCTTGGGAGTCATCTTAGCTGGGCTCCCACTTCTAGGAAGAGTAGCCACAGTACTAAACTGTCTCCATTAATAGACAATTTGTCTAACTGTCGACTGATTGATGCCTAAAAACATTGAGATTGCTTTGTATCACTTTCCAGCCTTAGGCAGATCAACTACTCTTTAATGTATGTCTTTAGAGAGCTCCTTTTTTTGAGGTATATTTACTAGACATGTGCATTCGTTTTCATCCGAATGCATTTTTGTCCGAATTTCAGGTATTTTCGTTATCGTTTTAACAAACGATAATGAAAGTGCAGAATCCGAAAAAGGAAAGATCCGACATAAACAAATGCTTTATTTTCATTTTCGTTGCTACAACAGTTCGATATAGATAGGAGATTCGACATGATGATGACAATAACAATCTGTGTCCATCAAACCTGTGGTCGAATGTGCCTAACCTTAACTCTATTAGTCCAAGATTATTCTACATAGAGAGAAAAGATTCAACAGAGAGAAAAGATTTGATGTAGGGGAGAAAAGATTCGACGTAGGGGAGAAAAGATAAATAAAAATAATGATGATGATGAATGTTATTGGCTGATTGTAACCAAAGATGAGGAGCAGTAAAATAGCTAGAACTAAGTACACACGTACTGGCTTAAGGTGTCTGTTGAAAGTTCTAAGAAGATTCGACGGAGCAGGTAAACTATACAGCGTCGTACAGTTTAGCTGCTCCGTCGAATCTTCTTTGAACATTCGACAGACACCATAAGCCTTCAATGACAGATTCGACCTCAATTTGGATTTTCGGACGAATGCAATTTTTAACGAAAAATGAAATAAATAAAAACAAATTTCGGGAGTAACTAAATAAATTTATTTTTCGGACAAAAACGAAATTCCGAAACAAAATATTTCAGTGTGCACATGTCTATCAACTGATGCTTCCTATGAACAGCAATCTTAACATTTTTGAGTATCTTTTATCAATCAAAGTAGCTCTAAACCACACCCCCAAAGTCATTTCAATTTGGACTTCAAGTGTGCAAACTACTGACTCCAATTAGTTTTCGTTGAAGTAATTAGTCTATAGGTTCACTTTTTCCTCCAGCACTGTAAATATTTAATGGGTGTTTTCAATAAAGACACAAGAAATTAGAATTGCTCATGTGTTATCAGATTAAAGTGGAAGTAAACCCTCCTATCGTTAGACATGTGCGGTTTGTTTCGTTCTGAATTAAGATTCGGACGAATTTTCGTTATTTGGATGTATCCAAATTTCCGAATTAGAATAGTACCGAATTTAAACTAATCTGAAATAACAAAATTCGAATTCGGATGAAATTTGAATTCGAATAGTTTTTGAATACTTTTCAAATTCGAATAGTTTTCAAATTCAAAAACTTTTCGAATAGTTTTCCAATTTCCAAAGAGAATAAAATAGAATGGAAAATAAAGGAATAGAATTGATTTTTTTTCTTTTCTATTCCTTTATTTTTTATTCTATTTTATTCTTTTTGGAAATTCAAAAACTATTTGAGTTCGAAAACTTTTCAAATTCTAAAATTTTTCAAATTCGAAAACTATTCGAAATTGATTAGAAAACCATTCGAAATTGATTTAAAAACTTCTCGAATTGATTCAAAAACGAATAAACAAAACGAATCCCGAAAATTAAACGAATTAAACAAATGAAACAAATTTAACTAAACAAATTTATGTAAAAAACGAATCAAAACTAAATTAAACAATTTTTTTCATTCTGCAGATGTCTACCTATCGTTTCAGCCAAGCTGCCATCTTGGCCTCTGTTTAATCCTCAACTGCCACAATGCTGCACATGTGATCAGTTACAGTCATGACACCAGCCATTGGATGGTTAGACAGGTTAGACAGTTTGGTTGAGAGCACAACCAATGTGACAGTAACAGTTTTTTTTAAACGGTTAAATCAATGGGTTTACTTCCACTTTAACCACTTCAGCCCCAGAAGGATTTACCCCCTTCCTGACCAGAGCACTTTTTACAATTTGGCACTGCGTCCCTTTAACTGCTAAATGCAATGCTGTACCCAAACAAAATTTGCGTCCTTTTTTTCCCACAAATAGAGCTTTCTTTTGATGGTATTTGATCACCTCTGTGGTTTTTATTTTTTGCGCTATAAACGGAAAAAGACCGAAAATTTTGAAAAAAAATGATATTTTCTACTTTTTGTTATAAAAAAAAATCCAATAAACTCAATTTTAGTCATACATTTAGGCCAAAATGTATTCGGCCACATGTCTTTGGTAAAAAAAATGTCAATAAGCGTATATTTATTGGTTTGCGCAAAAGTTATAGCGTCTACAAGCTAGGGTACATTTTCTGGAATTTACACAGCTTTTAGTTTATGACTGCCTATGTCATTTCTTGAGGTGCTAAAATGGCAGGGCAGTACAAACCCCCCCAAATGACCCCATTTTGGAAAGTAGACACCCCAAGGAAATTGCTGAGAGGCATGTTGAGCCCATTAAATATTTTTTTTTGTCCCAAGTGATTGAATAATGACAAAAAAAAAAAAATTACAAAAAGTTGTCACTAAATGATATATTGCTCACACAGGCCATGGACATATGTGGAATTGCACCCCAAAATACATTCAGCTGCTTCTCCTGAGTATGGGGATACCACATGTGTGGGACTTTTTGGGAGCCTTGCCGCGTACGGGGCCCTGAAATCCAATTACCGCCTTCAGGATTTTGCAGTCTGTGGTATCCCCGTACTCAGGAGAAGCAACAGAATGTATTTTGAGGTGTAATTTCACATATTCCCATGGCATGTTTGAGCAATATATCATTTAGTGACAACTTTGTGCAAAAAAAAAATTTGTCTCTTTCCCGCAACTTGTGTCACAATATAAAATATTCCATGGACTCGACATGCCTCTCAGCAAATAGCTTGGGGTGTCTACTTTCCAAAATGGGGTCATTTGGGGGGGATTTGAACTGTCCTGGCATTTTATGCACAACATTTAGAAGCTTATGTCACACATCACCCACTCTTCTAACCACTTGAAGACAAAGCCCTTTCTGACACTTTTTGTTTACATGAAAAAATTATTTTTTTTTTGCAAGAAAACTACTTTGAACCCCCAAACATTATATATTTTTTTAAAGCAAATGCCCTACAGTTTAAAATGGTGAGTGTTTCATTTTTTTTTTTCACACAGTATTTGCGCAGCGATTTTTCAAACGCATTTTTTGGGGAAAAAACACACTTTTTAAAATTTTAATGCACTAAAACACACTATATTGCCCAAATGTTTGATGAAATAAAAAAATATGATCTTAGGCCGAGTACATGGATACCAAACATGACATGCTTTAAAATTGCGCACAAACGTGCAGTGGCAACAAAATAAATACATTTTTAAAAGCCTTTAAAAGCCTTTACAGCTTACCACTTTAGATTTACAGAGGAGGTCTACTGCTAAAATGACTGCCCTCGATCTGACCTTCGCGGCGATACCTCACATGCATAGTGCAATTGCTGTTTACATTTGACGCCAGACCGACGCTTGCGTTCGCCTTAAACTGTTCCTTTCATTTTTTTAATCATTTTTATTGTTATCTCAGGGAATGTAAATATTTCCCTTATGATAGCAATAGGTAGTGACAGGTACTCTTTTTTGAAAAATTTTGGGGTCTATTAGACCCTAGATCTCTCCTCTGCCCTCAAAGCATCTGACCACACCAAGATCGGTGTGATAAAATGCTTTCCCAATTTCCCAATGGCGCTGTTTACATCCGGCAAAATCTAAGTCATGAAATGCTCTTAGCTTCCGGTTTCTTAGGCCATAGAGATGTTTGGAGCCACTCTGGTCTCTGATCAGCTCTATGGTCAGCTGGCTGAATCACCGGCTGCATTCTAAGGTTCCCTGTTGAGACAGGAGAGCCAGAGAAAAACACGGAAGACGGTGAGGGGGGGGCATTCCCTCCCACTGCTTGTAAAAGCAGTCTAGAGGCTAATTACATGAAAGCCGACCGCTGGCTGAAAAGAATGATACCAAGATGATACCTAAACCTGCAGGCATCATTCTGGTATAACCACTCAAAGTCGTGAATGGCGTACCTGAAGACAAAAAAATGGTTAACAATAAAACACAGTAAACGGTAAAGTATAAAAAATTGCATACCTGAAAAGCAAACATGATAAAACATAATAACAATAAAACATTGCAGAATAGAATACAGTAAAAAAGAGCAGAACAATAGAGAGAGAATAGAGAGAGAGAGAACAATAAAACGACAATTTTTTTTTTTTTTTTATATTTTTTTTTTTTTTTTTACACTTTTTTTTGTAACTAACTTTTATAACTGTAACCGGTTCCAGGTTCGGGTCTCTCAAAATGCGATGGCATCTTGGGAGACCCTGTGAAAGTGTGCCTAGTCTGTGCAATGCTGTACGCTAATACTCAACTAGTAAATGGTAGCGTTCAAAACATTCACCAATGCAAAGACCAGGATTGTCAGGACAGGAGGGACAATAATAGAGGGTGTCACGCCTATATCCGCGCTTGCTGCAGACACGACATCTTTTTTTGGGGGGGGTTTGTTGGGTAGGGGTAACCGGGAGGACATAAAGAAAATGCCTCTCATGCAGCCGACTGCATTTGGTTGGGGATGTGAATGGGAGAAGTACGGGCGCTGCAGAAGTGGTGGGTTCCCAATTAGGATTGGCAAATGCAGCAGGAAGGGCATTATGGGCACGACGGGCCTGTGTTTGTCTTCTTGGTGGCAGCGGGACACTACTTGTGCTTGCCACCTCACCAGCTTGAACTGCACTTATGGGACTCGCCACATCACCAAGTGTTACTGCAGTGCTGGTTTGACTACGACCGGGGTGTACTAGGCCGCTGGTGCTTACCAGTTCACCAAAACGCTACCAAAAAAACTGTTAGCGATCGCAGGGATCAGGCCTGACTCTGCGAACGCTGCAGTTATGCGTTTAGTGTTTTGTAAGTGACAGTGATCAATCGATACTGCACTTGGGTGGGCTGGGCTGGGCCGGGCGGAGGGGCAAAACGCAGGTGCTAGCAGGTATCTGGGCTGATCCCGCTAACACTGCGTTTTTGGGAACCCTAAACTGCTGGGGACGCTAGTATAGATCTGATCGGATCAGATATTGATCCGTTCAGATACTATACCACTAAGGGAGGTGTACGGTGCGTGCGTGGGTGTTAGCGGTACTGGCGCTAACCTGAAGTTGCCTGGGGCAGCGCATATCACCCCCGGGCGATCAGGGGGCTAAACCTTTATTAGGTAATAAACGGGGGGTGCCCTGACACTATAAAAAATAAACTAACTAACCAGCATCACCCGTAACGGTTATATGGTGAACAGTGGTGAAAGGGTTAACTAGGGGGCAATCAAGGGGTTAAAACATTTATTAGGTAGTATATGGGGGTCCCTGACGCTATAAAACGCTGACGGCGAACCTATATATTTACCTCCCTAACTAGCGTCACCAGTGACACTGATACAGCGATCAGAAAAATGATCGCTTAGCGACACTGGCAACGGGGGGTGATCAAGGGGGTAAAACTTTATTAGGGGGGATAGGGTGGTACCCTAGACCTAAAGGGGGCTAACACTAACTGCCCTACCACACTAACTGTCACAAACTGACACCAATGCAGTAATCAGAAAAAAAAAAACTGCTTGGTGTCAGTGTGACGGGGGGGGGGGGAGGGGTGATTGGGGGGTGATCGGGGGGGATCGGGGGATAAAGGGGGTGTAATGTATGCCTGACATGTTCTACTGTGTGTGTAGTGTTTGTGCACTCACATTGTAGTCTTCTCTCCTCGGCGCCGGAACGGAAAATACCGAGCCGAGGAGAGATGACATAATTTCCTCTGCCTCTGTGTACTATACAGAGGCAGGGGAATGATCCCATTGGCTGGCAGTAATCGCGAGGTGGGGGCCACGAATAGATGGCCTCCCCCTCACCTCCGATCGCCGGGGGACAAACGCTGACCGCCTCGGGCGCCTCGTGATCGGCCTCCCCCTCACCCCCCGATCACGGGCAGGCAGAATCACGTACAGGTACGTGATTCTGCCTGCCCGTGCCATTCTGCCGCAGTATATCTGCGTGAGGCGGTCGGCAAGTGGTTAAAGGAGAAGCACAGCCAAAGCTTGTTTGGCTGTACTCCTCCTGTGGATCACAGGAGTGCAGTTCGTTCTGCATTCCTGTGACCTGTTTTCAGCAGAGAGCGGACTTCAGCCACGTCACAGAATCGGATCAGGCTCAGGCGTCATCACGACCATGGAGTCAGGTTCCCCCCCCCAAAAAAACAAACAAAAACAAAACAAAAAAAAAACAACACATGCAGTTCTTTATGCTGAATTGAAAATACAATGCAGTTATTTAGGCCCCTTTCACACGTGCGGACCGTATGTCCGTATTTCATGCATCCGTTTTAGCATGAAATACGGACATACATGCATCCCTATGGGATAGCGGGTGTCAGCGGATGTACATCCGCTAACACCCGATGTTGTCCGCCTCCGCTCTCGTCCGATTCTGCGGACGGAAGAAAATCCTATTTTTCTATCCGTCTGCAGAGCGGATCGGAGGAACACGGACAGACGGTCCGTGTTCCTCCGATCCCCCATAGGGGAGAGCGGAGATCTGACAGGGCGGTCCCTGCACAGTGTGCGGGTCCCGCCCTGTCATCTGCCTGCTCAGCTGGGGAAAACGGAGCGATCCCCGCTGAGCAGCGGATAAACACGGGGCGGATCAATACGGATCCGTCCCGTGTGAAAGGGGCCTTAAAGAATAAACATTTTGTATCCAAAATGAAACATAAATCTCACTTCCTGGTTTCTTGATGACTGGTGACATAGCCAGAGCCCCACATGTGCCCCTTGGGAAGGCTACATCACCACTGCCTCCCAGAAATAACTAATTTTAAAATTGAGAAATCTTGGGGATGAAAAGGCTTTTTTTCCCAAGATGAGTGTAATTTTACACTTCACGTTCATGAGATCATGAGGCATAGATAGTATGTGTCTCATCTCATGCATTCACTTTACCACATTATCTGTTGGAACCCAATCTTGGAAGATCTTTTACTGAGAGCTCTGGGGAAACTATTTAGTGGGAATGCTTTAGGAGTCCCACTATTGTTATTCGATTTTATTTATTTTTATTTCTTTATTAGTGGGACTGCTTTAGCAGTTCCACTATTGTTATTCGATTTTGTTTATTTTTATTATTCCGTACGTTTTTTGGCTCTGCGTAACTTCTGCATACTTTTAGCTATTAAAACCATTCAACTATTAAAATGTTCGTCTCTTTCAGCTGATGATGGGACTTTTTCAACTTTTTTTCTACCATTTATACTTTTTAAAATATTAAGCTTTTTATCACTTTTTTTAACATTGAAGTCAATGGGAGCATGCTTCAGATCCTTAAAATCTTCTTCCGCTCCCAAAAGTTTCAGCTCCTTCATACTTTCACCTACAGACGCCAAACAAACTTTAAAATGTTCACAAAATATTCAGCTATCTGGCTATATCTTTTCAGTTTGATATCTTTTACAGTTTTTGTGAAAAAGCTTTTTGTTTAGAGGTAATTTCAGGAAATTTTAGCCATTAATCAGAGTGTACTGTGTTGCATTTGTTGCCATGGTTACCAAAGCTTCTGTTATACACAGGGGGGAAGGTGGCTGCAGCATCTCAGCTCTGATTACAGAGCCCGGGGGAGGGGACAGACACACCATGTACTGATTTATAATAGAGGAAAATGATGGGGCAGTTTTGATGGGGCAGTTTTGATGGTGGCAATATGATGGGGCAGTTTTGATGGGACAATTCTGATGGGGCAGTTTTGATGGTGGCAATATGATGGGGCAGTTTTGATGGGGAAATTCTGATGGGGCAGTTTTGATGGTGGCAATATGATGGGGCAGTTTTGATGGGGCAATTCTGATGGGGCAGTTTTGATGGGGACAATTTTGATGGGGCAATTCTGATGGGGCAGTTTTGATGGCAATATGATGGAGGCAGTTTTGATGGTGGCAACATGATGGGGCAGTTTTGATGGTGGCAATATGATGGGGCAGTTTTGATGGGGCAATTCTAATGGGGCAGTTTTGATGGGGTAGTTTTGATGGTGTCAATATGAAGGGGCAGTTTTGATGGGGCAATTCTGATGGAGCAGTTTTGATGGTGGCAATATGATGGGGCAGTTTTGATGGGGACAATTTTGATAGGGCAATTCTGATGGGGCAGTTTTGATGGTGGCAATATGATGGGGCAGTTTTGATGGGGCAATTCTGATGGAGCAGTTTTGATGGTGGCAATATGATGGGGCATTTTTGATGGGGACAATTTTGATAGGGCAATTCTGATGGGGCAGTTTTGATGGTGGCAATATGATGGGGCAGTTTTGATGGGGACAATTTTGATGGGGCAATTCTGATGGGGGCAGTTTTGATGGCTGCCGTTTTAGCAATTCAGCTATTCAGCATTCCCACGCATTTTCCCCAGGAAATGCATTTTCTAGTTTCTTTATTATTCCGTAAGTTTTTTGGCTCTGCGTAACTTCTGCATACTTTTAGCTATTAAAACCATTCAATTATTAAAATGTTCGTCTCTTTCAGCTGATGATGGGACTTTTTCAACTTTTTTCCTACTATTTATACTTTTTAAAATATTAAGCTTTTTAACACTTTTTTTTTACATTGAAGTCAATGGGAGCATGCTTCAGATCCTTAAAATCTTCTTCCTCTCCCAAAAGTTTCAGCTCCTTCATACTTTCACCTACAGATGCCAAACAAACTTTAAAATGTTCAAAAAATATTCAGCTATCTGTCTATATCTTTTCAGATTGATATCTTTTACAGTTTTTGTGAAAAAGCTGTTTGTTTAGTGGTCATTTCAGGAAATTTTAGCCATTAAATAGAGTGTACTGTGTTGCTTTTGTTGCCATGGTTACCAAAGCTTCTGTTATACGGGGGGGGGGGTTGCTGGAGCATCTCAGCTCTGATTACAGAGCCCGGGGGAGGGGACAGACACACCATGTGCTGATTTATAATAGAGGAATATGATGGGGCAGTTTTGATGGGGCAATTCTGATGGGGCGGTTTTGATGGTGACAATATGATGGGGCAGTATTGATGGGACAATTCTGATGGGGCAGTTTTGATGGTGGCAATATGATGGGGTAGTTTTGATAGGGCAATTCTGATGGGGCAGTTTTGATGGGGCAATTCTGATGGGGCAGTTTTGATGGTGGCAATAAGATGGGGCAGTTTTGATGGGGCAATTCTGATGGAGCAGTTTTGATGGTGGCAATATGATGGGGCAGTTTTGATGGGGACAATTTTGATAGGGCAATTCTGATGGGGCAGTTTTGATGGTGGCAATATGATGGGGCAGTTTTGATGGGGACAATTTTGATGGGGCAATTCTGATGGGGGCAGTTTTGATGGCTGCCGTTTTAGCAATTCAGCTATTCAGCATTCCCACGCATTTTCCCCAGGAAATGCATTTTCTAGTTTCTTTATTATTCCGTAAGTTTTTTGGCTCTGCGTAACTTCTGCATACTTTTAGCTATTAAAACCATTCAATTATTAAAATGTTCGTCTCTTTCAGCTGATGATGGGACTTTTTCAACTTTTTTTCTACTATTTATACTTTTTAAAATATTAAGCTTTTTAACACTTTTTTTTTTACATTGAAGTCAATGGGAGCATGCTTCAGATCCTTAAAATCTTCTTCCTCTCCCAAAAGTTTCAGCTCCTTCATACTTTCACCTACAGATGCCAAACAAACTTTAAAATGTTCAAAAAATATTCAGCTATCTGTCTATATCTTTTCAGATTGATATCTTTTACAGTTTTTGTGAAAAAGCTGTTTGTTTAGTGGTCATTTCAGGAAATTTTAGCCATTAAATAGAGTGTACTGTGTTGCTTTTGTTGCCATGGTTACCAAAGCTTCTGTTATACAGGGGGGGGGTTGCTGGAGCATCTCAGCTCTGATTACAGAGCCCGGGGGAGGGGACAGACACACCATGTGCTGATTTATAATAGAGGAATATGATGGGGCAGTTTTGATGGGGCAATTCTGATGGGGCGGTTTTGATGGTGACAATATGATGGGGCAGTATTGATGGGACAATTCTGATGGGGCAGTTTTGATGGTGGCAATATGATGGGGCAGTTTTGATAGGGCAATTCTGATGGGGCAGTTTTGATGGGGCAATTCTGATGGGGCAGTTTTGATGGTGGCAATATGATGGGGCAGTTCCTCCGAGGTCACGTGATGTAACGCGTAGGAATCCCAGCAAGCCATTACACCCAGCAGTCGACACCCTTTGACCCGGTTGTTGACACCGTGGACCGGAAATATCGCACTAGGTGACGGGGGTGAGCCGCCTCACGCTGTGCCATTACTTGCACTGTATGCAAAGTGTGCGTTTTTTATTCCAACTATTTTTTATTCCAATAAATTTTTTACTACACTATTGGAGGCCCCCTTGTTTTCCCTTCTCTCTCTTCTTGCCATCATGTCCGGAACCCTGAACCGAGCCCGATGAGGATTCACCAAGGACATGCATCCACTGCAAGCTAGCCACCACTAGCCAACAGCATCCAGAACAGTCATCCCCATCAGCACTCAGTACTTTCTACAGGGCTTTTATCTAAGCCCCTTAAGGTAAGGGCACTGTGAGCACGGATGCATGAAGATTTCTGCACGGATGTTTTTTCACACTTTTATTACAAGCATGAAAAGAACCTTCATTATTAATTAATAGCACCGTTGATGATATATGTCCTGCTTTATTCACTTTCACCAATGAACTTTTGTTTTTTACCCATCCATCATCATGTTATGATCCATGTATGACACCTATTTTTCACTATTGGACATTTTGTTTATTTTACTCATCGGATGCATTTATCTAATAGCATCATGTGGTGACCTAGTGTGCATTACATGTCACACATATGATACATTTTTTTATATAATTTTCCCTGTGTTTTGCGCGAAATCATTTATTCACTTATTTTGAGTTTTGCGGTGATTGTGTACACTATACATTTTGCAGCATTACACTTTAGAGCAATTACACGTCAGTATATTTATTGATTAGTAGCGCAGAGGTCCTTTTAATTTTAAAAAGTTTTTATTATTATTATTATTGTTTTTTATTATTATTAATTCATTATGTTCTATTCGTTTGGATACATCATTCGTTATTTTTGATAATTCGGAACTTTAGATAAATTTGTATGTGTTACGTTTACTAACAGTCAAATTTGAAAGGAAATTACAATACCTATCATTTAATATTTAAGTTATTATTAGTTAACTATTATTTCAGATTTACGAATGTACGAATGTACAAATGAACAAATTTTCTAATATTCAAATTTACAAATATTCGAAAAAATTCGTTAAACGGGTTTTCGTTAATTCGGATATTTCCGAATTAACGAATTTATCTAAATTCGTTAAAAAAACTAATTCATAACTAAACGAATTGCACATGTCTAACATTTGGTGTCTCTGCAGCTAGTGATGTCATCGCGACTCGGCCAGTCAAGTGGCCGCAGCACGCAAACCTGGAAAGAAGAGCAGGTGAAGATGGAAGCCTCTGCAGTGGAGCTGCACGATTGATCGTTAAAGAATCAGATGATTCTTCCCCCTTCGCAGTCTTAAAGAGTTTGTAAACCTCCGGAAAAAAACAAAACAAAAACCCCTGCAAGACAAAGGCATAATGAGCTAGTATGCATCGCTTACCAGCTAATTATGAAATACCTTAGATCGATGCCCTGCAGTGCCGTCCGCTCCCGTGGCCGACATCTTTCACCAGAGATAGTTCTGGGTTTGTGGTCTCCGGCGCTGTGATTGGCCGGAGCAGCGATAATGCCACTCTCGCGCATGCTGTGACTGGCGGCATGCGCATGGGTGCCGTCGGTCACGGCACAGGTACCGAAGAAACAGCACGAGCGGGCCGTTTCTGCATGCGTCGTATATAGTGAATATCTCCTAAACTGTGTAAGTTTAGGAGATATTTCCAGTACCTACATTATTATAGGGTTACCTGTAGGTACAAGAGGTGTAACAGAGTTTACAACCACTTTAAAGCTGCTGACTTTTAAAATATGGACACTTACCTGTCCAGGTCGCCCGCGATGTCAGCACCCGAAGCCGATTTCTCCCTCGGGTGGAGGACCCGCCATCTTCGGTAAGGGGATCAGGAAGTGAAGCCTTGCGGCTTCACAGCCTGGTTCCCTACTGCGCATGCGCGAGTCATGCTGCGCGATCCCACTGGTCCCTGCTGTCTTCTGGGACCTGTGTGTCTCCCAGAAGACAGCAGGGGGGGGGGACGGAGGAGGCACCATATATGGGATAGATATCCGCGGATACTGCGGCTATCTATGCCCAGAAGTGGGAGCAAATACCTGGATTATACAGGTATCTGCTCTCCTCTCCCCCCCGAAAGGGGGGGGAATCCGAAAAGCGGAAGTTCAATTTTTGGCTGGAACTCCGCTTTAACAAACATTTTCCATATTCTATGCAGAGTTCTCTGCTCGCAGCGTGCCAAGTTTATGACAACATCACTTCTAGACGGAGATAAGGAGAAACATAACATTGTGGTGTCTGTTTATGAAACTGTGAACAGCAGTGATTCCGAGGATCGCCGCTGATCTCCGCTCATAAACAGTTTATGAAACTGAGATGATCCATTACTCCAAGAGCACAAGGATGGCTCTTCCAGGAGGTCATAAAGGAACCCACAACATCATATAAAGAACTGCAGGCCTCACTTGCCTCAGGTAAGATCAGTGTTCATGATTCAACAATAAGAAAGAGACTGGGCAAAGATGGCATCCATGGGGGAGTTCCAAGGCCAAAGCCACTGCTGACCAAAAAGAACACAAAGGCTCATCTCACATTTACCAAAAAACATCTTGATTATCCCCAAGACTTTTAGGCAAATATTCTGTGGACTGATAAGACAAAAACTTAACTTTTTGGAAGGTGTGCGTCTCGTTACATATGGCATAAAACGAATACAGAATTTCATACCAACAGTCAGACATGGTGGTGGTAGCATGATGGTCTGGGGCTGCTTTGCAGCTTCAGGACCTGGACGACTTACCATAATTGATGGAACCATGAATTCTGAGCTCTCCCAGAAAATCCTAAAGGAGAATGTCTGGCCATCAGTTTGTGACCTCAAGTGCACTTGAGTTATGCAGCAGGACAATGATCCGAAACACAACAGCAAGTCCACCTCCAAATGGTTCAGACAAAGCAAAATTTAGGTTTTGGAGTGGCCTAGTCAAAGCCCGGACTTAAATCCAATTGAGGTGCTGTATCATGACCTTACACAGGCCGTTCATGCTGGAAAACCCTCCAATGTGGCTGAATTAAAACAATCCTGCAAAGAAGAGTGGGCCAAAATTGCTCCGCAGCAATGTGAAAGACTCATTGCCAGTTATCGCAAACGCTTGATTGCAGTTGTTGCCGTCAAGGGCACAAGCAGTTATTAGATTTAGGGGGCAATTACTTTTTCACATAAAGCCAGGCAGGTTTGGACAGCTTTTTTTCCTTAATAAATGAAACCATCATTTAAAACTGCATTTTGTATTTATTTGGGTTATCTTTGTGTAATAAAATTTGTTTTGTTTGATCTGTAATTTAAGTGTGACAAATATGCAAAAAAAAAAATCATATATTAATAATTATTATTAATATTATTATATTAATTAATAAATTTATGTAGGGGGACTATTTTTATCTTATTAACATGTCCTTAATAAACAGACACCTCGGTGTTTCTGTGAATTTGTGGTAATCTCGTTATGTCTCACGAGATTCCAGTATCAGGGGCCATTCTCCACTGTTTGAAGCGTTTGTAGATCTTCACAAAAGGAGAAGCGATCTACACTGCTTCATAAACTGGCACTTATGAATGGAGCAATGGATATTTTCCACTGCTTTATAAACGGACACCTGTATCACTTCATCCTTTTAGATGAAAGGAATGAACTTTGGTCTGTAAATGAGGGAAGTTTAACCACTTAAACCGTTTGTTAACCCAAAAAACAAACCTACAGATCCTGTTCCCTTAAAGCATGTTATACAGCACAGTGCTTGTGCTGTGTCATTTGGCCCCTTGTATCACCTGTAATACCTGCCTGGCTATGCCCTTCCCCTGTATGCTGACCACAATATATCAGGGCTGCTAAGCCCTGACACCGTTGTCGGCATATGTGCCTCCATAATACGCGGCTCGGCTCTGTCTCCTGTGTCCTCTACACCCTCCCCTCTCTATCTGCTCATGTCAGCGCCTCCGCTGCTCTTATACTTAACCACTTGCCAACCGCCCTATAGCCAAATGACGGCTGCAGGGCGGCTGGATAACTCTGGAATCACGTCATATGACGTGATTCCAGAAAACTGCTCCCGCGCGCCCCCTGGGGCGCGCACACGGGAACATCCGTGACCGCCGGGTCCAGAGGACCCGGCGCATCACGGATCACGGTAAATGACGGAGCGATCACATGTGAACAAACCGGCGTCATGTCATGACGCCGGTTCCTCCCTCCCCTCTCTGTACCGATCGGTACAGAGGGGGAGAGATCGGATGTGAGCCGCGCTGTGGGCTGGATG
Source organism: Lithobates clamitans (assembly GCA_037952925.1). Lineage (NCBI taxonomy): Eukaryota > Metazoa > Chordata > Amphibia > Anura > Ranidae > Lithobates > Lithobates clamitans. The sequence continues at coordinate 2,714,016 of JBBGZY010000748.1, forward strand.
TGTAGTGCCCACAGCGCAGCTCAGTGACATGTACAGTCACATCCATCCATCCCTCCATGCTCAATCATCCCCCCCCCCCCCTATGCTCTGCAATGCTGCAATGACCCTGTGCAATACTCTGTAACCCTGTGCAACCCTGTGCAATACTCTGCAACCCTGTGCAATACTCTGCAACCCTGTGAAATACTCTGCAACCCTGTGCAATACTCTGCAACCCTGTGCAATACTCTGCAACCCTGTGCAACCCTGTGCCATACTCTGCAACCCTGTGCAATACTCTGCAACCCTGTGCAATACTCTGCAATGATCCTGTGCAACCCTGTACCATACTCCGCCATACTCCGCCATACCCCGCCATACTCCGCTATACCCCGCCATACTCCTCCATACCCCGCCATGCTCTGCCATGCCCCGCCATACTCCGCCATGCCCCGCCATGCCCCGCCATGCCCCGCCATACTCCGCCATGCCCCGCCATACTCCGCCATGCCCTGCCATGCCCCGCCATACTCCACCATACCCCACCATGCCCCGCCATACTCTGCCATACTCCGCCATGCCCCGCCATGCCCCGCCATACTCCGCCATGCCCCGCCATACTCCGCCATACTTTGCCATGCTCAGCCATACTCGGTCATGCTCGGCTGTACTCGGCCTCTGTATGTGGCCAGGCTGTGGAAGTCTCACACATGTGGTATCGCCGTACTCAGGAGGAGCAGGAGAATCTATTTTGGGGGGTCATTTTTGGTATGTCGTCATACGACGTCCTTGACTTTGTGCGGGGATATCTGAATGATGGGTGCAGCTACAGGCATCATTCAGATATCATATTTTTCAGCCGGCGATTCCCTACACCATAAGAATGATCATAGCGGCTGTTCCACTGCTTGATCATTCTTACGGGAGGCGAGAGGGGACGCCCCCCCCTCTCGCCGCCCTCAGGTGCTTCTACCGACTTACCGCTACGATCGAAGCCAGGATCTTTTTTTTATTTTTTTTATTTCAGGCTTCCCAGCCTAGAGGTGAGATGTGGGGTCTTATTGACCCCATATCTCACTGTAAAGAGGACCTGTCATGCCATATTCTTATTACAGGGGATGTTTACATTCCTTGTAATAGAAATAAAAGTGATCAAAAAATTTATTTTTTGGAAAAAAGCCTCAAACTAAAATAAATTAAGTAAAATGAACAATAAAAAAAAAAATTCCCCGTGTCCCCGTGTGCTCGCAGTCAGAAGCGAACGTATACGTAAGTTGCGCCCACATATGAAAATGGTGTTCAAACCACACATGTGAGGTATCGCTGCGTTCGGTAGAGCGAGAGCAATAATTTTGACCCTAGACCTCCTCTGTAACTCACAACATGTAACCAGTAAAATTTTTTAAAGCGTCTCCTATGGGGATTTTTAAGTAGCGAAGTTTGGCGCCATTCCACGAGCGTGTGCAATTTTGAAGGGTGACATGTTAGGTATCTATTTACTCGGCATAACTTCATTATTCACATTATGTAAAAACATTGGGCTAACTTTACTGTTTTGTTTTTTTTGAAAGCACAAAACTGTTTTTTTTCAAACAAAACGTGTTCGAAAAATTGCTGCGCAAATACAGTGCGAGATAAAAAGTTGCAACGACCGCCATTGTATTCTCTAGGGTCTTTGCTAAAAAAATATATATAATGTTTTGGGTTTCTATGTAATTTTCTAGCAAATAAATGATGATTTTTACATGTAGGAGAGAAATGTCAGAATTGGCCTGGGTGCTCCAGAACGCCTGATGGTGTTCCGTGCATGTTGGGCCTCTGTATGTGGCCACGCTGTGTAAAAGTCTCACACATGTGGTATCGCCGTACTCAGGAGTAATAGCAGAATGTGTTTTGGGGTGTAATTTGTGGTATGCATATGCGGTGTGTGAGAAATAACCTGCTAATATGACAATTTTGTGAAAAAAAAAAAAAGAAAAAAAAAATCTTGATTTTGCAAAGAATTGTGGGAAAAAATGACAACTTCAAAAAACTCATCATGCATCTTTCTAAATACCTTGGAATGTCTTCTTTCCAAAAAGGGGTCATTTGGGGGGTATTTGTACTTTTCTGGCATGTTAGGGTCTCAAGAAATTAGATAGGCCGTCAGTACTTCAGGTGTGATCAATTTTCAGAGATTGGCACCATAGCGTGTGGACTCTATAACTTTCACAAAGACCAAATAATATTCACTAATTTGGGTTATTTTTACCAAAGATATGTAGCGGTATAAATTTTGGCCAAAATATATGAAGAAAAAATTACTAATTTGCAAAATTTTATAACAGAAACGAAGAAAAATGCATTTTTTTACAGAATTTTCGGTCTTTTTTCTTTTATATCGCAAAAAATAAAGAACCCAGCGGTGATTAAATACCACCAAAAGAAAGCTCTATTTGTGTGAAAAAAAGGACAAAAAATTCATTTGGGTACAGTGTTGCATGACTGAGTAATTGTCATTCAAAGTGTGAGAGCACCGAAAGCTGAAAATTGGTCTGGTTAGGAAGGGGGTTTAAGTGCCCAGTGGTCAAGTGGTTAACATTGAATGCTCCCATCCCCTCTGTATTAGAACACTAAGCTCCCCTGTGTCTGTGTTATGTCATAAATATGCTTATCTGTACTGATAAAATTGTGTCTTCCTGTAATCATGTGACCCCTCAGCTCTGTCTTTCCTCTCTCTGCCCCGCCCGCTGGAACTGTCAGCTGGGCAGAGGAGAGAGGAGGCAACTGATTGCAGGAAGACAGACAGTGTGTTGTCAGTACAGATAAGCATATTTATGATATAACACAGACACAGGGTAACGTATAAAAAGCTCCCATCCCCACTATAAGAAAACAATACAAGTGGCTTAACAATCACTTTAAAGACTAAACCTTTTTCTGACACATGTTTGCAATCTGCATTTTTTCATTTGCGCATTTCATTAATTTACGCAGCGGTCTTTCAAATGCAATTTTTTTGGAAAAGACACACTTTTTAATGAATTAATAGAAAACTAAACAGTAAAGTTGGCCCAATTTTTTTGTAAAATGTGAAAGAATCGTGATCTAATTTTTTCTAAGCAAAAAAAAATGTGATTCTCATTTTGACCAGAATTGTGCAGCTCTACTCTGCAGCAGTGACAGCTCGCCACTGAAGGGCTTCATTTTAACCACTTGGCGACCGCCTCACGCCGATGTACGTCGGCAAAGTGGCACGGGCAGGCAGAATCACGTACATATACGTGATCTGCTTCCCGCGGGCGGGGGGTCCGATCGGCTTTTGCCCAGCGGCGATCGGAGGTGAGAGGGAGGCCATCCATTTGTGGCCCCCCCCTCACGATCGCCGCCGGCCAATAGAATCATTCCTCTGCTACTGTATGCTAAACAGCAGCAAAGGAAATGATGTCATCTCTCCTCGGCTCGGTATTTTCCGTTCCGGCGCCGAGGAGAGACTGCAATGTGAGTGTAAAACACACACACACACAGTAGAACATGCCAGGCACACAAAACCCCCCCCGTTCCCCCCCCGATCACCCCCCAATCACTCCTCCCCCCCCCCCCCCCGTCACACTGACACCAAGCAGTTTTTTTTTTTTTCTGATTACTGTGTGGTGTCAGTTTGTGACAGTTAGTGTGGTAGGGCAGTTATTGTTAGCCGCCTTTAGGTCTAGGGTAACCCCCTAACCCCCCCTAATAAAGTTTTAACCCCTTGATCACTCCCGTCGCCAGTGTCGCTAAGCGATAATTTTTCTGATCGCTGTATTAGTGTCGCTGGTGACGCTAGTTAGGGAGGTAAATATTTAGGTTCACCGTCAGCGTTTTATAGCGACAGGGACCCCCATATACTACCTAATAAATGTTTTAACCCATTGATTGCCCCCTAGTTAACCCTTTCACCACTGATCATCGTATAACCGTTACGGGTGACGCTGGTTAGTTCATTTATTTTTTATAGTGTCAGGGCACCCGCCGTTTATTACCGAATAAAGGTTTAACCCCCTGATCGCCCGGCGGTGATATGCGTCGCCCCAGGCAGCGTCAGATTAGCGCCAGTACCGCTAACACCCACGCACGCAGCATACGCCTCCCTTAGTGGTATAGTATCTGAACGCATCAATATCTGACCTGGTCAGATCTATACTAGCGTCCCCAGCAGTTTAGGATTCCCAAAAATGCACTGTTAGCGGGATCAGCCCAGATACCTGCTAGCACCTGCGTTTTGCCCCTCCGCCCGGCCCAGCTCAGCCCACCCAAGTGCAGTATCGATCGATCACTGTCACTTACAAAACACTAAACGCATAACTGCAGCGTTCGCAGAGTCAGGCCTGATCCCTGCGATCGCTAACAGTTTTTTTGGTAGCATTTTGGTGAACTGGCAAGCACCAGCCCCAGGCAGCGTCAGGTTAGTGCCAGTGCCGCTAACACCCACGCATGCACCGTACACCTCCCTTAGTGGTATAGTATCTGATCAGATCAATATCTGATCAGATCTATACTAGCGTCCCCAGCAGTTTAGGGTTCCCAAAAACGCAGTGTTAGCGGAATCAGCCCAGATACCTGCTAGCACCTGCGTTTTGCCCCTCCGCCCGGCCCAGCCCAGCCCACCCAAGTGCAGTATCGATCGATCACTGTCACTTACAAAACACTAAACACATAACTGCAGCGTTCGCAGAGTCAGGCCTGATCCCTGCGATCGCTAACATTTTTTTTGGTAGCGTTTTGGTGAAATGGCAAGCACCAGCCCCAGGCAGCGTCAGGTTAGCGCCAGTACCGCAAACACCCACGCCTGCAGCATACGCCTCCCTTAGTGGTATAGTATCTGAATGGATCAATATCTGATCTGATCAGATCTATACTAGCGTCCCCAGCAGTTTAGGGTTCCCAAAAACGCAGTGTTAGCGGGATCAGCCCAGATACCTGCTAGCACCTGCGTTTTGCCCCTCCGCCCAGCCTAGCCCACCCAAGTGCAGTATCAATCGATCATTGTCACTTACAAAACACTAAACGCATAACTGCAGCATTCACAGAGTCAGGCCTGATCGCTAACAGTTTTTTTGGTAGCGTTTTGGTGAACTGGTAAGCACCAGTGGCCTAGTACACCCCGGTCGTAGTCAAACCAGCACTGCAGTAACACTTGTTGACGTGGCGAGTCCCATAAGTGCAGTTCAAGCTGGTGAGGTGGCAAGCACAAGTAGTGTCCCGCTGCCACCAAGAAGAAGACAAACAGGCCCGTCGTGCCCATAATGCCCTTCCTGCTGCATTTGCCAATCCTAATTGGGAACCCACCATTTCTGCAGCACCCGTACTTCCCCCATTCACATCCCCAACCAAATGTAGTCGGCTGCATGAGAGGCATTTTCTTTATGTCCTCCCGAGTACTCCTACCCAGCGAACCCCCCCAAAAAAGATGTTGTGTCTGCAGCAAGCACGGATATAGGTGTGACACCCGCTATTATTGTCCCTCCTGTCCTGACAATCCTGGTCTTTGCGTGAATGTTTCACAGGGTCTCCCAAGATGCCATCGCATTTTGAGAGACCTGAACCTGGAACCGATTACAGTTATAAAAGTTAGTTACAAAAAAAAGTGTAAAAAAAAATAAAATAAATATATATAAAATAAAAAATAGTTGTCGTTTTATTGTTTTCTCTCTCTCTATTCTCTCTCTATTGTTCTGCTCTTTTTTACTGTATTCTATTCTGCAATGTTGTATTGTTATTATGTTTTATCATGTTTGCTTTTCAGGTATGCAATTTTTTATACTTTACCGTTTACTGTGTTTTATTGTTAACCATTTTTTTGTCTTCAGGTATTCACGACTTTGAGTGGTTATACCAGAATGATGCCTGCAGGTTTAGGTATCATCTTGGTATCATTCTTTTCAGCCAGTGGTCAGCTTTCATGTAAAGAAGAAAAAGAAGGTGTGCCTGTTCAACTATATCATGGTTGTTGCCAACATCCCAAAAGTCAGAATATATAAGAAAATTGCCCCCGAGAGGTTTATAGGGACTTTAACGGCAACTTGTTTAAAATTTTTTTAAATTTTTTATTTTATTGAATAGAAAAAATATATATGTATCACAAAAAAGAGACATATCACAAAGAAAACAAAAACAATATCATACAGTCTGTAAAGAACTATACATTGGTATACTGTATATGCAAGGTTTGAAAGACTATTTTCAATGGTCTTGCCACGAAACTTACGCGTTTCGGGACTTAAGTGTAATGTCCCTTCATCAGAGACGAAATGTGGATCATAGACCCATGCATGACAGTAACGGAGCATCCACGCCAAAATCGCTGCAGTGACGGTGTCAAAAAACCCCAGGTCTAGCGGGTGAAACAAAGACCTGGGAGGGTCGGCTGGCCCAAATCTATCCGCACTGATCCCACCCACAACTCTAAGGGGGCATCCCACAACTCCGCCAGTATAAACTGCAACCAAATCGCAGGTACTAAAACATATCGTGTCATTACCGCATTTGGCGGTGACCGGCCCGGATGCCTCTGCAATCAATCCTTGCCTTACCAAGATTCCAGACTACACTTTGCTATCTAGCTTGTATATGGGATAACGCCCTGGTGCGATCTGTGCCTGCACATACTCGGCAGCATACTCCCTTTTCTCCCTTGGTGTTGCAGACTGTTATGGCCTGATCCAGAAACCCTTGGTGACACGATATGTTTTAGTACCTGCGATTTGGTTGCAGTTTATACTGGCGGAGTTGCGGGATGCCCCCTTAGAGTTGTGGGTCGGATCAGTGCGGATAGATTTGGGCCAGCCGACCCTCCCAGGTCTTTGTTTCACCCGCTAGACCTGGGGTTTTTTGACACCGTCACTGCAGCGATTTTGGCGTGGATGCTCCGTTACTGTCATGCATGGGTCTATGATCCACATTTCGTCTCTGATGAAGGGACATTACACTTAAGTCCCGAAACGCGTAAGTTTCGTGGCAAGACCATTGAATATAGTCTTTCAAACCTTGCATATACAGTATACCAATGTATAGTTCTTTACAGACTGTATGATATTGTTTTTGTTTTCTTTGTGATATGTCTCTTTTTTGTGATACATATATATATTTTTTCTATTCAATAAAATAAAAAAAAATTTTAAAAAATTTTAAACAAGTTGCCGTTAAAGTCCCTATAAACCTCTCGGGGGCAATTTTCTTATATAAGCTTTCATGTAAAAGCAATCCTAGTCGCTAATTAGCCTCTAGACTGCTTTTACAAGCAGTGGGAGGGAATGCCCCCCCCCCCCCCACCGTCTTCCGTGTTTTTCTCTGGCTCTCCTGTCTCAACAGGGAACCTGAGAATGCAGCCGGTGATTCAGACAGCTGACCATAGAGCTGATCAGAGACCAGAGTGGCTCCAAACATCTCTATGGCCTAAGAAACCGGAAGCTACGAGCATTTCATGACTTAGATTTCGCCGGATGTAAACAGCGCCATTGGGAAATTGGGAAAGCATTTTATCACACCGATCTTGGTGTGGTCAGATGCTTTGAGGGCAGAGGAGAGATCTAGGGTCTAATAGACCCCAATTTTTTCAAAAAAGAGTACCTGTCACTACCTATTGCTATCATAGGGGATATTTACATTCCCTGAGATAACAATAAAAATGATTTAAAAAAATGAAAGGAACAGATTAAAAATAAGATAAATAAGCAAAAAAAAAAAAAAAAAGCAAAAATAAAAAAAGCTCAGGAGAAGCAGCTAAATGTATTTTGGGGTGCAATTCCACATATGCCCATGGCCTGTGTGAGCAATATATCATTTAGTGACAACTTTGTGCACAAAAAAAAAATATAATAATTTGTCACTTTCCCGCAACTTGTGTCAAAATATAAAATATTCCATGGACTCAACATGCCTCTCAGCAAATAGCTTGGGGTGTCTACTTTCCAAAATGTGGTCATTTGGGGGGGTTTTGTGCCATCTGGGCATTTTATGGCCTTCAAAACTGTGATAGGTAGTGAGGAGTGAAATCAAAAATTTACACCCTTAGAAATCCTGAAGGCGGTGATTGGTTTTCGGGGCCCCATACGCGGCTAGGCTCCCAAAAAGTCCCACACATGTGGTGTCCCTGTACTCAGGAGAAGCAGCTGAATGTATTTTGCCTATGGCCTGTGTGAGCAATATATCATTTAGTGACAACTTTTTGTAATTTTTTTTTTTTTTGTCATTATTCAATCACTTGGGACAAAAAAAATGAATATTCAATGGGCTCAACATGCCTCTCAGCAATTTCCTTGGGGTGTCTACTTTCCAAAATGGGGTCATTTGGGGGGGTTTGTACTGCCCTGCCATTTTAGCACCTCAAGAAATGACATAGGCAGTCATAAACTAAAAACTGTGTAAATTCCAGAAAATGTACCCTAGCTTGTAGACGCTATAACTTTTGCGCAAACCAATAAATATACGCTTATTGACATTTTTTTTACCAAAGACATGTGGCCGAATACATTTTGGCCTAAATGTATGACTAAAATTGAGTTTATTGGATTTTTTTTATAACAAAAAGTAGAAAATATCATTTTTTTTCAAAATTTTCGGTATTTTTCCGTTTATAGCGCAAAAAATAAAAACCGCAGAGGTGATCAAATACCATCAAAAGAAAGCTTTATTTGTGGGAAGAAAAGGACGCAAATTTCATTTGGGTACAGCATTGCATGACCGCGCAATTAGCAGTTAAAGCGACACAGTGCCAAATTGGAAAAAGTCCTCTGGTCTTTAGGCAGCCAAATGGTCCGGGGCTGAAGTGGTTAAAGTGGTTGTTAAGCCACTCAAGACGTTCTTCTAATCAGCTCTGCTGTATTAATGTCCCCAGTGTGTGTTTCAAAAAAAAAAAAAAAAAAAAAATTTCTGCTGTGTACGTCATTTCAAAGGGCTAATCGGCGGTCACGTTACCGGCTGCCTCTTTCCTCTTTTGATCTGACAGCAAAGCGGGTGGGGCTGAGAAACCCTCACTGACATCAGCCAGGAGGAGGAGAGAGGTGGCCGGTCACATGAGTGCCGACCAGAGTTATGAAATGAGGTACACAGTGGCTTTAAAAAAAAAAAAAAACATACAGTGGCTTGAAAAAGTATTTATACCCTTTGAAATTTTCCACATTTTGTCATGTTACAACCAAAAACATAAATGTATTTTTTGTGATAGCCCAACACAAAGTGAAAAGTGTGGCGTGCATTTGTACTGAGCCCCCCTGAGTCAATACTTTATAGAACCACCTTTCACTTCAATTACAGCTGCAAGTCTTTTTGGGATGTCTCTACCAGCTTTGCTCATCTAGAGAGTGACATTTTTGCCCATTTGCCTGTGAACAGCAATTTTCAAGTCTTGCCATAGATCCTCAATTGGATTTAGGTCTGGACTTTGACTAGGCCATTCAGACACATGAATATGCATTTGATCTAAACCATTTTATTTTAGCTCTGGCTGTATGTTTAGGGTCGTTGTCCTGCTGCAAGGTGAACCTCCGACCCAGTCTCTAGTCTTTTGCAGGTTTTCTTCTAAGATTGCCTGTATTTGGCTCCATACATCTTCCCATCGACTCTGTCATGTTTCACGGTGGGGATGGTTCAGGGTGATGTGCAGTGTTAGTTTTCCGCCACAGTGTTTTGCTTTTAAGCCAAACAGTTCAATTTTGGTCTCATCTGACCAGAGCACCTTCTTCCACATGTTTGCTGTGTCCCCCACATGGCTTCTCGCAGACGGGATTTCTTATGGCTTTCTTTCAACAATGGCTTTCTTCTTGCCACTTTTCCATAAAGGCCAGATTTGTGGAGTGCACAACTAATAGTTGTCTTGTGGACAGATTTTCTCACCTGAGCTGTGGATCTCTGCGGCTCCTCTAGAGTTACCATGGGCCTCTTGGCTGCTCCTCTGATTAATGCTCTCCTTTGCCCGGCCTGTCAGTTTAGGTGGACGGCCATGTCTTAGTAGGTTTGCAGTTGTGCCATACCCTTTCCATTTTCAGATGATGGATTGAACAGTGCTCTGTGAGATGTTCAAAGCTTGGGATATTTTTTTTATAACCTGCAGGGGGCACATTTGCAACTGGGGCCCTTTCTCAAAGTGGGGCTATTTCTATAAGTGGGAGCACGTCTGACTCTGCACTTATTTGAAGATTTCTTCTCTGTCTCTTCACAGGTATGTTTGCAGCTGACTGTCATCCACCCAGAATTGAAAACTGAAAAGTGTTTGTTTTCCCTAGTTAGTGGGAATGCTTCAGCAGAATTGCAAAATTTTATAACAAACCATGTAATGTTTTTTTTTCAAAAATTTTTGGTCACAAAAAATAAAAACCCCAGAGGTGATTTTATACCACCAAAAGAAAGCTCCATTTGTGTGAAAACAATGATGAAAATTTCATATAGATACAGTGTTGTATGACTGCACAATTGTCATTCAAAGTGTGACAGCGCTGAAAGCAAAAAAATGGTCTGGGCAGGAGGGGAGTTTAAGTGATGCTCATGGGGCAGTATGATGGGGGCAGTTTTGATGGGGCAATTTTGATGGTGGCAGTATGATGGGGCAATTTTGATTGGGGGGGGCAATTTGATGGGGGCAGTTTTGATGGTGGTAATTTTGATGGGGGCAGTATGATGGGGCAGTTTTGATGGTAGTATGATGGGGCAACTTTTATGGGGGCAGTTTTGATGGGGGCAGCATGATTTTGAAGTTTTGATGGGGTCAAGTTGGGGCAGCTCCTGCAAAAGGTAATTACTTTTTAAAAGATGCTAATTGTAAATGATATCCCTTGTTTCTGTATATACATATATACATACAGAAACAAGGGATATCATTTAAAATTAGCATCTTTTAAAAAGTATTTACCTTTTGCAGGAGCTTTTTATATTTCTAGATTTATAATCTATGTTAATGTAGATAAACTTTCTAGTTCCTGGAGGGGGAGGAAAGGTTTCCATAGCTAAGGGGCGGCAACTTCCTCTGACACTGCTGTTGCTATGGAAACCCGACCTACAACCTATTACACTGCTTGTGCTGTTCTGAGCATGTGCGAGATCTGGAGGTGCATACTGGGTAACCAGCATGCATGGAATACAGGAAGAGATACAGTCTGGCTTCAGATGCCCACACATGAGATGTCCGCGGCCTGCTGGGACTTACAAAAGTAAGAAATCAATGGTGCAAAAATAGAAAACGGTCCTTAGTTTACAACATACCTTTACTAGAATACATTAAGCATGAGGATTATAGGGGGATTTTTATCTAAAAAGTAAAATTTCTGCTGGAACACCACTTTAACCACTTGCTGACCAGCGGCCGCAGTTGTACTGTGGCAGAATGGCACGGCTGGGCGAAACAATGTTATGTTATGTTGCTTCGCCCTGTGGAAACTCCGGTGGCACGCGCGCTGCTCACCCCCGAAGCCGATGCGAGTGTCCGGTGGTCACGATCACCGCTGGGCTCCCGCGATCGCCGCTGACACACAGAGAACTGGGAACTGTGTGTGTAAACACACAGTCTCCGATTCTCTGTGGGGAGAAGAGACTGATCGTCTGTTCATACAGAGTATGAACAGCGATCTGACATCTCCCCTACACAGTCCACTTCCACCTTCAGTTAAAACACACACTAGGGAACACATTAACCCCTTGATCACCCCTAGTGTTAACCCCTTCCCTGCCAGTGTCATTTACACAGTAACCAATGCATTTTTATAGCACTGATCGCTGTATAAATGCCAATGGTCCCAAAAATGTGTCAAAATTGTCTGATGTATCCGCCATAATGTCGCTGTCCCGATAAAAAAAAAAATCGCAGATCACCGCCAATACTAGTAAAAAGAAAAAAAAAATAATAAAAATGCCATAAAACTATCCCCTATTTTGTAGAGGCTATAACTTTTGTGCAAACCAATCAATACGCTTATTGTGATTTTTTTTTTTTTTTTTTTACCAAAAATATGTAGAAGAATACATATTGGCCTAAACTGAGTAAAAAGTTAGCTTTTTATATATTTTTGGGGGATATTTATTATAGCAAAAAGTAAAAAATATTGTGTTTTTTTTTCAAAATTGTTGCTCTTTTTTTTGTTTATAGCCCAAAAAATAAAAACCGCAAAGGTGATGAAATGCCACCCAAAGAAGGCTCTATTTGTGGGAAAAAAAGGACGTCAATTTTGTTTGGGTGCAACGTCGCACGACCATGCAATTGTCAAAGCGACGCAGTACCGAATCGCAAAAAATGCTCTGGTCAGAAAGGGGGTAAAATCCTCTGGGGCTGAAGCGGTTAATAGGGCTTAGAATTTTGCACAACCACATCCTTGTGAGGTAACCTGTGCAATTTCATTTCTCTGCCACTGAAGACTGTATTTTTTTTTTTTGAAAAGCAAAACACACCCAAAAACTTCCACCCGGTGCCAAAAAAAATGCACACACATAAAAAAGTGGCACACAAAAACGTACGTGTGTTACACTGATCCTCCACTAGGGAAGGACCTTACCTTGATCACCCGGGGCGTTAGGCTCCAGACAGGGACTGAGGTACTTCACTTGGGTCCATCTGGCCGAAACCAGACGGACCCCCGTTCTCTGGAAGGTCTGCCGAAACAGACCCACCCAAGTACTAGGTGGGACTCCCCTGAAGGGAGACCCCATGAGAGGGGTCGAACCAAGGCAGAAGGCCTATATCCACCCCCTCCCAAGATTTTCAGAGTAGGCCTGAGGACCCACACCCTACTCCTCACACAGTGACAAACGTGTATACACATAAAACAAAAAGTTGCAAAAAAGTGACAAACACGGGGATAAATAAAAAGAAAGTAAGTGGGGGGAAAAGGAAGTGAGAGAGTGAAAAGTGAACATTGTGTAATACAATGGCCGGCCCTCCTGCCAGGAATAGAAATTTCTCCTAGTCCTAGCCAAAAGGCTCGGCTCTAGAGGCAGGTGCGAAAAACGTGTATTGTGATGAAATGACCATGGTGCCATAAATCAAGTGCCTAAACACTGTGACTGTAGGGCACCCCTGAACTGCCACTTCAGGGGCACATTCACCACTGGCTTTTCGTGCAACCCTGACCCCCAACCCAGACCACAGCAGCCCCCACCCCAGCCAGGAAGGCTGAAGTTCTTGAAGCTTGGTGAGAGTCCTTTACCATCAGGCCTCACCGTTGCTCCCATCCCTCCTACCTAATTACATTCGGGAAATACTAACCGCTCCCCCGGTCGGAAAGGGGAGCCAGTGTTCTCTCCTGAAAAACTGACCAGAGCTACAGCTACCCCAATCTAGGCCAGAAGACCAGGGACCAGGCCCTCTGGCCAGACCCAATGGTTCTCCATCCCCATCAGAAGGCTTCCCTTTCGGCTACGAACCGCTCCAGGTTACCTTTACACCAGCGGGTTTTGCATAGCCTCCACCATCCCTGATACCACCTCGCCGCAGATCAGGGACAGAAGCAAGCACCACCTCCTGGCAACTGATAAGAACAGATACTACACTTGATCTTAGCCAAAAGGACTGTATGCAGGCCCAAAATGCACCCTGAGCTTGGCAAGGCATTTTCTATCATGCTGGCATAAACACATGTGCCAATTTCCTGGATCCTGTCCCTTCATAGGGTGAGTAGAAACAACTCCTTTAGAGTGTATTGACCACATGCTTAATGAATGTGACAACCTGTTGGGTGTTGTCGTCCTGGTCAGGATAAGATGATCGTTGGTGGGTCTTATGTTTTTTGGAGGGTTTCTGCTCTTAAAATAATGCAAAACACCTTAATTTGCATAATTCCCTTGAGCACTCTTTTAAAAACCATGTCCCACGTCTATATATATATATGTAAATATATGGAGAAACGCGCCATCAAGTTACGCAGTGCTTTACATATACATTGTACATTCACATTGGGTCCTACCCTCAAGGAGCTTACAATCTAAGGTCCCTAACTCACATTCATATACTAGGGCCAATTTAGACAGAAGCCAATTAACCTACCAGCATGTCTTTGGGGTATTACCACTTACCAAAAAACATGGTACCCGTCTCTTTAAGACCCATCTGCCTTCCTCCACTCACTTCAGAAGCCGCAGCAGGTGAGCTCAGCCAGCATTTCCAGAGGCAGAGAGCAGACACAGTCAGAGTCTGAGACAAAAACCAGTCAGACTGTCAAACCCACAGAAGTACACAGCATAGCAAGGGAGCCAGGACAGCACATCCAGAGTCAGACAGGAGACTCAGAATTTCAGGTAAGTCCTTTACCCGGCAGGACTGCAGAGAGAGAGAGAGAGGGAGAGAAGCCCTCCCAATTGCAGACCTCCAAGATCATTTACACCATTGCATGGTGACTGGCCCATCCTGTGCTGCCCATCTTCCTGCACCCTGTGACACCAATCACAGCCACTCTAACAGAGTGGCCGGAGGCTCTTTACCAAGATCGGTGGAGCAGTGTGTCAGACTGAAACACCGATCGCCGCAATATGTTATCCTGCTGGACATCATATGGCGCCCAGTCAGGATAACTGAACCACCGCCCGGCCGTGATCTGCTATGGGCCGGGCTGGAAGTGGTTAAATATCGTACCTGGGGAGTGTCTATAGTATGCCTGTAAAGTGACGCGTGTTTCCCGTGCTTAGAACAGTTCCTGCACAAAATGACATTTTTAAAGGAATAAAAGTAATTTAAAACTGCTTGCGGCTTTAATGTAATGTCGGGTCCTGGCAATATGGATGAAAATCAGTGAGACAATGGCATGGGTACCCCCCAGTCCATTACCAGGCCCTTTGGGTCTTGTATGGATATTAAGGGGAACCCCACACCCAAATTAAAAAAAAGGAAAGGTGTGGGGCCGCCAGGCCCTATATACTCTGAACAGCTGTATACAGGTGGTGCAAACAAGACAGGGACTGTAGGTTTGTTGTTAAGTAGAATCTGTTTGTAATTTTGAACTGGTACATTTTTAACGTGTTTAGCTCCAGCCAAAAAATCTATTTTAGGGTTTTTGGAAAACATAGGGAAGGTTTATAACCCCTGTGACATTTGTTTTGCTGTCTGTGCTCCTCTTCAGAAGATTTCACCTCACTTTTTGTCCCAATGACAAATGTTTTTTGAAAATTTGGGGGTTTTAGTGAAACAAGGATTGGTGATAAAGCATCAGTGTAAAGGAGAAAAGTTTTTCCCATATTAACTCTTACAGGAGAGAATTTCCCTTCCTAGGGGTAGATTTAATCTCACTTCCTGTTGTCTCCTTCCGTTTGCAAGTAGGAGTCGTTTGTAAGTTGGATGTTTGAAAGTAGGGGCCTGCCCTAAATTTGGGCCTTAGGTGTTGGTGTTGCCACAACACTGTAAGCCCTCACAGTGCCCTGCTGTGGAATATTAGCTCAAGAATTGTAATTACATGCCCCTGTTAAACAGGGGCAGAAAAATTGGGCCTTTGGTGATGGTGGGGGTGGTGCTGGTGCCACAAAACTGCCCCACAGTTACTCTTGGCGGGCGCTGGAACGGGCCCTGCTGTGAAATATTATATCAAGAATTGGAATTACTTGTCCCTGTTGAACAGGGGCTGAAAAATTGGGCCTTAGGCACTGGTGGCGGCACCCAGAACCAAAAATATTCTTACAAGCTATCAGCATGATCATTGAGGAGGAAGAGGATAATTACTCAGCATAACAGGATAGTCACTCAGCATCAGCATAGGCAGTCTTTGAAGGGATCTGAGATTTCAAAAAAAATTATTCGGTTACATCAGCATCAGGTGCTTGCTAGCTGGTGGTGATCCAAGACTGATTCATTTTTATGAAGGTCAGTCAATCGACCGAGTGATCGGTTACAAAGCCTCCAGCAGCACTGAATGTGCATTCCGAAAGAACGCTGGATGCAGGACAGGCCAGTGGCTCAATTGCATACTGTGCAAGCTCTGGCCAGTGATCCATCCTTAAGACCCAGTAATCCAGAGGATTTTCGGTGGGAAAGGTGTCCAAGTCAGATCTTGCCCCTAGGTATTCCTGCACCATGTAAAACAGACGCTAGCGATGGTTGCTGGAACTGATCATACCTTGGGGCTGCGGACTAGAAAATTGTGTGAATGCATCGGTCAGACGGCCACCTTCTCCACCACTCCTTCTTTGACTGACTGAAGCCTTAGCAACATGTTGTCCAGGAACAGGAGTTTGTAACCTCCCAGTCTCTGGGAACGCGTTGCACAGACCTTTCTGCAAAGCCTCCCGAAGATGTTTCATCCTCTGCTCCCTCTGCAACGGCAAGATAAGGTCCGCAACCTTACCCTTGTAACGTGGATCAAGGAGGGTTGCCAACCAGTATTGATCCCTCTCCTTGATACCACAAATACGAGGATCCTTCTGCGTGCTTAGCAGGATCAGGGAGGCCATGCAGCGTAGGTTTGCTGAGGCATTCGGTCCGGAGTCCTCTGGGTCACTAAGGCCGACATGGTCCGCAGCCACCTCCTCCCAGCCACGTACAAGTCCATGGGTTTCTTGGGACTGTAAATGATCCCTTAAAGACTGTTACTGATGCTCAGTGCCAGGCTCCACCTCCATGCTGACAAAATCCTCCTCCTCCTCCTCCTCCTCCTCGTCCTCTTCCTGTGTGATCAGTGGGCACGCAGGAACACTGTCTGGATAAAGGGGGCCTTGAGAGCTAAGGAAGTCCTCCTCTTCCTGCCTCTGTTCTGCCTCAAGTGCCCTGTCCATTATTCCACGCAGCGTGTGCTCCAACCGGTGGACAAGGGGGACAGTGTCACTGATGCAGCACCTTGTCCTGCATCCTTCCCAGCTGCCAGCAGAGTCACCCAATGCGCCGTGAAACTTAGGTAATGTCCCTGTCCATGCCTGCTGGACCATGAGTCAGCGGTAATATGCACCTTACCGCTGACCGCCCTGTCCAGCGAGGCCAAGACATTGCCTTCCACATGCCGGTAGAGAGCTGGAATCGCCTTCCGTGAGAAAAAGTGGCATTTGGGAACCTGCCACTGTGGAACTGCACATTCCACAAACTCACGGAAGGGGGCAGAGTCTACCAACTGAAAAGGTAGCAGTTTTGCTAGCAGAAGTGCTAGCAGTTTTGCCAAGCTAGCATTCAACCGCTGGGCATGTGGATGGCTGGGAGCGAACTTCTTTCTGCGGTGCAGCAGCTGGGGCAGGGAAATTTACCTGGTACAATCTGATGTCGGTGTACCAATAGCAGATTGCCCGCAAATACTTGGCTGTGACACACCTAATTCTACACCTTCATTCCTCTCAGTGCAGGTCTCAGAGAGGACTGAAGGTATAGTGGGGTTGGAGATCCAAGCTAATGAGGAGCAAGGAGAGGTCCTCCTCCACACCTCCAAAATGCCACCAGTAGTGGCATTTTGGAGGTGTGGTGGCGGAACAACCTCCAACACTACCTTGTCAGTGAGTCACTGATGCCATTGAGCCGAGGGAAGAGACCACGTTGGCAGCTGCTTTGCCAGACCTGAGCCTGGATGAGGACGGCTTGGTCATTCACTCGACCAAGTCTTCTGCACGTTGCGGCTCAACACGGCCAGCTGCCGAAAAAAAGGCCAAGCGTGTCCCGCGGCCACGTGCTGATGAGGATGCACCGTGTCCACGACCAGCACTGTTGCCTCTAGACACAGAGCCTGCTTGCCCTCTTTTATTGGCTTGTGACTGTCTGCCTCTCCTTGTTGGCCTGCAGTGAGCTGCACAAAACTGGGCTGTGTGTATGTAGGTATGTGTATAATATATATATATATATATATATATATATATATATATATATATATATATATATATATATACCGAGTATACTGCAGCTAACAGAATCAACTGCCTGCCTGTAGTATTATTAGTATGATAACACGTGCACTTGTCTTCAGGTAGCTATACTGTAGGTGCAACTGTGCAGGGTACACAGTACAGTAGCTGGAAATACTTCAATGAGCCTACACAAGCACCTGGCTGAAGGTTGCTATACTGTAGGTGAGACTGTGCAGGGTACACAGTACAATAGCTGGAAATACTTCAATGAGCCTACACAAGCACCTGGCTGCAGGTTGCTATACTGTAGGTGAGACTGTGCAGGGTACACAGTACAGTAGCTGGAAATACTTCAATGAGCCTACACAAGCACCTGGCTGCAGGTACCTATACTGTAGGTGAGATTGTGCAGGGTACACAGTACAGTAGCTGGAACTACTGTAAAAACTCCTGCCTGTATATTAGGAAGAGAAGAACAGGATCTAGCTAAACTGAATACAGTATGTATGTATGTATATGCGTGTGTATGTATATATATATATATATATATATATATATACACAGTATATAATGTTACACATACAACACCTGGGATGCATATATATACACTGTAACTGCAGCTAACTGACTCGACCTGCCTACTCTAACTTAAATCAAATGGCACTGTCTGTCTCTCTCTCTCTCTATCTGAACGCCGGAACACACTACACAGGGCCGCTGTGCAGGTGGCCTTATATAGTGTGGGGCGTGTACTAAACCCCCTGAACCATAATTGGCCAAAGCCTCCTTGGCTAAGCTTGCGGGTCATAGTGCGTGCTTGGCCAATCATCAGCCAGCAATGCACTGCAATGGCGCAGTGAATTATGGGCTGTGGCGCGCCACTCGAATTTGGCACGAATAGCCCATATCGTTCGCAATTCGACAATTTTTTTTTTTTTTCTTTTTTAGGGAGCAAGTGCCTAGTTTTGACAGGTACCTACTCCCAGTTCTGGTTGCCTCACCTAGGCTAACCAAACAGAAGTTCTCCCCCGTCTCTGCCAAGCAACCTCCTGGGACACATACTGTGGGCCCATTCAGAAGCACAGCACGACTCGCACATGTGCAGTGGGAAGCCGGCTGTGAAGCCACAGGAAGTCACAGCTGGCTTCCCATACTCAGGATGGCAGCGTTGGGGACCCAGAGACCAGTGAACAACCAGCCTGGGTAAGGACATCGCTTGATAACTGGACTGGTAAGTGCTTGTTTATTTTAAAGTCAGCAGTGACAGTATTTATAGTATAGCTGCTGACTTATTTTTTACCAGACTGAAGATCCTTCTTAAGTATGGCAGTTCACAGAACAATACAATACAAAATTCCCTAGCACACTTACCAGCTAGCCACCAAAATAAAACAAGTCTAAAGTGTTTCAACAATTTGTATTAGGTTTACATTGTATATATATTTGCAAATATATGTGAAGCTGCACTGCCACGTCAAGGCCCCTCTGCAAAGTGGGTCCCTAACTCTACTCTAACGTCATTTCCAAATTGAGACATTTATGGCAATAAATACATTTAGCAGCTAAACTAGTGCAAAAATGTTGATAAAACAGAGGTTTTTGTTGCATATATTTGCAAACATACGTGAAGTTACACAGCACTCCCACAGCAGAGCGTGTGGATCAACTTTATGGCTTGCACTTGATCAGAGTGACACATCACATAATCTATTCTGAATCTTGGGTGCTCGTAGTGATACTACGGATGATGTTTATAAAGTTTGGAAAGTCACTAGCACTTCATTATTTTTACTATTTATTGTGAATAAAGTCATATTATTCCAGTCAATATATTATTGCTGGTTTGCACACAACTAGTGCCAAATGGCAAAAAGAAAAAAAAAATGACTTCCAACCTCCCCTTATAGCCAGTCCAACACACGCCTAAAAAAAGTACCGTTCTCCAACCTCCCCGTATAGCTGGTCCAAAACACGCTTGTAAAAAAAGATGTGAAAAAGAAGTTGTGACCTGTCCACACCAAAACACCAATGTTTACGCAATGTCATGTCTCCATCCCTATTTATGTGAAAACAAAGGGAAGAATTTAGAGCGGGACTTTACATGAGGCATGTCAAAGGGTTGATTATAAGCTTATTGATCAAAATCAAATTAAACTACACATTAAACACACATAGTTACATAGTAGGTGAGGTTGAAAAAAGACACAAGTACATCAAGTCCAACCTATGTGTGATTATGTGTCAGTATTGCATTGTATATGCCTGTATGTTGTGGTCATTCAGGTGCTTATCTAATAGTTTCTTGAAGCTATCGATGCTCCCCACTGAGACCACCGCCTGTGGAAGGGAATTCCACATCCTTGCCGCTCTTACAGTAAAGAACCCTCTACGTAGTTTAAGGTTAAACCTCTTTTCTTCTAATGTTAATGAGTGGCCACGAGTCTTGTTAAACTCTCTTCTGCGAAAATTGTAGGGTCACCAGTACGGTGTTTGTATATTGAAATCATATCCCCTCTCAAGCGTCTTTTCTCCAGAGAGAATAAGTTCAGTGCTCGCAACCTTTCCTCATAACTAAGATCCTCCAGACCCTTTATTAGCTTTGATGCCCTTCTTTGCACTCGCTCCATTTCCAGTACATCCTTCCTGAGGACTGGTGCCCAGAACTGGACAGCATACTCTAGGTGCGGCCGGACCAGAGTCTTGTAGAGTGGGAGAATTATAATTTTATCTCTGGAGTCGATCCCCTTTTTAATGCATGCCAATATTCTGTTTGCTTTGTTAGCAGCAGCTTGGCAATGAATGCAATTGCTGAGCCTATCATTTACTAGGACCCTCAGGTCCTTTTCCATCCTAGATTCCCCCAGAGGTTCTCCCCCCAGTGTATAGATTGCATTCATATTTTTGCCACCCAAATGCATTATTTTACATTTTTCTACATTGAACCTCATTTGCCATGTAGTTGCCTACCCCATTAATTTGTTCAGATCTTTTTGCAAGGTTTCCACATCCTGCGGAGAAGTTATTGCCCTGCTTAGCTTAGTATCATCTGCAAATACAGAGATTGAACTGTTTATCCCATCCTCCAGGTTGTTTATGAACAAAAGAAATACCCACTACCCACCCCTGACCATTCCGAGTACTCCACATTTATCACCATCCTCTGAACTCATCCTTGTAGCCAGTTTTCAATTCTTTTTCCTTTCCCTTCTCCTTTCTTTTTCTTTTTCTTTTTCTTTCTTTCTTTCTTTCTTTCTTTCTTTCTTTCTTTCTTTCTTTCTTTCTTTCTTTCTTTCTTTCTTTCTTTCTTTCTTTCTTTCTTTCTTTCTTTCTTTCTTTCTTTCTTTCTTTCTTTCTTTCTTTCTTTCTTTCTTTCTTTCTTTCTTTCTTTCTTTCTTTCTTTCCACAGTGTCCCCATGAGTTGTCGGTTTGTCCCTGCTTGCACCTCTTCCATAGTGTGGGGGGAAAAAATCTGCGGTCCTGCAACTTTTGCAGGGGGAGTTGATGGCACCTATGGCCTTTGTATTTCTCCCCTTCCGCTGCTGGTGAAAGAGAACCCACAATAAAGCTCCTGGTCCTCTTCTGATAAGTCAGGCTTCAGTTCTTCTTCGTCAGGATCTATGATTTCTTCCATCATCATCTCTGCCGTTAGGTCCATTGGTGGTAACTGTGAAGAGAAGAAACATTATTGCTGAAGAATATGTACAATGTTAGCCTTTCCATTTGAAATATTGATGCACACTCAGACTATAGAAGATTCAAATGCTTACTGTCTCCATGTCGAATGGTGGGCTTACTTCCCCAGCCTTCAGCCTTCAGTTTCACCCAGTCTACGCCGTTAAAAAAACTGTGGCTTTGCAGATATTTAACATGCATCTCTCTTAAGTTTGGTGATTGGTGATCATCGAGGTATAAACCGATGCCTAAGTCGGTGTCTGAGTTGGTGTCTGAGGCGTTGCCTGAGGCGGTGCCTGAGACGGTGCCTGAGACGGTGCCTGAGGCGGTGCCTGAGACGATGCCTGAGGCGGTGTCTGGGACGGTGTCCGAGAAGGAAAATGGATATTCTGCAGTCGCCATCTCATAGACAATAACTCCCAGGGAGAAATAGTCAGCAGGAAATCCATATGGCATTTCCAAATAGATCTGTAGAAATATCAAAAAAGAGTGTTTTCTGGCTTGATATCCTGATGTACAATTCCCCGATTATGAAGAGACTGCAGTCCACATTTGATCTCCGCAGTGAGGAATCTGATGGAGAGATAGAAAAGGTTGATACAAAGCATTTTTATGGTAATCTAACCCAGAAAATAACAAATCGTGATTCTAATGCTCCAATTATCAGGTATAGTCATCTATACTTGCAATAACTAAATCGTGTTGAAAGAAAATATTATGATAATGGTAGAATTTGGCACAATACATAGAAGTGTTTTATAGGGATATTTGAGATCGCTGATGAATATTTAACAAATATGCTTTGTGATTTCTCACAAATTATTTTTTTTTTTTATGATGGTAAACGTGTTCAGATATGATTGAATGAAATTGTACAGTCTCTCTTAAAGTGTATGTAAGGCCTAAACAGAAAGCATTAAAAAAAGTTTCCCCGCTCCATTCAAAGCTACAAAAAATGTTTTACATTTACAAACTAACTCGGAATTTTTCGGAATCAGTCTCACTGGATGTTTGCTATGATATGTCTGATGCCTGGGACGTCTGCTGTGTGTGATTGTACATTTATGGGCAGAGCTTTCGTAGGGCAGATGTACTGAAAGTCATACCATCCTGCCACAATCTTGTATCTAGGACAAGCTTACACTTTGATGTAATCTATGTAGAGTACCATGTTCTACCTCAATCTCTCCTATTATGGTACCTTACTGATTTACCTAACTTATATCTTGGAAAATACCATATGTTGTTTAATCTATGTACACTACTATAATCTACCTCCATCCCTATTGTCATGCTACCCTATTGTCTTATGCATCTTATATCTAGAACAAGGCTACATATTGATGTGTTCTATATACAGTACTATGTTATACTCCCATTCCTATTATTTTAGTACCCCACTGCCTTACCTTGTCATCTCAATAGTTAATGGTGCCCTTTTGTTTAAGAAGTTCCTCAGGTCTCCACCATTCAGGCATTCCATGACGAAGAATAAGTGATCCTGTGCAAAGGAAAGAAAGATCCAGGTTATAGAAATTATTTGCTATTCGAATCACTATGCAACTTTGGGTAGATTGTGAGAAAGGTAGGTGTCAGTTACAATGGTATTCTGAGAGGATAGCCATTTAACACCAACCTCTTCCACAAAATAGACGGTAGAGTCTTACCTTTGTCTGGAAGGTACCGTATCCACGAAGGCAGAATGGGCTGGTACAAACTTCCTTCAGCATGTGACTCTCGTTAAGGGCTTCTTTGTAGTCTTCGCTTTTCTTGGTCTGGATTTTGACAGCCAACGGTTCATCAGTAGAGGTGTGTGATGCCAAAACCACCTGGAGGAAACAGGGAGAGAAATTAGACAATTAGAGATGTTATTTGCCATTTAATACTTTATTTATGGATCCACAATAATGGTAGAATCACTATAAGGGCATTTTATTATCATCACAGCTGAAACTCTGGGACCCTCTCTCACTCCTGGCTGGAGATACAAGTCAATGAAGAATCCACCAAGAAAGGTGAGATCATCCCATTTCACTATAACTCATTCCTTCATGAAGTTGTTCTTGAAACTAAGTTTCACCACCCTGATTCCTTCTCTGTTATATAAAGTTAGATGCCTAATTAAATGTTTTAGATGAAATCAGCTAAATACACTGCAGATGCATCAAAACAAAATATGTTTAACCACTTAAGGACCGCCTCACGCCGATGTACGTCGGCAAGGCGGCACGGGCAGGCAAAATCACGTACATGTACGTGATTTGCCTCCCGCGGGTGGGGGGTCCGATCAGACCCCCCCCCCGTCGCCCGAGGCGGTCCCGTTCTGTCCCCCGGCGATCAGAGACGAGGGGGAGGCCATCCGTTCGTGGCCCCCCCCTCGCGATCGCCGCCGGCCAATGAGAACACTCCTTTGCTGCTGTATGCTAAACAGCAGCAAAGGAAGTGATGTCATCTCCCCTCGGGTCGGTATTTTCCGTTCCGGCCCGAGGAGAGAAGACATCTATGTGAGTGCACCAACACACACACACACAGTAGAACATGCCAGGCATACAAAACACCCCGATCCCCCCCCCGATCGCCCCCCGATCCCCCCCCAATCACCCCCCCCCCCTGTCACAAACTGACACCAGCAGGTTTTTTTTTTTTTTTTTCTGATTACTGCTAGGTGTCAGTTTGTGACAGTTACAGTGTTAGCACAGTTACTGTTACCCCCCTGTAGGCCTAGGATACCCCCCTAGCCCCCCCTAATAAAGTTTTAACCCCTTGATCACCCCCTGTCACCAGTGTCGCTAAGCGATCATTTTTCTGATCGCTGTATTAGTGTCGCTGGTGACGCTAGTGAGTGAGGTAAATATTTAGATTCGCCGTCAGCGTTTTATAGCGTCAGGGACCCCCATATATTACCTAATAAATGTTTTAACCCCTTGATTGCCCCCTAGTTAACCCTTTCACCACTGATCACCGTATAACCGTTACGGTTGACGCTGGTTAGTTCGTTTACTTTTTATAGTGTCAGGGCACCCGCCGTTTATTACCGAATAAAGGTTTAGCCCCCTAATCGCCCGGCGGTGATATGCGTCGCCCCAGGCAGCGTCAGATTAGTGCCAGTACCGCTAACACCCACGCACGCAGCATACGCCTCCCTTAGTGGTATAGTATCTGATCGCATCAATATCTGATCCGATCAGATCTATACTAGCGTCCCCAGCAGTTTAGGGTTCCCAAAAACGCAGTGTTAGCGGGATCAGCCCAGATACCTGCTAGCACCTGCGTTTTGCCCCTCCGCCCAGCCCACCCAAGTGCAGTATCGATCGATCACTGTCACTTACAAAACACTAAACGCATAACTGCAGCGTTCGCAGAGTCAGGCCTGATCCCTGCGATCGCTAACAGTTTTTTTGGTAGCATTTTGGGGAACTGGCAAGCACCAGCCCCAGGCAGCGTCAGGTTAGCGCCAGTACCGCTAACACCCATGCACGCACCGTACACCTCCCTTAGTGGTATAGTATCTGATCGGATCAATATCTGATCCGATCTGATCTATACTAGCGTCCCTAGCAGTTTAGGGTTCCCAAAAACGCAGTGTTAGCGGGATCAGCCCAGATACCTGCTAGCACCTGCGTTTTGCCCCTCCGCCTGGCCCAGCCCAGCCCAGCCCACCCAAGTGCAGTATCGATCGATCACTGTCACTTACAAAACTCTAAACGCATAACTGCAGCGTTCGCAGAATCAGGCCTGATCCCTGCGACCGCTAACAGTTTTTTTGGTAGCGTTTTGGGGAACTGGCAAGCACCAGCGGCGTATTACACCCCGGTCATAGTCAAACCCGCACTGCAGTAACACTTGGTGACGTGGCGAGTCCCATAAGTGCAGTTCAAGCTGGTGAGGTGGCAAGCACAAGTAGTGTCCCGCTGCCACCAAAAAGACAAACACAGGCCCGTCGTGCCCATAGTGCCCTTCCTGCTGCATTCGCCAATCCTAATTGGGAGCCCACCACTTCTGCAGCGCCCGTACTTCCCCCATTCACATCCCCAACCAAATGCAGTCGGCTGCATGAGAGGCATTTTTATGTCCTCCCGAGTACCCCTACCCAATGAACCCCCCAAAAATAGATGTCGTGTCTGCAGCAAGCGCGGATATAGGCGTGACACCCGCTATTATTGTCCCTCCTGTCCTGACAATCCTGGTCGTTGCATTGGTGAATGTTTTGAACGCTACCATACACTAGTTGAGTATTAGCGTAGGGTACAGCATTCCACAGACTAGGCGCACTTTCACAGGGTCTCCCAAGATGCCATCACATTTTGAGAGACCCGAACCTGGAACCGGTTACAGTTATAAAAGTTAGTTACAAAAAAAGTGTAAAAAAAAAAAAATATATGAAATAAAAAAAAATAGTTGTCGTTTTATTGTTCTCTCTCTCTCTATTCTCTCTCTCTATTGTTCTGCTCTTTTTTACTGTATTCTATTCTGCAATGTTTTATTGTTATTGTTATTGTTATTGTTATTATGTTTTATCATGTTTGTTTTTCAGGTATGTAATTATTTATACTTTACTGTTTACTGTGCTTTATTGTTAACCATTGTTAACCATTTTTTTGTCTTCAGGTACGCCATTCACGACTTTGAGTGGTTATACCAGAATGATGCCTGCAGGTTTAGGTATCATCTTGGTATCATTCTTTTCAGCCAGCGGTCGGCTTTCATGTAAAAGCAATCCTAGCGGCTAATTAGCCTCTAGACTGCTTTTACAAGCCGTGGGAGGGAATGCCCCCCCCCCACCGTCTTCTGTGTTTTTCTCTGGCTCTCCTGTCTCAACAGGGAACCTGAGAATGCAGCCGGTGATTCAGCCAGCTGACCATAGAGCTGATCAGAGACCAGAGTGGCTCCAAACATCTCTATGGCCTAAGAAATCGGAAGCTACAAGCATTTTATGACTTAGATTTCGCCGGATGTAAATAGCGCCATTGGGAAATTGGGGAAGCATTTTATCACACCGATCTTGGTGTGGTCAGATGCTTTGAGGGCAGAGGAGAGATCTAGGGTCTAATAGACCACATTTTTTTCAAAAAAGAGTACCTGTCACTACCTATTGCTATCATAGGGGATATTTACATTCCCCGAGATAACAATAAAAATGATTAAAAAAAAAAATATGAAAGGAACAGTTTAAAAGTAAGATTAAAAAAGCAAAAAAATAATAAAGAAAAAAAGAAAAAAAAAAAAGCACCCCTGTCGCCCCCTGCTCTCGCGCTAAGGCGAACGCAAGCGGCGGTCTGTCGTCAAACGTAAACAGCAATTGCACCATGCATGTGAGGTATCACCGCGAAGGCCAGATCGAGGGCAGTAATTTTTCCAGTAGACCTCCTCTGTAAATCTAAAGTGGTAACCTGTAAAGGCTTTTGAAGGATTTTAAACATGTATTTATTTTGTTGCCACTGCACGTTTGTGCGCAATTTTAAAGCATGTCATGTTTGGTATCCATGTACTCGGCCTAAGATCATCTTTTTTATTTCATCAAACATTTGGGCAATATAGTGTGTTTTAGTGCATTAAAATTTAAAAAAGTGTGTTTTTTCCCCAAAAAATGCGTTTGAAAAATCGCTGCGCAATTACTGTGTGAAAAAAAAAAATGAAACACCCACCATTTTAATCTGTAGGGCATTTGCTTTAAAAAAATATATAATGTTTGGGGGTTCAAAGTAATTTTTTTGCAAAAAAAAAAAACTTTTTCATGTAAACAATAAGTGTCAGAAAGGGCTTTGTCTTCAAGTGGTTAGAAGAGTGGGTGATGTGTGACATAAGCTTCTAAATGTTGTGCATAAAATGCCAGGACAGTTCAAAACCCCCCCAAATGACCCCATTTTGGAAAGTAGACACCCCAAGCTATTTGCTGAGAGGCATGTCGAGTCCATGGAATATTTTATATTGCGACACAAGTTGCGGGAAAGAGACAAATTTTTTTTTTTTTTTTTTTTTTTGCACAAAGTTGTCACTAAATGATATATTGCTCAAACATGCCATGGAAATATGTGAAATATCACCCCAAAATACATTCTGCTGCTTCTCCTGAGTACGGGGATACCACATGTGTGAGACTTTTTGGGAGCCTAGCCACGTACGGGACGCCGAAAACCAAGCACCGCCTTCAGGCTTTCTAAGGGCGTGAATTTTTGATTTCACTCTTCACTGCCTATCACAGTTTCGGAGGCCATGGAATGCCCAGGTGGCACAAAACCCCCCCAAATGACCCCATTTTGGAAAGTAGACACCCCAAGCTATTTGCTGAGAGGTATAGTGAGTATTTTGCAGACCTCACTTTTTGTCACAAAGTTTTGAAAATTGAAAAAAGAAAAAAAAAAAAATGTTTTTTCTTGTCTTTCTTCATTTTCAAAAACAAATGAGAGCTGCAAAATACTCACCATGCCTCTCAGCAAATAGCTTGGGGTGTCTACTTTCCAAAATGGGGTCATTTGGGGGGGTCTTGTGCCACCTGGGCATTCCATGGCCTCCGAAACTGTGATAGGCAGTAAAGAGTGAAATCAAAAATTTTAACCCTTAGAAATCCTGAAGGCAGTGATTGGTTTTCAGGGTCCCGTACACGGCTAGGCTCCCAAAAAGTCCCACACATGTGGTATCCCCATACTCAGGAGAAGCAGCTAAATGTATTTTGGGGTGCAATTCCACATATGCCCATGGCCTGTGTGAGCAATATATCATTTAGTGACAACTTTTTGTAAATATTTTTTTTTTTTTTTTTTTGTCATTTTTCAATCACTTGGGACAAAAAAAAAAAATATTCAATGGGTTCAACATGCCTCTCAGCAATTTCCTTGGGGTGTCTACTTTCCAAAATGGGGTCATTTGGGGGGGGTTTTGTACTGCCCTGCCATTTTAGCACCTCAAGAAATGACATAGGCAGTCATAAACTAAAAGCTGTGTAAATTACAGAAAATGTACCCTAGTTTGTAGACGCTATAACTTTTGCGCAAACCAATAAATATACGCTTATTGACATTTTTTTTACCAAAGACATGTGGCCGAATACATTTTGGCCTAAATGTATGACTAAAATTTAGTTTATTGGATTTTTTTTATAACAAAAAGTAGAAAATATCATTTTTTTTCAAAATTTTCGGTCTTTTTCCGTTTATAGCGCAAAAAATAAAAACCGCAGTGGTGATCAAATACCATCAAAAGAAAGCTCTATTTGTGGGAAGAAAAGGACGCAAATTTCGTTTGGGTACAGCATTGCATGACCGCGCAATTAGCAGTTGAAGCGACGCAGTGCCAAATTGGAAAAAGACCTCTGGTCCTTAGGCAGCATAATGGTCCGGGGCTCAAGTGGTTAATATAAATCTTACCATTTATTTTAATTAAAAAGCAGCAACAACCTGAATAGAAAAGCCTGTTCCCTGTCCTCCTGAAGTAGTGGTCTCTCTACAGAGCTTTGGCATATCTCTTTCTGAATAAGAGCCCAGAGCTCTCCAATTAGCTTTGATGATTGGAGAGCTCTAGCTCTGACTCATCAGGGGACATGCTGAACCACTGTAGAGAGACCACTGCTTTCCAAGAGGCTTTGCTCTGTAACATGCTGGAAAGTGACAGGCTTTTCTACTTAGCTGCTAAAGAAAAAAATAAGTATAAACACCTTTTGTGTTAATGCACCCGGAATGGATTTATCTGAATACAATGAAACGATTATTTTGGGTTTAAATTGTATGTCCAGCTCTGCAACAGCCACACAGACAGAAATAAAAATACTTTTCTTTATTGGTTAGAGGGAGGGGATATCTGTCTGTGTCCTTGTTGCAGCTTTTCCATCACTTCCTGTCTGGTGAAACCATTGTCAGCAGGACAGGAAGTGAGAGGAAATCTCTCATGTAGCCCTGGATAGCAATAAAGCCAGACAGGAGCTCAGAACCTCTCTCACTATATCTGAACATTTTAAATTAGAGAAAATATCTGACCACTTACCTTTCCAAAACCCCCCTTTCCGAGAAGGCTATGGAATCTGAAGCCATCCAATGTCATTGGGATTATCCCCTTAGTGCTGGGGCACTGATGGTCACTTTCTGGTGGCGTCGCAATGGGGATTTCAAATTTTGGTGTATTCTCGATGTAAACTTCACATGGTGGATTCCTAATGTGGACTTCAAATCTTGGTGGAGTCTCGATGTGGATTTCACGTTGGGTCTCGCTCACTGGGGCAGGCCTGCTGTGTGAGCTGCATCTGCGGTAAATACCTTGTACATCTGCAATAAAAAAAGAATTTAGATTTAGAACATTCACCTACATTTGATACATTTTTCTTTGTAGAACATAAAATTATAGGGAGTAAAGTTCAAAACTCCATTACCAGGAACAATAAATAAACCCGCCATGACACAGGGACTACTATTTTTCCCTTTCTTATAAAAATGCCAGTTGCCTGGCACGTATCCAACCCACTGGATGTGATATGCTCTACAAGTAGTGAGTCTTGAAGCCGGCAACAAGTATTTTAAGTGGTGTGATGATTTAGAGTTAAATTAGAAGGCAGGTCACAAATGAGGTTGTGAAGCTGCAACAGCTGCAAGTAGTTGTGTCACCTGTCTGGCTGTACATTGTGGCAGGGGTTGGTAAATCATCAGACCAGCTAAGAAAAATGTCAAATGTATATTTTAAAAAAAAAAGGAAAGGCTTTGTTAACTGGTAATATTGCTCAGAAAGTGTGTATGTATTCCCTAAGATCAGACAGGAGATGGGTCACAGTAACTGTTTGTTTAAATGCAGTGTGATGTGGAGTTTGGCTTCAATTTGTTGGTGTATCTAAATATGCAAAGTATATCTAACACTTCCCTCCTCCTAGACTGACAGTGCTGCTGTCTGCTGTGCCCCTGTGCTCCTTCATCCAGAGTGGAGACACTGTAATACAGGAGGTGTATTACTGGCCAAATCACCAGGTTTAAAACAGAGTGAAAAAGACGAAAAAAAGGAAACTAATAAAGCTGCATTACATCACATTTTTGGTTGTGGGTGTAATACCGCTTTCATTTTTCTTAAACATTGTATTGTATGCGGGGTTTCTTTTATGTCCATGTTGCATGTTTCTGGCGGCAGGTTGGCACCGCCAACTCATTGGTTGGCACTGAGGTCCTCAGCCCATCCTGTAGTAAAGGGCATGCAAAGCTTGTTAAAAAATAGTCGGTTGGCAGAGAGGTGGGGGTGAGCGGAGGGATGAGACTTGGCTCCCTGTATACAGCTCTGATCAATGATACCCAGGACTCCAATGATACCCAATATCAGAAATTGAGTGTAATTCTCAGCGCCATATCTCACACAGACTGTCATCTGTCATCAGTGAGGATATAGAAATCATGGAGGACACAAATCTCCACCAATGAGATTCCAGTTACTGGGCCACCTGACACCCCCCTCCCCCGCTATTGATGGTGGCAATATGATGGGGCAGTTTTGATGGGGCAATTCTGATGGTGGCAATATGATGAGGCAGTTTTGATGGGGCAATTCTGATGGTGGCAATATGATGGGGCAGCTTTGATGGGGCAGTTTTAATGGGGCAATTCTGATGGGGCAATTTTGATGGAGCAGTTTTGATGGTGGCAATATGATGGGGCAGTTTTGATAGGGACAATTTTGATGGGGCGATTCTGATGGGGCAGTTTTGATGGCAGTATGATAGGGGCAGTATTGCTGGGAGCTGTTTTAGCAATTCAGCATTCCCACACATTTTCCCCAGGAAATGCATTTTCTAGTTTTTCTTGTCATAGATGAATGTAATGAGGTACAGTGCATGCACAGGATGGGGCACAGATGTCATCAGAGCACAAGGAAGAAGAAGCCAGTTGTCAATAATGCCTTTTTTTTTAAGTGACCCACTGGAAGGAGCCAGACCACAGACACTGAATAACTTTGAATAACTTGATTCATTCAATATTAAATTGATGTTGTCTGTTTTTATTAGGGTGGGGGAGGGGAGAAGGACTGATTTAAAGCAACCCCTTGCTATGGTATAAAACATTCCAAGCAGAACCCTCTATAGTAGAGGGTATTTAATAACTTACCTGTCCTAATAGGTTGTGTGTCCAATCTTCACTCTCAGAAGTAAGAGTACCGCTCCTGTCCGACAATTCCAGGTGCATCAGTTAACATGTTCCCCGCTACACCCTGTGTTCGCTTCCACTGGGCACTACAGGATATAATAGTGACTTAACAGCTGGCAGGAGGGAAAACAATGCCCAGCGGCAGTGGATTAATTTTTTTTAACTTAGTGAAATGGCTGCTTTAAGATCATTGGCAATAAGCATGAGCCACACCGTGTCTATGCCTACCTTTGCTATTGCATCATCATGGCTGACTTATTATGTGTAAAAAACACATACTTATTGGTTCATAGGTAATGCTTTTTATTCATGAGTCAAGCTTATTCAATATTTAGTATGAATAGTATCAGTGGTCACCCACAAGTCCCATTTGTTTTAAACTCTTCAACGGGCGAACGTCTGTTATTTTTTTTCATCTTCCTAGAAAGGGTTTTTAGATATTCCATTAGGGTTAAATTATGTAGTTATTAGTTTTTTAAGCTAGCAATGCTGAAAATATCCATAGGAAACATTACCCCTTTCTGCGTTGGTTTTACCATTCAGGAAAATGAATTTTCCACAATATGGAGATATTTAACCTCAAGGGGTCTTTGCTTTTAGCCCATAATTCTTTACATGGAAAGTCAAGATATGCAATTAACGGCTGCTGCATTTGTCTCTGAATCTATTGACTATTCTGACATATAGATTTCACTGAAAGTAACCTCTGCTTATGTTTGGTTTTAATTGCTTTCTGACAAGCTTTTTTAAAATATGAAAAACTCATCAGCTTTTATATGTCTATGGTGGCGGATGAAAATGAAGTCTGGGTTTTTTTTTGTAGTCAAGGTCATAATGACTGGAAGGTTTAGGGCTTTGGGTTTTGCATTTCAATACAAGCACCCATGATGTCACATGGTAATGGACTGCCGAGAAAGGAAAACATAGAGGTGCACTAAAGTATGGAAAAAAAAATTATAATTACGAAAGCTTTTGTCTACATAATGAAGAAAGAAACATAAAAAAAGAATAATGATTCCTAATACTGTCATATATATGATGGCAATTCTTAATTTTTAATTGGATCGTAATATATTCTGTAAGCATCCTAAGATTTGTTACCATTATGTTTTATATATTGCCTGTATTGCGTTATGTTTGCTGTACACCTGCTTAACATCATAAGATCTGAAAGGCAAAGATGCTTAGCAATGAATTATTGTTTCAATAACTGTTTACGGATTACAGGAAATATTCCACCACTGAGCCTCAATTAGCAAGCAATTGGATTTTTGTTGCTTAATGTCTCAGCTTTGTCTTGCACAAAGTGATGTCTCAATATGTATTTCTGCCCCAAGTATTATGAGTTCGCTCTATAAAAACTTAGTGGGGAATATGAACTATGAGCACACAGAACAAAGCTGTGCTTTAACGCAGGCAACACGTTCGCTTCCAATACTCCACACCAGGCATCACTAAATTGTGGACCACAGTCCAAACCCATACCTAGGGATGGTTTATCAGTCCCCATTGCAGGTTCCCCACCCACTCTGCGGTGATTGTCGTCCTAACACCCAATTATGTCACATGCGTGCCCAGCCCCCCGCATCACAGGAGGTGGAAATTGAACTTTCTCTACTCAGGCCTGTAGCCTGTTCTACCTTCTGTCTCCAGCACTCTGTTTTCCTGGGGCTAAAAGGTATAGGGGTAATCTGATGGGGACCACTCAGGCCTGTAGCCTGTTCTACCTTCTGTCTCCAGCACTCTGTTTTCCTGGGGCTAAAAGGTATAGGGGTAATCTGATGGGGACCACTGATATAGGGGAGCACACTGAAAATAAATGAAACACTAGAAATTGCAAGAAATTGTACATTGCTTAGTTATTGATAGACAAAAATGCCTACACATATACTAGAATGTGAATCATAGTATAAACATAAGATTTGGACCTCTACTGGAAAAATAATTTACTGACCAGACCTCCTTTTATTTTAGTTCAATTCCCTTTCTCTACACCAGCCTTTTTCAACCGGGTGCCTTCAGGATTCTTCAGGGGTGCTTTGGCAAAATGCCTACAATTCCTGAAAAATTATATACAAGCCAGTGGGAGGATCAAGCCTGCCTTACATAAAGCCACGTTTTCATTGTGCACCATTACAACCTTCTAGCCCCTGGCGTCCTAACAACCAATGACGTAATTGGTTGTTAAGGAGAATGCTGGGCGCCTGCACTGCACTGCCCTCCCCTGCCCCTCTCCATCAACACTGGGGTCACATTAGCTGAATAAGGGAGGAGACTGAGGGAGAAGAGAAACATTGGAACTCTAGTCAGTACCAGTGTGCAAAGATGTATTTTCTTCAGAAGAAAAAAAATCATATCTAACATTGGGTGTCCTACAAATGTGAATGTTGCTACATCATGTAAAACTATTAGTTTGAATTGATTGAAAAGAGGTTGAGAAACACTGCTCTACACAATGTAAGATGATAGACATGTAACCTCACTAGTCTTAAAAATGTCCCCTCCCCTCCTAACACCTATGCTGGCTAACCTATGTAAGAAAGATGTATATAGGAGGAGGGAGCACCAACAATGGCTGGAGAATGGAAGCCTATGGGTGACGTCACCGCTCCCAGGCATTCCCAGCTGTTTTTCAAGTGCTGTCTCCTCTACCCTGCATCCCCCGCTGGCTGACATAGGGAATCACGTGACCAGACTGTAGTGAGCTGAAAAAAAATAAGTATATACAGGTATATTTCTTACACAGTTTAGTCAGCATAGATGTTAAGGGGGCAGGGCATTTTTAGGACTAGTTAGGTTTGGGCTGGAATACTACTATAAGTGTCTATCAACTTATATTGTGTAGAGCAAGGGTATTGAATTTAAGAATGAAAGGAGGTCTAGTCAGAGGTCCATATCCCATATTTATACTATAACTCACATTCTAGTATATTTGTAACCATGAATGGCTGATATGGGTTTATGCACACCAATATTTTATATTTTTTTCCATCATATGATTAATTTTTTATAACCTGTGTCATTGTTAGCTGTGTGTAACTTAATAAAATTAGGCACTGTGTCCAGTGGGGATACTCCAACAACAGGGATTCAGAACTTGATGAGATCTCCTCAGTTGCAATAAGTAGAGGCCATAAAAACGTCTTCCAGTGTTCAGGACAAATATGCAGAGCACACATAGTCATAAGA
Source organism: Lithobates clamitans (assembly GCA_037952925.1). Lineage (NCBI taxonomy): Eukaryota > Metazoa > Chordata > Amphibia > Anura > Ranidae > Lithobates > Lithobates clamitans. Next base: position 2,748,704 of record JBBGZY010000748.1, read on the forward strand.
GGTGATATTTCCCCAGTGTAGGTTTTCATCCTCTCTGCTCTCTCTTAATTTGCCATTCTTTTTCATCCCCCTTTTTTGGACATTTTTTTTTGTCACTCCCCTTTTGTTCTGTCTCACTATGGGGTTTGCAGGTGCTCTGAAAAGTATAAATTCTATTTAACCAGTACAATAGGAGACACTGAAACCTTGGTTAAAGAAATTACTCAAGACTGTATAGAGGAAAAGATTAACGGCATACACAAAATGGATCTTAAATATTAGCTTTTGAATACTATCATGATAATGGCAGGACTATAAATAAATTACAACTTAGTACAGTGCTGTTTTACAAAAAGAAAAAAAAAGCAGCTATTTTAGCCGCCCTGCTTGAGACAAACGATATTCCTTATGTTCAGCAGGTCTCTTTAAGGCTACTTTCACACTGACAGCACCCGCCGTTCACGCTAAAGTGGCCCTCGTTTTAGCTGCACTTTAGCACTATTTAAGCGGCTCCCGTTTTGCAGTGCTTTCAAATCACTTTGAAAGCGCTGCCCATTCATTCCAATGAGCAGGGCGTTTTGGGAGCACTAAATACAGCGCTCCCAACCCGCCCCAAATATGCTGCTTGCAGGACTTTTCAGAACGTCCCACAAGCGCACCGCCCCAGTGTGAAAAGTCACACTGGAATGAATGGCAGGCGGTTTTTAGGTGCTTTGCAGAGACTATTTCTATTGCTAAAGCCTGAAAACTGCCCCAGTGTGAAAGGGGTCTAAATGCTATCTGCTTGGAATACACTGCTGTAAACCAGCTGGCTGACTTAGAAGCTGTAACACATATATGCAGTGGTGTATTTAGGTTTTGTGCTGCCCTAGGCCTGACTAGACGCATGCACCCCCCTAATTTAAATACGACCCACCCCATCCTGCCGAGGCCACACCCCTTCCTGTTTAAGACCCACCCTATCATCTGTAAACAACACCCCTTCCTCTTTAGGCTCATTTGGCACCTTTCAGGGGGGAACGGGTACCTGTTTCTGACAGGTACCCTTCCCCACTTCCGGGAGACTGCGCTGTCCCCTCTGAAGTTTGCCCCCCCCTCCTTCCTCCACTGTGCCCATCAATTGCAGCCTCACTGTGCCCCATCAAACTCAGCCACTGTGCCCCATCAAACTCAGCCACTGTGCCCATCAAATGCAGCCACTGTGCCCATCAAATGCAGCCACTGTGCCCTCAAACGCAGCCACTGTGCTATCAAATGCAGCCACTGTGCCCATCAAACGCAGCCACTGTGCCCTCAAACGCAGCCACTGTGCTATCAAACGCAGTCACTGTGCCCATCAAACGCAGCCACTGTGCCCATCAAACGCAGCCACCGTGCCCATCAAACGCAGCCACCGTGCCCATCAAACGCAGCCACCGTGCCCATCAAATGCAGCCACCGTGCCCATCAAATGCAGCCACCGTGCCCATCAAACGCAGCAACTGTGCCCCATCAAACGCAGCCACTGTGCCATCAAACGTAGCCATTGTGCCATCAAACACAGCCACTGTGCCCATCAAACGCAGCCACTGTGCCCATCAAACGCAGCCACCGTGCCCATCAAATGCAGCCACCGTGCCCATCAAACGCAGCCATTGTGCCATCAAACGTAGCCATTGTGCCCTCAAACGCAGCCACTGTGCCCATCAAACGCTGCCACTGTGCCCATCAAACGCTGCCACTGTGCCCATCAAATTCTGTCAGTGCCCATCAAATGCTGCCAGTGCCCATCAAATGCTGCCAGTGCCCATAACACTGATATACTTTATTAAATCACTGTACCTGCTGTCCTGGGGGTTTCCCTCGTGCTCCTCTCTCTCCTCCTGACGTCACAGCCCCAGGGCCGAGGAGACGATTCACTGCAGGAAAGCAGGGCAGGGGAGGGTAGGCGGAGCTTAAGGCTCCACCTGTCACCTGTTGCTAATGGGGGCGTGAGTGACACACGCCGCCCCCCCCCCGCATGAGAGAAAGCCCCCCCACCCGTCTTGCTGTTTCCCGGCTCCCGATGCAGCCCACAGCGGCCGGCTTTCTGTAGCGGCGCCTTTATGTATGGGAGTGCTTGTCAGAGAGTAGGGGGGCATGAGATACACGCCCCCATCCTCTGCCAAGCACGCCCATACACAGTGGCGCCGCTAAAGAAAGCCGGCCGCCGTGGGCTGCATGTGTGCGGGAGGCGGCAGCGGGAGCCGGGAATCAGCAAGACGGGTGGGGGGGCTTTCTCTCATGCGGGGGGGCGGCCCTTTTTGCCGCCCCCCGCAAAGTGCCGCCCTAGGCCTAGGCCTTGTCGGCCTAGGCCAAAACACAGCCCTGCATATATGCCTACTGGGATGACAGTAATGTAGCGTTAATTCTGATGGAGGCTCCATAAAACTTCTGCTGGTTTCCATTTATTTTCTGTTAGAATTCATGCCTCCATTCTGGTGTAGCACTACCCCCACAGAAGCCACTTGATAATTTGGATTCTCTCTTCTGCGCCTCGACTCCAAGAACAACCTCAGCCCCTCTGACACACCTGGTTGAATCAAAGTTACTGCAAGCACTTATAGGAACACAAATATAGATACATTTCACTCGGCTGAGAATTAGCACCAGGAAATAGACACAAGATAATTTAGTGGTAAATTAACTTAATGTACAGTATTGGTACAGGTTAGAATAAATGGTGCTTTAAGCATAAATGAGCATACAGAAGATTCAGAAACAAGGTTCAGAAACAATCCACTAGACAGTATAATCAATATGCCAAGGTAACTTAGAATAGAGTTGTGTACCACTAGCCTTGGATTAACTTATGAATCAACAATGCAGCAATAAACAGTGCATTAACTGCAATGTGACTAATAATACTTTACTTAGTCTACAATGCACTCTAGGAGAATGGCTAAGATATGGTGCAATGTCCCCTGAGATGTACCTCTTCGCATAAACAATAGGTAAAAGTCTCTATGTAGCAGATGTAAAGGCACAGTCTGTAGTTCTAACTCTTCAGCCAGCATTGGGGTCTAGTTGTACCATTGGTGTACACGAGAATAGTCCCAGTCAAACCTGCAGGCAGCAATAAGGCTACAACATGGCTGTATGGTCAGATCCTAAAGGGCTCAGCCTAGCAACAGATAGTAAATCCCCACAGCAGCAGCTCACCAGTCCCAGTGATATTGTAGCTCACCATCCGGTCACACACAGCAGTTAATCCACTCTCTGCTCTGCACCCAGGTAACTCTGGCTGTCAGCACCCCAAAACTCAATGCTCCAGATCCCACTCATGCCGCTTATATGCAGTAGTGATGGTGCACACTGAACAGCAATGTGTCTCCCCCATGACCAGAGGAAGCTGGGTCCCGCCATATGACTTCCTCGGCTTCCCGTATGTGTGGTTGATCCTTGAGAGCTTTGATGTGTTTTTTGGGCGACAGGGATGCTGCATGTTCCAACCATATATATATATATTACACTTTATATGCTTTGTTATGGGGATTCTGACATTTACAGTGTTGTGTGGCATATACCTATAAGCCTCACGTATGAACACCAGAGCTCCATTCTCTGTGCGACTGAGCAGGTCTAGAGATGAAAGCCCCTCTCACCGGTGAATTCTGATATGCATTATATTTTAAAGGACACAAACTTAATGAGTACCAATCTTCTGTATTGCCTGTCACTATATGCCTTGCTGTTCAACTACTGTGTTTCTACATATTTATTTGTTTATCATTCATCATTTTGTATTTCTTACACATATTTTTCTGTTGATAGAACAAACAGCATGCTTCAATTTAACCCCTGAGGAAGGAATTGAGCATTTACACCCATATTTCCATGTTGGGACTTTTGTGACCACACAATCCAATTAATCTCGTTGGTGATCAACTGTTCCAGAATGTAGCTGCTGTTTATTGTTTGTATCCAACAATTGTTTTTAGGTGTATATAATTGTGTATCAACTTCATGTATATTTATACCCAATACATTTTGTACTGTTTTATACAATGTTAGTCCTTTAAAGTCTGGTTCACCCTCCCTTGCCCACACAATCCCTGGGGCATTTACCTCTACAATTTCTCCATCAAGTACTAAGTCATGTTATGCTTGGGGATCAAATATTTATTTTACTAAGTGAACTGCAACGTAATTTATAGCATACGTTTCATGTGTTTTTTCTAGATTTTTGGTTGATATTCTGTCTCTATCATTTAAAATACACCGATTAAAAATTTTAGACCCCTAATTTCTTTGTAAGTGGACAAACTTACAAAATCTGCAGGGGATCAAATAATTATTTTCCCCACTTTATACATCTTAATTCTGTACACTACTCAAAACTGTAATCATGGTGGATTTCAGCAGACGCTTTGAGTACAGTTTTCCTACTGACGCCAATAGGTTGTAGCACATATACGTGGTACAGTTTCAACCATTTTTGTAGAAAAAGCTGCGTAACTCCAAGTAGGGCTCGACAGTGAACATCGCTGGATTGGGGCTGAAAGTAGGCATAATACCAAGTGGGTAGCACTCAAGGAGGTGGGGGAGCAATGAAAAACAAAACAAAAGGCTAATGAAAGTTAAGGTTTTCCTTTAAAGTGTATGTAAAGATATACTGTAAATGTATATCTTTTAGTTTTAGGGTGGGAAAGGGATAGACCCTTTGCCAACTTGTTATTGCTGTGTCCCTATTGGGAAGATTCTTCCCTCTCTTTGTATTGGTTATCATTTTCACTGAGACAAACAGTAAGATGAAATCCTATGTTTTTGAGTTGTTATGAGAACAAGAAAAAAGGGAAATCTCCCAATGGGGAAACCTCTTCTGGTGATAACTGTCTTTGATGGGAATTCCCTCCACTATTGGGAAGATTTCCTCCTGTTGTGGCTCCAGGAAGACACAATGTGAAGGGAAATCCCCCTAGCAGGACACAGGCAGCAACAAGTAATCCATTAACGCCATGTTTCCCAGCCTCATTCCTCAAGTACCTTCAATAGGCCATGTTTTGGGAATATCCCTTAGATAAAATAGTTACGATAAATACCAAGCTATTGACATTGATTTAAAGTATCTGTGCAAGGTGAAGAAACCCTGAAAATATGCCCTGCTGGGGGTACTTGAGGTCTGAGGTTGGAAACCACAGTAATAGGGGTTTTACCCTTACCTTCTTTATCCTGAAATTAGAAAAAAAGGTTTGGCTATCAATACACTGTTCTGAGAAAATATGAAAGCTAATATTGCTAACTTCTAAAATCCTGTTTTATTCCAAGTACCTAAATACTTTCAGTGACACTTCTGTCTAAGCTCCTCGTCTGACCAGGGTCAGGGAAGTATTAACACCAGCCTCCATATTTCTCCTTCTCCTTAATAATTATCACTTAAAGCCAGATGTGAATGTATTGCTGCTTCTCTCTGGTGTGTCACTACAGCATTGTATTCACTATTTATATCCTAGGTGCTGATTTGTACTGCTTCCTACTTTCCTCTGCCTTACTTGTCACATTTCTGCTTTGCTAATCTCTATCTCCAGTCTAAATAGCTTCCTTGTTCAGTCTTGATCTGCTCTCAGTCACAGTCTTCTTCTATGCCCAGCTGTTGTATTTGTGATCCTATAGCGTGCTGTGATTTTATTGAAGATTTCAATAAGGAACAGCGGGCAAGTCATACTGTGTATACGATTCCAGCATGCTAAGCAGAGGCTCCCTTTAGTGAAAACAGCAAAATGGTCATTAAATCCAGAGATAAATGCAGCTCAAATTCCTATTACAAGAAAAGTTGAGATTTGTTTTTAATTCATTTAACTTCTTTGGATATTTTGATTGTTTAGCTATGTGTTTTTCAATTAAGGTAAGCTCTGCTTATGCTTTTTGCCCACAGGGGATACTTCAGATTTGTGACAGGTTTGCTTAAAGGTTAAATTAAAAACATTTTTTTTTTTTATATAGAGCAAGGGAGGGTTATAAGTTCTATCAGCTTTTTTTGCTATCTGTGTTACATTGGGGAGATTTCCCTTCAGTTCCTGTCCCATAGCTAAAAGGGGAAGTGAGAAGAAACCCCTCCAAAGTGAGAGAATCCCAGCGTGTCACCATAACTAGTGTCCCCATTGAATGTTTTTCCAACTATTCCTGTTCTGGTGACAACCCAACATTTGGGATTTTCTTTACTTTTACTCTTGGTGGTAACGGTAAACAAGACAAAAAAGAAGATAAGATGAGTGAATCTCCCTAATAGGGGAACACACCGCAATAAAAACCCAGGTCCCCTAATACCCGTCCACTCTATCCAAAACTAAAAAAAAGTTTGCTGTTAGTCCTCTTTTAGGAGAAAAGAAATCGATACTGCACCACACATTTATTTATTTATTTTTTCAATACTCTTTATCACAAATTTTTCTTAATATAATATATATTAATATACATCATTTTTCATTTTGTTTTTATTTTAATATCTCGAAATTTACATATACTTTCTATTTCATCTTCACTCATTCTTAACTCTCATACCATTCCCTCACATCCATACTATGGTCACCATTTTCTTCCACCTATTATTCACACTATACAGTATTTTCTTATACTCCTATATCCGTAGTTACAGTAATTATGATCTACTCCACTTTGCCCATATATTTTCATATTTTTGCACATTTCCCCTTTGTTCATATATTATTCTCTCATGTGGTAGGACCTGATTTACTGGTCTCACCCATTGGCTAAGTGTCGGTGGTATTGGCTGGATCCATTTTTCCACGGTTTTCCTGCCCAAAATAACGCCTCTTGCAAAAATATCTTGGTGTATCTGGGCAATCTCTCCTCTTGTAATAATCCCAGCAAACATACTATAATTGTGTCCGTAATGCTGTTGCCAGTAATGCTGTTGCCACAGTACCACGAGTTGGAGAAAATCTGCACCTTCCTGCCCACATTGTGTACAGTTTGGCGCAGACATTCTCTTCATTTTATACAACCTATTTGAACCAAGGTAGGTCTGATGTATTATATTTAGCTGAATTATCCTATTATTCATTTCTGGGGATACTTTCATATGAGAGGAGCAGATTTCATTCCACTCCTGATCGGTCATGTCTGAAATGGCTACCTGCCATTTATCCCTTGCCCCCACAGGTTCACTGCATAATTTACTTTGTAATAGATGTGAATATAATTTAGATATTAATCCCTGCGGTCCCTGTGTTTTCAGGATCACTATAAGGGGGTATTTAGATATTTTAAATTCCTCCCTTCCAAACTGTGCCTGTAACACATGTCGAAGCTGCAAATACTTATAGAACTGTCTACTTGAAAGGTTATATTGTTTACTTGTTTAAGTTCTCATATGGTCGTATTCCATTTTTATCATATATCTGTCCAATTGTTGTTACCTTTTTCTGTTCCCAAAATTTACTATCCTCAAATGCCTCTAACTATTCAAATGTTGGGTTATTCCACAAAGCAGTTTCTGGTGGGATATCAATAAATCCGTCAGTTTTTTGCCTCCTTCCATACTGACCTAGCCAGCATCAGAAGAGGAATTGTTTGCTCCAACCCTCCTCAAGTCAGTTGTTTCCAGACCCACCGAGAGATCATTTACTTGCATCTTACTTAATAAGTATTGTTAGACCCCTATTTCTTGTTCCTGCGTTACCCACGCTCTTAAGTGTTTTAATTGGCCTGCCAGATAATATAAATATAAATCTGGCAGTGCCAACCCTGCTGCTGTTTTGGGTTGTTGTAACGTTGTGAGTTTTAGTTTATATCTACCCTGTGCCCATATGAACTTAGTGATCAGGGAATTTAGTTTTTTAAATATCTGTTTAGGAATCCTTACTGGAGAATGCGAGAACACATATAGACACTTGGGTAATATGATTGATTTGATGAACTGTATTCTTCCTGACATTGATAGGGGTAATTTTATCCATATCCCCAGTTTACTCTTAACATAATCCAACATACATTGGCTTCCAGGGCTTCAGCTCGATCTAAGGTAATATTTATTCCCAGGTATTTAAATACTTCTACTATTTTTAATGGAGTCTGGGGCCCATTCCCAGTGCTTCGTCCGAGCAACATCAACACGGATTTTTGCCAAATAATCTAGAGCCCTGAGAATGTCCCATATGTTTCTATTATTTTCATTGCCTCCGTTAAGGATGTCTGGACGTCTCCCATATATAGTATAATATCATCAGCATATAAGCCTATATGCTCAGTCCTTCCACCAAGCTTAATCCCTTTGTAGTTTTCAGATTGTCTAAATCTATTTGCCAATGCTTCAATTGCTATGGCAAATAATTTGGGGGACAGTGGACATCCTTGCCTTGTTCCCCTATATAGCCTTATTGTAGGGGATAATAATCAGTTTATCAATAAATTTGAGTATGGTTGTTTGTATAATATTCTTATCCATTTTCTGAATCTCTCCCCAAATCCACTTCTTTTCAAAGATACCTGCAAGAACTCCCATTCTATGGAGTCAAATGCCTTGATGGTATCCAAAGATGCCAAAGCACTTGTCTCCGGGATAAACTCTCTCAGTTTTGCCATTAATTGCGTACTTCTTATGTTGTTTAAGGTAGATTTCCCTGGCATAAACCATGTTTGATCGCCACTTACAATAAACAAGATAACCCCATTAAGCCTCCTAGCCAATATTTTTGCCAGCACTTTATAATCTATAGTGAGATTGGTCTATACGATGCACAATCACTTCTGTCTTTATCTTGTTTTGGTATTAATACCACTGTTGCCTCATACATAGAGGGAGACATCTCTCCCTGCAAAAAGATCTCCCTAAACATCCTAGTCAAGACTGGTGCCACGATCTCCACATACCGGTGATACACCACCAGCGGTATACTGTCCGGTCCTGGGGACTTGTACATTCCCAAAGAAAGGCTAGCCTCTCGTACTTCCTCATCTATCTCTTTCTCCATAATCTCCTTTTGTTCCTCCGTTAATTTAAGAAATTCTAAATCCTCCAGGTATTTCTCTATCTCTTCCACTGTGCATATCAGCGTTGATGTGTACATATTAACATAGTATTTATGAAAGCTCGTGAGTATATCGTCTATTGCCCTAACAACCTCCCTTTTCTCGCTTCTCACCTTTGATATCGCTAGTGATGATGATTGTTGTTTTATCAAAAAATTCAGCATCTTATTAGCCTGGTGTCCTTGCTCAAAATTTTTTTGCTTTAAAAAAAAAAAAACCTCTCCTGCTTAGCCCTATTGATTGATTCTTATGCTGACGCATTAATCCTTCCCATCTTATTTGTTTTTTAGTTGAGGGGTCTTTTATAAAATCTGCTTCTGCCAGCGCACATAGGTCTACTAATTCCTCTTCTTCCTGTCTATTAGTACAATGTATATATGTTATTGTGGATTTCAATGCCCCTCTTAAATACTCCTTAAAGCGGAGTTCCACACAAAAATGGAACTTCCGCTTTTCGGAACCCTCCCCCCCTCCGGTGTCACATTTGGCACCTTTCAGGGGGGAGGGGGGTGCAGATACCTGTCTAAGACAGGTATTTGCACCCACTTCCGGCATAGACTCCCATGGGAGTCTATGACTCTTCCTGTCCCTCCGCGCTGTCTCCTGGGAAACACACAGCTCCCAGGAGAGAGTGGGGGCCACTTGGGACGTGCAGCGCGACTCGCGCATGCGCAGTAGGGAGCCGGGAAGTGAAGCCGCAACGCTTCACTTCCTGATTCCCTCACCTAGGATGGCGGCGGCAGCTGCAGAGAACCATCGCTGGACCCTGGGACAGGTAAGTGGCCATGTATTAAAAGTCAGCAGCTGCAGTATTTGTAGCTGCTGGTTTTTAATATTTTTTTTTTTTGGCGGTTTAGGAGGACCCCCGCTTTAATGATGTTTTCATATTTTTGATGCTGAAAGAGGTACAATTATTTTGCATGGAAATTTGGCTTTTTATATTGTAGGCCTGTAATTCTTAGGAATAACTCACTTAAATCTGTCCAAACAAGAGTCTAGTAGACATCCCGGGTATGATTAAGTTTGAAACACAAAATCATAAATTATAATATAATAAATAACTATAAATAATTATACCAAATAATAATATAATAATAATAAAAATGATTCAATAATGTAATCAAATCACTGAACCACACTGAAATTTGCTCAGTTGCAGAATTGTCGCTTTCATTACTTTTCAGTATTTGATGACGGATCTCCCTACAAATCACTATCGCTCAACTCTGCGAGTGATTCTAATTTATTAACGCTGTTTTCTAGCTGGTCTAAAACCACTTTTGATGTAAAGGGATGGTTTTGGTTGCTATGGACAATCTCCAGTTTATAGGCAGAAAGAACAATTTTTATAATATAAAACTGCATCCAGGCCACTGGAGAAACCACTAGGGACAAAAGGGATGTGAAATAATTTCATACAGTAATGTAATCTGTAAGATTACAGTATACTGTATGTATTGTGTGTGTTTCACTTTTTGAATTTGTCGCTGTTCTCCGTCCCCGTACATCGCAACGCTCGCAGGGAACGGAGCTCTGCTCCATGATGAATTGAGCGAAGGATGAGCCGCTCACACTGCGGGGATGTCTCCAGGATCCAGGGGACAAGGTAAGTAAGCTCTTCCTGGATCCTGCGATGCGATCCAGAGTTTGGCTCGGGGTTACCGCTTTTGGTTCTGAAATTCCACCCCGAGCCAGACTCGGGAATACCGCCAGGGAGGTTAAAGGTGTCCCAAAATATACCATCCATTTTTCTATCCCCATGGGCTTCCAGAAATATTTCCATCTGTTCCGGTATCCGATCATTTAATCCAATCTGAGTTAACCAATAGGGCTCAATCCTACAACCCAGACGCCTTCCCCTTGGACATATTGTTAAATTAAATGTCAACCCAGAGTGGTCAGACACCCCCCTGGGCGTATATGTCACTGAATGCACCAGAGGAAGTATCTTCTCATTTCCCAGGGCCAGATCTATTCGAGACATGCACCCTCTTCTTGGTGCACACCACGAGTAGGATCTGCCTCTTTTATAAACTTCTCTAAAACGTTAGATCCCACCATTCCTTTCTGGGGTTTTTTCCCATATCTATCCATCTTTGGGTTCAGCCACATAATGAAATCCCCCATACAAATAATATGTGCCTCTGGGTACTCTGTCATAAATAACATTGCTTCCTTCAATACTCCTAATGTAGCTGGAGGGGTATTATATATCCCCATGATGACAAATGGCATTGAGTATACTGTGGCAAAGATGAAAACATATCTTCCTTCAGGGTCCCTCTTTACCCTCATACACTCCAATGTCACTGTCTTATGCACCATCAGGGAAACCCCCCTTGAATAAGTTGTATGGCTAGAGTGGCAAGACTACTGAATCCACGATCTTAACCATATGTGTTTCTTCAATACATATTATTTTTGCTTGTGCTTTACGAATCTCTGTAAAGACCTGTGTACGCTTCAATGCTGTACTCATGCCTCTCACATTCCATGACAGAAAAGTGCACTGATTAGTCATCTCTACCATCTTTCCCTAAAAAACCTGATAGCGGCAGGCGGCTGGCTCAGTCAGGTAAGCAGTGCCAGTATGACAGCACTGAGCAGGGAAGGGCAGTCAAACGATGGACGAAAAATAAAAAAAACAAAAAGGCAACTTGATAAGAACCCTGTCCCTGCCAGCAAAAAAGTAAGTGTGAATATGTATATATACACACTTACTTTTTTGCTGACAAGCCAGGCAGGGTTCATTTTGATTTGATTGTACATGTAACGCACAATATATATATATATATATATATATATATATATATATATTTTCCCATACATACATTAAGTCGATTTTTACATGTCATTTTTTTAAAATTGTTCTCACGTGTTACAATAATGCTTCGATAATGTTATTTTAAAAAATAACAATTTAAAAAAATGACATTTAAAAAGCAACTTAACCACGACCTTTGGAAGATTTTCCCCCTTCAGGACCAGGCCATTTTTTGCTATTTAAGGCCCATTTCACACAAACGGACCGTTAAGGTCCGCTTGTCAGTTTTGACAGCGGACATGAACGGGCGCTCCATGCTAGCCTATGGAGCGACGGATGTCAGCGGTGACATGTCCGCTAACATCCGACCCCGTCCGGTCCGCTAAAATCAGACGGATGCCTCTACGTTCGGATCCGTCACTGGCGGATCGGATTGGGTGAGATCTGATGAAAACGGACATGCTGTCCGTTTTAGTCCAATCTCTCCATAGGCAGCAGCGGCGGTCGACAAGCCCCTCCCCGCTCAGTGAGCAGAGAGGGACCTGTCATGCAAATAGAGCTGTGTGTGTGTGTGTATATATATATATATATATATATATATATATATATATATATATATATATATATATAGATAGATAGATAGATAGATAGACGCACGTGTGTTTGAGCTTTGGTTTGAGGTGCACACCCTAATGCAATAGGCTGCGCACGCCTATGGCCCCACACACGTATATATTCTTAGCCCTTCCTTTTCCCTCTCTCCCCCCTTTCCTTCCTACTCTTCCCTCTTCCTCCCCCCTCCCTCTCCTATCCGTATATTTATGTGTTCCACCTCTCTCTCCTCTTGCACTTATACTGTGTATCATTTTACTGTATATCAATTCCGTGCTACCACCTATTGTGTTAACCCAGACTTACTATCTCAGTGTCTCCCTAATATGTGTCTCCTTCCCTAATTCCCTTTCCCTTACTCCCTTTCCCCCCTCCCTCTCCCTTTCTATATACTTTCTCTTTCATTCCTCCCTTGTCAATAACCTTTATCTTTAATATTGTGTGTATTTCTCTGTGTCTATGTGCCACCATCATCATCAACATTTGTTCTCCGTGTTAAACTCAAACTCTTCTCCATTAACTATCACTGTGCTCTTCCCAATTTGTGAAAGGAAGGAAAAAAAAGGGGGAAGGGGAGAAGAGTGTGTACAGGGGAGGGGGGGGTCAACAACATAATTTTTCATACACATGTCCACCTCCTCCCCTACCTTCACTCCACCCCCATTGCCTTCAAAATTACTCTAAAAAAAATGAATAAATAAAAAAAAAAAAGAAGAAAAAAAAATAAAAATAAATGTTTCCTCCCAGTATGTTTCCGATAAATCCTCCCAACGTTGTCCTTATCATAGAATATCTCTCAGTTCCTCACTTATCCATTATTTAGGTGCAGGTTTAAATGTCCGAATCCATTCATGGGCTTGCTCCAGGGCACTAAAGTACATAATCTTTCCTCCATCTTTCACTCTCAGTCGGGCTGGGTAAGCCATAGTGTATTCTACTCCTGCCTCTCTCAGTTTCCGTTTTATTTCATAAAAGGTTGCCCGTTGTTCTTGTAGCTCTAGGGAGATGTCTCGAAATATTGACACTTTACTGTTTTCATAATGAATCTCCCCTTTTGTCTTACTTTCCGCAGAATTAGGTCTCTATCTCTGCAGTTCAAAAATCGCGCCAACAGTGGCCTATGGGGTCCCCCTGGTTTTGGTGGTGCTGCAGGCACCCTATGTGCTCTTTCCACTGTAAATGCTGTTGACACCTCTATACCAGGAAATTTACTTTTCAGCCATTTCTCAACAAAGTCCCTCGAGTTATACTCCTCCACTTTCTCCAGCAATCCCACTATCCTTTAATTGTTGCGGCGCATGCGATTCTCAAAATCATCTGTTTTCTGTTGCCATATAGAAAATGAAAACAAGAAAGAACAAAAGCTTAGGACTCTACGTGAGGACAATAAATTGTACCTCCATCCCCAATATTTGGATAGCTATGGACAAATACAGGACTTAATATGGATCATGTAGCCTGAAAGGTAGCAGAGCGTATTGATGTCTGGTGGGTATACCATAATTGTGACCATTCGTATTGCGTAATGTATACAGTATAATACAATAACAATGAAGAAACTAGTATACCGTAACAAGATACAAAGTAACATGTTAACATAATGGCGTAATGGTATCATAATAGTGACATCATACAGTCGCCAGACACAGTGATATGTATCTCCACAGTACTAATGTATACTGTATGCTAACCAAATAAAGTGTAAGCCATATCTGGCGCATGATTCCATCCTAATAGGACAAATAAAAGAACAAAAAAAGAACAAGAGTTGGGACTTTATATGAGGACATAAAATTGTACCTCCATCCCCGACAATTAGATAATTAGGAGCAACGTTTGGGACTTTATATGAATCATGCAGCCTGGGAGGTGACACAGCACAATGATGACTGGTAAGTAATCCATGATTGTGACCATTTCTATTACATAGTAACATAATACATACAATACAAGATAAAAGTAAGGAAGCTTTAATTCCAAAACTTAATGATAATAACATGTTAACATAGCAGCATAATGGTTTTACAATAGTTAACATCATAAAATAGCCAGACTCATTAAATACGTGTCTCCACAATAATAAATGTATAATATATAAAAGTTGGTAGGATCCAAAAGAACATATATTTGATAATGTATGATGGTAATATAAAGGGCATCAGATAGCTTGACGCGTTTCGTGGCTACATTGCCACTCTTCAGGACAGATGCTATATAAATGTCCATAAAAGCATTAAAGGTAAGTATTAGGTAAAATAATAATAAAAAAGAAAATTCATATAAGGGTAATTCCCCCACTCATACTTACAGACCAGTCATGAGTCTGAGCACGGGCAGTGGAGGGCAAAGGCCAGCCAGGCAAATCAATACCCCAGGGAGCTGAGGCTGAGGTGATCCCCAAGGGTAGATGGAAAAACCAACAAAGAAGACATATCCTGGGAAATGATCCCCCAGTGGTGGTGAAAGGTAATGAGAACCACACCATCTAAAAAAGATTGTATAAATGGTGTGATGAAGCATATGGAGTTATATATGAAAATAAAGGTGACTGTTGCTTGATGCAAAATATACTGGTATATAATGAATGGGCAAGTGTGTGGCAAGAACATGAATGGAAAAAAATGTGTGTGTAATTTTTTTTTGTAATGCGTCAAACTGTCTAATGCCCTTTATATTACCATCATACATTATCAAATATATGTTCTTTTGGATCCTACCAACTTTTATGTATTATACATTTATTATTGTGGAGACAAGTATCAATGAGTCTGGCTATTTTTCGATGTTAACTATTGTGATACCATTATGCTGCTATGTTAACATGTTACCATTACGTTTTGGAATGAAAGCTTCCTTACTTTTATCTGATTATATTGTATGTATTATGTTACTATTTAATAGAAATGGTCACAATCATGGATTACTCACCAGACATCATTGTGCCGTGTCACCTCCCAGGCTGCATGATTCATATAAAGTCCCAAACGTTGCTCCTAATTATGTGTTGCTATATAGCAATCTGATTTTCTACTAGTGACACCTTTTTGGGCATAGGAGATACTATGTCCTCCAATAGAGATATCCTGTTTTCAGCTTCTGCCATCCTATCTCTAATGCTTTGCATATCCTGCCTGATCAGTCCTATATCCATTTTAACTTTATCCATTTTACCTGTCAGGGCTGCATTGCTTGAGTGGATGGCTGCCATTGTGAGCTTACTTGTTCCAGCGTCAGTTTGGGCTGCTTCTCCTGCTTCTCAGGCTGTAATGTGCTGAGCTTCTGGATTTCCAAAGCTAGTGGTCCACCTCTCCACGTCTGTGGGGGGCTACGCCCCCCTGTCCTGCTTGTCGATCCTCACAAATTCTCTGAGGCGGTCCGCTGTCGACTGGTTGCTGCTCATCTCGCCGGGATATGTTGGTTTCCGGGTTACAGGTCTCATTAGCAGATGCTACACATGATACTAACGGAGATACTGATCTCGGAACTCTCGCTAATCACATCTGGCCATGATAGCGGAAGTCATGCCCCCAACACACATTTATGACTTAACAGTGAGTGCTAAACGGATTTGGCCATCTAAGATCCATGTATACTTGGCTGCTCAGGGTTCCTTTGTCAAGGTTGAGACATATATGAGTATGTCTGAGCCTTGACAAAAAATAAACAATAAACGTTTGAAGATATTGGTGATACCTGTAAAGTATTCTTATGTTTAATTAAGAAGCACCCAGTAGGAGAATTGGGGAACAAAGAATGCTCTGCAGAACTGTGCAGCTGATGGTAGAGGAAAGAGGCCACTGAGGGTGGTAGAGGTCTATAGACTTATGCTAGTCTACACTTGTAGATTTTTATGATTCAGCTCTGCCGGCTGAATGAGAGAGATCACTTGATTCCTCCAGTCACAATTAAGAGCATGAATGGAGCAATCTGCACTGCTGGCTGCTGTATTCAGACAACTGCTGCAACTATCTTGATTGGATGGAGTCACTTTGTGGCTGACAATTTTCCATCTGGCTCCTTAGCTTTTTTTTTTTTTTATTAAGTTTGTCAAACCAGGTGGTGGCGGAAGAGCCACCTATGGCTCAGATTTCAGCTGATTTAGCAAGAAGTGGGTGGAATTCGAGCTGTGGATGGCGAGCCGTAAAGTGGAAGGTCTTGGTGCTGCCTGGCTATGGTGATTGCACAATGTAATCAAGAAGCCAAATAGCTCTGTATGGGCATAAATGTCCCAAAACCTGAGAAGAGATCGCAGCACTGCGGAGTGCTAAAGTTGTTATCAATGGGAGCACTGAAGAAAGCATTCCAGAATGTAGGAATCCAGATGTTGGAGATTCCCTGCTGAACAGTTCTACAGGTGCTTGAGAGGGTGGAAAAGAAGATAGAAAACTTATTTTGATCACGTTACATTGGGGCTAAGATGTTAAGGCTGTGGCTGCAATTTTTGAGATATGTGAAGAAACTGCCTCTTGTTAAATAGGTTTTGTGCTTCTGCGTGGAGATGGATTGGAGGCTTTTGCTGCAGAATAACTTGGAGTATCAATTGAAAGTGTTTCCTGTTATATGGACAGAAACTCAAGTGTCTAAAAGAAAAAGAGGCAGCATCTGGCACCCCAGATGCAAAAAGGGCATGGTTGCAAAAGTTAGACACGGCTCACTATAAATGCAGGAGGGGCCTTGTAAGAGCAGAAATGTATCTGGGGTGCCTTGGCATTGGCAAGACACAAGAGAATTTTTAACTATCCCTATCAAGACTGAGTGTAGGGTGCACTCTTGCAAGCGAGCTAGAAAACATGGGCCAAGGGGCTGACACCAAGACACACAGGGGTTGATTTACTAAAGCTGGAGAGTGCAAAATCTGGTGCAGCTCTAGATGGTAGTCAACCAGTTTCTAACTTCAGTTTGTTCAATTAAGCTTGGACAAAAAACCTGGAAGCTTATTGGTTTTAGATTTTGCACTCTCCAGTTTTAGTAAATCAACCCCATAGAGGGGTAAGGCTTTTGGAGCCCTGTGTTTACTTGCAAGACTGTAGGATGTTTGTTTACCTCCTTCATAATGAAGTTAAAACAAATCTTAACACCTGAACCCAGATTTTCAACTTCGGCATGTGTTAGTAAAACTATACATGTCATCGTAACTACTTAGAGTATCCAGATGAATTATACCTTGTTTTATTTTTCAATTCAGCGGTATATTTCCTGCCTTTACTATGGACTACCACCAACAACCCAAAATTTTGGCATTAATATTGAAAATATGACTGATCATGCCGAAAAACTGTCTTTTATTCAGTGAGAGCAATCATATGAAGCCATTTATTATCACATAATTTTTTGGGATCCTTTTTAAAATCATAATGATAACAGAAATCACCCAAATGGCCCTGATAAAAAGTTTACATACCCTGGAATTGGTACAGGCACAGAAGGTGGCACACAGGTTAACATTGCAATTAAAGGTTAATTTCCCACATTTGTGGCTTTTTAGATCACAATTATTGTCTGTGTATAAATAGTCAATAAGTTTGTTAGCTCTCACATGGATGCATTAAGTAGGCTAGACACTGAGCCATGAGGAGGTAGAAAAGAACAGCCAAAAGACCTGCGTAACAAGGTAATGAAACTTTCCAAAGATGGAAAAGGATATACAAAGATATCCAAAGCCTTGAATATGCCAGTCAGTACTGTTCAATCACTTAATAAGAAGTGGAAAATTTGGGGATCTCTTGATACCAAGCCAAGGTCAGGTAGATCAAGAAAGATTTTAGCCACAACTGCTACAGGAACTGTTCGAGATACAAAGAAAAACCAATCATTGAATTGTGCTCCTTAAAAATAGGGATGAGCACGGGTTTGCTGAACAGCGAACATTATGGGGGGTTCACAGAAAATTTTAGCTCCGCGGAACGCCCCATAATGCACTGCCAGATCACAGTGCATTGCTGTATGATGATTGGCCAAAGCATGCACCTGACCTGTATGCTTTGGCCAATCACAGTGCGCTCTGCTAAGAGAGCCATAATTGGCCAAAGGCAGGGTGTATATATACACGTACACACACACAGTCAATCTAGTATATTATATAAATGCTCTGCATTTAGCATAGTCTATATATTCAGTGTTTACACGATATTCAGGCAGTGTATTAATTATATATATATATATATATATACACACACATTGGGGACGAAAAGTATTCAGACCCCCTTAAATTTTTCACCCTTTGTTATATTGCAGCCATTTGCTAAAATCATTTAAGTTCATTTTTTTCCTCATTAATGTACACACAGCACCAAATATTGACAGAAATTTTGCAGATTTATTAAAAAAGAAAAACTGAAATATCACATGGTCCTAAGTATGCAGACCCTTTGCTGTGACACTCATATGTTTAACTCAGGTGCTGTCCATTTCTTCTGATCATCCTTGAGATGGTTCTACACCTTTATTTGAGTCCAGCTGTCTTTGATTATACTGATTGTACTTGATTAGGAAAGCCACACACCTGTCTATATAAGACCTTACAGCTCACAGTGCATGTCAGAGCAAATGAGAATCATGAGGTCAAAGGAACTGCCTGAAGAGCTCAGAGACAGAATTGTTGCAAGGCATAGATCTGGCTAAGGTTACAAAAAAATTTCTGAAGAGCCTTGGTGAGAGAGGTAAAGAAGAACCCAAAGATCACTGTGGCTGAGCTCCAGAGATGCAGTCGGGAGATGGGAGAAAGTTGTAGAGAGTCAACCATCACTGCAGCCCTCCACCAGTCGGGGCTCTATGGCAGAGAGTGGCCCGATGGAAGCCTCTCTTCAGTGCAAAACACATGAAAGCCTGCATGGAGTTTGCTAAAAAACACCTGAAGGACTCCAAGATGGTGAGATATAAGATTCTCTGGTCTGATGAGACCAGGATAGAACTTTTTGGCCTTAATTCTAAGCGGTATGTGTGGAGAAAACCAGGCACTGCTCATCACCGGACCAATACAGTCCCAACAGTGAAACATGGTGGTGGCAGCATCATGCTGTGGGGTGTTTTTCAGCTGCAGGGACAGGACGACTGGTTGCAATCGAGGGAAAGATGAATGTGGCCAAGTACAGGGATATCCTGTACGAAAACCTTCTCCAGAGTGTTCAGGACCTCAGACTGGGCCGAAGGTTTACCTTCCAACAAGACAATGACCCTAAGCACAAGCTAAAATAACAAAGGAGTGGCTTCACAACAACTCCATGACTGTTCTTGAATGGCCCAGCCAGAGCCCTGACTTAAACCCAATTGAGCATCTCTGGAGAGACCTAAAAATGGCTGTCCACCAACGTTTACCATCCAACCTGACAGAACTGGAGAGGATCTGCAAGGAGGAATGGCAGAGGATCCCCAAATCCAGGTGTGAAAAACTTTTTGCATCTTTCCCAAAAAGACTCATGGCTGTATTAGATCAAAAGGGTGCTTCTACTAAATACTGAGCAAAGGGTCTGAATACTTAGGACAGTGGTTCTCAACTCCTGTCCTCAGGACCCACTAACAGGCCAGGTTTGCAAGATAACTGAAGTACATAACAGGTGATATCATTTGCTGCTCAGTGATTGCAGTATTCTAGTCTGCATCTCCCCAAGGTAATACTTAAAACCTGGCCTGTTAGTGGGTCCTAAGGACAGTTGAGAACCACTGACTTAGGACCATGTGATATTTCAGTTTTTCTTTTTTATTAAATCTGCAAAAATGTCAACAATTCTGTGTTTTTCTGTCAATATGGGATGCTGTGTGTACATTAATGAGGAAAAAATATTAACTTAAATTATTTTAGCAAATGGCTGCAATATAACAAAGAGTGAAACATTTAAGGGGGTCTGAATACTTTCTGTCCCCACTGTATATATATATATATATATATATATATATATATATATATATATATATATATATATATATGTATGTATGTATGTATGTATGTATATATATATATGTATGTATGTATGTATGTATGTATGTATGTATGTATGTATGTGTATATATATATATATATATATATATATATATATATATATATATATATATATAGATATATCTATATAGATATATATAGATATACATACATATATACAGTCTCATGTATATATGAGCAGACACTCACAGGCCACTAAAAGAGGGCAAGCAGCCTCTGTGTCTACAGTCAACAGTGGTGGTCATGGTGCATCCTCTGCAGGTGGCCGTGGGGCACGCTTGTCCTTTTTTTCTGCTGCTGGACGTATTATTGAGCCGGAACATGCAGAAGAGTTGGTGGAGTCGATAACAAAGCCGTCCTCATCCTCCTTATCCTCTGTCACCCAAGCTCAGGAGTAGTTTGCCCTCCAACGTAGCTGCAAAAGCAGCCTATTCCAATGGCTCCTTGTCCACAGTCACTTCCGTAGCCTCACCATCATGCACAGAGAAGTCCCCAGAATTATTCGACCACAGTGTCAGGTACATGCTGCTGGAGAATGCGCAGCAATTTGAAGGCCCAGATGTTGGTTCCCAGGTTGAGGAAGGGAGTAATGTGAGCCTAGAGAGAGGGGGTGCCCAAAAGGACAAGAAACTGGCAGTCATGTTCCCACACCTGCACCATACTGCCAAGTTTGCTCCAGTGACGAAGAGGGAGGGGATGATGAGGTCACTGACTGTACTTGGGTGCCTGAGAGAAAAGAGGAGGGGAGGCCCAACTCCAATGAGGCAGGGTGTCCTCTAGGGGGCAGCTTAAGGGCACCCACCCTATTGCATCACACCGCAGAGCTCCACATGTGCAGGGCGCTGCTGACTCCCCGCTGACTTTTAAAAGTTCCTTGGTGTGGGCCTTTTTCGACGTGTGTGCAGCAGATCGCACCATTGCTGCTTGCAACCTATGTCTGAAGCGGATCAAGCGTGGCCAGAACAGCAGCTGCTTGGGCACCACATACTTAACCAGACATATGATGACCTGCCATGCAGTCCGTTGGCAACAGCACTTGAAAGACGCACATCAAAGAAAAAGACTTCTCCTTGCTCCTCATCTGGAATCTCCAACCCTACTATACCTCCAGTCCTCTCAAAAAACTGCACTGCGAGGAATGAAGGTATAGCAATAGGTGTCCCAAGTACTTGCAGCCAATCTGCTAGCAGTATACCACCATCTGATTTTAGCAGGCAAATTTCCCTAGCCCAGTTGCTGAACTGTAAAAAGAAATTTGGTCCCAGCCATCCACATGCTCAGCATCTAAATGCTAGCCTGGTCAAATTGCTGCAACTGCAGCCTTTTCAGCTGGTAGACTCTGCTCCCTTTCGTGAATTTGTGGAATGCGCTGTACCTCAGTGGCAGGCTCCAAAACGCCATTTCTTTTCATGGAAGGCCATTCTAGCTCTCTACCGGCATGTGGAAGGCAATGTTTTGGCCTCGTTGGACAGTGCGGTCAGCAGTTGGGCTCATATTACCGCTGACTCATGGTGCAACAGGCATGGGCTGGGACGTTACCTTTCCTTCACGGCGCACTGTGTAACTCTGCTGGCAGCTGGGAAGGATACAGGACAGGGCTCAGTGTCGTTGGAGCTTGTTCCGCCACCACGCCTCCAAAATGCTATTGGTGATTCTGCCACAGCTCTCTCCTCCAACCCCTCCTCTTCTTCTTTCTCTATGGCCTCTTCTGCAGATTTGTCCTCTAAACCAGTGGTGCTCCATAAGCATTCAAGAGGCTATGCAAGCAATCAGGCTAAAAGATGCCATGTGGCACTTGAGTTTGTCTGCCATGGGGACAGGAGACACATTGGGACAAAGATTCTGTCAGTTCTGCAGAGTCAGGCTCAGAGGTGGTTGATGCCACACCTGCTTCAGCCAGGAATGGTTGTATGTGACAATGGCACCAACCTTCTCTCCACCCTCCGACAGGGACACTTGACCCATGTTCCATGTTTGGCACACCTCCTGAATTTGGTGGTGCAGCGGTTCTTGAGCAGGTATCCAGGCTTACAGGATCTCCTGAGGCAGGCCAGAAAAGTCTGTGGTCATTTACGCCGGTCATACAATGCCAGTGCTCGGCTGGCTGACATTCAAAGGGAATGCAATCTGCCCACCAACCGCCTCATTTGTGACATGCCCACCAGGTGGAACTCAATGTTGGCAATGCTGCAGTGGCTGCACACACAGCAAATGGCCATCAATGAGTACCTGTGCAAGTATGGCACCAGGACAGGGTCAGAGGAGCTTGGCTTCTTTTTGCCACGCCAGTGGCTACTGATCAAGGATGCATGCACTGTCCTGTCACCATTTGACAAGGCCACAAGGCTAGAGACTGTCCCTCTAGTCTTCCTGTAGGAACACACGCTTCGTGGAATCATGAACATGGCACTTAAGGCAGAACAGCGGGTGGAAGAGGAGGACTTCCTTACCCCTCAAGGCCCTCTTTATCCAGATAGCATTCCTGCGGGCCCGCCAAACACACAGGAAGAAGAGGAGGAGGAGGAGGATTGTGTCAGCATGGATGTAGAGGATAACACTCAGCAGCAGTCTTCAAGGGATGGTTTTCAGTCCCCAGAAACCCAAGGAATTGTACGTGGCTGGGAGGAAGTATTTACGGGTCATGTGATCCTTAGTGACCCAGAGGATTCAGAATCGAATGCCTCTGCAAACTTACACTGCATGGCCTCCCTGATTCTGCAAAGCCTGCAAAAGGACCCTAGGATTCGTGGTATCAAGGAGAGGGATCATTACTGGCTGGCAACTCTTCCTGATCCACGTTACAAGGGTAAGGCTGCAGAACTCATCCTGCCTTCGCAGAGGGAGCAGAGGGTGAAACATCTTCAGGAGGCCTTGAAAAAAGGTGTGTGCAACGCATTTCCAGACCCTGGGAGATTACAATTTCCCTGGTGCTGGACAAAGTGTTGCTGAGGCTTCGTTCAGTCAGAGGAAGAGTGGTGGAGAAGGTGGCCAGCTAACCGATGCCTTTAAATAATTTTTTAGTCCTCAGCGCCAAGGTCTGATTGGTTCAAGCAACCATTGCCAGCGTCTGCATTATATGGTGCAGGAATATCTAGGGGCAAGAGCAGACTTGGAGACCTTTCCAACAAAGCATCCATTGGGTTACTGGGTCTTGAGGATGGACCACAGGCCAGAACTTGGCAATATGCAATTGAGCTACTGGCCTATACTGCATTCAGTGTAATTTCTGAATGCACATTCAGTGCTGCTGGAGGGTTTGTAACAGATCAAAGAGTGCGCCTGTCCACAGACTCTGTTGATAGCTCACATTCATAAAAATTAATCAGTCTTGGATCAGCAGCTATCAAGCACCTGATGCAACTGATTGAATTTGCTATGGATGTGGGATTCCTTGAAGACTGCCTATGCTGACTATCCTATTCCTTCTCAATCTTGATGATGCTAGCTTCCTACAATATTTTTGGTTAAGGGCACCACCACCACCACCACCCAAGGCCCAATTTTTCTGCCCCTGTTTAACAGGGGCATGTAATTACAGTTCTTGATATAATATTTTACAGCAGGACCCGTTCCTGTGCCCAACAAGAGTAACTGTGTGGGCTTACAGTGTTCTGGTACCACCAACACCTAAAGCCCAATTTTCTGCAAAGTATATAGGGCAGGTCGTATAGTATATATACTGCTGTTCAAAGAATATAGTGCCTGGGGGCCCCCACACCATTTAAAAAAAAATTCGGGTGTGGGGTTCCCCTTAACCACTTCAGCCCCGGACCATTTGGCTGCCTAAAGACCAGAGGACTTTTAACAATTTGGCACTGCGCTGCTTTAACTGGTAATTGCGCAGTCATGCAATGTTGTACCCAAACAAAATTTGCGTCCTTTTTCCCCACAAATAGAGCTTTCTTTTGATGGTATTTGATTGCCTCTGCGATTTTTTTTTTTTTGCGATATAAACGGAAAAAGACCGAAAATTTTGGAAAAAAAGATATTTTCTACTTTTTGTTGTAAGAAAAATCCAATAAACTCAATTTTAGTCATACATTTAGGCCAAAATGTATTCAGCCACATGTCTTTGGTAAAAACAATGTCAATAAGCGTATATTTATTGGTTTGTGCAAAAGTTATAGCGTCTACAATCTAGGGTACATTTTCTGGAATTTACGCAGCTTTTAGTTTATGACTGCCTATCTCATTTCTTGAGGTGCTAAGATGGCAGGGCAGTAGAAACCCCCCCCCCCCCAAATGACACAATTTTGGAAAGTAGACACCCTAAGGAAATTGCTAAGAGGCATGTTGAGCCCATTGAATATTTTATTTTTTGTGCCAAGTGATCCTAATGACAAAAAAAAAAAAAAACTTTTACAAAAAGTTGTCACTAAATGATATATTGCTCACACATGCCATGGTTATATGTGGAATTGCACCCCAAAATACACGTTGCTGCTTCTCCTGTGTGGGACTTTTTGTGAGCCTTGCTGTTTACGGGGCCCCAAAAACCAATCACTGCCTTCAGGATTTCTAAGGGCGTAAATTTTTGATTTCACTCCTCACTACCTATCACAGTTTTGAAGGCCATAAAATGCCAAGATGGCACAAAACCCCCCAAATGACCCCATTTTGCAAAGTAGGCACCTCAAGCTATTTGCTGAGAGGCATGTTGAGTCCATGGAATATTTTATATTTTGCCACAAGTTGCGGTAAAATGACAAACTTTTTTTTTTTTGCACAAAGTTGTCACTAAATGATATATTGCTCACACATGCCATGGGCATATGTGGAATTACACCACAAAATACATTCTGCTGCTTCCCCTGAGTATGGGGATACCACATGCGTGGGACTTTTTGGGAGCTTAGCCGCGTACGGGGCCCCGAAACCAAGCACTGCCTTCAGGATTTCTAAGGGCGTAAATTTTTGATTTCACTCCTCACTACCTATCACAGTTTTGAAAACCATAAAATGCCAAGATGGCACAACCCCCCCCCCAAATGACCCCATTTGTAAAGTAGACACCCCAAGTTATTTGCTGCGAGAGATGTTGAGTCCATGGATTTTTTTGCACAAAGTTGTCACTAAATGATATATTGTTCAAACATGCCATGGGCATATGTTGAATTACACCCCAAAATACATTCTGCTGCTTCTCCTGAGTACAGGGATACGAAATGTATGGGACTTTTTGCCCCCCCCCCAAATGTCCCCATTTTGGAAAGTAGACACCCCAAGCTATTTGCTGAGAGGTGTGGTGAGTATTTCGCAGCTCATTTGTTTTTTTAAGGGCGAAAGAAAAGAAAAATGTTTTTTTTTTTTCTTTTTTTCAATTTTCAAAACTTTGTGACAAAAAGCAAGATCTGCAAAATACTCACCATACCTCTCAGCAAATAGTTTGGGGTGTCTACTTTCCAAAATGGGGTCATTTGGGGGGGGGGGGTTGTGCAATCTGGGCATTCCATGGCCTCCGAAGCTGTGATAGGCAGTAAGGAGGGAAATCAAAAATTTACACCCTTAGAAAGCCTGAAGGCGGTGCTTGGTTTTCAGAGTCCCGTACGCGGCTAGGCTTCCAAAATAGTCTCACACATGTGGTATCCCCGTACTCAGGAGAAGCAAGAGAATGTATTTTGGGGTGCAATTTCACATATGCCCATGGCATGTATGAGCAATATGTCATTTAGTGACAACTTTGTGCAAAGAAAAAAAAAATATGTCTTTTTCCCGCAACTTGTGTCAAAATAAAAAATATTTCATGGACTTGACATGCCTCTCAGCAAATAGCTTGGGGTGTCTACTTTCCAAAATGGGGTCATTTGGGGGGGTTTTGAACTGTCCTGGCATTTTTTGCACAACATTTAGAAGCTTATGTCACACATCACCCACTCTTCTAACCACTTGAAGACAAAGCTCTTTCTGACACTTTGTTTACATGAAAAAATATTTTTTTTTGCAAGAAAATTACTTTGAACCCCCAAACATTATATATATTTTTTTAAAGCAAAGGCCCTACAGATTAAAATGATGGGTGTTTAATTTTTTTTCACACAGTATTTGCGCAGCGATTTTTCAAACGCATTTTTTTTGGAAAAAAACACACTTTTTTTAATTTGAATGCACTAAAACACACTATATTACCCAAATGTTTGATGAAATAAAAAAGATGATCTGAGGCTGAGTACATGGATACCCAACACGACATGCTGTAAAACTGCGCACAAACGCGCAGCGGCGTCAAATTTCATAATTTTTAAAAGCTTTTAAAAAGCCTTTACAGATTACCACTTTAGATTTATGGAGGAGGTCTACTGCTAAAATTACTGCCCTCGATCTCACCTTCACGGTGATACCTCACATGCATGGTGCACTTGCTGTTTACATATGACTCAAACAGGTAAAATTACTGCGCTATCCCCATGAAACCTGTATATGAGAATATACAGTGTGTGAAATATACAAAGCTGCAACTAAAAATGTGAGACACCTCCACTATAATACACAAAAGAACAAAATAGCTGCGCTATAAACCTTAAATTGATATAAATAGAACAATATAATCACCTCTATACATAAGGATTATGCACCTATTGTAGCGTGACAAACAGTGAAGAAAGAAATTTAATTTTCATCATAAAATAAAATATAATATAATAAAACATGGATAGATGAGTATAATCAGTCCAATTCAAAAGTGTGTAGGATGAAAGTTCACTGGCAGAGCAATCCTTCAAAGGACGTAATGATAAGCATCCATACGGTGTGAAACATGCGACCATAACACCCAGAAGCATACAAATTGCTTTAGTCCACAATAGATCTATAGAGATCTTCAGTGAAAAACAACGAATAAAAATCAAGTGACGTAAAATCAACTGTTTCCACCTGAATTTCGTGTTGGCCAGTGAATGGGGGAAGTACGGGTGCTGCAGAAGTGGTGGGTTCCCAATTAGGATTGCCGAATTCTGCAGGAAGGACACTATGGGCACGACAAGCCTGTCTTTGTCTTCTTGGTGGCAGTGGGACACTACTTGTGCTTGCCACCTCGCCAGCTTGAACTGCATTTATGGGACTCGACACGTCACCACGTGATACTGCAGTGCTGGATGTACGACCAGGGTGTACTAGGCCGCTAGTGCTTGCCAGTTCACCAGAAGGATGAGCGGCACTAGTACTTCTCTGCTCCATACGAGAGCCCTGCGGTTCTTGCACCTCAAAAACAGCAGAAGAAGATCAGGGTCTGGTATGCTTGACCTTGGCAGGGACCACAACTCCATCGTGAGAGCTATCTGTCATAGAGCCGCTGTTGTCTACAGGATCGTATTCTGAGCCTGAATCTGACAGATGAGTGACTTCCTCTTCACTATCTGTACCTTCAATTTGCCATTTTGGGCTCTAAAATTTACTGGTACAGTAGTGAGACTCACAGGTAAAAAAGCTCCTAGGCTGTCAGCAACTGTATCAAACGCTACCAAAAAAACTGTTAGCGATCGCAGGGATCAGGCCTGACTCTGCCAATGCTGCAGTTATATGTTTAGTGTCTTGTAAGTGACAGTAATCGATCGATACTGCACTTGGGTGGGCTGGGTGGGGGGGGCAAAATGCAGGTGCTAGCAGGTATCTGGGCTGATCCCGCTAACACTGCATTTTTGGGAGCCCTAAACTGCTGGGGACGCTAGTATAGATCTGATCAGATCAGATATTGATCCGTTTAGATACTATAACACTAAGGGAGGTGTATGCTGCGTGCGAGGGTGTTAGTGATACTGGCACTAATCTGACGATGCCTGGGGTGACGCAGACCCTAAAACCTAACTGGTATCACCCGCCGGGCGATCAGGGGGTTAAACATTTATTGGGTAATTAACGGCGGGTATAAAAAACAAACTAACTAACCAGCGTCACCCATAACACTTATACGGTGATCACTGGTGAAAGGGTTAACTAGGGGGAAATCAGGGGGTTGAAACCTTTATTAGGTAGTATATGGGGGTACCTGATGCTATAAAAAGCTGACCGCGAACCTAAATGCCTACCTGGCTAACTAGCGTCACCTGTGACACTAATACGGCCATCAGAAAAAAGATTGCTTAGTGACACTTGCGACAGGGGATGAAAGGATTAACTGGGGGGTGATCAAGGGGTTAAACCTTTATTAGGGGGGTACCCTAGACCTAATGGGGCCTACCACTAACTGCCCTAACACTTATTATAGTCACAAATGAAACCAAATGCAGTGATCAGTAAAAAAATAAACACTGCAATCGGTGACACTGTGACTGGGGCTGATCGGGGGGGTGTTTTATGTGCCTATGTGTACTGGTGTTAGTGTAGTGTTGGTGCAACTCACATGGATGTCTTCTCTCCTCGGGCGCTGGAACGAAAAGTCTCCACGAGGAGAGATGACCACTTCCTCTGCTTCTGTTTACAGTTCAGAAGCAGAGGAAGCTTCTCACTCATCAGGAGCGATCGCGAGGGGGTGGCCATGAATCGGTGGCCTTCCCCTCAGCACTGATCGCTTCTGCAACAAAGCCGACCTCCGCAGGCACCGGATGGAGGCAGGGACGTACAGGTACGCCCATATGCCTGCTTGTACCATTCTGTCGACGTACATCGTCGTGCGGCGGTCAGCAAGTGGTTAAAATACATACCAGACCTGAAGGGCCTGGTATGGATTTTGGGGGTGACATCCACGCCATTTTTTTTTTGTATTTTTATCTATTTTGCCAGGATCCGACAATACATTACAGCCGCGAGCAGTTTTAAATTACATTTTTTTCCTTTAGAAATGTCATTTTGCTATGGCACTGTTATAAACACGGGAAAGATGTGCTACTTTACAGGCATGTTAAGGACACCCCCCAGGCACAATATTTAAAGGAATATTTCACTTTCTTTGTTTCACTTTAAGCATTATTAAAATCACTGCTCCCGAAAAAACGTCTGTTTTTAAAACTTTTTTTGCATTGATACATGTCCCCTGGGGCAGGACCCAGGTCCCCAAACACTTTTTATGGCAATAACTTGCATATAAGCCTTTAAAATGAGCACTTTCAATTTTTCACGTTTATGTCCCATAGACTTTAACAGTGTCTGTGTGTGCGAACAAATTTTTTGCCTGTTCGCATGTTCTGCTGCAAACTGAACCAGGGGGTGTTCGGCTCATCGCTACTTAAAAACAACCACACCATCTTTTTGGAGAGCAGCCTGTATTTCACCTGAGGTTACCTGTGGGTTTTTCTTTGTATGAGTAATTCTGAGCAATTCTTTCACCAGTTGTGGCTGCAATCTTTCTTGGTCTACCTGACCTTGGCTTGGTATCAAAAGAGCCCCTAATTTTCCACTTCTTAATAAGTGATTAAACATATTTTCATATCCTTTTCCATCTTTGCAAAGTTTCATTACCTTGTTACGCAGGTCTTTTGACTGTTCTTTTCTAACTTCTCATGGCTCAGTGTCTAGCCTGCTTAGCGCATCCATGTGAGAGCTAACAAACTCATTGACTATTTATACACAAACACTAATTGTGATTTAAAAAGCCACAAATGTGGGAAATTAACCTTTCTTGATCATACATCACGGGACACAGAGTATTCATTACATAGTGGGTTAGATAGGCACCATCGGTGATTGGACACTAGTTAACTCCAATTAAGGAGAATTCTATATAACCCCTCCCATATGGGGAGGACCTGAGTTTTTTCACCAGTGTCTAAGGTGGTTGGTCACGTAAAACATGTGCTGTGAAGAAAGCTCCAGTTTGGTCCCTGCGGGGGCTTAAAGGGCTATGCTGACCGGATCCATATCTCCGATATTTTGACTCCCAAGATGGTATGGTACCCGGGCCTCGTCATCTGAAGAAGCGAGGTTTTGCCTGTAAGTGTTTCTTTGGAGAACTGGGCTCTGAGAAAACCAGGCTTGGTGTACTATTAAAACAGTGGCGCGAAAGTTTCTGGCAGAGTCTTTTACAGGTCCAGGTAAGAGGAACCCAATAAACCCTGAAGGTTGACACAACGCTCTCCGCCGTGATGGGTGAAGGCTGGAAACTGTCTGTTCTCAGGAGTTCCTGACAGGTAAGAGAAGTTAATCCTATATATATAGATTTATATTACAAATGGATTTTCTTCAATGAGTAGTTGCATGTCTTACCTGATTTCCACCACTAGAGGGAGTAAGGAGCAAACTTATGTACTTTTCAGATACACACTCAGTGAAGCTGGTGTCCAATCCGCTCACTTCCTCCACTGCAGGTGTGCAGACGCCAGGACACAGAGTGTGGGCAGTGAGCGTTCTAAAGTGGTCGGATCCAGGAAACCTAAGACACCTACTTGGCATCAGGTTGTGCAGTATTAAGCATATATGTATATTGTGAGACTTTTAGCACAACAGTGATTGCATATGTACTAGTACCTCTGCTTTGTAGCTTGGGACTATGTCTCCTCGTAAGAGGGTCTCGGGGGGGGGGGGTAACAAAGGCACAAGAAAGTCACCGCCTGTGTCTAGGGGTCCTAAAGATGCCTGCAGATTACCATCCCCCCCTGCAAGACTGGAGCCAGCCTCACAGGATGAGTCAGTGCCCCTGTCAGGTTTTGCAGCCTCTCCCAATGTTACAGCCCCAGCGTATGTCACAGAGGATTCCCTTAGGGCTACATTGGAAGGTTTTGAGGGAAGAATTATGAATTTTATTTCAGCTTCCTTAAAAGATAGCAGAAAAAGGGGTAGACCACCTCCCTCTGCTGCACTTTCTCTTTCAGATGATTCTTCTGACAATGAGGAGAGATCCCTATCCAGAGATAGGGATCAAGAGCAGTCTGAGGATTAAGAGGAAGAGGAGAGAGCTTCTTCCTCTCAGGCACTCAAGAAGCAGATCCAGTATTATACTGAACTAGTGCGTTCCACATTTAAAATGCCCTCTGCTGAGGCTGCTACATCCTCTGTTTCTTCCCTGGGGGTCAGAAGGATCCCACAGACTGCCTTTTCCTTTTCAATTCATCCTTTAATGGATAAATTGTATGAGGACTGGGGACATCCAGATAAACTGTTTACTCCTCCTAAAAGGTTTTCTATGCTTTATCCTCTGGAGGAAAGCTTCCCCCAGAAGTGGGAGGTCCCATCCGTGGATGCGGCTGTCTCTTGTGTGAATAAAAACCTGACCTGACCTTAAAGATCCAACTGATAAAAAGCTGGAAACTTTATTAAAAGCCTCCTTCTCCATGGCTGGCACTGTAGTCCAACCTACAGTCGCAACTGTGGGCTTGTGTCAATTCCTCAAGGAACAGGTTAAGCAGATGCTTGGCCTCCTTCCCAGTGAGGAAGTGGAGAACTATGCAGACCTTCCACAGGTGCTGTGTTTCATGATTGATGCCATTCTGGATTCTGCCCAGCAAGCACCTCGTTTGTCTCTCCTATTGGTACACATGCGCAGGTCCCTTTGGCTTAAAAGTTGGGCAGCAGAGCTTTCATGCAAAGGATATTTAGCTGGCTTCCCATTCAAAGGGGAATGCCTATTTGGGGATGACCTAGATAATTTTATCCAAAAAATTACAGGTGGTAAATCTACACTCCTACCAGTTAAGAGGAGTAAACGTCCACCATTCAAACGGTCTCTTTCACCTTCCCCTGGAACATCAGGCTCTAAACAGTGGCGACGGCCTTCCCAATCTACTTTCAGAGGAAGGGCCCAGGGTCACACCCAAGGGCAGAAAAAGGCTTGGGGACGAAAGACTGCCAAGCAGAGCCCCAAAACATCCCTGTGAAGGGGCGTCCCTACTCGGCTGAGTGGGGGGAAGGCTCCTACAGTTTTCAGGAGCCTGGCGGGAAGAGGTTCAAGACAAGTGGGTGGTCTCTTCAGTATCTCTAGGTTACAAAATAGAGTTCCTAGAGCTTCCACCAGCTCGTTTCCTAAGGTCAAGAGTTCCCAAAGATCCAGCAAAGTGAGAACCGCTGCTACTGGCCGTAGATTGCTTACTATCCCAGGGAGTGATAGTAGAAATGAACCCAAAAGATCAGGGTTCAGGGTTCTACTCAAATCTCTTCACTGTTCCAAAGCCAAATGGAGATGTCAGACCCATCCTAGATCTAAAGGATCTGAATCAGTTTCTACACATTCGATCCTTCCGAATGCAGTCAATTCGTTCGGTGGTCTCCACCCTGCAGGGGGGAGAATTTATGGCATCAATAGACATCAAGGACGCATATCTTCATGTGCCGATTTTTGGAGTATCTAGGCACGATCATAGACAGCGCTCAAGGCAGGGTGTTTTTACCAGAGCCAAAGGTCAAGGCAGTAAGAGCTCTAGTTCGCTTAGTATTAAGCAAAAAGAGTCCATCCATTCGGCTATGCATGAGACTGTTAGGAAAGATGGTTTTCACTTTCGAGGCTGTTCCATTTGCCCAGTTTCACTCAAGGCCCCTGCAGAGAAGCATTCTCGCAGCTTGGAACAAAAAGACTCATGCCTTGGATCTTCCAATGTGCCTATCCCCAAGTATACGCAAAAGCCTCAATTGGTGGTTACGAACCAAAAATCTTTTGAAAGGCTAAGCCTTTCTTCCACTACAATGGAAGATCGTAACCACAGATGCCAGTCTGACAGGCTGGGGAGCAGTTCTGGAAGAAACATGCACGCAGGGAAGATGGTCTGCAACCGAGAGACGCTTGCCCATCAATATTCTAGAAATTCGGGCAATTTACTTGGCCCTCATGGACTGGTCTTACAGGCTACAGGGTCATCCTATTCGGATACAATCCGACAATGCCATGGCTGTGGCTTACATCACCAAGGAGGCACCAGAAATCTGGATGCCCAAAGGAAGGTGAATCGCATTCTTGCATGGGCAGAAAGCCATGTTCCCTGCCTGTCTGCGGTATTCATCCCAGGAGTGGAAAATTGGCAAGCGGATTTCTTAAGCCGCCGGCAATTATGCCCAGGAGAATGGTCCCTACACCCCGACATATTCCAAACCATATGTCAAAGGTGGGGAACATCAGATGTGGATCTATTCGCGTCCAAATTCAACAGAAAGCTGGACAAATTTGTGTCCAGAACAAGGGATGTACTTGCTCAGGGGTCAGATACTCTGACAATCACATGGGATCAGTACAATCTAATGTATGCCTTCCCTCTGAACCCACTTCTTCCGTGGTTCCTGGGAAGGGTCAAAAGGGAAGCAAAGTCAGTCCTTTTAGTAGCCCCGGCTTGGCCCAGACGACCTTGGTATGCAGAGATCGTAAAGATGGCAGTGGGCAGGCCTTGGGTCCTCCCATTCTGGCCAGATCTGCTCAAACAGGGTCCGATTTGCCACCCTGCTTTACGAAGTCCAAATTTGACAGCTTGGCTGCTGAAACCCACATTTTTAAAGACCGTGGGCTCTCAAAGTCAGTCCTTTCCACTCTGGTCAATGCCAGAAAGCTGGCCTCCAGGCTTATTTACTACAAAATCTGGAAGGCATATGTTTCCTGGTGTGAACCCAGGGGATGGCATCCTAGAAGGTACCGTATATGATTAGCAGAATCTTGACCTTTCTTCAGTCAGGCCTAGAAATGAGATTGGCTTTGAGCACTATCGAAGTCCAAATTTCGGTTTTGTCTGTATTTTTTCAGAAGCCAATTGCTTCACATTCCCTGGTCCGGGCCTTTATTCAGGGGGCACTGGGGTTGAATCCGCCAGTCAAACCTCAAGTATGACCATGGGATTTGAATTTGGTGTTGTCGGCTTTACAGGGACAACCCTTTGAGCCACTGCACCTGGCTCCTTTAGCGCTTTTGACTAAAAAATTAGTCTTCTTGATAGCCATATCCTCTGCTAGGAGAGTATCAGAATTGGCAGCTTTTTCTTGTAAAGAGCCATATTTAATTATTCACAAGGACAGGATTGTTATGCGTCCTAATGGTTTCAAGATTCCATTTGAATCAAGATGTAATCCTACCATCCTTTTTTCCAGATCCGCAGTCCACGGAGGAAGAATCTTTGCACACTCTTGATGTGGTTAGAGCAATCAGTGTCTATCTGCAGGCAACCACTCAGATACGGAAAACTGATTGTTTGTTTATTCTGCCAGATGGCCATAAGAAAGGCCAAGCAGCGTCGAAATCCACTCTTTCTAGATGGATTAGACAGGTTATTTTTCAGGCTTATGATATATAGAGGAAGACTCCTCCTTTTTATGTGAAAGGGCACTCATCTAGGGCTGTTAGTGCTTCTTGGGCAGTGCATCACTAGGCCTCCATGGCTCAGATCTGTAAGGCTGCGACTTGGTCTTCAGTCCATACATTCACCAGATTCTATCAGGTTGATGTAAGAGGGCAAGAGGATACCGCCTTCGGGTGCAGTGTACTGCAAGCTGCAGTTCAGTTCTTCTGGTCCGTTTGCGGACTATATTTTCTGATCTGTGTCTCCCTCCCCACAAATGAGCATTGCTTTGGGACATCCCACTATGTAATGAATACTCTGTGTCCCGTGATGTATGATCAATAAAATAGGATTTTTAAATACAGCTTACCTGTAAAATCCTTTTCTTGAGAGTACATCACGGGACACAGAGCTCCCGCCCTTCTATGGGTTTTACGTGGTTACCTATTGCTTTGCTACAAAACTGAGGTCCTCCCTGTATGGGAGGGGTTATATAGGGGAGGAATTCTCCTTAATTGGGGTTAATCAGTGTCCAATCACTGATGGTGTCTATCTAACCCACTATGTAATGAATACTCTGTGTCCTGTGATGTACTCTCAAGAAAAGGATTTTACAGGTAAATGTGAGTGCTATCCTTAAATAAAAGACTTTTTTTGGCATGATCGGCCATATTTTCAATATTATTGCCAAAATTTCACAATTTCTGCCAGGGTATGCAAACTTTTGAGCATGACTGTATCTATCTATCTATCTATATATATTTATATAAAATCATTTTTTTTTTTGGGGGGGGGGTCTATACCATCTAACAGGAGCAATGTATGGTGTCTGTTGCAAGCTCTTTATTGCCAGAGAACATTCCATAGCTCAACTCACCAACCAGTCTGCTGACCAACCGAATTAATCTGTCCAACAGTCTGCGTTAAAAACAGGGGTTTTTAATGCGTGCATAAGCTGCAAGGCCTCTTCACGGCACCCTATGTATTGTTTGCAGTCCTAACGCTACTCAATTTATGAGCGTCTCCACAGTGGGAGCACATGCATTCTAATGGATAGATGAAGGGCAGGTGGACCTGGAGGTAGCCCAATCCCCCTTAAACGAACAGGAGCACACTGGACACCCAGCATATAGCACAATGGCAGCAAAGGTGCCCAGTGTGTCCCCTGACCATATTTACACCAGTAACAAACAAATGGCCCCTGCCCTTACCTATAACTGGCCTTCACAGCAAGGAGCACATGGAAGGGCAAACGCATTAAAGACAAAACCAGAAAACATTCCATAGCTCAACTCACCAACCAGTCTGCTGACCAACCAAATTAACCTGTCCAACAGTCTGCATTAAAAACAGGGGTTTAGTTAGCACGCATTTGCAAATGCATGCGTAAGCTGCAAGGGCTTTTCACAGCACCCTATGTGTGCTTGCAGACCTAATGCTACTGAATTTATAAGCGCCGGGGCCATTTGTTTGTTACAAGCTCTTTATTGCCCCCTCTCACCTGTCACAGCTTTCTACCAGTATAGATAGCAGCTTTGAAAATTCTGTGTAATTGACTACCTTGAAAGTCTGCTTCAATATGACAGTGTTATTTATCAAAGTGTACCTGCTCACTATATTTATTTTATTTAATACAGGTACATACAGTATATAGCGCCGACAATTTAGGCTCCATTCACACTTGAAAGACTTCAAAGTCGCACGACTTTGGAGCGCAACTTTGGATGGGTGCGACTTGGATGTGACTTGATGTCCCTCTGCAAATGACCCATTGCTGCACCACTACTGCATGTAAAACATTCAGGTATGACTTTCATGCAACTTTTGAGGGTTAACATTAAAGTCTGCGGCCTTCAAGTTGCATGAAAGTTGGACCAAAAGTAGTGCATTAACTACTTTGAAGTCGCACATATATGAATGGTTATCATTTGAAAACACTGGGTACGACTTGTCCTATGACTTTGATATCCAAAGTCACATGACAAGTTGCACAAGTGTGAATGGGGTCTTATGCAGCACTTTACATATATATTGTACATTCACATCAGTCCCTGCCCTAAAGGAGCTTACAATCTATGGTCTCTAACTTACATTTACACATACACATACTAGGGCCAATTTAGACAGCCAATTAACCTAACAGCACGTCTTTGGAGTGCGGGAGGAAACAAGTGTGTCAGGAGGAAACCTAGGCAGGCACAGGGAGAACATACAAACTCCAAACAGGTAGTGCCGTGGTTGGGATTTGAACCAACAACCCTAGTGCTGTTTAAGCAAGTTTTAAAAGACAAGCTGTGATGTTAATAAAGGGAAACATTACAGTCACAATACAATTCAAGACAGGATGGTTAGGAGGGTCCTGCTCACAAGAGCTTACAATGCAAAGGGAAGGGTAAGTGGGGATGCATTGATGGAGAAAGCAAAAGTTCAGCTGTGAGGTTGGTGTGGGATAGGCTTCCTTGAAAAGCCTATCCCTCCCAGGGACTGCAGTAATATTTAAAGGATGGATCTGAAATATTTTTTTAAAAATGATGGTTTACATTAACACTAATATCTTGCTGCATGTAAAATACTGAACTACTTCTAATCCTTTAAAATGAAGCAGTATTGTGCGTGGACAGGGAGTGTTGTAGCGAGCGACACACTCATCAAGGAGTTGCAGTGGTTTCATGACATTGGTATTTAAAGGTTCTAAAACATATTGATATTTGGGCATATTGCCTAACAACACTCGCCTAAATGAATGCAAATCCACGTAACCTTTGTCCTGGTAGTCCCATCATACCCCATGAAGCAGTGACCCGCTATTTTCGGCATTGCCAAGAAACAAATACGGTTTTGACTCATATTTGCTTTTATTTGTCCTTGCTCAGTGCTTGGAAGTATATCTCTATTTGTGCTTTTTCAACTTGTTTCAACATCCGTGTGATTGTGGGCACCTGTGTAACCTTCAAACATTGCTCTTTATCTGACAATGCTCCCACTTGCTGCACACCACTGTAGAGGCTGCATTAGTTAACACATTAAAACCAAAAAGTACTGTGGGAAGCTTGTTTATCTGGTGCCTTTGAATTATACAGAAACTTCACAGAAAATGACACTGCCAAAGTGATTAATGACTCTAATATAATATTCAGCTGGTTGGTTTGCATCTAAACACTGCCATCTAGTGGCAATGTTACAGCACTAAAACACTGGTTCAGATGCAGAACTAAAATACTAGATCAGGGTATTGCAATGGGCTTTATTTATTAAAGCTAGAAAGGCCAAAATTAGTCACAATTCTGCATAGAAACCAATCAGCTTCCAGGTTTATTGCCAAAGCTTAATTGAACAAGCTGAGATTAGAAGATGATTGGTTTCTCTGCAGAAATTTGACTAAGTTTGCCCTCTCTAGCTTTAGTAAATAAACCCCAATTAGACAGAATGTGCCTTTTGCTCACAAAGAAATATATTAAGGATAATAAAGATCAAAGGAAATATGTAGGATGCCATTGCTGACCTCCAAGTCCTGAAATACTAGTTTTGTGGCTGAGCACAGCAATTTATACATGGCTTGGTGTCTCTCCTCTCCAATCTCCTTTATCCATCATATACTGCCACTACTTCCATTCTCCATGGCCATGATCTTTAACTGTAAACCCATTCCGCCTCCCTAACCCCTACCTGCAATCTGTTCCTTCTGCCTCCCTCTCCTCTTTCCCATTTATTATACTTTCTAGCATAATAGCTTTCTTCCTGATCTCCATAACCCTATTCTGATCTTCAAGCTTCCTTTAGCCCCTTTAGCCTTTAGCCGACCAGCCGCTGTCATTATACTGCGGCATGTTGGCTCGTTCCCGCAAATCACCGTAGCTGTACATCAGCTCGGGAACTCGCTTCCGGCGGTGCGCGTGCTCCCATGGGCCAGCAGGGGAGCCAATCAGCTGGTCCGGCAGACTCTATATTCGCCGGCCACCCACGTTTGTTCCCCGCAGTGACAGAACGGGGATCTGCCTGTGTAAACAAGGCAAATCTCCGTTCTGCTAAGCAGGAAGACGGATCTGTGTGTTGTCTTAAGCAGCCCATCCCCCATACAGTTAGAACACACAAACAG
The DNA here is from genome assembly GCA_037952925.1 of Lithobates clamitans. Classification (NCBI taxonomy): domain Eukaryota; kingdom Metazoa; phylum Chordata; class Amphibia; order Anura; family Ranidae; genus Lithobates; species Lithobates clamitans. The sequence goes on from JBBGZY010000748.1 coordinate 2,787,214, forward strand.
GGAACACGTTTAAACTCTTGATCGCCCCTGATGTTAACCCCTTCCCTGTCAGTGTCATTAGTACAACAATGCTGCGTACACACGATCGCACATTCCGACAACAAAATCCATGTTTTTTTTCCCCGACGGATGTTGGCTCAAACTTGTCTTGCATACACACGGTCACACAAATGTTGTTGGAAATTCCGAACGTCAAGAAAGAGGTGACGTAGAACACGTACGGCGAGCCGAGAAAAATGAAGTTCAATAGCCAGTGCGGCTCTTCTGCTTGATTCCGAGCATGTGTGGAATTTTCTGCCTCGGAATTGTGTACACACGGTCGGAATTTGAGATCCAGTTCTCAAATTTTGTTTGTCGAAATTCCGAACATTTGTTGTTGGAAATTCCGACCGTGTGTACGCAGCATAACAGTGCATATTTTTTAGCACTGACTACTGTAATAATGTAACTGGTTGCCGAAAAGTGTCAAAAATGTCAGTTAGGTGTTCCAATTTGTTCGCCGCAATGTCGCAGTCCCACTAAAAATCACTGATCGCCGCCATTACTAGTAAAAAAAATTTAAAAAAATAATAAAAATGCCATAAATCTAATAAATCTATCCCCTATTTTGTAGATGTGATAACTTTTGTGCAAACCAATCAATATACGCTTATTGCGATTTTAGGGTTTTTTTTGGTTTATAGCGCAAAAAATAATAACCGCAGAGGTGATCAAATACCACCAAAAGAAAGTTCTATTTGTGGGGAAAAAAAGGACATCAATTTCGTTTGGATACAGCGTTGTACGGCGGCGCAATTGTCAGTTAAAGCGACACAGTGCTGTATCGCAAAAAATATCCTGGTCAGGAAGTGGGTAAATCTTTCTGGGGCTGAAATGGTTAAAACCCTTGCTGCTTCCACCTTTTACCCCCCCCCCCCCAATTCCCCAAAATAGGATCCCAATGTGTACTGTACCCCTTTACTCCCCCTCTTCAGTTCCCAACATCCCCCCATCTCATCTTAATCAGCTCCATCCTCCTTCCATGATCAGATTCCATTCTCTTGCTTTACTGTCAGCTCTTTCATCCTCCACCATGACTTCCCATGCTACAGTCCCTGCATCAACTGTTATCAGAACTGAAGAAGGAAAAAAATCAGGAAAGTAAACATAAAATAATCCCAAAACACCATAAAAAAATTTAATTTAAGAAATTGACGTGTAGCATTTGTAAAGTGTATGCTGAGGATGTGTCTTTGCTAATAGGAACTGAGCTCACAGAAGCTGGCCCAACAATCATTTTACAAGATATGATATTAAGAGATATTTCCATGTGACCATGTCACATGGAGTAATAAAAGTTATAAAAATAAATAAATAATAACGCAGGGACATGCTCTAGGAGGGGAGAGGAGAAATAAGGGTAAAACCTACCCTTTAGAACAAACATTTGTAACCGTAAGGACACAATCTGAAGCTGCCTTAAGGAGTTTTATGGTAGTACCCATCAACTGCTGGGTCAGAAAGCACACTGAGCCACAGTTCCTTGTTTTTCCACTGTGGTCATGCTTCACACTGATGCTAGGATAGCATGTAACCAGGGCCACTGATAGAAATCATGGGGCCCCGTACAGCCTACCTGACGGGGCCCCCTTTAGCCCCACCCCTGGCCCCTCCTTCAGCCTCTTCCCAGACCCTGCCTTGAAACAAAGTGCAGGTTTTTCTTCAAGTGATATTTATCTTTCTCCAAAATAAAATTTCTTCATCAGTTTAGTCCAATATGTATTCTGCTACATTTTTTGGTAAAAAAAATCCCAATAAGCGTATATTGATTGGTTTGCACAAAAGTTATTGCATCTACAAAATAGGGGATAGATTTGTGGAATTTTTACTAGTAATGGTGGCGATCAGTGACTTACAGCAGGACATGTCAATGCCATCATATACTGCAGACCGAGACAGTGGCATTTATTCCAATGCCATGATGCATGTGCTGCAGAGACAGTGCCATCAATTCCAATGCCATAATGCATGTGCTGCAGAGACAGTGCCATCCATGCCAATGCCATAATGTGTATGTGCTGCAGACAGATACAATGTGTGTAATCATGTAGTAGATCTTGTCTGAATCACCCCAAAGCAAGCACATACCTGTGTTAGGCACTGGCAGCCCCACAAACCGCTTCCTCTCTGTTCCTGCTGCTTCCTCTGCTACTGCTGCTATTTGCCTCACAGCTTCTTCTCCAGTCTCAGGCCCAGTGGCGAGCAGAGCTGAGCGCAGTGAGCGGAGGGAGATAAATCACTCCGCCAGGGAAGGCAATATGCAGGCCGGGACTTGAGCCAAGAAAAACATGCAGAGTAGGTGCGGAATTGACAACATGCACCCAAAACAGAAGAAATAGTCTCTCCTACACACCTGACAGTACATCATTACAGAGGGGCCCAGAAAATGGAAAAAACACACCCAGATCGGTTTTTTTTTGGGGGGGGGGGGGGGTGCAGCAACAGACTGGTTGGAGAAAGACTTTTTTAAATTTATTTTTATTCTGCACTCTGTTCAGATTGCCCGGGCTCCCCTGCTGAGCCAAGGCCACCAGGCCCAGTACAACAGCTTAACAGCGGCCCTGCATGTAACATTCCTATTATTATTTCTCAGTGTCTCAGTAACATAGGTGTCTAGTATATCTAGTGTCTAGGAGTATTTAGCTTTTATTATATCCCTTGATCCCCCCCACCCACGATCATTATAATAAATTCATTTGTACAAACCTTTCCCTTTTAGATAAATCCTGCTTGTTGCTTTGTTCCTGTTTCTCCAGGGTCCTGTTTTCAGTGTTGCCCATAAAGTGATGACCCAGCATTTTAATGGCACCCCCTGTCTGCTGTTACTTATTACCTTTGCCTTGAGGGTTTTTTCATGTGGAGAGGTCTATTACATCGTAGGGTTATGATTAATACAATGAAATCTAGAAAGAGGGAAGTCAACAACAGAGGTGACTTTGGATAAGCCCTATAGTCAATAGTGGTGGCGTTGGGTCCAAGACCTAAGGCACCTGTTCTGGGGCCTATGCACTAATAGATACACACATATAGTAGTATAGTTCTAATAATGAAGAGGCATTGTTCATGTTTTGCAAGTGTAGTCAGGTGCAGGGCTACAGCAATATGGAGAAGGAGACATTGGGGTTGTTTTACCAAAGGCAAATCCACTGTGTACTGCAAGTGCACTTGGAAGTGCAGTCGCTGTAGATCTGAGGGGGACATGCAAGAAAAGTAAAAAAAAAAACAGAATTTTTGCTTGTACATAATTGGATAATCTAAATCAGCAGAGCTTCCCCTCAGATATACAGCGACTGCACTTCCAAGTGCACTTGTAGTGCACAGTGTCTTTCCCTTTAGTAAATCAACCCCATTGCCTTTTATTCTTCTCTCCTTCTACTAAGATAATCTTATGCTGCACAAAGTCCATATATTTCTATGCAGACTGCTGAGACTCCTAGAAGCTGTAGATTGAGAAGGCAGCCATATAATGGGACGAATAGGTTCCTTACACTACAGATCCCAATAAGCACTGTGCAGTCGGAGGAGTTGGGAGATGGTTTTTGTTAAACTTCCCAGGTATGTTTGAGATAGCACCTTTGTCTGGATATTCGCCTGCTAGCAGGAGACTATACCATCAGAGATCCGAATCTGAGACTGGGAGTGAGGACACCCAGGGGCAGTGCAGCACCTCTCACATCACAGCACCTGTACTGCTGGTGCGCGGAGTCTGGGGTGTCTACTCGACCCTCATCTTTTCACGACTAATCAGACTTTTACAGCGAGAGGTCACCGCAGTATTCCAAGGACTGGTGGGAGGGCTATCCGCCCATTGCTGATACTGCTAGCATGAACTATATTGGATTTTACCAAACCTTTACCACATCTACCTTGCACCTGTTCTGAGACTATACCATACCTATGCTATATGCAGGTTAAATGGGACTGTCATTGAGTGCACCACGCTCTTAAAGATAGCCGACAGAAGAACATCTCAAAGGTCTGCCCATTCCATTAAAAATTACTCCCCAAGCCCCCTTTGTTCCCTTGCCCCCTCTACTACCATCCTCATTTTTTTTGGATAGTGCATACCCAGGCATTCTAGGACTAGCATTGGCACCATAAATGCGCTCTGGCAGTATAATTACAGCAGTCAGTAGATTAAGCATTACTACTGCTCACTGCTGCACTTAAGGTGGCCTTGCTACTTTTTTTGCTGATCTGGATGCCAAATGTCAACTTATGTCTAGTCCTTACTGTTAATCACATTGTATGCTAAATTATGTTATTACCATTGGTTATTCCATGCTATGCTTGTTTAGTTACCAACCACATTGGGTCACAATATAATACATTTGCTTTTACTACCGGGTTTGTTGCCTCTTTTCTCTGATATAGCACTGCTATTGGATAATAAGTGTTACTTTCCGTGAAATCCTGTGATATTGTATGTTTGTACACTCAACTTAGTGTGTCAGAGGGGCTGAGGTTCTTCAGAAGGTCGAGGCAAAGACCAGAGGACCCCTCCTATCCAGCAGCTCCTACGGGGGTAGTGCTACACAAATATTCCTAATTAAAAACAAAGCCTGGTTGGGAATCAACAGCTCATAATTTACAGGGAAAAAAATCTATATTGGTGATCACTGGGTTTTTGCACAGGTTTCACAGTTTGTGTGTTGCTCGGGGGATTGCAGGATAAAGGATAACACACAGCCTTACTGAATGTAAGAGATTCCTATAGTAATAGGACACAACTACTGCTCTGAATGTTGGTTATTGATGACCAGTATTGTTTACAGAACTACTGTGTATCAGTCTGCAGTTCATACAGACAGATGTAGCAGTGCCATCCAGTCTCTGGCATCCAATTTGTGCCTACAGTGACAGCATTAAATCTTTTGTGATAAGGAAAGACAGTTGTCCTGATCTGTGGCACAATGAATAGGATAATACTGAATGCAAGTTAAGCACCATTCTCCACCTGGTTCAATCTGAGAATGCTAAAGTGTGCACAATATCTAGATAATAAAAGTGTAGCGCTAACGTGAAAACAATGAAAAAAAGGGGTATATAAGGGTTTGGGATAGAGGAAAGTCAATCCACATTAGAAGAAGCAGGTACCTTCGTCTAATCTCAAACCTACAATGTAGATATGTAAATAGTGCATGTGAATATTACCACATCTAAAACAAAAACAATGCCCCAAAGAGGCACAAATGGTCATGGAAATATCATGAATAATAACGACAAATGCTAGTGAAAAAAAATTAAATAAATAAATAAATAAATGGTGTCAAACAATGTCCATAATGTTGGTGAAGAGATATAACTCTCAGAAGAACCATATACACATAATAAATCAGTCCATATAGTGCGTGGTGTGGTTGACCCAACTTGAATCCAAAGCAGGTGGTGTCACAGGAAAGTGCAAACCAGAGAAAGAGATGTAATACTCTTATCGACTTCGGTGGACTCACAGGCCGTGGGCGGTGAGTCAAATAGGCTTGTACTGTCTTCAAATGACAGTGTGAGACTAGTTGGTACACCGGAAGATTTCCTCCTCGAATGGGGGGCCAGGAACCTGCCCAAACAATCTGCTCAATCACCGTCTTTGTCAGCAGGCGTGGACCATGTATGAAGAAAAAACAAGGAGCCTCCACATGGTGTAAATCCAAGATAACTTTTTAAATGGTGTTTATTAGATCGTTCAAGATCATCAAACATGCCATCAAGCATAAAAAATAGTAGAATCGATTCAAAAGATAAAAATAGATCTAAAAACAGCAAGCGTGGTATGGGTGGCTGGGTACAGCAAGAAACCCGACCGGTTTCGTCCACAAAGACTTCGGCTGGGGTATATGCCATCCCGCCACCTCCACGCTTATATATATACATTATAATGTTTAACTAGAAACAGCTGATTACAGCATCATCCGTGCTGACTTCCTGGATCGATAGCGTGCGCTCCATTCAGAGTCATGTGCTAGCTAAATTAGCCAATAGGAAGATAAAGTAATGGATCCGCCTCTCTCTACCAAGCCTCGATGTGAGTGTCCTCTCGGCGTGCGCGCTCATTGGATGGAAGAACACGCATCTCAGTCATTCACCCAATCAGGGCTAGCGTCATGTGACGTTCACGTGACCAACATCACGTGATAGCGCCTGACGTATCCATAGGTGTGCATCACTGCGTTTAAGCCGGAAGTGGGAACACGTGATGTTGGTCACGTGAACGTCACATGACGCTAGCCCTGATTGGGTGAATGACTGAGATGCGTGTTCTTCCATCCAATGAGCGCGCACGCCGAGAGGACACTCACATCGAGGCTTGGTAGAGAGAGGCGGATCCATTACTTTATCTTCCTATTGGCTAATTTAGCTAGCACATGACTCTGAATGGAGCGCACGCTATCGATCCAGGAAGTCAGCACGGATGATGCTGTAATCAGCTGTTTCTAGTTAAACATTATAATGTATATATATAAGCGTGGAGGTGGCGGGATGGCATATACCCCAGCCGAAGTCTTTGTGGACGAAACCGGTCGGGTTTCTTGCTGTACCCAGCCACCCATACCACGCTTGCTGTTTTTAGATCTATTTTTATCTTTTGAATCGATTCTACTATTTTTTATGCTTGATGGCATGTTTGATGATCTTGAACGATCTAATAAACACCATTTAAAAAGTTATCTTGGATTTACACCATGTGGAGGCTCCTTGTTTTTTCTTCATACATGGTCCACGCCTGCTGACAAAGACGGTGATTGAGCAGATTGTTTGGGCAGGTTCCTGGCCCCCCATTCGAGGAGGAAATCTTCCGGTGTATCAACTAGTCTCACACTGTCATTTGAAGACAGTACAAGCCTATTTGACTCACCGCCCACGGCCCGTGAGTCTACCGAAGTCGGTAAGAGTATTACATCTCTTTCTCTGGTTTGCACTTTCCTGTGACACCACCTGCTTTGGATTCAAGTTGGGTCAACCACACCACGCACTATATGGACTGATTTATTATGTGTATATGGTTCTTCTGAGAGTTATATCTCTTCACCAACATTATGGACATTGTTTGACACCATTTATTTATTTATTTATTTAATTTTTTTTCACTAGCATTTGTCGTTATTATTCATGATATTTCCATGACCATTTGTGCCTCTTTGGGGCATTGTTTTTGTTTTAGATGTGGTAATATTCACATGCACTATTTACATATCTACATTGTAGGTTTGAGATTAGACGAAGGTACCTGCTTCTTCTAATGTGGATTGACTTTCCTCTATCCCAAACCCTTATATACCCCTTTTTTTCATTGTTTTCACGTTAGCGCTACACTTTTATTATCTAGATATTGTGCACAATTTTTGTCATATTGTAGTGTTGGCTGCTATCCTGATGTGTTAGATTGGCGCGGTATTTTACACACCCAAATGCTAAAGTGTTCACTGAATGGCTCCTGTGCCATGCAGGCAATCCAGTGTTCACTAAGCAGCAGGGCAACTGCTTGGCAAGGGACCTGGAAGCTAGTGGCAATCATAGTAGTAGCAGCGCCTACAACAGTGATTTACAGCTTCCACATGAATCAGTCAGGTATGGCACATACATATATTTGCATTGATGCAAGCTGGACCATGTAACTGTGGAAAAATGTACATTTCTTAATTTTGGCTTTAACATTTTTGAGTTATACTGTACTGTTGCATACAGGAGAATTGGGCACTGGAAAACAAAAAAGCTGTTAGTCAGGTATAACCCCTCCCACTCTCAGAATGCTTTAGTTTTGTGGAAAAGTAGTAGTAAGAGTGGATCAGAAAGACAGAGGAATGGAACCTGCATCTCCTAATGAACTCTTGCGGCTCGTACACACTATAAGAAAATCGGGTGAGAATTTTCGTTCAAAAAACTTTCGTCTGATTTTTGTACAGTGTGTACACAACTTTCTACAGCCGATTCCGACCTTCTGAACCAACTCCAAAATATTTCCCGTATGGTAACAGAACAAACGATTTTCACTTATTTTGTATGAGAAAAATCACAAACGAAAGACTCTGCATGATCAGAAACAACAACAACAAAAAAAAAAGCCTTGTTGTACGAGAATTTTCGTACGAATTTTCTTTCACGAGTTCCGATTTGCTGTGAAACAACAAGGAAAATGGGACGATCGCTCGCCCAATTTCCTTATAGCGTGTACCCCACATTACGGTTGATCAAAAATCCTGGTTTTCTGAAAGAATAAGTTCACCTTCTGAAAAAAATTAAAATAAATGCACACATTTTTACGGGCAAAAAAAAGTTTGCATGTTTTCTCAGGAGTCTGCAGAACATTACACCCACGATCAGTGGATTGTGACTGCAATGTCAGAGCTCCTGTACAGAAGTCACTTGCTACAGTTTCTGCCTGTACCTATGCATGGGCATTCTGTGTGAAAGCTGTAGGAAGTGTCCATGAACTACGAGAGCGCTTACCAGTGCCCTTGCAGTTCACTGAAAACCACAAGCTGTCTGCTGCGGGGGAAGATTGGACTTGTAGTTTATTCACAAATTCCTGTGAATGAATGATGCAGCTGTGTAGGTGGAGGGTGTGTAGGTGGAGGGTGTGGGGGGGGGGGGGTGTGCATGAACAGTTGCTGCAGCATATTACATGCTGCATCCTAAATATGGGAATTTAGCCTTTATTCATTTATTAAGAGACATAAGATCAGAAGGAATTGTGAAATGACTGGGATGTTTCAAAGTATTCCAACTGAGGGGTAAGGAACACGTCAAACAAAACACTAACAAGCTCACAAACAAGACAATGAAAACTGTGGGCTGCTTGCAGCTTTGTTTCCAAAGTGGGCATTAACTGGGGTCTGAATATGTTACTGGTAAAACTTAGAGAATGTATTACCAAAGACCAAGTGGCAGCCATTCATATCTGGGAAACAGAGGATTTTATACCGGAAAGCCCAAGGCCAAGTTCACCTTTAGCAACATGGTACATCTGTATTTAGAGTTGAAACATGTTGCTAATCACCAGTTTTCCTCACCAGGGGTCAGGACTTTCTTTCCACCTGCACAGCCACGTCATTCATTCAGTGATCTGTGAATGGATAAACTGCAAATCCTATCTGCCACTGTGGCAGCCAGACTTATAGTTCTCAATGGACTACGTGCATGCCGATCAGCACCCTCGTAGTCTATTGACATTTACTGCAGCTCAGCAACTGTCTGCCCATACACAAGTACAGGTAGAGAGCTGTATGAAGTGAACTGATTGTGGATACAATATTCTGTGGGCTCCTGAGAAATAAAAATAAAAATAAAAATAAATACACACTTTTATACACACTTTTTTGACATGCACAAATATGTGAACCTTTTTTTTTTTACACAAAGGTAATCTTAGCCTTTAACCCTATGGGCTTGACAGAGTAAGCAGCCGGAGCCACCTAGAAATGATAGAACGAGAAGCATGCAGGTCAATTACAGGGACCTTCGGGAATAAAGAAAAGAGAATCAGTCAGTCTAAAATAAGATGCAGTTGAGAGATGAACTTGAACAACTTGTACCACATCTAAAAAATTGAGAGAAATTTGCATAGAAGCAGGACAGAGGAATGGAAGTACAATGTCCTGGTAAAACTAAGAAAAAGAAACCATCTTAGGGAGAAGAAACTCTCGGCTTTAAGACAACTTTATCAAAAACTCACATACTCATCCCACAACGGTTATGGCAATAAGAAAGGCCATCTTATGGGTTAGAGCCGACAGGGAAATGTCTCTACAGGTTGCAAATGGTCATCTCTGAAGGACAGAGAGAACCAGGTTAAGATCCTACCGGTCCCTGGAGGTTGTACAGATGGACCTATATGAGCAGCCCCTTGTGCAAAAGCCTTCACTAAGAAATGAAAAACAAACAGTCTTTGAAACAAGATCATGAAAGACTGTCCTTTGATGGCACTCAAGGCTAAATGCCTGTCCAGACCTGACTGTAGAAAGGTCAAGATTCAGCCAACAGAGGTTTTCCTGGTATGTAATTGTCTTTCCTTGTAAGGCAAGTATGCTTTTTCACAGGTGTTTCACAGGTAGATCTTGCATGAGATAAATTACCTACTTTTTTAGAAGCATAGAAGTGACTGAACCCAAAAGGCCCATGATCTCTTAGGATCATGGCTTCAACAGCCATGTCGACAACGTCAGCAAGGTGGTAAACTGGCTACTGTGAAGAAGATATAAATTATATGGAAGAGCTTCTGCAGAGTCTGCCAGGAGACTAATGAGGTCAGAGTATGACATCCACCTGGGCCATTTCAGTGTAATGAGAGGCCTTGGAATGCCCTCCAGTGGAACTTCAGAGGAGGAAAGGCAAAGATCAATTTGAAGGGATGCCATAGAGTCACCAGATAATCCACCACTATGGCTAGAAGGTGTTGGCATCTGGGGACAAACCTTCTCAGTTTGTTGTTGGATCCAGAAGCCAGGAGGTCCATATTTGGTGTTCCCCACCAGCAATGAGGAAGGTCCCCTGCCAATTGTTCTCACCTAGGACGTGCATGGCAGATAGAGCAGGGACATGTAGTGCTGCCCCAAGATAGAATAATGCTGGCTTCACTTTGAGCTGCAAGACTTCTGGTTCCTCCTGAATGATTTATGTATAGCATGGTCTTATTAAATCCGGACCAGATGACTTTGCAGTTGAGAGATCCAGTGTTAAAGGGATGACAAACCTTTGGTGCTCAGGTATGTTGATTGGCAGCGAAGCCTCCTCTGGTAACAAAGTATCTTGCACTGAGGGGTTATCTGGGACTCCTTCCCAGCCAGTCAGGCTGGCATCTCTTATGAGAATCTTCCAGAGTAGTGGAATTCCCAGATTCCACAGCTGGAATCTTGAGGCACCAGGCTAAAGCCAACCATGTTCTGATTGTTGAGTGAATGAGTTTGTCAAAAAACCATTTTTTCTTTTGTTCCATACACCCAGAATGTTGAGTTGCAGTGGCCTGGAACAGATATGAGCATATCAGACTTTCTTCCTCAAAGGAAACCATCAAGCCCAGAACCTCATGCAAAAGCAGAGAATTGGACAGTTCCTGGATTGCAAGACACAGAAGAGTCAGGAGTCTGTTTTGCAGTAGTGAAACTCAAGATGATAAAGGAAAGATGGAAACATGAAAGTAAACATCTTAAATGTCCACAAAGACCAGAAAATATGTGGGTGGATGAGGCCATTACTGACCTCTAGTAATCCATTCACAATTGTTTGCACTTGATAAACATTAACACATTAAGTGTTCTCATATGAATGAACAAGACACTTTTTCTGAATATGAAATGTATGCTATTTACAAGGCCATCAACACTATCGTGTAGGACAGCAGGTACGAACCTTTTAGTTCAAGCTCACAACTTTTTTTTATGGGAATATAGGAGCAGATATTTATCCACCCTCGACAGAGTTACATAGTATTACATAGTAGGTGAAGTTGAAAAAAGTACATTGTATATCCCTGTATGTTGCGGTTGTTCGGGAGTTGCTCCTTTGTGGGTACTATATAGATGACTGCCTGTTCTTCTGGGGTGGCTCTGGAATGGGTTACAAGATTTTATAATTACCCTTAATAACGCTGATTGAATCCAGGTAATTTCATCCATTTACAGGAAGTCAGACCAGAGGTCAATTTTCTAGACCGCGCTATTAGGAAACAAAATTGAAATTACCACCAGAATCTTCAAGAACCAGACAGACTAACAAGTTTGTCCCAATGACATTAGGGCTATCCCAAGAGCAGATCCTGAGGTTTCAGTGAAATTGCAGTAATCATGTTTTTTTTTATGGAACAGGTGTGGTAGGTTTGAAGCAAAAATGTATAAAAAAGAAAATATTACCAGAACTTGTTTCATGAGGCATACAGTATACTTTTATTCTCAATGCAAATAAGTAAAATACCTAAAAGATAAGTCATTATTATTGGAAAGGAACAAAGCTGCATTTTGCATCCAACTATATGCTGCTGACAATGTGGGGATCATCAAGGCCATCAGTAAATACTGTCTTTTTTTGAGGATGGACCCTGTGTTGAAATCTTTACTGCTTTCAAAATCTAAGTTGTGTTCAAGAAGGCCCCTAATCTTTCTACAGTGTTTGTAAAGTTCTATTTATTTTTAAAAAAACAAACATGGCTTACTGGTTTTGCACAGAGCAGCCCGAACACATGGATTTTAACTTTTCTTTAAGCACATGATTAGAGCCTGAGGCTCTAATTGGCTTCAAAAAAGAATAGGCTCGGGGCACAGAGCACTGCGCCACGAGCCCACCCACTTGTGTGACAATAGCGAATCAATATTTGCTATTGTCTTCCTGATTCTCCTCCCAGCCAATCAGGAAGCAGTTGTGACTGTGATCACCGCTTTCCCGGCTGTCTCCGGCGTGCGCGGGGGGTGGTTGGTGTTATTTTGCTGCCCCCCCCCCCCCAATATATTAAGCAGCGGCCGCCACTGTTAGTAAACAAGAAGGTCTATCCTAAGAACTTTTGCAAAGGGATTTAGAAGGTTCTTTGTGTGTAAACACACCACATATAAATGCAAAAATATACACATCATTAAATGTAATTTATCAGGGAAAACATACAAAATTGAACAATTGCTAACATGCGATTCCATAAATATTGTATACCTTTTGGAATGCACTTGTTGGTTGCAATATATTGAAGGAACAAAAAGGAGCATATTCTGAATATCATTAAAGGCAAAAATGACCCTACTCTCTCAAAGTTTGCAGCTATCCAACAAGTGAAGTGAAGTAGAGAGGGGGTGAAATTATCAATTTGTGGAATAGAAAATAGGCAAGTAGATGTATAGGTTGGAAAAAAATAATGCAAATTGTTTTTATAAGCTTTTACTTTTAAAATGTAATTATCAGTATGTCTTTTTGTTGAAATATAGCATTTTAAATAAAAGGTTTTATGGACAGTATTTAAGTAAAATTTTTGATAGGACGTGGTAACCAATGGGGCTAATGGATAGGACAGGGTTAATCACTTTAGGGATGAAAGGAGTGTAAAGCTCTCATCTCTTCTCTACATAATGAAGGTGGTCAATTGTCAAAATTTGTTGGGATTGAGAGAGCTGAGTGAAAAGTTTCCAAATCAGTAACCTAGCAACTGCGTAGAGAGATGGTCTCCTGCAGGGACAGTTTCTGAGCATAGAAAAAGCAGTGGGAGCGCTCCCATTGTGCCTAAGATCATACATGGCATAACCACGTAAATCTACTCACAAAACAGCTGCAGAAGCTGGGGAGGTTATAAGACTGGCTGCAACTAAATCACTGCTGAGCAGCAGCCAGCAAGGACTAAACCTTACAAAGAGCACTGTGGCAAGGAGGTCACCTCAACCAGAGAAGGTGGCAATGCAGTATTAAAGTATTACTAAACCCAGGCCCTGCATTCACTACATCTGGTCTATCACAGTACATCGAACATGGAAATGCAATTATTTTAGTAAATATAAACTGCTAAATACCTTTCATCATCAGCAGTATATAGCAGTCCTATGACTTCTTTCTGTGTCCAGCACAGCACTGTTTAAAGCTTGTAGGAGGTGTTTTCATTTTCCAGATTGACCTATGAAGCTGCAGGACCCTTGATCCTCTGTCTGGACAGTGCTGATCATATGCACTCAACCCAAGAAAAAAAAAAACTTTTCTAGCAAGACACACCAAACTGAGCATGTGCAGAGTGGCCCCAAGGCTCTGTTCTTTCAGGAGATGGTTTGGGGACTGTGGAACCAGTGGAGGATCAGAAAAGACAGGATCAAACAGCCTTTTTACACAATGCAGAGGATTAACCCCTTAGGTTCCACAGTGAGTAGAACAAGCATGCTTTATTGCATATACAGACTGATATCACTGTTGAGGGTTTAGTAACACTTTAAGCCAGTCCCTGCTAAACTGGCCAAGATTCAAACCATGTGTGGACAGGCTGAATGTGCAATACAATTTTACAATGCAATTTTACAATACATGGCGCCGTCCATTGTCCCCTTATATGGGGCAAAGTCGGTCTGTATCTGTAGAAGAAAAACCGCCCCAAAGCATAATGTTTACACCTCTGTGCTTGACTGTAGGGACTGTGATCTAAGGGTCATAGTCAGCATTTTTCTTTCTCCAAACGTGGCAATTCCCACTCCTCAAGAAGGCACATGAACAGTCATGCCAATGAACATTTAAATGATTCAGAGAAGGATTGGGAGAAATTACTGCGGTCAGATAAGACCAAAATGGAACTCTTTGGCATTAACTCGACTCGCCATGTTTGTAGGAAAAAAAATATTGACTATGACCCTAAAAACACCATTCCCTACAGTCAAGCAAGGAGGTGGAAAACGTGAGGCATTGGGGCCATTTCTCTGCTAAATGTACAGGCCGACTTTGCCGCATTGAGGGGCCATGTATTGTAAAATCTTGGATGAGAACCTTGTTCCCTCTGCCAGAACACTGAAGATAGATCTTCCAACACGACAATGATCCAAAACATACCACCAAGGCAATAAAGGAGTGGCTCAAGAAGAAGCACATGAAGGTTAAGGAGTGGCCTAGTCAGTCTCCAGACCTTAATCCTATAGAAAATTTATGGAGGGAGCTGAAACTTCAAGTTGCCAAGAAACCTTAAGGATTTAGAGAAGAGTGGACCAAAATTCATCCTGAGATGTGTGCAAACCTGGTCACCAACTACAAGAAACGTCTTACCTCTGTGCTTGCCAACAAGGGTTTCCCCACCAAGTACTAAGTCATGTTTTGCCTGGGGATCAAATATCTATTTTACTCACTATACCGCAACTTAAATCATAGCATTTGTTTTATGTTCATATTCTGTCTCTATCATTTAAAATACACCCTTTATTTCTTTAAAAGTGGGCAGGGGATCAAATAATTATTTTCCCCACTGTATGAGCACCAATGGCCCAGCACCTAATGAAGTATCTTGAGTGAGTGAAAAAAAATATCTTGATAAAAGAAGTTGAGAGGAGAAAGGGCATTCGTTCTTCTAAACCATTGGGAAAAACTGAAGCGTGACAGAAATGGTAGGGAATATACCAAACAGTTTTTATGGTTTTTTTTTTGGGGGGGGGGTGCCAGTGTCCAGTTCTTCTGCAGGCAGCGTTATAACCCAGTAGACTTAGAATTCTGACCCTGTATCCCTTAAAAAGGCTTATCACTACTTTTTTTACATGATAGGACAAAATAGATGTAGTACTTTGGCATATCTCCCTAAGGGCCCTGTAACACTGCTGTAACACTGGCTGCAATATCAGACAAGACTTTCCACTGACACCGCAGCTAGCAAGGAGACAGCTGCTTTGCTTTGTTTCCAGCTCTTAACACTTGCTTAAGGCAAGCACTGGCAAGAGAAATGCAAAGGGAGGTGAAGCGTCAGCAGTGTCCCTCCCTCTGCAGTCTTCTTGCAAGTTTTACCTATGGAGACCACCTAGGGAGATGGGACAAAGTGATTTGTGTACGGGAACTCAATGTAAAAAAATAAAAAAATAAAAATAATAATAAAAATGCCTCTATAAATGTAGTTATGGTGCGTCTACGATGCAGGGATGGAGCACACCACTACATAAACACATTCAATCCCCTGAGCCTATACAGATCAAAGGGTCTATTTCTAAAAAAAAAAAAAAATCATTGCACAATTGTCAGAAGCATTCATGTTAGTTGAACAAAATGTTCCATTTTTTTTTTTTCACCATCAGCACCATCTAGTGGTTAAAATGTGGTATAGTTGTCTGAAATAACTTGATGAGAAAATGATGTTGCATTACGGTCACTATATGAATATCGAAGCATTAATCAAAAATATGGTCCTTTTCGTCCAGCTTGCACAAATGCTTCTGACGTTACTGCAATGAAAGTTTTACAAATACATCCCTATGTGTTGCAGTAACACAATGCATTATCATGTGTTGAAGTACCCTACTCATTTTGAATAGGCTGGCAGTGCACTTTAACACACTTGACTTTTTTTTTTTAATTCAAACACAGTGCACCAAAATAAATGTCCATGGATGTTGTGGTGAACTATTGTGCACTACTGTTATAGTGTGTTGAGATTAATATATGAACTACTGGATTTGGGAGGACATACCCATACGTCATCCTCCTGCTCGTGCATGGCTTCTAGGGTGTGTCCTGTAACCAGCATATCCTTCAGACAGATCAGAGTACAGGGCCAATGTAATTGACCCTGTACCATGTGATCGCTGTGACCAATCACACTTGTAAACAATGGCGCAGCCTTTGAACAGTTTCTTCTCACAGCGAGTGCAGTAAGCGCTCAGAGTGTTAAAAAAAAAATGACAACTGTAACCAGAGCAGTGCCACTATGGTGACATTGTACTGCTGTGGCTAGTGATCAGGGAAGCTGGCTGCTCTGATGACACTCTATGTCACCATAGTGGCACTGCACTGCTCTGGTGACCAGTGCAGCCAGCAAACATGTTCCTGTTTGCAGCAACACCAGACCAGTATATGCAAGCAACAGTGTTCCTGATCCCTGCCACACAAGTCACAATATCACCAGATCAGTGTAAGCCAGCAACAGTGTTTGTCACACCAGTACCAATGGCACCACAACCAGTCATTGTGTCCCTGATTACCGCCACACCAGTCCCAGTGTTACCATAAGACCTTAATCACACAGGGTTTATCAATGTGTACCCTGTGGGAGAGTGTGTATCCTGAACTCACATTTGGGGCCGTGCACTTGAACCCACACAGATGTCAAATTGGAAGTAGTAACTTTCTGTGGAACTGTTGCATCACAATAGACATTAACAGAACTGCCTGCACAGGGATTCACAGAACACCTGTGCATCCCCATGCGAGTGAACATGGCCCTCGTACAGGGTATGCATCGATGCTCTCCATGTGAATGAGGCCTAATAG
Source organism: Lithobates clamitans (assembly GCA_037952925.1). NCBI lineage: Eukaryota > Metazoa > Chordata > Amphibia > Anura > Ranidae > Lithobates > Lithobates clamitans. The sequence continues at coordinate 2,804,155 of JBBGZY010000748.1, forward strand.
TACAACCAGTCACAGTGTCCCTAATCACCACCACACCAGCCACAGTGTGGGATGAAACCACTACAACAGATTAGTGCAGCCAGACTACACCAATGCCAGTATTACCTGACCAGTGCAGACATCAACAGTGTTCTTGATCACTGCCACACCAGTCTCAGTGTCACCAGACCAGTGTAAGCCATCCTCAGTGTTCTGATTGCTGCCACACCAGTGACAATGTCACCAGACCAGTGCAGCCAGCAACAATGTTCCTGATAGCCTGCCACACCAGTGCCAATGTCACCAGAGCCATTGCAGTTATCAATAGTGTCCCTGACTGTTGCCACATCAGTACAGTGTCAGCAGAGCCAGCAACAGTGTTCCAGATCACCGCCATACCAGTTTAATTTCGGATGGCTCCTCACCTGCAGAAGAAGCTCATTAGAGAGCATAACAGATACAGGTGTGAGATGCCACCTTTCAGGACGTTTTTCTCCGTTATTATTGATGATATGCATGTTCACAGGCGGCACAATGGTGTAGTGGGTAGCACTCTCACCTAGCATTAAAAAGGGTTGCTGGTTCGAACCACGACACTACCTGCCTGGAGTTTGTATGCTCTCCTTGTGGGTTTCATCTGGGTACTCCGGTTTCCTCCCACACTCCAAAGACATGCTGGTAGGTTAATTGGCTTCTGTCCAAAATTGGCCCCTGTATATGAATGTGAGTTGTGGACCTTGGATTATGTGCTCCTTGAGGGTAGGGACCGTGCGAGTGAGTGTGCGATATGTGTGTGGAGTGCTGTGTAAATTGACGACGCTTACATAAATAATAATATAATAGATGAGCATCTTAATGAGACACAATGTACAGGGATAGGGAGAATTGTAGACATGCACCCACACTCACTCAGGTTGAACTGGATGGACTGGTGTCTTTATTCAACCTTACTAACTATAATTTTCACATTTTTATGTGAGTATTTTATCTCCGAGTTAAGTTTTATTAAATGTTATTAGCAGAGATCACTGTGGTTTGCCTTTGTTTTATATGGCTACACATGACTGAATGAGATCCGGGAGGAGGTCTGAGCTGTCTAGGTGCACTGTGTTGAGGATTTGTGTTCCTGAAGTATCCTGAGAGATATTTCACCAGGCGTGTGTGACTCAGTAGTGGGGTCCATATCGTGAGAACCCAAGAGGAGGTCTGTCTTGTCCAGGAATACCAGGAGGAGGAAGGGTTTCCCCAAGGCATCCTGAGAGATATTACTACAGGTGTGTGTGACTCTGTAGTGGGGTCAACATTAAGAGGTGAGCAGGCATTCCAGCTAGAGGTGGTGGTCACTGAAAGTTGCACTATGGTGGAATTTTGTCAATATTTGGACTTGATTTGAGTTTTTGGTTGTGCTACACTATATATATTATATTTTGTTTATAGTCAGAATATTAGATGCTTAATTCATGCCTGAAGGTGCTTCTTGGTTTTTGGGCCTCTATACATAGTTAGGCTGGGAATTGTCTTGCATGTGGTATCGCCACAGGTGGAATAGAAGTATGTGTTTGGAATGCAACTCTAAGTAAGCCTGAAGTGGCCTGAGACGGAAGCAATGTGAGTGGGCATCTCCACCAGATTCACGCTGTGCCGCCATTCCCATCATGAGAGGATGAACACCATCGGAGCATTACTCCTATCCCTACCGGCCTAACCTTCCTGAATCATCATCTGAACGATCAGCAGCACTACATCCGGAGCACAGCAAAGCGGAGTAGAGCATACTTAGAGCGGAGTGGAAGGGACCGGAGTGATAGTATCTTGAGATATACTAACTCTGAGCTCCGGGTCTGGTGCCCTGTGCTTTCCTTTGTTTCCCTGTGTCTTCCACATCTCCTATACGCTAGACCCTCTACAGTCCCATGTAGGGTTGCCACACCATCCCTTTAATCCAGGACAAATATTAATTACATAGGTTCTGTGACTGATTAAGGTGGTAATCAAACTCACTTGGTGCCTTATCTGCATTAAATCAGCCTCAGAACCTGTGCAATTAATATGTGTCCTAGATTAAAGGGATGATGTGGCAACCCTAGTCCCATGTGATGTCTTGGATTTTGAGGTCAGATCCTGAAGCTAGGGAGAGGAGGAGGAGGGGGAGAAGGGAGGAGAGGAGCCACCTGCCTGCCTGATCCGCTGATAGTGTGGCCAGCGTGAGTGTCAGCCTGTGCTATGATTATAGCAGCGTTTAGAGCAGGCATCACTAAATGGCGGACCGCCTCACTCTCCTATGCGGCCCGCCGCGGTACCGCCATTGAGCAGCCTTTTCTTCCTTCTGCCGCTAATCCTCACACAGAGCCAACAGCAGGAGGCGGGACAGTTCTGAATGGAGGGCGGAGCTGCCAGAGGTTAACAAGCAGGTGATTGGCTGCTAGGATGAAGGGCGGTCTTAGCAACCAATAACCATCTTGCATACCCGCCCTCCATCCGAGACATGCCGTGCCTCCCTCCGATCTTCGGTCTGTGCAAGGTAAGTGAGGGAGGGGGCGAAGTTACAGGGAGTGAGGACACTAGTCTGAAAAGCTAAAAAGGAGGAAAGTGTGTGCTGACACGCTGAGGACATTAAAGTGGAGTTGTTGAGGGCTGTGATATGGTGGGATGAAGACATCAGGGTGGGGGGGCTGAGCGGACTATGATGTATGGGGGAGATGTGGACATTGCAGTGGGGGAGATGTGGACATTGCAGTGGGGGGAGATGTGGACATTGCAGTGGGGGGAGATGTGGACATTGCAGTGGGGGGAGATGTGGACATTACAGTGGGGGGAGATGTGGACATTACAGTGGGGGGAGATGTGGACATTACAGTGGGGGGCTGAGGACATTAAATTGGGGGAGGCTGAGGACTGTGATATACTTGGAAATATGCACCACATGGGGTGATTAGGGTGTGCCCAGGCACACCTGGCACACCCTGTGCTCACGCCTATGCTGAGGACACTCATCATGAAGAGAGAGAGGACTCTGATGTGCACTGGGGACTGAGGATGCGGATGTAAGAATGGGTTCAGATCTGTAGATGTGCATTAGGTGCACGTCGTGGATAGGTCAGCCCATTTTTGGGCTGCACTACCCGCACGAAACATGGAGAAAGATGTCCAAAATAGTGTGGCAGCGACATGCGGTTTTGGCACATGCGAAAAGGCGCCACGGGTAACGACATGATGTTCAGACCTCTGCTGGAAGAAAATTTTGCTGACCGGACCTCTGTGAATTTTAATTCATTACCCCTGGTTTAGAGGATTGGAATCAGGGAGTGCAGGTCAGTGATGAACACTGTATACTACACACTAAAGATATTATATATACTGCACATTGCATACCAGTGCATCCTGACTATACTGTAACTCAGTGCTATCCAGGAACTCAGAAATACAGTACACAGCATTATATTGCATAGTAATACTATTAACCACTTGCCAACCAGGCCAATTCTGACATTTCTCTCCTACATGTAAAAATCATAATTTTTTTGCTAGAAAATTACATAGACCCCCCCAAACATTATATAGGTTTTTTTTTTAGCAGAGACCCTAGAGAATACAATGGCAGTCATTGCAACTTTTTATCTCATACAGTATTTGCACAGCAATTTTTCAAACGCGTTTCATGCTTTAAAAAAACAAAAACAAAACTGTAAAGTTAGCCCAATTTTTTTGCATAATGTGAAAGATTAAGTTACGCCGAGTAAATAGATACCCAACGTGGCATGCTTCAAAATTGCAAAAGCTCGTGGAATGGCGCCAAACTTGGGTACTTAAAAATCCCCATAGGCGATGCTTTGACATTTTTTACTGGTTACATGTTTAGAGTTGCAGAGTAGGTTTAGGGCTAGAATTATTGCTCTCGCTCTAACGTTCGCTGCGACACCTCACATGTGTGGTTTGAACACCGTTTTCATATGTGGGCGGGACTTATGTATGCGTTCACTTCTACGTGCAAGCACACGGGGACAGGGGCACGTTAAATTTTTTTTTTTATTATTAATTTTACTTTACATTTTTTAGTTTGACACTTTAAAAAAAAAAAATTGATCACTTTTATTCCTATTACAAGGAATGTAATCATCCCTTGTAATAGGAATATGGCATGATCGGTCCTCTTTACAGTGAGATATGGGGTCAATAAGACCCCAAATCTCACCTCTAGGCTGGGACAGCTGAAATAAACAAAACAAAAGGATCTCGGCTTCCCAGCCAAGGCGGCACCATTTGTTTGAATGCAGAGGCCGGGCGTGACGTTATAACATCGCACCCAGTCTCCGAACGATAATAGAGACTCCGGCGACCATCTGGTCCGCCGGAAATCTCTATGGCAAACGTCCGGGGGCCGGCGGATCTGTTCTCCAACTCACCGATGGCAGCGGTGAGTCAGTAGACCCGTAAGAATGATCAAGCGGCTGACCAGCTGCTATGATCATTCTTATGGTGTAGGGAATCGCCGGCTGAAAGACAATATCTGAATGATGCCTGTAGCTGCAGGCATCATTCAGATATAGCCGCACAAAGTCAAGGATGTCATATGATGGTCGGCGGTCGGGAAGTGGTTAACATCTTGGCTATACTGCAACGCAGCGCTATCCAGGAACCCAGAAGTACTCTACCACAGTATCACATTGCATAGCAATATTATTAACAAGTCAGACAGGAGACCTGTATTCTTGATATCTGCTTTTATTTTACCTGCCTACCTGCTGGTTTGCTGGACTGCGTGGATGAACCCGGGGCTTGGGCTGAGAAGTGGGGAAGCTGTATACCTGTGTCTGCATACTGGTGTTACAGCAGACCTATGAGAAAGACATAAATTAGCCATTCCATGATCAGTATGTTAGCAGGCTGTTGGTAGCCCTTTGCTTAAACCTGTCTGAATGTATATAGGTCAGGAGAAAACTCCCAGTGAACTTACCAAAGATTTCCACAGGTCAGGAGATAACCCCCAGCAAACCCACTGTGAAGATTTACACAGGTAAAAGCCTGCTGGCAATATAAGCTGCTGGAACTGCTGGGAAATTACATCAAATGTACTGAATGCTCTGCTGAATATTGAATACTGAACTGGTACTGATACTAAACACTGTGCTGAATACTGAATATTGAAACTATATTATTAGTGAGTGTGGTATTGAGCGCTGAATATTGAATACTGAACTGATGTTGTTATAGACTATTGCACAGTGCACTGAATACTGAACCGATACCATTTCTGACTACTGTGCTGAGTGTTGAATACAGAATGGACACTGTTATTGAAAGCTGTGCAGAGCTCAGATCTCTGAATATTGAGTACTGATTATTGAATACTGAATGGATACTGTTAATGAACATTGTGCAGAGTATCAAATTCTGAATAATGAACGAATATTGATACTGAACACTGTGATTTCTAAATACTGGATTGATAGGGATGGTGAATACTACACTGAGCGCTGAATATTGAATTAAAATTTTCTCGGACTACAGCGCTGAGTATTAACCGCTTCCCGACCAGCCGCCGCAGTTATACTGCGGCAGGTTGGTTCCCCTGCGCGAGTCGTCGTAGCTATACGTCGGCTCACGGGGTCGGGATAGCGCGCGCCGCACAGCGGTGATGCCGATGCTCGTGGCCAATGGTCGCGATGACCGCCGGCCACGAGCGATTGTGAGTAGGAGACACAGAACAGGGAGGAGTGTGTGTAAACCACGCTAGGAACCACGATCCGTCACTTCCTCTAGTCAATCCCGTCGCCCTTCAGTTAGTTAGAATCATCTCCCAGGGAACACAGTTAACCCCTTGATCGCCCCCTAGCGACTCCTTCACTGCTAATGACATTTTTACAGTAATCAGTGCTTAATCCAGGAAAGCGCTGAGGGTTTAATTAAAATACAAACGCAGGATATTCCTAAAAAAGGTGTTGCGGAAGATATGACAAAGTGGATGTCTGAAACCCATAGCATGTCCCGGTGGGGATCCAGGGATGAAAAAGACCAGGTCTCAAAGGAGAATATACAGGAAGATTTTAATAAAACGCAGCCCCCGAGGGTTTCCTAGGTCTCCAGGGGGCTGGAGGGAAGATGTGTATCTGGCATGGTATCGGACATTGTATCCAACGGAGACCATATTCAAAATCAAGATCAACAAGAAAGTATGGAGGAATCTGACCAACAGGGCACAGGTGGGAACAAAGCTGCTGGAAGTTTAAATCAGTATGGCAGCAATGCTGGTAAAACCATAACAAAGGAACCAACACTGAGTGATGTCTTTACTGCCATACAGGCATGTAACAGTTCTTTATTATCTCTAACAAGTCAAATGCTTGATTTAAAAACGGACATCACGGTTAGAAGACAGGAAGATCAAAAAACATGTGAGCGCACCACGGACTTGGAGAACAGGGTTAGTACAACGGAGGATGCCTTGCCTTCAATAAAAAGGGAACTCCAACAAACCAAAGTACAAATAAAGGATCAAGCACAGAGATTGGATAATTTGGAAAATAGGCAAAGACGTAATAATGTCTGCATTTTTGGCTTTCCTGAGCATGAAGAAAGACAATCAATTATCTTTTTTTTGAATAATGGATACACTGGGTACGGAGGGTTTTTGGGCCCATTTTACAATCAAATGGGCCCATCGCATTCCCAGTCGCCCACTCCCTTCTTCAAGCAACCCCAGGACAGTTATTATTAAAATGTTAAACTGCAGAGATAGACTTCTAAAGCATGTCAACGAGGCAATATTGAGTACAATGGTAATAAAATTTCCTTCTTCACAGACTTCACGATTGAAGTACAGAAGAAACGAGCAAAATGTATAGAAATTAAGGGCAGTTTGTGATTAAAACATAACATATTCAATGTTATATCCAGCTAAGTTGAGAATTATGGACGGAGAAAATGCCTTCTTTTTTGAAAATCCAGAAGCGGCAAATGTATGGTTGGAAGAAAGATATACAAAGGAAAACAAAAAGAAAAACTTCCTGAATGTTAATTGATCTATTGACTTTTTTCTCCTCTTCTTTCCCCTTCAGATATCTATATTTTAATACTGAAATGGTGGACTATTTATGATTATTTACTTGGCACAAGCATAACACTTGCAACTGTTTATAGCCATTAGACAGTCCCCTTGTATGAGTCCCGTGTGGACTGTGATAAGGGGTTGGGGTTATCTCCAACCAGCTTGGGTAGTGGGTATTCCCATGAATGAATGAGCACATAAGAGGAGGAGGATTGGGTTTGGGGGGGGTTGTGGGAGTTTTTCTTCTTTTTTGTGTGGCTTCATGCGCACTCTCTCTCCTCCTGTTATTTTGTTAGGGTCCCTTTCGCCATATACTCCGTTAATTTAAAACTTGGGAAGTATTTTTCTTATATGAGGTCTACTGGATATTATGTATGGTTTGCTGGGGACCTAGTGGACTACCAGCCGGTGTAATGAAATAATGAGTGGTAAAATGAAGAAGATGTTGTCATGGAATGTGAGGGGGATGGGAGACAGGGGGAAATGACAAGCAGTTTTTGAAGCAATTGAGTTTTATAAACCTGCAATAATATTTCTGCAGGAGACCCATCTTGAGCAAGAGGATTACGCTTTTTGAAAGAACAAGATTCCCGTATCAAATTCATGCTGTATACTCTACTTACTCTCGAGGCGTTAGTTTCTTGGTCTCCCGCTCGGTACGGTTCTCATGCAAAGAGAGCTTTAAAGACCCAGAAGGTCATTACATTGTGCTATGGTGCTCATTAACCACTTTAGCCCTGGACCATTTGGTTGGCCAAAGACCAGAGCGTTTTTTGCGATTTGGAACTGCGTCGCTTTAAGTGACAATTGCCCGGTTGTGCGACGTGGCTCCCAAACAAAATTGACGTCTTTTTTTCCCCACAAATAGAGCTTTCTTTTGGTGGTATTTGATAAACTCTGTGGTTTTTATTTTTTGTGCTATAAACAAAAAAAGAGCCATAATTTTGAAAAAAAATGCAATATTTTTTACTTTTTGCTATAATAAATATTCCTAAAAAAAATATATATATATATATATATATATATATATATATATATATAAAAAAACATTTTTTCCTCAGTTTAGGCCGATACGTATTCTTCTATATATTTTTGGTAATGAATGATAAAAACTTTATGTTGGTGAATTTCTATGTTCCTCCCCCTTATAATGACAAAGTGTTGAAAAATGTCTTTAGGAAAATGGTAAAGTGGCCAAATTTACCAACCCTAGTAATGGGAAATTTAATAACATAATGAACGAGGAGGAAGACAGACATAGCACCACAAAAAGGAAACAAAGGATGAGGAGAACTAAGTTTGCCGGCCATCTACAAGAGATGGGGTTAATAGATTTGTGGAGAATTAGATACCCATTAAGAAGAGAATACTCATGTTGCTCAAGTATATATGGATCTTTGTCAAGAATAGACTTGGCCCTGGGGAATGATAATTTTCTCCCATGGTTAGAGCCAATTCAATAACTGACACATAATCACACACATAGGTTGGACTTGATGGTCTTGTGTCTTTTTTTCAACCTCACCTACTATGTAACTATGCAAGTATGGCCCTAGGGGGCTTTCTGATCATTCCCCACTTATATGAACTATACAGACTGAGGGACAGTTATCTTCTCCACCTTGGAAAATTAATCCACAGTGGCTGTTACTAATTTTGTCGGAGGATTCGATAGATATACAGTTGATAGAAAAAAACTCAACATCTTTATTAGTAGTTTGGGACACTATGAAGGCTTATATGTGTGGAGTAATGATTAAAGAAATCTATAAAATTAAGAGTTCATCTAGGAGGCGCGAGGAGGAACTAATGCAAATGGTGACTCAAACAGAGCAGGACTATAGTATGGATCCCACAGAAGAAAAGCATTTAGCATGGCAGGAGGCCCAGAAAATCTATAAAACTTTATCTTTAACTAAAGCAGAAAATGGCAGATTTTTTTCAAAATCAAAATGAGATGGGGCGAACAGGTGGGATGCATGTTGGCTGTGATAGCTCAAGCACAAGAGGGTCTGATAACTATCACAGCAGTCAAAGATGCAGAAGGGGTGATGCATGATAAGTAGCATTCAGAATATATTTGTTGACTTCTACGCCTCACTTTACGAATCAAAGGTGTCGAAGTCAATGAATCAAAATAAACAATTTTTGGATAAATTGGTTCTCCCAAAAGTTAAAATTGGAGGAAAGAGATTTACTTGATAGTCCCAAACCTATCAAATTTCCTTGTCAAAAGAAGTTTATTGAGTATACAATGTTATAAAGATACATAAAGTACGTTTACAAGGATCTATAAAGTACGCTCATTGTTTTACAGTAGGGTTTATATAGGTCAGTGGTTCTCAACTCCAGTCCTCAGGACCCACCAACAGGCCAGGTTTGCAAGATAGCTGAAATACATCACAGGTGATATCACTTGCTGCTCAGTGATTGCAGTATTCTAGTCTGCAACTCCCCCAAGGTAATACTTAAAATCTGGCCTGTTGGTGGGTCCCGAGGACTGGAGTTGAGAACCACTGATATAGGTAAATATCATGAAATTTCAAATATTAAACATTGGGTTCACGTAAACCTAAATTAAAGATATATATCATTTCCTTAGTTACTTTTGTAGGTATTTAAATGATTTATACCTACTATACATATTGTTTACAAGTAGAGTGTATATAGGTCAAATAAATTCTGATAATGAGCTTTAATCGTAAGGTGGAGAAAAGGAAAGAGAAAGAAGAAAAAGGGTTGAAAGGTAGAGGTATGGTCCACAAGGTTGTCCCGCTCGTCAGTTTATTATTCTTTTTAGTTCTCTTTGAAGCCTTAGAATGGGCGTCTCTGTAAGTCATTTAATCTGTTACCATGGCAACAGGACAGAGTCATTGAAATTTGACAGGAACTGTTGTTTTATCCAAGGGTGCCAAAGTTTTTCAAATTTTGGAATTTGATTTTGATCGATGGCTACCATCTTAGCATGGGACATTGTATTATTCATTCTGTGAATTGTTTCTGCTAGTACCAATGTAGGAGATTTCCATGCCTTGGCCACTGTTTGTTTTGCAGCCGTTGTTAGTTGGATCATAAGTTTGAATTGAGAGAGTGTTAACCATTCCGGTTTTAGATTAAGTAAAGTTAAATTTGGATCTGGTTGTATTATTTTTTTAAATATTTTAGATGCAATCACGAAGACTTCCTTCCAGAAGGTTTGGATTACTGGGCACGTCCACCATATGTGTAAATATGTGCCTATTTCTGGGCATCCTCGAAAACAAAGAGCTGAGGTATTAGGTGAATATTTTGCCACTCTAGCGGGTACAAGATACCAGCGAGTTAGGACTTTATAATTTGTCTCCAGTGCTAAGATGTTGGGTGAAGATGACTTAGATGTGAGCCATATGTTAGACCAGTCCGTGTCTTCTAAAGTTCGTCCCAGGTCCTCCTCCCACCTCTGAACGTAAGAGGGTCTATTAAGATTTGCTACTCCATATAATTGATTATAAAGTGATGAAATTGTACCTTTAGCAAATGGATCTTTTGTACAGATTGATTCAAAAATGGATAATTGGGATAATGGTGTATCCCCCTTTAGGAATGGTGTATAGAAATTTTTGATTTGGAGATATCTAAATATCTCAGAGTTTGGTAGATCATATTTTTCTCTAAGCGATGGGAATGAAAGGAATGATTTAGATGCTATGAAGTCATTTAGTGTCTGAATGCCTGATGTTGTCCAAACTTTAAAAGAATTTGGGTAGATCCATGCCGGATAAAAGGCCGGATTTCTGATAAAAGAAAGGAGAGGATTGTGTGGAGATTGTAACTGATATTTGGTTTTTAGTTTATCCCAGAGAGATAAGAAGTGTTTAGTTATGGGATTATGAATTTTAAAGCAGTCTTTAGGATCAAGCCATAATAAATTTGATATTAATAGAGGGTCATTTTCTGAAGCCTCTATAAATACCCATAATGGGATTTCCTGTTTTGCATGGTATTTGGACAGACTGGCCAAATGTGCTGCTCTGTAGTAGTTAGTAAAATTAGGGTATCCCAGGCTTCCTTTATTTTTGGGAAGATGTAGTGTGTGTATAGGTATACGTGGTTTAGAAGAGCCCCATATAAACGAAGTTGCTCTTTTTTGTACTATTCTCAAAAAATAGGAACGAATTGGAATAGGGAGGACTCTGAATAGATAAAGCAATTTGGGTAGAATAGTCATTTTGATTGCATTAATCTTCCCTATCCAGGATAAAGGAAGTTGCGACCATTGTTTTATTAGATTTGTGATCTGTCTTAATACAGGAGGATAATTGGTTGAGAATAAGTCAGAATGAGATGCTGTTAAATGAATTCCAAGATATGGGATTGATTTTTCTGCCCATGTGAATGGGAGTGCAGCCCTAGCCGGGATCAATTCCATGTTTGTGAGTGAAATATTAAGCACTAGGCATTTCTTAGGATTAATCATAAGGCCGGATAGGGCTGCAAATCCATCAAGAGCTGGTATTAAGTTAGAACCAGAGACCTGTGGTGATGATAGAAAAAGTAATATATCGTCTGCAAATATACATAATTTGTGTGTAATACCTCCTACTTCAATGCCAGTTATAGTTTGGTTTGTTCTGATGTATTGGGCCATGGGTTCGAGTATAAGGGCAAATAATAAGGGAGATAATGGGCAACCCTGTCGGGTACCTCTTTCGATATTAAAGGCTTCAGATTTGTATCCAGCATATCTTATATAGGCTTTGGGTTTATTATATAATGCTTTGATCCATGTTAAAAAGTGGGGTCCAAAACCCCATTTTTGTAATGAATATTGCATATATTGCCAGGATACTGTGTCAAATGCCCTCTTAATATCGAGAGATAGAAAACATAAAGGGATTTTCCATTTTTTAGCAATATGTGCCAATAACACTGCCCTACGTATATTATCGCCTGCCTGTCTATTTGGCATGAAGCCTACTTGATCTCTATGTATTAATTTTCCTATAATGCTATTGAGGCGTTTTGCTATTATTTTTGCTAATAATTTAATATCGAGGTTTAACAGAGAGATAGGCCGATAATTCACACAGGAAGTATCATCAGAAAGGGGTTTTGGGATCATACAATTGCCATTAGTGTTTCTTGCCAAAAAGAATGTCCATCTAGAAGTTTGTGAGAATGGGAGAGATTATTTCTGAGAATGTTTTATAGTATAAAGCCGAGTAGCCGTCTGGGCCTGGTCTTTTGTTAAGTTTTAGGTCTTTTATGGCGTTAGCAACTTCATCTATAGTTATAGGCTCATCCAAACTGCTTTTTTGATTCTGAGATAACTCAGGTAAGTTTATTTTTGAGAAGAAGGATTCAGCCTCTGTAGGATTAAATTCATTGTTTGTCATGTATAAAGTTGGGAGATGTGAGTGAAATTTATGGCCTATTTTAACTGGATTACAAGTGTAAACATTTTTTGATAATTTCAAACGTATTGGTTTGAAAGATTTGTTAGTTGAATTTAATGCCCGAGCCAAATATGTACCTGGTTTGTTTGTATTCATGTAGAAATTGTGTTTGGAGCGTTTGAGGGATTTATCAACTGACTCAGTGAGAAATAGATCGTATTCCAATCTAGATTTTTCCAGATGAGATTTTGTACTCTGAGATGGATTATCTTGAAATGATATGTAGGCTGCATTAAAATTGAGTTCTAGTTTTTTTGCTAGATTTTTGCGTTCCCGTTTAAATAGTGCCATTTGTCTTTGTATTGTACCACGCAAGACAGGCTTATGAGCTTCCCACAGTGTTATTGGGGAGATGTCTGTTGTATTATTAATTGATATGTATTCCTTTAAAGCTTGTTCAATGGCCATCTGATGTAGTGGGTGTTTGAGCATTATGTCCGGTAAGTACCACGTTGGGTCATGCGCTTTTGGTATGGCTGAGGCTATAGTAGTGTATACTGCATTATGGTCAGACCACGGAATCGGAATTATATCTGATGCAATAATTTCTGGTATCATTCCTATTGTTAGAAAAATATGATCTATTCTGGTGAAGGTTTGATGAGGGTGCAAGAAATAAGTGAATTTCTTTTTCATTGGGTTACTTTCTCTCCATGAATCTACCAGATTGTATTTGGAAAGAAGTTGAGAAAAAGGTAATCTAGAGGTTATTTTGGATGGTGTAAAAGGTGATTTATCTAGAAATGGGAGGAGGACCTGGTTCGAATCCCCACACATTATCACTGTTCCTATTTTGTGTGTATTAATCACTTGTAATATATGTGAGAGGAATGGTGTAGGTTGTTTGTTAGGAGCGTAGTAGGAAATCACCGTGGTTGCTGTATCCATTATATAACCCATGAGTATCAGGTATCTATCTTCTGGGTCTTTATTTCTGATGATAAGGTGAATGGTGTGGATCGGTGAAATGCAATTAGAGTTCCCCTTTGCTTGGTACAGGCAGAAGCTGTGTAAATTTGTTGATAAAAAGGAGAAATATATTTTGGCGTAGAATCTTTGGTGAAGTGTGTTTCTTGGAGGCATACTATGTGAGCCTTCTTGTTATGGAAAGTACGGAAGGCTTTGGTCCTTTTTTGAGGGACATTTATTCCCTGAACATTCAGGGAAAGTATATTCAGTGGTGCCATGGCAATAGATCAAATAGTTTTGACTTACTTTTTGTTATGCAGAGCTGACTGCGCAGATCAACCTGTGTGGACTGAAGAGATGAATAGATAGAAAAGAAACCAGTGAATTCTGGAGTAAAGAGTAAACAAAAAACATATGAGATTAGATGATACATTGTATAAATTATTTTTTGCAAGTAATCACAATTTACCCGTGAAAGAGAATAAATATCTCTCTCAGGGGAATAAGTGCCTTCGTCACACTCCCACATAATATGGTTGGGAGAATGAGGAGGGCTAATGGGGGTACACGGATCTTCCACTTACAGGAGAGAAGTGCTATGTCAAAAGACATCAAAATGATGTTTCATTAATTGGAGTGCAGAATATAGTTTTTGTTGAAATTATTTATTCCAGGTTGGTTGTATATGTTTAGTCTTGCCCTAGGCTAAATAATTCAGTTAGAAAGGTACTGTTAATAACTTTGGTATTGATGAAGATAGTTTGAATTATTTGGGGATTTTAACCCTTTTAGAGTAAACAATTACATATTTTATTCATATGTAACTGTTTAGATATGTTAACTCATAAAATTGAGGTTGTATTGCTTCAGATTAGAATAAACAAAAACATAATTCTAGGAACTAGTTAGGTAATAATATATTTGTTTTAAGAAAAGAAAGAAAAAGCTTCCATTACTTCTGGATTATTGAACATATTTGTCCTAAAAAGTAATAAATCTATTGTTATCACCTGATAATATATAACTGAACAAGAATTTCCTTCTTTCACTTATATATTCTAAGGCTATATGAATCAGAAGTAATAAGAAATAACTGGAATGTAACATGATCCCACACAGTGTGTGACTATCAGAATGCAGTTACATTCAGTTATAAATATAGGTTTTTTATAGAGAACCATCTCTTAGTATAATAAATGAAGAGATATCAGGAATTAGGATGTCAGTCCATTGAATCTTCTTGATCCATCGATGATGTGTCATAACGGCCTCTTTTGTGAGAATGATGATTCCCATTTTGTTCTGAAATTTTCTGGGTGCTGCCTGAAGGTGAAGATGACGCCATTCTTCTGCGTGTGGGAGAGTTGCTGCTTGTGGGTTCTGTCAGATTTAATTTTAAAAGGGTTTGTAGTTCCTCTGCTGATCTGCTTCTGTAAATTGTACCTTGGTAGTTAAATCTGACTGAAAAGGGGAAGCCCCATTGATACATAATGTTGTGGCATTGCAGTTCCATTAGTTGGGGTTTCATGGATCGTCTTTTAGTAATAATAAGTTGGGATAGGTCAGCAAAAATTTGATAATTGTGTCCTTGAAAATTAAGTTCCTTTTTTTCTCTTGCAGCAATTAGTATTTGTTCTTCCGTTCTGTAATAATGAAATTTTGTGATTATATCACGTGGGGGTCCATCTTTCTTTTTGGCTGTGAGGGCTCTGTGTACTCTGTCCAGTTCTAAACGTTCAATAGGGATATCTGGCTTTAGTTCTTGTAATAAAGCAGTAATAGTAGATTGCAGGTCTGTCACAGTTTCAGGTATTCCCCTTATGCGCAAGTTTGAACGTCTGGCTCTATTTTCGTAATCTTCGAGCTTAGTTTGAAGTATTAAATTCTCTTCTTTTAATTGTTCCAATTCTGTTATAATTTCTTGGGTTGTAATTTTAATTTCATCCATTTTTATTTCTAAGGCTGCGGTGCGGTTTCCCAGCTCTTATTTCTTTGGTTAGGCTGTTTGTTATTTGGTCTGAGGTTTGTTTTAAAGCCTTATGAAGCATCTTTTCAAATTGTAATAATATTACTGGGGATACTGAGGAGGCTTGTGGAGAAGTTTGTGAGAGGATTTGTTCTGTATCTGACTCAAATGGAGAGTCTTGCTGTGACATTTTCTGTCTGTGAGAGCGCCCTGATGCTGTATCTTGTGAGGTGACTGGAGCTGCTTCAGCTGCAGTGAGTGCCTGTGAGCTCTTTGTGAGGTGATTTTTATTTCTGCCACGGTTTCCTCCCAGTACCATATTTCCTGCCCAAACTTTCACAGTTTGTTCCCTGGGGCAAAAAGGTTCAAATGGATACCTTTTGAGCCTGCAGGCTCCACTTTGTCCTTCTCTTCTCTCCTCAGTGGTGTGGAGCTCTAACAATGCATGTCTGCTCCGCTAGGCCCTGCCTCCTGCCCCCCAAACCTATCAAATTTCAAGGTCAACTGTGCCAAGTCCGCCGTGTTGAATATCACAATACCAGTTACGGAAGCAGTAAATATGAGCAAATCTTTCCCGTTTCGATGGGCGGAGAAATCTATCCACTACCTGGGGGTGGACATCACTCCGGACTTGGCACATCTGTACACAAGTAACTTCCAACCCTTACTCCAGAGACTTAAGATAGACCTTCAGACTTGGCACAAACTTACTTTGACCTGGTTTGGGCGTTGCAATGCCCTGAAAATGACGGCCCTACCCTGGGTTTTATATATACTTCAAACATTACCGATAAAGTTACCAACGACCTTTTTTAAGCAAATACAGTCTATCATGAGGGAGTTTAGCTGGTCTCATAAATCCCCCAGAATAAACATACAAACACTGTCCAGACCCAAGAAGGGGGGCATCGGTCTACCAGACATCTCCCGGTACTACCGAGCTGTACACCTTGCCAGGATTGTTCATTGGCATTGCAACAAAGATTCAAAACAATGGGTGGGAATGGAAATTGAGGACTCCTCTATCCCCTTGCTCTCGTCCCCGTGGCTCTTGTCCCCATTCCCAGAGGACCAGAAAACCCACCCGCTAATAGGAGCTACCCTCCAGGTAGAGAGGAAAATATTCCGTACTACGGACATATCACCGTTACCTTCCCCCCTGACACCTATCATAGGTAACCCAGATTTTACTCCTGGACTTACAAGCCGTAGACTGAGACAATTAATTACATCTGAGAAACAGTCTCTAGGTGAGGTTTGGCCCCAGGGGGAGCTTCCATCTTCTTCCACCATCTCTAGACTCACTGAACCTCCATTGGACAGTCTCAGTATCATCCAGCTTAGACACTTTCTGCAGACTCTTCAGAAGGCTCCTTATGTCCCTCGGGGCCACACTCCTCTGGAATCCCTTTGTAAATCTGGGGAACCGATAAGACACGCACTCCCATTTTTATATAGCCTCCTCACTATTCAGGGGGAGGACAAGACTCCAGAGTTCCTATTGAAGTGGGAAAGATACCTGGAGACTCAGTTTACCACACAACAAAGGGAGAAGGTCTTGGCTTTGGCACACAAGTTCTCGATTGCGAGCCATTATCAAGAATTGGGATACAGACCTCAGAACCTGATTCCATCTGCCTGGATGGATGACATTCAGATACTTCCAGCTCCGTCACGCCATATGAGCCCAGTTCCCTATCATCCCGAAGCTAGACATGGACCCGATAGAAGGTAGACCCTGGCCCTGGTACAGCTTTCTAAGCCTTTGTCCACACTATTTTGACCTGCTAGGTTGTTACTCCCCCAGGATGGAACGACTTTGGGAGAAGTGGAGGGCGGACATACCAGACTTTGACAGGGAGGACTGGGATGACTGTCTTGGAGAAAGTGCCCAAGCATTAATTTCATCTAGGGACAGGCTGATCCAAATCAAATTTCTACACAGAGTTTATTTTACACCTCAGAGGTTACATAACATCTACCCGGAAAGATCTGCTAACTGCACTCGATGTGGTGGAGAGGAGGGTACATACATGCATATGTTCTGGAGCTGTCCTAGAGTGGCCCGGTTCTGGACAGAGGTGGTTGAGCTCATAAACTTTCATCTCCAATTGGCTTTACCGATCACCCCTGAGCTGTTGCTCATTAGCATCTAATGATGATGACCAAAGACCAAGATACACCAAAATCCTTGTATGTTTTTTGCTATATTATGCTAGAAGAGAAATTATACTTAAGTCAAATTCCCGATCCCACCCCCCCCTATGAGTTCTTGGGAACAATCCATTAATTCGGCTCTTCCCATGTACAAGCTGACTTACATAAACAGGAATTGCCCTGAGAAATACGAGAGGGTCTGGCGGCCCTGGACCGCATAGTTGGCACAGGTACTTGTTTACGGGACACCTTTGTACATTGTGTAGCCGAACCCTCTTGTGGTAATCCTATTACCCCCAATCAGGGGTTGCTTCGATATCTATGTCGTGTTGATACTTCTCTGAACTGTATATATGACTGATGTAAGACACCCTACATGTAACTTTAACTGCTATCATGTTGTACTTCATAAACTGTACCATACCATATTTCTTTCGATAAAAGAACATTCTGTTCATAAAAAAAAAAAAGTAATAAAAAAAAATAGAAGTGATTCAAAAGTAAGCCTGTGCTTGTTAGAAATATCTTTTTAATTCACAGCAAAAAAAAAAAAAATTAAAAAAAATAACTTTTTCACATTTTCCAAAAACCTGTGGCAAAAGACTCATTAGACTCATTATACATTAAAGACAATACCTTGGGGTGTTTGCTTTCTAAAATGTGGTCAATTTGTGGGAGTTTTCACTCTCCCGGTGCTCCAGGGCCTCCAAAATGTAATTGGTAGTCAGGAGATTTGATGCGTAAACTTATGCCCCTAGAAAGCCTTAAGGTGTTCTTTGGGTTTTTGCCCCTCCATGCATCTAAGCTGTAAAAATTTTCACACGTGGTAACCCCATACCTGGGAGTAGCAGCAGAATGTATTTTGGGTATAATTGTAAGTATGCCTAGAATGTATGAGAAATAACTTAGTAAAAAAACATTTTAATTTACTTTCAATTTCTAAAGTAACTATGGGAAAGAAGACTCAGAACTTTAAAAAAAAAAAAAAAATCACAATGTCCCTTACTAAATATACATCTATTTTCCATTAACTGATCAAGGGGGCTATATTTACTGTCCTGGCATTTTAGGGCCTCAAGAACTGAGATCGAAAGACAGAACATCAGTGCAACCAAATGGCAACCACCCCAACCTATAACTAGCTTTTGCAATAAAGGCTAGTTATAGGTTGGGGTGGTTTCCATTTGTTTGCAGAGTTTGTGGATTGGTGCAGGCACACATGATTCCTTTAGCTGCTGTGTCCTTGCTGGGTGTCCTGTGCGTCCCTATTCCTTTAAGGAGGAGTGGGCTCCCTCCAGGCACACCTGCCCTTAATATATCCAACTGCTATATAGATGTTCCAATTTGGGAGACTCAGTAAACTAGGGTGCCTTGACTCGGCCACTGGTTCACACATACGTTTGCAACTCTGTTTTTAACGTGAACTCTTAACTGCTTGCCAACCAGCCGCTGTCATTATACAGTGGCAGGTCGGCATGATCCCACGAGCCGTTGTAGCTATACATTGGCTCACGGGATCAGGATAGCAGGTGCGCGCACGCTGCACTGCTGGGGTGCCGATGCTCGTGGCCGACGGTCGTGATTACCACGGGCCACAAGCAATCGCGGGCACGAGAGGCAGAACAGGGACGTGTGTGTGTGTGTGTGTGTGTGTGTGTGTGTGTACACACACAAATCCCTGTTCTGTGAGGACTGACAGATCGGGAGTTCCTAATAGCTAGGAACCACGATCTGTAATTTCCTCTAGGTCAGTCCCCTCCCCCTACAGTTAGAAACGCACACAGGGAACACAGTTAACCCCTTCCCTGCCAGTGACATTTTTACAGTAATCAGCACTGATCTCTATCTCGATCTCTCAGATTGCCGCCATTACTAGTAAAAAAAAAAAGTGAAATAAAATAAAAATGCTATAAATCTATCCTCCATTTTGTAGACGCTATAACTTTTGCGCAAACCAAAAATATGTAGAAGAATACATATTGGCCTAAACTGGAAAAAAAAAAAAAAAAAAAAAAAAAAAAGGGAAAAAAGTTGGGGTAATTATTATAGCAAAATGCACAAAATATTGTGTTTTTTTTTTTCTCGCTTTTTTTTTGTTTAGAGCGCAAAAAATAAAAACCGCAGATGTGAACCAATACTACATACCTACAAAAGAAAGATATTTGTGAGGAGAAAAAGTACATCAGTTTTGTTTGGGTGCAGCGTCACGACCTAGCAATTGTCAGTTAAAGCAACGCAGTGCCGAATCGCATAAAATGGCCCGGTCATTCAGCAGCCAAATCTTCCGGGGCTGAAGTGGTTAAACAGGGTCAATTCGGTTTTGTTGCAGGCTAGCTAAGTGATCTGGGAATTTTTTTTTAAAGACAGAACACCAAGACTAATCAATTTTCAAATACTACCCTAGTTCCAAAAAATTTGGGATGCTGTGTAAATTTCACATAACAAATAGAATGGATTTGCAATCTCATAAACCCATAATTCATAAACAGAAAACCAGTCAAACTTATCAAATATACCCTTTTAAGAAAAAAAAAAATAAGGTAATTTTGAAATTGATGGCAGAAACACATCTAAAAAAAGTTGAGGCAGGGATAGTTACAACAGTGTAGCATCCCTTCTTCACTCTGTCAATGTGTGGGAACTGAGGAGACCAGTTGCTGGAGCTTGGGGGGAGGAATGTTGTCCCATTCTTGCTTAATCTCAGAGTTAGAGTGTTTCAGAAGTAAAGATGGGCAGATGTTCACCAATCTCTGCAATTTTGCATTGAGGAACATTATTCTAAAATTGTTCAACAACTTTTTGATGCAGTTTTTCACAGACTGTTAAACTACTGCCCATCTTTACTTCAGAGACTCTCTAAGATGCTCTTTTTATACCCAGTCATTTCACTGGCCTGGTATTCCAGCCAAGGACAGCCCCAACATCAACTTAGAGTTAGACTTAGTTCCAAGTCTAAAGAGTGCTTACCCACTGGCTAGGGATGCCTGGCACCTTGTACTAAGGAGACATTGCAGATTTGCCCTTGTCTGAAATGCTTTGGCCATATACTTATGGGCTGAAAAGGAAGGACCATGAGCCTTTGAACCTTTTTAGATTTTTCAGTGGCAGGCTTTTAAAAATCGTGAGCACTGGATGTGTCCAGTCTTTGTTGATAAAACCATCAAAGCAAAAATAAGGGAAGAACGTAGTAGACCGCTTGTGGGTGCCGAACTAGAAGAGGACAAGTCAACTTAATTGTAAGTTTCTCTTGAGGCCCCAAGATCCAATACAAACTTTTTCTCTTGAGCCAGATTCACAATTAGGGCCTCACCCTTACTACCTGAAAGATCAGGTTCAAAATCTGTCTTGACAAAGGATCAGAGTCTGCCAACGAAGCAGGTTCCTCATCAGAATCTTCAGCAGCAGTCAGAGGAGGAGGGAGCATTTCTTACATAACTCCGAACACAAGACCCTGTCACTTCTGCTGTGGAGTGCCATGTACTGCATATGAAAATAGTTACAAGTGTGCATGAGACACCAGAAGATTAATGCAAGGAGCCTGAGGATACAATGAAAGTCTGCAAAAAAAAAAAAAAAAAAAGGGGCCAATATGCAGGCAGGCAAAATTGAGTAGTTTTAGGATGCAGCGTCAGACAACTCACTCGCTGCCTGGCCCCCGGAAGTTTCCAACTTCCCCACGCAGTATGCCACCAACCAGAAAGCGTGTACAAACAGGTAAAAAAAAAAAAAAACCTTTCCAATCCCAGGCAGAGCATGCAGCCCCATTAGTGCTAGCAAGGGCACCACATTCAACACAGAATTAAAGCTGCTGAATGAGGCTGCAGTCGTGTTGCACTCCGATAACCAGGACAGCCTTCTGCTCACGAGGGTGAGAAACAGTGGAGAGGAGAGACACCCTAAAACAGAAATGAAAGCTGCAGATACCACCACAAGATCACAACGGCGGCTGCCAGGGAAGTTGGTACTAACCAGAAGCAATAAAAACGTACCTTCCACAGAAGCCAGAACACCTGACTGTTTAGTTCTCTAGTAGACATAGGGACCGGCCTCCCCAAGACTTTGACCAAATCAACAAAGACGGCTGAGTTGAAGTGGGCAGTCAAGGCACTGCGACACAAAACAGCTTTTAACGAATGAGCCATATGAGCAACCAAAAAGAATATGCACCCTTCATGAGCCAATCTGCTGATAGATCAGGCAACTGCATACGCTCATAGGCTGCACTGCAGGTGGCCTACAAAGATCTATATATCCAGCTTGTCAAAGAGCCAGCAATTTGAAGAGGGGAAAAAAAAAAAAAAAAAGGAAACTGAACCCAAGATGCCATCTTTGGTCATAGCTCTGAAGTATAAACGAAAAAATGAGTTGGTTGTTGCAGATGGGGAGGTTTGAACCAGCAGGGCCACCCCTGGATTGTCTTTTTGTTTGGTCATTTCCAGGAGGAGGACATGAGGTACAAATCAATCAAGATCTAAATATTCAGCTGTGTCCTTCAACGTCATTAGTAATGGCCACTCTTATGACAAGTTTATGTTATAACACAGATACTCTCTATATCATTATGGGAGCTCAGATGATTTCATTCCTTATGTCACTGTTAAAGTGGACCTCACTCAGTTTTAAACTTTGTCTGCTCTAGTTCAATTATTCTACTGGGACTTGAAATCAACGGAATTCATTGCTAAGCACTGCTAACTGTCATTTCACTGTCCAGTTTAATTGCTGTAGGCCAGTTTCACACATGTACGTTGTTTTAGGCTGAATTACTGCAAAGATCCATGAATGAATAAGTTAGACTACCTTAAGACAACCCACAGTGAATGGGGCCTTAGTTGCCAGTAAAAGGCACTCTTAATGGACAGAACAATGCCAGTTGGTGGGGCATAGCCATCAATTCACGGAAAGACAGGCCACAGTAATGCCTAGGGCCATATGACCCAGCAAAGTCTTCCACTTAACTGTATGGAATTGTTGACACAGAGCTCTGCCAAAACTCACCTTCTAGCAACTGCTCAGCAAAGGAACAGGATTTTACTGGTCCTGGCTAGCAAGAGAGCAAATCCAGTCACAGGTGACAAGTTAATGGAAACAGGATTGCTTGTGTGGCACAGTCAAAAGTGAAGCTGAATCAGAGAAATGCACAGAATAATCTCTTCTGGGAATAGGCTATTTTTTTAAAAGCAATTTTTTTCGCCCTTTGCAGTGGTGCTGAGCCTGCACTGCACAACTGCTCGTTTTGTTCTAGGGAGTGAACAGCAGAGATATACTTACCTGACCCGCCAATCCTCCCTGCACATTACCCACAAGCTCCACCGGTTTTGAAAATAGACTGTTCCTGACATCAGCATGCTCCATAGACAGGAGCAAATCACCGCTGGACTGTGGGGGAGCGTGGTCTTCCAGAGGATCTGTGGTTTAGGCGAGTATAAACTTTGGGCTCACCCCTACAAAAAACCTGACCCATGCAGTGAGGGTAAAGCCCCACTGTATTTGAGGGGGGAATTGGCCGGAGTTGGACTTTAAAGTGGTTTTAAACCTCAGTCATGGAATCTGAATGTGTTTACTTATCTCTCTCCAAGTATAATTTCATTCTGATGCTCCTCTATTATCAGCATGAGTCACTTCTGGGAAGAATTCTAGACACATTAGATAAAATTTGAGTTGGGAGGGAGCTCAGAATGGAGCTTGTCTATTCAGAACACCTTCCTGCTGTGTGTGAAGGGGGTATGTTCCTTCTCCAATCAGCTCTCACACTGTAACTGCAGTCTCTCCGACCGAGTCTCTCCGACCGATTCTCTACCCCCCCCCCCGCCCCGCTCCTGACAGATGACAGATGAGGAAAGATTTTTAACACAATCTGCCCTTTTGCAGAGGTATAGAGAGGAGAAGACTGCAGATAAAGTTAAACCTATGTAGGATTATTTGTTTCATCTCTGTGTATCATCTGAGGCTGTTTAGGTCACTGGGTATATGTGAGGGTTTACAACCACTTTAATAAAGCCCACAGTAGGCACTTGTCTTCTATAAGGCAGAATGTTCAATTTTGAAAAGTTGTAGAAGTCTAAAATTTTATAGCAAACCTATACAAGTGCTTTCACAGAAAGGGACACGGAATCTCTGAAATTATATGGAGCATATGTGGTCATTCTAAATACAAAAGTTGCTTGTCCTTAAACCAACTGCGAACATGAAGCAACATGAACTGTAAACCATTTTTTTTATTTTAAATTAACCTTCAAAGAACACAGTATTAACAGAAGCATCCTTCATACAAAGGAATAGGACACACTCATATGTGTAAATAGAGCATTAACAAAATTTAATGTGTAAAATTGTCAAAAAATATAT
The DNA here is from genome assembly GCA_037952925.1 of Lithobates clamitans. Lineage (NCBI taxonomy): Eukaryota > Metazoa > Chordata > Amphibia > Anura > Ranidae > Lithobates > Lithobates clamitans. Next base: position 2,827,994 of record JBBGZY010000748.1, read on the forward strand.
ACACAAATAAACACAGTTACAGGATTAGACACAATGGTATAAAAATGTAACCTTTCTATGAAGGCTTAGAGGAGATAGAGTGCACCTTGAATCCAGATTAAAGATCTGGCTTATGTTATGCAAGACTAATGATGGCAAGCTTTTAACAACTGTTAGTCATTCTGTTCTATAGGTTGTGCTTTATGAAACAGCAAAAATCAAAGAAAGCATACAAAATAACACTCTTAAAATGGTTTGCATTTCACTTTTTTATTGAGACTGCCCAAGTTGCAGGAAGTTTTCGCTTGATGGAAATTTAACCGAGCAGATACTCATGAAAAAAAAAAAAAAAGTAATAAGGTTGCAGAACTCTATTTTATTGCTAAGAAACCAGGTGCACAGAACAACACAACCTTTGAGGACTGAAAACAAAGCTGGCTTCTTTACAAGACATACATATAAGAACCATAACAGCAGACTACCGATCCAAAAGAATCACTAAAATAGTAGCAATTTTATAGAAGGGAAAAAAAAAAAAAAAGTAAAAGTAAAAACATATTCCGTTCTAAAAGGGTTACCCAGCAACCCCGACTAATAAATTTAAAGAGTCAGTCCATTCAAACCATACAATTTATTTTCTAGTTGATGTTCAGGAGTTGAATTTAAATATCCAGGTGTTTTATTTTTCTTACGAACTTCGGTGACAAGAACTCAACATCTCAGCACCTCCACGTCTTGCTGAATTTTTAATATACAAGGAAATTCAGGAAGAGGACTATTTTGTAATGGTTGTGGTGGGCGTGCACAGCTGAGATCCTAATATAAATATAAGGCGCTAGTGGGTCATTCAACTCTCAAGCAACTAATACTTGAATTTAGACTTTGGTTGACTCTGACTCATTAAATAAAGGACTACACCTCCCAACAGTTTGCATGATGGCTGGAGAGAAATGAAAGCACTTGATGTCAAACTTATCTCTTCAGCACCACAGAAAAAATCCCACCACAATCCATCCATCGCCATCCTTCTTACTTTTACCTGATAGTTAAGTGTTGATCCATCTCAACAGGGGAGGGAGTTAATAGAGGAACATCACAATGGTGGATCTTCAAAGCAGGGCTTGGTAGGTATATAGAATTCCAAATAATGATGCCTTTATTACTGCCCCATGCAAAATTAAATTTCAGGTGCATTTCATTCTTAAAGGGATCAGTTATGAAGATTCTTGCCTGGCTGTAAAGTCTACGATTTTAACAGCGCTCTTAAACACTTACCCCACAGGGCAATCACAGCAAAGCCATACAAACTTTTCCTGTGCCAAGATAACAACGCGACTGACTACTCTCTGATGACAATGGATAGCCTTCTAAACAAACAGGTAAGAATCTAAATAAGAGTCCTTTTAAAGCCTTCTGCGTGCTAGTGGTGCTTCATACTGGAGGTTTAAAAAAAAAAGCCGTTATTTATAAAAGGTACCTGCGACCACTTTATAGCAGAGGCAGCCACCATATGTGCTAGGCATGCTCATTAGAAACTAGCGGAATGGCTAGTGTTCCACTAAGTAGAGAGGCTACATCCTTCCAGAATCAACCCTACTTGAAAGTCACAATGAAAAAAAAAATATCTGGCACATAAAGGTATTTTGATTTGTTCCACACATAACAAGTCACACACACACACGTATTCAATTGAAACCTGCCATCTCTAACAAGCATTTGCAGAATTATTTGGTATAACCTTTATCAAGCTAGCACAATACAACTGCTCATGTTAATACATCTGGATTCTGCAGCCCTATTTTAGGCAAACCAGCAGTAACAAATAAGATCCATGGCGCTGGTGTAAAATTGGCAAAAACGTACACATGTAAATATCTGGCAGTTCAATAGCAAACAATTAGTAAAGGTTTTTTAAAAGAAAGGCGTATTATAAGTACGTTTAACACCTTAAGTCCAGCAGCAGCGGTGGAAACCATGGCAAGATAGAAATGTCCATCTGTTCAGCTAGTAGAAAAAAATGTTGTTAGCTGCTAAGCATAAAAATTCACAGATTCAACACAGAAAACTCCACACGTGGATACAGTGCAGCAGACTAATGAGAGTTAAGTTGCCTGAACACACTTAACATGGAACACAAGCTATACTTCTCCAGACCGAGGACACTAAAACTATGGAAGACAGCGCTAGAGATACAGCATCATGAAAGTCTGTCAATAGGCACAACAATATACAATGCCTTGTAGTGTTTGTGTGAAAATATGGGTAAAGTTTTGCTGGTGATGCAATCAAAATGCGCTTGATATGTACAGTTAACATTGATCTTCTATGCTGGTCTATCCCTCCATTTATCCATGTTTACACAAATAGTTGGAAAAAAAAAAAATAAAAAGTACACCTTTGGTAATTGTAATACATATTTTCAATGAATTAAAGTACACAAGCAAATTGCAGAGCTGAATTTGGGCAGGTAACAGATACAAATCCCTCCCCACAAGGGTATGACAATACTATAACTCATTAACATTCTGGGTGCAGCAAGTCCTCAGACTCCAAAACATGAATTCCAGTAAACTATTCACATCAAGAGGAATTAAAAAAAACAAAAAAAACAAGAAATAAGGCCACAATGGATTAATTTCTTGGTCACAGACAGATGAGGCAAAGCAGTGTTTCTAAAAGCATGAGAAAAAAACGCTTACATTTCTATACAAAGAGCATATAAAAATACAAGACAGTAGAAAAGGCAATAAGATGATTTTTTTTTTTTTAACTTCTGCCAGGAATTTTTTTTTTTTTTTAATAGCAATAAATGTGTAGGGTAGTGTTTTGGCCAGGCTATACATATATGAATGGAGGAAGGGAGACTCAGAAGTTTATCAAAGGCTGAATTCACCCAATGCTGAGATTTGGGTAATTACCAGTATGCTGAATCACAAACACTAGCTGCTTAGACTACCTTTGATTCCAGCATCAAGTTTTTCCTGATGGGTAAAGCGGTGCTCCACCCATAAGGGGAAGCTCCGCTTGTTTGCTTCCTCCCCCCACATTTGGCACCTTTCGGGGGGAGTAGGTGCCTGTTCTTTGACAGGTACTCGTCCCCACTCCCTCCTTCCACCGGGCCATTTAAAAAGTGCAGCGAGCTTTGCGCAGTAGAGAAGCCACAAAGCTTCACTGCTGGCTTCCAGTACGACGAGTGGCGGCGGCGGCAGCAGCAGCCCCTAAGAGCCAATTGAAAAATCGGTTGGGGCGCCAAAATCGTGGGATCCCTGGAAAGGTAAGTGTCCTAATATTAAAAGTCAGCAGCTACAGTATTTGTAGCTACTGACTTAATTTTTGAAAGGGGGGGGCCTTGAGCTCCGCTTTAACTCTGCGACCTTCACCAACCAGCCTCTCCTTAGTGGTATAAAGCACATGCATTTAACAGTAGCTGTGGAGGGGCATGGAATCAGGAACACAAACAGAAAGATCTCATTACCAAAATGTGGAGAATTATATGCAGATTTTGGTGATACAATTTAGAGAAATGAAAAACCATTCTGGGTTAAATGTTGCTATGAACTGCACAGTAATACCAGTGATGTTAATGAAGGAAGCATTAGGGGTAAGGGATATTTTTGCTGGTTAATGTTATAAAGAAGCACACCTGGAAGGCACATGATGCTATGTAGTCTAGCAAAAGGTACAGGCTCAGTCATAAGAATGACCAATTAATTATGCTTCTTCTCAAATGATTTGGTCTTAACTGAAAGGGGAATAGTAAGGTTAAAGCTACACACAAGTAGCAAACACTGCTGGCATTTATATATAAATGAAGTAGGCAACTAATTTCTTTCCAGCAAACAAAGGTTTGTAAAATACAAGAGCGCGACAGGGTGTCCAAACATGCTCTATGGCAATGTGTACTCTTCAACTGCCCAGTGGGCAGCTAAAATGGGAACAAGATACAAACAACAATATCAGACTTGGCACAAGATCAGTAAACCAGAACTATTCTACAAATTCCAAACACTGACAGTTCAAAAAAAGCCTTTCAGTTTGTTTTAGATTTAGTGTGACTACCATTTATACTTACCCCGAATCCCCTTATCATGAATATAGTCTAGCAACCACCTGCCATTCCTTACCGCTCCATCTGCTGTGCTTTTTGGAATGTCAAAACATGGGCGACATGGTCCAAAAGCCATAGAATGAACAGACAGTGGAGGTAATGGACATAGGCACTTAACTTCATGAGATCAACAAACAGGGGCAACAGGTGCAAGCATAACAATTTACACAGTGACCCAATCGCCTTCAGCCCACACTACAAATAAGTGATTTTTTTTTCTTCACGATTTGACCTTAAAAAAATATTACTTGAAAACAAGACAATACGTTGTAAGACAAGATAGGTTACAGTTATGAGTCACTGAACTGAAACGCCAAACAGCTGCTCCAAACTGAATTGAAGCATATGGATCACACAGCTGTCTGGATTAAGATACTATATCATATGCAGTAGGGTCCACATATCTGAGTCCACCTTCAAGAAGTGTATTTTATCTTTTTTTGCTTACAATTCTAAATTCCTATCCTGCAACTATATGATTCAACTGTTTTAATGTTTTGTTGTTAGGAGACCAAATAAAATCATGTTGCAAGAAATGTTGCATCCACTTGGGGATTATGTTTTGGAAGATTAACCTATGGGCCTGTAACATACATTACTATCTGAATACCTTGCATTGACCTACTTTTACTTTTATAGGGAAAACATTTGTGTAGGCACAATTTAAATGGTACCAAATGCTGACCAAATACAGTATGTGTTATTCCTTAAGTGTTACGTTTGCTACTGCTTGAAAAGCACTACTGAAACATTTTCCAGATGTTCTTAACCATTTGAAAAAGAGCTTAGTGATTCTGTTTGAAGCTGAATTGTTCTCTTGGGCACTTAAAAAAACTATTCCAGTGCCAAACTGCAGCTAAACTGAATATGTCCAAGGGAGTAATTTGCTGCAGGCTGGATTTTTCACAAACCAATTCGGTTTTCATCCAAAGCAAGACCAGGCAGGCCTAGAGTGACAATAGCATTTAAAGACCCAATCATCAAGCAGACTTTGTTAAAAGACAGAGTAAAAACAACAACCTATCTTAGTTTAAATTGGGGCCATTTCAGTGACTGGCAGGCTGCAGCCTTTGCGAGACAGAAGCCCTAATCCACAGAAAAAGTTCTCACCAGCTATATACTGAAATTTCACTTGGTGTTAGAAATATGCAGGTGTGGGTATGATTAAACCCATCTAGAGTTGGTGACTTAAGCCGCCATAGTTCAAATGAACTGGCTGAGATTCAAACCATGTATGGGCAGGCTGAATGTACCCAAGTTGATTGATCAACTTGGGTACAACCAGTCTGCTAGATTTTACACGCAATTATTTCAAGCGGCTGTTATAGCCCCTAGCAGTAATCACCGTGTTCTCCCAATGGGGACAGCTTCTCCCACTAGGAAAACATAATGGTTCGGCGGGAGGGATTTCCCGGTCAGAAAGGAATTCACTCTGTCTATGGCTGTTCTTACACAGAATCAACAATGACCAAACAGAAGCACCAGTCGGTTCCGCAGAGGTTGGTCATACCCTCTTGCTGGAAGCACAAGTCCACTTTTAGTGAAGTTAAGTTTTGTTTTTCATATCCTCCTTTTGCACTTTCAAAAAAGACAGACACTCTAAGCCAGTGGTTCTCAACTCCCATCCTCAGGACCCACCAACAGGCCAGGTTTGCCAGATAACTGAAACATCACAGGTGATATCATTTTCTGCTCAGTGATTGCAGTATTCTAGTCTGCATCTCCCCAAGGTAATACTTAAAACCTGGCCTGTTAGTGGGTCCTGAGGACAGGAGTTGAGAACCACTGCTCTAAGCCCTTCCATATGTAGCCCATCTGGCACCATGTGTATTCTAGCAAAATGTTTCAGAGCATTACCTGCATAGGTGAGCCATAGCCTCCTTTCACTTCAACAGAAAATTAATCTACAGCAATCTTTCAATTGCCACCTATCAGTACCACTGTGAAGATGTCAGTCAGAGGCTATGAAGGACCAGGCATGCAGAACAGCAAAGAACATACAAGTGTGACCTTAGACTAAAAAGTGCTAAGAAAAGGGAGCAAAAAAGAATGAGGAATTGTATCCTTTAAGGTTGTGTAGAGCAGGATTCATGTCTCAACAGGGTTGAAATTGTAAATGTTCATCAAAGTTTTGCCAGTCCTATATAACTTTCTTTCCATAGTTGTTAAACCATTAACTCTACTGAACATATCTGGGAATGCTTGAAAAGAAAAAGCACACTGTAACATCTATCCCTCTCTAGAATGCTCTAGTGAATAATATCTAGCAAGAAAAACATACACAGCATCTATGGCAGAATACAAGTAGCATCTAAGGTAAAATGGTGAATACACTAAATACGAAGACACATAGGCTCTGAGTACTAACGTTTTTTTATGAATTTGACGATTATGTAAAATCCTAAAAAAATAAAAAAAACACAACACACGTATTTATGAAAGATAAAATATAATTCTTAGTGGTGGATTCAGATAATGCAGACACAGTTTTAAAAGGCTGGGTTTTTTTCTGTTACTTCCTTATATTTAGAGTCTACCTCTGAAATCAGCAACTGGCTGCCCCACAATTTCCAGCCACTTCAATCCCAGCATAACCTGCCAAGCAATGGATAGCAAGGCATAATCACATTTCTTAAAATCTGGAAGCCTAAGCCTGCCTAAAGTACAAAGAAAATAATCCTGCTGAACCACTTAATGAAGGTTAACGGGGTTTAGTGACACAAAGATGATGTGTCAGAGAGCTGCTGTGGTAACATATTAGAAATAGAGATATGAACGCATGCATAAATAACAGGAGTACAATGTGTGAAGATTGGGAATAAGAATATTTTAAGTGCTTAAATTTAGTTAATGCCCATAACACTTTGGCATTGTGCAATACATATTAGGTAATTTCAGCAAAATGGCTATTGATGCAATACATCACCCAGCAAGTGGAACAGCAAGAGGCTTAAAATAAACCTTTCCCGAGCGAAAAGCAAAGGTTGCTATTATGAACTTTCTTCTGAAAAAAATAGTTGTCTGGATATTATAATGACCCACTGATCTAAACAGGTATGCAGATCAAAAAAATCAGAGCAATGTCAGAACTCTACCTGCATAGTTGTTTAGAAGTCAGAGGATTGGCATGACAGCCAGGCAACTATCACTGACAGAACAAGTAGTCAGTAATGGCAGCCACACACGCCCCAATGTGATATCATAGGAATATGCTGCAGACAGATCCTCTGGATATGATCTCCATATCCTACACATATAGACAATGTCTGATATGGATTCACAAAAGTGGATGGGAGGTTATGGAATGACCACTAAAACTTAAATACATACTAACAAAAAAGGCCAATCATAATATTCCCAGATATGAAAACACAAATCTATGTAAAGCTGCTCTAGTAATGTTGGAAGTGTGAAGACATACAAGGCGTGCAGAAGATATTAAAGCAGGTCTAACCTCAAAGCCAGGGCTGCAAAAATCTCAGGAGCCATGCTGCCAATACCTAGATCATTACAATTAGTACATAATTGCGTTTCTATTGTAGCCAATGGAAGAGTAAATTCCATGGCTCAAATGTGTCTTGCTTCCAAGACTGCTCTGGCATAAGAAATATTCAGAATATTAAACAACTTTTCATACTGAACCAATGTGTATTTTAATTTTAGTAGCCATTCAAGAGGATCTGCAATTTAGAAATATCATATGTGTGCATCAATTAGTTTGGTTCAAACTAATTGATTAAAAAAAATATTAATTTTATAGCTTCTCCACAAAATAGCTGGCATGATCTTCAGCTAAGAATCTAGCTAAGGATGTGTATTTAAAAACAATTTAAGCATATATCCAGAAAATTAAAAAAAAAAAAAAAAAAGAGCCCTGCATTTTTTTTTTAATTTTTCCCTTACGTCTTAAATGCTGGAGTCTTCGAGCTAGTTATGTGACAACCTTAGATCCTCTTCTCCCTGTGTTGACAATTTTTGATAATTCAGAGGCAGACTGTAGTTCTGTAAGCCGAGGCTGACCTGGTGTGGTGTGCCCATGACAGCCCGGCCTCACAAAAAAAAAAAAAAAAACAGGATTAAATGATGCTAGATGTCACACCACCCAGAGAGTGACCAGCACTTGACCACAGAGCAGTATATCTGTGGGGACAGCGTTACATAGGAGGCAAGTACTGCAGTATTTTATTTATTTATTTTTTTAACACAGCTATTTAAATAAAAAATGTGGTTCTGCTTTAAAATCTCAGTCAATCTTCCTTTTTACCTTTATCATCCCTCAAAGTTAAGCCACAGTGTACGCTCCGATACATTAGGATTTACTGGCCACCACATCCCTATATGACGTAAAGTCTGCAAATCATTATTTAGGTGCCAAAAACACACTGCACATAAATTGTTACATAGCATATATACAAAAAAGTTTGTTAAAAGATTGATGACCTATTAATAGTCCTTATATCCCTAGAACAATGTAAATCGAAAAAAAAGGCAACGCTAAATGCCTCATTGCCACCTAACATAGCTATATGATCCAAATAGAAAAAATATTGGCACCTGGATAGTTCCACAGACATAGGGTAGGCAGGGGTCTGTTCATTCCTCTGTGATTCAAACTATACCTTTCACCAAGTTAGCAACTGGTGCAGCAATCTGGTTACATAAGCCTAGTAAACACGGGCCGAATGTCGGGTGGCATCTGCCGGTTAAATAGATAGTGGCCGACATACCGGCCCGTGAATACTGGAGTAGGTTCAGCCGAAGGGGCATGACGGAAAAAGATCTGCCAATCAGCTCCTGATCAGCGCTCCCAGCCAATGGCTGAGAACGCTGACCGGAGTGTTCTGGCGCTAGAGGAAGAAGGGGATTATCAGAGAAGACAGGATCAAGCAGCCTTTTTACACAATGCAGAGGATTAACCCCTTAGGTTCCACAGCAAGTATAACAAGCATGCTTCACTGCTAATACAGACTAAGTTTACTGTTGTGGGTTCAGTAACACTTTAAATATCAATACTGACTCTTGTTCTCCTAAAGTGATCAGTGAAACGCTTTGAGATCGATTGACCACCATGCATAGAAACTTTACTACATAAAATTTATTAGAAATAGGTGAAAGAAATGTTTTTTGGTACCATATAGCTATCTTAGGTGGCGATGAGGCAATTAGCACTGACATGTTTTCCTATGTTCAATGTTCTGGGGATAAAAGAACTATTATTAAATAATTTTTTTTTGTGTATAATGCTATGTATTGACAATTACAATGTATTTTATGTAATAAGTTGTTTGGCATTAATTTTCGGCATCTAAAAAAGTCCCTCATCCGGCTAAAGGATGGTTTGTAGCATGAACTCCAACCCCTACCAGATTAGTTCCTTTAGGGTTTGGTCACATGTTTATGTGCATTGATGTGCGTTGGATTAAGTAAGCCCATTCACTAGGAATGAGCTCTTAAAGTGGTTCTAAAGCCTCAAGGTTTTTTACCCAAAAACATTCTATGCATTAAGGTAAAAAAAACCTGTGTCACAGACTCACCCCCCTTATACTTACCTGAACCCCAACACAATCCGGCGCTGTGCATGATTGCTGCGGCTCACCTGGCTTTGTCCCTCCTCCCTGGGCAGATTTATAGGAGTGGGAGCCATTGGCTCCTGCTCCTATCAAACAACTCCAGTGATGGCGGTAGTAGAAGGCGGGGCAGAGCCCTGCTGTCTGTGTCAATGGATGCAGCAGTGGGGCTCGGGAGCCCCCGTGGAAATTGGATTCTTATTGGGGGCACTAGCAAGAGTCAGAAGGGTTGGCGGGGGACCCGAGAAGGAGGGTCAGGCAGCTCTGTGCAATTCTATTGCACAGAGCAGGAAAGTTTAGACAAGTCTGTGATATATATAAAAAAAAAAAAAAAAAAAAAAAAAGTTCCTTTACAACCACCTTAATACACAACACAAGGCACGTGCACTATATTTGGCAATGTAGTGCATCACAATATTTACATCTGTGTGCTGTGCTACGGCGCATGGGTGTTTGTTATTATAGTAAATGCACTTTGGGGTGCCATTATAAGTGAGAGGCAACACAATGCAAAGCAAAAACACAGCATGCACTGAAAATCACCCAGCTGTTTTCCCGGTCCCAATTTCTTTCAATTTAGAAAGGCAATGTGTCATTAAGCCAAACAGATTTCTAGTGGTAGCTGCTACTGTCTGATTTGCAAACCTGTATACCATTTAAAAGGGAGTCCATTGGTTTGCAGTAATGTCAAACAAGTGCTTCTCTGTTCTACACACAAAATGCAGCTTGTATTCAGAAAGGTATTTAGCTTGATGAGAGATTCCCTTTGAGGTTTATAGTAGGGATGGCTTTGCTAGAGGGATAAAAAGTTTATTGAAGACTGATGCAGAACAGATTAAGGAAGAAGTGTCCTGTAGGCAAGACTCATTGAAAGACAACCTTTTAGCTAAAGTGGCAATAGCTCTGAAGCAACCAATTTATAATTTAAAATTCTATTTAAAAAAAAGAAAAAGTGAAAGATCCTCAAAAAGGTTTGATTCTTAAACAGAAAAGGTAGCTTTAAAATAAGCGTACCACTTGAAAAGTACCTGTTGTCTACATCGACATAAACCAGTAATATCACAGGAGCAAGATCATTGGCTTAGTCCAATATATTCTGCCTTCTGCCTCACGAGGCAGGTACACTTTAAGCAGTGTAAAACAAAATAAGGTATCTAGATGAAGACCAGTGCCAAAAAGGCATTAAAAAACAAAACAAAAAAACAGCAACATAAGCCATAGCGGACAAGTCAAATAAGAAAAAAAAAAAAAAAAAATGTAATGAGACACTTAACTTACATGTAATAGAAGATATGTACAAAATTTAAAAACCTGAACCTCAAACATAAAAATGATGCTATTTTTGTTTCTTTACTTAAACAGAATTAAATAAAATATTCATATTTGATGCATGGAGTTGCAGGATATGAAAATGATTGTTTAAATGCCATGTATATTTTGCAAGGTTTTTTTTTTTTTGTTTTTTGTTTTTTGGGTTACGTTAGGACCATAAATAGTCTCTATAAATACATTAGCTTCTTCATTGAAGAGAACAGCTATGGTCTCTTGTCGATGAAGAGGCTACAGGTAAGAAAACATATACATATATATTTACATACAACAGTGACGACTAACAGTGGGTCTTCAGTTGGTATCGGAACACTAAATCTATCTGATCTTGTCCAAATCACAGATGTCAGTGGTCGTTTAAAGAACACCAACCAAAACTTTTTCATTTAGTGGGGAGTGCGATTATGGCATCTGATGTGTGAAGTTAACCTATGAAGCTTTATTGTGAAACCCTGCAAACATAGTATTCCTCCATCAACTCCAACCCATTGTCTACATTTGTCTCTAGGTTGTACAAACAAGTGCTCTTGATAGGATCAGTTGTAAGTTAAGTAAACATGTGTCCAAAGCCATGGGCATTCAAATATTTCTATATCTATAATAAGCAGTAAATTAGCTTTAAAACAAGCCATCATGGGCCTCTGTAGCTGTAGACTCTTTGAAGAAAGTCACCCTTGAAGTTCATAATAGAAATCTTAAGCCCCCGCACACACAGGCCGAATATCAGCCAAAATCACCAGGTACAGTAAATACCGGCCGACATTCGTTTTGTGTGTACAGGTCCTTGTCTGACAGAAGCCGATCTCACGACCAACTTCTGTCGAACGAGCATGTTGGAAAACCAGCAGCCGATCAACATCTGAACAGCGCTCTCAGCCAATGGCTGCGAGTGCTGACCAGTGTGTTCTGACAGAGGGATCCCCTGTCAGAACACAATAGCTCAGCAGGGAGATCGGTGTACTAACATCACATCTTTCGTACAGTACCTCCTCAATTTTTTAGTTCAGCCTGCTGGGCTGAATGGAAAAAGAGTAAGGACCTGTTAACACTTGCTTCAAAACATGGCATTGTACACGCTTTTTTAAAACACTGAATGCCATTTAGAGCCTGTCACTAAATAGAATGTTTAGCTTACAGTCCTGTTCACATGTTTTGTTTGCTTTGCTTCAAAAATTATACCCTATGTCGCTTTAGTGGTGCTTCAATGTGGCTTCAAAGCCTCCATAGAAGTCTATGGCAAAGCTTGAAGCACCTCAAGTGTTTGAGAGGCTTTTATTCAGCTTTAGCTTTGCTTTGTTATGTAGGTATTGCAGGTATGAGATATCAGCACACACACAGGGCATCTGCCAAGCTTCAAAAAAGCACCACCAAAGCATCAAAAACACATCAAGTAGCATGCTGAAGTGTAACGAGCCCTTACCATGTGTACCGCCTTTAGCTCATCTCCCCTTGTATCCACTTGCCCACAGCTATTTGACAGTGTGCCAGCCTTCTAATGTAAACCACCAGCAGGTGTTCACTCTAAGATTATCCTACATAGATAGTAACCCAATTTCTCAGTATCTGTTGTGAACTTTAAAATGAATTGTTCCAAAGTGCCTGCAGCTAGTGATAGCTTGTTTTTTTTTAAAGCTTACTTTTATATTGTTAGGAATAGTAAGAATCTTGGACACGAGTTCACTTTAACATAGGTATTACACAGTGGCAAATATTTTACAGCACTGTTTTATGACTTTACACATCAGTGGCGCTGATCACTCTCCACACAAAATAACGTTGATTTGGGAGGAGTTCTCTTAATACCAGCTGGAGGGTCACAGGATCACTGCTCCTCAACTACACTTAACAAAAACTGGGTATACTAGACAATGACTTAATAGAGAGCACTATCCACATACACAGTTTGTATTGCAGGCAAGGTAGAGGCATTTTTTAAAGCTTTTGCACAGACTTCATATAATCAAAAAAAAAAAAAAAAAAGTTGGCCTTTACAAGGTTTGACATGCTGAAATAAAAACAAAATCAGTTTATGTATAAAAAAAGAAAAGTTCTCTTAAAAAAATTCCAGCCATTGACCAAAAATATATATATATATCATTTTTTGTAACTGGAAGAGTATGATTAAAATACACCAGTATGATCAGGTTAGAGCCCGATTATACCTTAGGAAAAACAAATATTTGGTAACAAAAGTGTACTATATGCCGTGATATAAAAAGGTATGGTGAATGTACCTTTTACTAAAGCTTATACAAGGCTGTTGGTCCATAAAATCTGTGTTACGCTCATGCAGTCTAGTTTGCTGAAGGTTTTCACCCCCAAAAACCACATTTTCTATTTGTGCCCATTTTTTTTCTTAAAAAAATATGGCTAAAACAGATATACAGTGGTGTTATTAGACCTATTGTATATGTTTTTATTCCATGTCATTATTGTGGCTTAAAATTTTGCTCGGCACTTGCAGTTCAAAAAGGTTCAGGTGATACGAACGATTATGGAGAAAGATCTTTTTCCCATAAAAGCACAAAAGAAAAACCTAAAAAGAAACAGCCAAAAAAAAAAAAAAAGAAATAAAATATTAATTATACATGTCCTTTCATGTAAAAACTAAAAGTCAGCTGAAGTCCAGATACAAAAGTTTGTGGTTAGGACACTACTGCTGCAGTGGATGATGTGACATTGCTGGAATTTGTGCTGACGTTTGTGTAACTTCCCTCGCTGTTCGTGCTGGAATCGTTTGAGGCCAGGAGGCTAGAGTTGGCTCGCAGAATGGCACCTGCTGCGCTACAATGTGGCCGAGGACCAGGCTCTGGGGTGTAGGTGAAGGTAAGGCTGGTGGAATAGATGATGCCATCATTCCGGACCAATGTAACTGGCACTTGCACTGGCTGGCGTACCCATCTCCAGCCCTCTCGGAAAGCGGAAATGTCAGGGACAACGCATAACATGCTTTCTGCACACCTGGGTGGAAAAGTCATAAATTGATGCAGGTTTAGAATAATGAAGATGGAAGCTCCAGAGCAAAACATTTATATAAAAAGAAAAATACCTAAAGGCAGAAACAGGCACATGACTGTATTATGTTAATGTAAAAGATTTGCTTTATTAAATAAAAAGGCAAGGGGTAACAAATTATGAAAATTATATATCAAACTTGGGCAACTTGCAGCCTCCAGCTGCTGTGGAAGCATAATTATCAAGCACATAGCCCTGCATGTTGCCTGTGACATGCTAGAAGCAAAACAAAAACGAGACAAAATAGAAGTATAACTAAAATTATATAAATACCTGTACATGGTTTCTGCCTCCACGTCCCCAAACCAAACACGCAAATTTGGAGTGAAGTTCTGCCCTGTAAGTTCCAACATTGCTACATCTCCACCACCATTCAGCTATTGGGGGAAAAAAATAAATATTTTCTCAACACATACTCTTCATTCCTAATGTCTGCCTTATAGTGTGCAGGTTATATTTCAAACAAACTTTTTTTAGAGCTAGAGAAGAAGTAACGAGACACTTCACTGTCGGAAAAGAAAGGGTATGCTCTGACCAGAGATTTCCTTTAAGTCTGACGGGGGTAGGATCAACAATGGCAATCCCAAGATTTCTGTATTGACAGGTTCCTTTTAAATATTATTCTGTAAAACCTATTTGGGCCCCTTCACGCCAATGTGCATGTAGTAACGCACATTTTCACAGCTGCTTATGAAAATGTATGTGCATTTATAATGAATGTTAATTTGTGATTTGGTTTATTCTAAAGCCCCTTTCAAAATGGCACTTTCCTCCAGCGAATATGCCTGCTCAGCAGGGGAATCTTTCCGCTGATCCCCGCTGAGCAGGTGGATGACAAGTCTGTGTGCGATTCGCTTAAGCAGAGTAGACACGGACACAGCCTGCTCTCCTCTATAGGAGGTTGGATGGAAACAGACCGTCTGTTTTTAGCAGATAGGATCAGATGTCGGCGGGTGTCAACGCGTCATTTGACACCTGCCGCCATATAGAGGGCAATGGATGGTCCGAATGGGTTTGACTAAAAAACTGACAGGCGGACTCAAACTCAAAACCTAAGAAAATAGTATTTAAAAATATAGGGATTTACCATTAAGCAAATACTCTACAAATCACCAACAGTGCAAAATATATGTAGGTTTGTGCTTCTACCATTTGCTTACCAAGCATTGTAGTGTAGAGTAGGGAAGGATTAGAACCTCTGTCAGATTTTTAATGCTGTCTGTTCCCCCCACTGGGGTTATTCACCCTTTGTCATGGTGACAAATAAATATTTTACAGTTACTACAAAGACAGATAGAAGTGAGATCTTCCAATAGGGACATTTGTCCTGGTGACATCTAAAAGGGGAATTTACTTCAGTTTTTAACAGATTTCCTTGAACTTCATCTCCTGTTCCGAAGACGCAAGATAAACAAATCCCTTGAACAGGGCACAGACAGCAAAAAATAAAATGACAGAGGTTCTGAAACCTTCTCTGATCTATCCAAAAATTGCATAAATTGTGACATTATATACACAATACACAAATATGCTACATGTACAATGTTTTAAAAATCCCCTGAGCAGCAGTGCATGATCCACATTGTAACTATTGGAAATTCTAATTGAAATACAGTTGCATGCAATTACATTCTATATACACAGGCTTCAAGATAATTCTTGGAATGGGGGTTGAAGGGCAAGCTGAACTGCTCATTGGAAGCCCACATTAAAGCTAGATTATCCCACGGTTTACAACTATAGCTGTGCCCCTTGGAGAGTTTCAATCACTTTCTGTCCTGGTGAAGCAACAGGTGGTGAAGGAAAACCTTTCCAACATGAAAACCTACAGCAAAAAAAAACCCTGACAGGTTCTGAACTATCACACTCCCATTCTATAATTAAACTATCCCACTCCATCTAAAGAAAAGAAAAAAATACAAAAAGTTCTGGCTGGAATTTCACTTATTACACATTGTGAGGCATTAATGTGCATTGTTACGTGCATTGCTTTAGAACAGCCTACACAGTTAAAATCTCAATCGAACAAATCAAGGTCTATGTACCATTCCCATTCAATTTTCCATTAAATTATTGCAACAGAAAAGATTCCCCCCTAAGACTCGGTTCACACAGGGGCAACTTGTCAGGCGACTTAGCCGCCTGACAAGTCGCGTTCCGTTATGTACTATGGAACTGTTCTAATAGGAACAGTTCAAGTCGCTCTGACTTAGAAAAAGGTTGCTGTAGTACTTCGGGACGACTTCAGGGCGACTTGGATTGACTTCTATACAGAAGTCATTTTGTATGCCGCCGCTGAAGTCGTATGCAGGTCGCCTAAGGCAGACACGCTGTAAGTCGTGCTGCCCCTGTGTGAACCGGCTCTAAGAGACAACAGACAGACAGAATGATACACTGTTTTGGAAAAAAGATGGGGAAAAAAAAAAAAAACACAAGTTGGCCTTACTATTGATTTAAGCACACGTAACAGAAGTCTAAACATAGGCTACAATACCTGCAGGCTCTCCACAACAGGTACAGGAGTCACAGGTGCATGGACTGGTCCCATGCCTTCATAGAAAGTGTATTCTGCTTTATCCGTACTAATGATTGTCCATGATGCGCCATCATTGATCATTTCTTTGTTTGGCTCTTTGGGGCATGGAGTGGCCTTTAAGTAAAAAAACAAGAAAAAAATAAAAAAATAAAAAAAATAAAAAGACTATTAAATTAAAAATGAAGCTTAAAGAGGGAGTCCACCTACATCAACTTAAAAAAAAAAAAATATTGACTAATAAGGGACTGATACGCATAGCTGACATGTGTGACCACAAAGGTATTATACCGAAACAAGCACTAATAGAAAAGTACCAGCTACCTCACACCGAGTTCTATCGTTACCTCCAGATAGTTCATTTTTTGCATACTCTACAACGTAAAACTGACATCCTATCTTCCACTCCAATGGAATATTTATGCAAGTCTTACGATAAACATAAAGGCCACATATCATTAATTTATAGCATTTTGATTTCCAAAACGGAGAAATTACCCTATATGCTGAGGTGGGAAGGGGACATGGAGGCGACGATGGATACTGACAAATGGTATAAAATGGCGCAGCTAGCCTCAAAAGGTTATATTAATACCTCTCTGATAGAAGCAAACTATAAGGTCCTATTAAGGTGGTACATGGTCCCGGCGAGAATCGCAACATATATCGCTGGTGCCTCTCCTATGTGCTTCAGAGGATGCGGCAAAGGAGGTACAATATACCATACTTGGTGGACCTGCCCTAAGGTCAAACGATTTTGAATACACATTTACAACTTTATATACTCACTGACCCAGGTTAACCTTCCCAAATCTCCACAACAAGCATTACTAGGAGATCAAGTAGACGGAATACCTGGTCATACCAGGAAGCTCATATCTTTTATTTTTACAGCATCCAGAATAGCGGTAGCAGGATCCTGGAGAAAGCCCCTGATCCCTTTTGAAAGGGTGAAAGCAAAATTGACGTGGATCATGATTAATGAACGCCTCTCGGCAACTCTCTTAGATAAACAGGGAGCTTTTGACAGGATTTGGGAACCATGGTTGTCCTACTTATCTACAGGCTTTGATAATTAACGGATCCCTAGGGGTGCACTCAACCCAAACTTTTCTCTGGCCCTCCTTTTTTCTTTCACTTTCCTTTTCATTATTCCTATTCTTCTTCTTTTTCTTCCCCCCATCTCTAATACACCTTGCGGGATTTCCTACCCAAAATGGTTGTCATCGTACCAGATACGATAATTTTTGAAATGCGAGTGATAAGAGGGGAGGGGTGGGGGCCCCCCCGTCCACAGTAGAGTCCCCAATTGGGGTGGGCGGTCGGGTCCCGGCGGAGCACCCCCTTTCCACACAAAATTGAGAAGAGGGAAATAAACGTTTGGTTTGATATATAATTATAATAAGCAAAACATGTATCCAAATGTACAGTGCTTGGTACTTTATTTAGACACATATGCAGGTGGGTGACGTCTGACGGACCTAATACAGGCGGGCAGACGCGCTTACCTTATATTGTGAAAAGAAACAAAGCATTATATGATATGTTCATAGGATCCCCGCAGGACATATAGGCTGAGATATGCCTCTCTCCCCCCTATTCCTTTCCCTTTTTCTTTTATTACCATATAATTTTATAATGTATGAGTCGTGCATTATGTAAATGTTATTTTATAATTTTTCAATAAAAATCATTGAAAAGAAAAAAAAAAATATTAAAAGCCAGCAGCTACAAATACTGCAGCTGCTAACTTAATAAATGGCCACTTACCTGTCCCAGGGTCCAGCGATGTAGGCAGCCGACACCGATAACCCGCTCGATTCTCGGCAGCTGCCGCCGCCATCCTAGGTGGGAGAATCAGGAAGTGAAGCGTTGCGGCTTCACTTCCCGGTTCCCTACTGCGCATGTCGCGCTGTGCATCATAACTGGTCCCCGCTATCTCCTGGGACCTGTGTGTTTCCCAGGAGACAGCGCGGAGGGACAGGAAGAGGCATAGACTCCCTTGGGGGTCTATGCCGGAATTGGATGCAAATACCTGTCTTAGACAGGTATCTGCACCCCCCTGAAAAGGTGCCAAATGTGACACCGGAGGGTTCCGAAAAGCGGAAGTTCCATTCTTATGTGGAACTCCGCTTTAAAGCGATTGTAAAAGGTAATTTTCTTTTGTAAAACAAACATGTTGTACTTACCTGCAATGTGCAATGATATTCCACCTCTCTATTCATTCCTCTTCCGTGTGTGCCACCATAGCAAGTCACTTGCTATGGGGGCACACAGGCAGGCTCCCTCCCGGACAGTGGGAAAGGGGGAGTCAAACAAGTGGGACATTAACGTTAATGTAGAGAATGCATTAAGTTAAAAAAGTCCTGCCTTTAGAACCGCTTAAAAAAAAAAAAAAAAAAAAAAAAGTGCAGGAATCAAAACATATATACATACTCACCTAGATTGTTGAAGCATCGATCTGATGCTGCAGCTGTTGGCTCTATACAGAGAAAAGAGCGATTAAAGATCGCTGATCACTCAGTTCTTGGGTCCGCTCTAAGCACAGAATGGTGATTGTCAGTCACCGCTCTGCCCCTCCTGCACTCATTAAAGCACCGAACTGTGGAGGGTGCAGGAGTGGCTGGCTGGCACAGGCAGGTTGGAAGTAATGAACCAGGGAGGGGGGACCTACGGGCTACCTTGTAGTCCCTATAAACCGAAAGGATGCAAGCTATTTAAGTGTCCACAAAGGCTAACAGACCCTACCACTTACTCCACCCAGACTTGAAGTTTGTTGTGAAATAAAGAAAAGGACTTTTCTTGATCTCAATTGAAGGATGGGTCTCCCCAGAGTGAGCTCTAGTATTCTTTTGCGGAGGAAAAATAATACTCTTGCTGATGGTGTTATGCTTATTAAGGCCATCTAAGGCAGCCCAGAAGAGGCATTGTTGATCGAAGGTGATGCAGAGCAAACAGAGCATGTGGGCTTTACAGCCCAACACTTAAGCCAGAGTCCAAATGATGAATGATAGGAGATTTCTATGGGAGATGAGGCAGAAAACCTACAACAGTCCATCTACACTAGAGCTCAAGGCTACAGGCATGAGTTTTTAACTCTCTACAACGAGGTGGTCATGTGCAATATTGATTAAATCTGTTCTTATAACCTTAGAGTCTGAAAAACTATGGTCAGGAAAAGTTGCAATTCAGGATCTGCCAGGGATAACAGCTCTAGAAAGGGCCTCCAGCTGTTTGTTAGTGGGGTTCCCAATAATGAGAGTACCTCCTCCACTGGAATGGTAAATGCTTAGTTAAGCTGGGATGCTGCCAGAACCACAGAATCAGCAATCATTAGTTCTATCTGGCTCATAAAGTCCTGCACGACTGCAGTGAAATATTCCCTGGATAGAGTGCAGAAAATGGGCATTCCCAAAAGAGCTAGGGCAAACTGATGATGGTATAGACTCTAGAAAATGGCAAAATTCCAGGCCGACAGTGTCAGGAATCTCATGAACAGTTTGCGGGGTGTGGGACAGAGGCACCCAGTACAGTAGAACTACCCTCCCCCACCTCTACAGTAAGACATGTTGCACTGCAAGGCAGAAGGAAATATAGCTCAGGGTATGAGGCAAGGTTTCAGATATTACCACAGCTGAGTGCAGGTGTAGGGTTAGGTGAGTGAAGATGACCAAGAAGCAGTAGTATTCGACTAAGGATTGGAGTTCCACGTGGCTCTTGCAAGGCGCTGCACCAGCGGGAAAGTACTTCCTCAATGTTGAATGCTTGAAAAAGAATATAAAGCTCTTGGAACACTCAATGTCGTCAGAGTTTCGGGTGCGCAGTCCGAATAATAAAAGAGAGAGACTGTCACAGCTCAGGACCTGAAAAGTGCTCTGCAGCTAACTTTTATCAGTACACTTAGGTCTGAAAAGAAACAAAATGCAGAACTCAGTGCCCTGTAAAGTCTGTGTCCACAACAAGCTCCAGATATAGTACTCCAAAGTCAAGCTGAGAAAAGGCTGGCCTGAATAGCTGCATACTCTGTGCAGCAGCAATGTAGCAGAAATCTTGATTGAAAAGAAAAAATAACTAGCAAAAAAAGGGTTAGACTTTTTTCAGGAAAGATAAGGTGTCCATCCTCCTAGTACACTAGCAATAAGTAAGGCTCGTTAGGAGTAGGAGGGGCTATCCTGGGCTCTCCTAGTTTGTCAATGTGCAGTCCTCCTGTAGGCGACAGTATTCGACTTCCTGTGTTCCTCAAATGGACAAAAGGAATGAAGGATTTGTCTCACTCAGAGGGCATAAAGAAGTTGTTTCTTTGAGGTTTGTGCAAATAACAACTTAATTGGTACTTGTTTAGATTGCCAAAAGAGCTTTTAGATGTAGTTTCAATTATGCTTTAATTTGGTTCAAGCTTTATTACATTTCATAGAGAATGCTACTGCAATGGAAATGTCATACCCACTGGCTGTCTATTTGGGCTGTGAAGATGGACTGGTTACAAACAGGTCTTTAATCATTTGATACCATGCCTCTCCCGCAAATTGTCAGTAAGAAGGGTGATATTAGGTGCTAAATGGTAGAAAACATCACATGGGCAACATGCACAATTTCATTGGCGGACCTTCCTCAAAAATTGTATAGGGTGGTCCTGGAAGCTTGCATTTTTAATGACTTATGTTAGCCAATAAAAGATATCACTTAAACTTCAAACATTCTTCATTGACTGATGGCTTCAACAGTACAAGACTATTGAATGACCTTAAAAAAATAAAAAATAGTTTAGCAGCCAGTATACTGGTTTGAAAACTCACAGAGGCCATACATGTAACAAAAATTGACGAATCGTAGACTTCATTGTTTAAAAGGGATTGCTTAAAACAACCAAGAAAATGCTGATTTGGTTAAATTTGATCCTTTTCTGCCAAGTTCGACAGATTACGTTTCTATAAAAATGAGATTGTGGTTTGAATTACTAATTAAGTGCAACCAATTTCTATAAAATACTTTTTTTTTTTTTAAATATTTGCTCTATTTAATGATCATATCAGGTATAATTAGTATTATTAGACAATCAAAATGAAAAGAGATTACAGTTGAAATAAACATCCTAGTTGCTTGTTTGTGAAGCAGACATTTTAATCTACCATAAACTAAATAAAGTAACGCCCACCCAAACATCCTTGTGGTACGCCAAAGTCAGAAAAATATCAGTATGAATAAAACTCACTTGAAACTGGATTATTCGTTCCTGAGAAAGGCACAAGTACATTCTCTCTGTATCCTTCAGGTAGAATGCACATTTATGGAGCTGGGAAACTGGATCATCTGCATCTAACAATGCTGTCTGTTTATCCACCTTCCTGATGATCTGAAAATGAACACAAAGAACTTACAGTCTAAACCATTCAGAGATCTGATTTGCAAATTTGTTTTTCTCATCAGATAAAGCTTAGAGTAAAAGTCACAGCTTTGATTTCCAAATTGTCAAGTTGATTTAAATTGTCAGTATTATCAAGATGCAATGGATTTACTAAAATTAGGGAGTGCAAAATCCAGTGCAGCTGTGCATGGTAGCCTATTAGCTTCGTCAACTTAAAGGGTCCTTTCACACTGGGGCGGTTTGCAGGCGCTATTGCGCTAATAATAGCGCCTGCAAACCAACCCGAAAGTGCCGCTGCTTTCAATCCAGTGTGAAAGCCCCGAGGGCTTTCACACTGGAGCGATGCGCTGGCAGGACGGTAAAAAAAGTCCTGCCAGCAGCATCTTCGGAGCGGTGAAGGAGCGGAGTGTATACCGCTCCTTTACCGCTGCTTCCCATTGAAATCAATGGGACGGCACGGCTATACCGCCGGCAAAGCGCCTCTGCAGAGGCGCTTTGCGGTGGTTTTTAACCATTTCTCGGCCACTAGCGGGGGGTAAAACCGCCCCGCTAGCGGCCGCATACCGACGGTAAAGCGCCGCTTACAATAGCGGCACTTTACCGCCTCCGCCCGCCCCAGTGTGAAAGGGCTCAAAGAGATATTAAAAAGAGAAGTACAGCCAAAATTCGTTTGGCTGTACTTCTGTGGATCACAGGAGTGCAGTTCATTTTGCATCCCTGTGACCCATTTTCAGCAGAGAGTGGGCTGAAGTCCGCTCTCCACCGACATCACAGAGTCAGTCCAGGCTTGGGCGTCATGACTAGAGAGTCGGGATCCACCCAGATCCCTGGACCAGCACCAGCGAGCTGCTGTGAGCCTGAGCCGGCCACTCCCGCCTCCTCCACTGCCCAGCGCTCCAGTGAGGAGGGGACAGAGCAGAGAGCTGCGAGAACCAAGCGAACGGCGGTGTTCGATCGCTTTGTCCTCAGTGTTAAGAGGCGCCAGGGGACCGATGCTGCATCCACCTAGATAAGTATGAATAAAAAATTTTAAAAAATAGGATTTTTTAAAACAGCTTACCTGTAAAATCCTTTTCTTTCGAAGGACATCACGGGACACAGAGCCACAGTAATTACTGATGGGTTATATAGGTATCACTGGTGATTGGACACTGGCACACCCTATCAGGAAGTTCAACCCCCTATATAATCCCTCTCCCTTGCAGGGATACCTCAGTTTTGTAGCCAAGCAATATAGTGTATTAGAAGAGGGGCGGGACCTCTGTGTCCCGTGATGTCCTTCGAAAGAAAAGGATTTTACAGGTAAGCTGTTTTAAAAAATCCTATTTTCTTTCTCGAACATCACGGGACACAGAGCCACAGTAATTACTGATGGGATGTCCCAGAGCAATGCTACCTGAGGGGGGGGGGGAACCACGACCAAGTAGGGTGCAATCAGACCTGAGGACCCTGTACTGCTGCCTGCAGCACACTACGCCCAAAGGCGATATCCTCATGCCTTCTCACATTCACCTGATAGAATCTGGTGAATGTATGAACTGAAGACCAGGTTGCGGCCTTGCAGATTTGAGCCATAGAGGCCCGGTGATGCACTGCCCAAGAAGCACCAATAGCCCTTGTGGAATGTGCCCTGATCTGAAACGGAGGAATCTTCTGTTTCAAACCGTAAGCATTAATGATCAACTGTCAAATCCATTTAGAAATGGTAGCTTTTGACGCTGCCTGTCCTCAATTGGGACCCTCTGGCAGCACAAACAAAACATACGTCTTGCGGATCTGAGTAGTTGCCCCTAGATAGGCCTTAACTGCTCTTACTACATCCAACGAATGTAGAGATCTCTCTTCCGGAGAACAGGGATCTGGAAAAAAGGAAGGTAGAACAATGTCTTGGTTTAAATGAAAATCAGAAACCACCTTCGGTAAAAAACTAGGATGAGGGCGTAGTACCACTCTATCCTTGTGTATAATCAAATAAGGCTCCTTACAGGAAAGAGCTGCTAATTCTGATACTCTTCTAGCAGAAGAGATGGCCACCAGAAAAATTAATTTCCTTGTCAACAAGACCAAAGGAATCTGACTTATTGGTTCAAAAGGCTGTTTCTGTAACACAGCCAGGACCAAATTCAAGTCCCAGGGGTTTAGGGGCGCTTTTACCGGAGGATTAATACGCATCACCCCCTGCATAAAGTTTCGGACCAAAGAATGCGAAGCAAGTGGCCGCTGAAATAATACTGATAAAGCAGAAACCTGGCCCTTGATGGTACTCAAGGCCAGCTTCATCTCTAATCCCATCTGTAGAAAATCAAGGATTCTACCTATGACATATTTCCTGGGATGCCAACCTCTGGATTCACACCAGGTTATATAAGCCTTCCAGACTCTATGATAAATCATCCTGGAAGCTGGCTTCCTTGCATTAATCAAGGTAGATATGACAGGACCTGAGAGCCCACGACTCTTCAGAACGTGGGTCTCAATAGCCAAACCGTCAAATTTAGCGTTTGTAAGGCAGGATGGAACACTGGACCTTGAGATAACAGGTCTGGGCGTACCGGTAGGGTCCACGGGGAACCCACAGTCATCCTTACTATTTCTGCATACCAAGTCCTTCTGGGCCAAGCGGGGGCCACCAGAAGTACCGACTTCCTTTCCTGCCTGATTCTGCGAAGGAGTCGTGGTAGTAGCAGAATAGGCGGGAATGCGTAAATCAGTGAGAACCGATGCCACGGAATCACCAACGCATCCGTCCCGTATGCAAGAGGATCTTTTGTCCTTGCCACAAATCTGTCTATCTTTTTGTTGAATCGGGATGCAAAGAGATCTACATCTGGAACCCCCCATCTTTGGCATATGGCCCAAAAGACGTCGGGATGCAGAGACCATTCCCCTGGAAGTAACTGCTGGCGACTTAGATAGTCCGCCTGCCAATTCTCTATTCCCGGGATGAAAACTGCCGATATGCATGGTACATGCATCTCTGCCCAGACTAAGATCTGGTTCACCTCTTTTTGAGCAGCTCGGCTCCGGGTGCCTCCCTGATGATTGACATAAGCCACTGCTGTGGCATTGTCGGACTGGATCCTGACCGGACAACCCTGTAGCCTGATAGTCCAGGCTTTTAGAGCTAGATGTATCGCCCGGATCTCCAGAATGTTGATGGGTAAGGTCCTCTCTGTCTTGGACCATACCCCTTGGACCGCAGCCTGTTCCAGAACTGCTCCCCAACCTGACAGACTGGCATCTGTTGTTACCACCGTCCAGGTAACCGGTAGAAAGGATTTCCCCTTCTGCAGGTTTTCGGGTATGAGCCACCAATTGAGGCTCTGACGCACCGCATGCGACAGGTGCATCGGAAAGTCTAATGCCTGAACCTTCTTGTTCCAGGTCGACAGAATACTGTGTTGCAGCATTCTTGAGTGAAACGGAGCATAGGGAACTGCTTCGAATGAAGACACCATCTTCCCTAGTAGCCTCATACAAAGGCGGACTGAGGGACCCTTCTTGGTCCTTACTGTCAGAATCAGCTCTCTCAAAGCAGTGATCTTTGCCTGGGGTAGAAATATTTTCTCCTGGCTTGTATCTATAATCAGACCTAAATACTCCAGTCTTCTTACTGGTTTTAGGAAAGACTTTTCTAAGTTGAGGATCCAACCCAGGTGTTCTAGATACCTGACCGTGGTCCTCAAGTTTCCATTCAAAGAGGCTACCGACCGGTCTATCAAGAGCAGGTCGTCTAAGTATGCTATGACAGCTATACCCTGAGCCCTTAATCTGGCCAGAGGAGGAGCCAAGATCTTTGTGAACACTCGAGGTGCAGTGGCTATCCCGAAAGGCAGAGCCACAAACTGGAAATGGCGCCCTCCTACCTCGAAGCGCAGAAACTTCTGATGAGCAGGAAAAATGGGCACATGCAGATATGCATCTCTGATGTCTATTGATGCCAGAAATTCTCCTCCCTGCAGGGTGGGAACTACTGTTCGAATTGATTCCATGCGGAAGGATTGAATCCTTAGGAATCGGTTCAGATCCCTTAAGTCCAAAATGGGCCTGACATCCCCATTTGGCTTTTGGACCGTAAAAAGGTTGGAATAGAAGCCCAATCCCTGGTCCTTTGCGGGAACTATCATAATGACCTCCTGCGACAAAAGTCGCTCTAACGCTAGAAGGAGCGACTGCTTCTTCTCTGGGTCTCTGGGAACATTTGATCTGAGGAACCGAGGAGAAGGGAATTCCTGAAACTCCAGCTTGTACCCTAAGGTTACCGTGGAGACTACCCATCTGTCCTGGAAGTCCTCGTGCCAGAGCTCTGAGAACTGTCGCAGTCTTCCCCCCACTCGAGTGAGCCGGGGCGCCCCCTCATACAGAGGTCTTAGTGTTTTGCCTAGTAGGCTTCTTTCCCCAGGACTTCTTTTGTCCCTGGGGTTGACTCTTGTCTCTGGACCCCGATGGAGGCGGCCGTCGAGACTGCCTGGAGGCTGAAGCCCCCGGCGCTGGGGAAAGAGTCCGTTTGAAAGAGGGACGCTTACTCTTCTTCTTGACAGGTAAGAGAGTGCTTTTCCCACAAGAGATTCTCTTGATATAGTTATCCAAGACCTCTCCAAACAACCTTGCACCACGAAATGGAAACCCAGCCAGTAGCTTCTTACATGGTGCTTCGGCTGACCAATTTTTCAACCATAGGATTCTACGTATATGCACCAACCCCAGTGAAAGACGGGAGGTTTGCACGATAGAATCTCTAATGGCGTCAACCACAAAGCATAAGGCCGCTGGAAGGTTAGCAAACCCCTGGGCCTGCTGTTCAGGTAATACTTTGATGACCTGCTTAACATGGTCTCTTAAGTATTGACAGACTCCAATCGCTGCTACTGCAGGTTGGGCCACTGATCCTGCTAAGGAGAAAACATCCTTCAATAGGGATTCCATCCTTTTATCTACAGGATCCCTGAGCATCTGAGCATTGTCTACAGGACAAGTCAGGCTATTATTTACGGAGGAAATGGCGGCATCAATAGCCGGTATTCCCCACATTTTAATAAACTTTTCTTCCATCGGATAAAGTGTTGAAAACTTTCTCGGCGGAAAAAAACGTCTGTCTGGGTGATCCCACTCAGAATAAATAAGCTTTTCAAGTAAAGTATGAGCAGGAAAAGCATGTGCTGCTTGGAAAGGTTTCAGTGACCCCAAAGCAGAAGAGGATTCTTTAGCAGTTTCAGGTATGGGCAACTTAAATGTGGAGCGGACCAATCCAGTGAGGATCTGCACTAAGACTTTCTCCTCTTGGGAAGTCGCAGAGGGTCCCTCTCCACCTGAATCCTCCGAAGAGGAATCATCCATCCCATCCCGATCCTCTGAAAGGGATTCATCTCCTTTATCCCAGAGCTCCTCTGTCTGAGGGTCTTGGGGAACAGAGGAAAGCCTAGTGCGTTTTCTTCCACTGAGTGAAGACGTAATCACGGCCATTAATCTTTCCTCTAGACCATTAATGGTTGAGGAAAAAACCTCTTGTGTAATATATACAGGGGCTGAAGTGCCAGAAGCAGGTGTAGCCCCTGACCCCGATGGCTCTCCCTGGCTAGCCGTCCCTGGCCCATCTTTAGGGGGGGAGGATGCTGCCGACAGGGGGCCCTCAGAACCTAAACGAGATCCCCTAGTGTCTCTGGTTCCTGGGGTGCTTGAACCTCTTCTACCCATAGTGCAAAGCAACAAGGTGTGAGGTATACAAATGAACACTGCCCGCTGAGCGATGTAGTCTGGCTAAAAGCCTTGCTACCCAATGCTCAGTCTGGTGTTACTTCAGTAAATGCTGCCTAGGAGAATGCCTGTGTCCCACCTTACACAGAGTGCCTCTAATAGCCTGCAGCTGGCCTGAGTGGGAGTCTAAGCACCTGTGCCGACGTCCCGCCCCCTCCTCTACCGCCCCCCCCTCGAGTTTTGAAAAAAACGAGCGCTTCCCGCACTGCCGACTCTCCTGTCATGCTTCTGGAGAAAAGGCTGGGGATGGGGGGGGGGGGGGGGAGGAGGGAGACTGGTAACAAGATCTGCCTGAACGGCTATCTTCAGAGATGGTGGCCATTAGGCCGCAGAGCCCGGGTGGTATAACCACTTTCTAGACCCCTGTGGCCCCTCTCTAGCCTGGGGGGGGGAACATTCAAACATGAGAAATCCCCCTTTCCACCTTACCTGCTTGCAGCCTGCTTTGAGATGCTGGGACATAATCAGCACTGAACACCTGAGACAGTCAGTCAGCATGTGTAGGTTTGTGCTCTTGGCAGCCCCCGGTGGTCACAATAGGCATAGCATGCATTTACCTTAAAGGAGAAAAACCACTAGAACTCAAAAATTCTGTGGAATCTCCTCTTACCTTATCCAGCCACAGGGTGCTGTTTACACAGACCCAATCTTCACCTCTCACGGTGGGCTCCGTTTGAAAAAACCGTCAGAGACTGGGGCCCCCATCAGTAGGGGGATCCAACAGTTCTGGGACCGTAAAGCACCTCGCCAGAAATTAGGAAGTTTAAAGCCATTTTCTGATCTGCGGGGTCCAGCTCTCTAAAAAGAGAAGCATTACGGGTAAAACCTCGTTTCTTCGGACACGAGGCCCGGGTACCATTCAATTCGGCCATGAAAAGACACTTTGAATGGATCCGGTTCGCCTGGCTTGCCCCAGTATAGGATCTTAGGATATTCCCTTTGGAGCTCAGCACAGGACATCTTTACACGTCCATCACCTAAGACACTGGCGTAAAAACTGAGGTATCCCTGCAAGGGGGAGGGATTATATAGGGGGTTGAACTTCCTGATAGGGTGTGCCAGTGTCCAATCACCAGTGATACCTATATAACCCATCAGTAATTACTGTGGCTCGGTGTCCCGTGATGTTCGAGAAAGAAATACCCATTCTTCTCTTTTAAATTTTAAAGTCTCTCTTTTTTTTTTGTTAAACATAACAATCATGTCATGTAGTGGTTTTGCACAGAGCAACTCAGATCCTCCTCTTCTCGGGTCCCTCTTCGGTGCTCCTGGCCCCTCCCTCCTGTTGAGTGCCCCCATAGCAAGCAGCCTGCTATGGGGGCGCCTGAGCCAAGCTGCAGCTCTGTGTCCACTCACACACTTAGCTGCGCCCCGGCCCCTTCTCTCTCCTCATTGACTCACTGACTGACAGCAGCAGCCAATGGTGCTTCGCTGCTGTCTCAGTCAATAAGGAGGGAGAGCCCTGGAGAGCGGAGTCTCTCATGCAACAACGCTGGATTGAGATGGGGCTCAGGTAAGTATTAGGGGGGCTGCTGCACCCAGGTTTTCATCTTAACCTTCCTGGCGTTAATTCTGAGTGTGGCTCTGAGTTCATTTTCAGTACCAAAAGCGGTAACCCAAAGCGTCACTCGGGATTACACTGTAGTGTTACTTACCTTGTCCCTGCAATCCCCGATGCCAGTGTTCCATCAGATTAGGCGACCTGTCATAGCCCGGAAGTGACGTTTCATCGCCGCCATCTTGCTACACCTCGCACTCGTCCACAGTACAGATACAGTTAGAAGGCGACAAGCACACATCCTATTACACCCACCGGAGTTTTGCATTTCATACTTATTTGTAACAATAAACTGAGCTTATATACTAAAATACAGTATTTAGAAAAACGCGACACTGTTTTGATGTTGACTTGATGCTGATCTCAGAGGTTTGCTGATCTGAAAGAACACCGCTGCTTTTATAATTCAACATCAAAACAGTCTGATGGGTTTGAAAATACTGTATTTCACTATATATGCTCCGTTTACTGGTAAACATAAGAGTGAAATGCAAAACTTGAGGTCAAAAGCCATTTTAGACCAGCTAGAAAACAGCAACAGTGAATTAGAATCACCTGCAGTATTGAGCAATAGTGATTCGTTTGGACAAATTTCAGTGTTTGTTTAATTACATTACTGATATTTATAATTAATGATTTCATGTTTCAAACTTTATCATACCCGGGATGTCTACTAGACTCTTGTTTGGACAGTTTTTTTTTTAAATAGTTTTTATTTGTTTTGATAGAAAGTAGTTTACAGGATCAGATAGTACAATTGCATCCATTTGCTTGGACAGATTTAAGTGAGTTGTTCCTAAGAATTACAGGCCTACAATTTAAAACTAAATTTCCATGCAAAACAATGTACAACTTTGACATTATCAGACCGCCAGGGAGGTTAATGCATTGAATACATTAACCTTCTGCCTTTACAACCACTTTAAGCTTTGATATAAAAATAAATAATAATAAAAAAAAAAAAAACTTAGAAGCTGACTGGTCTCTATGAAGAACTGCACCAGATTTTGTACTCTCCGGTTTTAGTAAATTAACCCCAAAGTGTTATCTGTGCTTAAAAACTAGTGAGGCTTCAACATCAGAAGGTGAAACTCTGGGCTACTTTTAAATGAAGTTTACCAATACGAAAGCCTTGCACTGAGAACTACTACTGAATTCTGAGCACTGAAGGCCATCTTATTGCACTTGTGTTCTGTATGCTACTAGCTTCATTATCTGTTACGCTTGGATGAGCAATGGAGCAGTAAAAAATGTTAATCCCTTCACGCCTTCCCAGTCCAATAAAAGGAAATAAACATTCTTATGCTTAAAAGAATTATAAATAACTCACCAGCCTTGGGAGTGCCATGCCAGTAACTGAACAAACAAGTTTCACTGTCTGTCCATAATGAATGTAACCATCCCGCACAGTGAACTCCTCTCCTTCTGACTCTTCATCGTCCACTAGAGGAATCATAAAAGCAAGAAATGCAAATGAGAGGGTACTGTTAGTGAAAGGTTATTAATCTATATTGATCACACATAAGGATATAGATTACCGATTTACATGTTAAACCATTTTATTTGCATTTATACAGCTTAAACATTCACTTAGGTCACCAATTCCTAGGAAACCAATAGGCTGAATGTTGGCTCAGCCTAAAACAGGACTGCCACCACTGGGGCACAAGAACATGACATACTGCAGTCTGATCCAAAATCTAAAACTGTTGATTTAGAGGCGGATTTCATATTTTGAAAAAAAATAAATGCTTGCCTGGAAAGCATTGCACCAGTGATCAGTAGATCATGGGTGCAATATCAGGCTCCTGAAGACTCTGAGTTTAACTGTCTGCCTATAACTCCCATATGGACAGTTACTGAAGAGTACAAAGAGCAATTAACTACAAGAGCACTCACCAGCACCCTCACAGTTTATTGAGAACTACAAGCCATCTGCCACGATGGCAGACAGTACTTGTAGTCCATTCATTCACAGATTGCTGTGAATAAAGTACATGGCAGCATGTGCAGAGCTTTGCACAGCCGTGCTATTTTTAAATTCTGATAGTTGTGCAGGGAGAATAACCCCTGCCCGCTGTCAGACAGAGGATAACGAGGGTGAAGGGGGACTGCTGGAGCAGGTTAACTTGTCACACCCTATATATAGGTGTAACATGCTCCCAAAAGGTAATCTTATTTAAAGCTTGAACTGAAAATAAAATGTACATTAGAGCAGGATTTCAAGCACCCCGCTTTCCTAAAGGGCATCAGTGAGGAAGTCAGGTCCTAAAGGAAATTTATTTTCTCAAAGAACTAAAAAAACTTTCTTAGGATAGAGTGGGGGGAGGGATTAGAACTGCTGGGTTTTACTGCTATCCAGGGAGCCATTTAAAGGTATTTGCCTCTCACTTACGGCAAGGACCATTTTACAAGACAGGAAATGAGGGAAATCTGCAAAAGGGGACAGACTGCAATGGGGAAAGAAAAAAAAAAAGCATTTTTATTTGTCTGATTTGTTGTTGGAGAGTTCCCCTCACTTCCTGTCTGGTGAAAAAGTTGTCACTGGTACAGTCAAGTAAGGAGAAACCCCTCTATCATAGCACCAAGTAGCTGTAAATAACTGATTCTTCCACAATCAAACAAAAATATAAGTGTATGTCCAAAAAAAAAAAAAGGTTTCCATGAAACAGTATAATATGCTGCATACTACAGTTGTCTACTGTAATGTGCCAGAAGGTCTGTGAAGCGACTGTAGAGTTTAGGGTTTTTTTTTATAACCTTTGGTTGAGAAAAGCAAGACAACACCAAAGCACATTGGAAACAACTCTCCTATGGGATAAAGCTGTTCAGATACCTTTCTGAGAATCTGTAAAAAGCTCCAAATGAAAATGAAGGCCAACACACCCCACCCCCAGTTTTACCATCCATTGAAAAAAACACACATGGTCTACTCACAAAAAGGTATGCTCCATGGCTTCTCAACCTTACTAAAGTATGTACCCCTTTAGAAAAGCTAGTGCTGGTCACCCCCCTGAGTACAACCATACTTAACAATTGACTTACAGAGATGGATGTAAAACGCGCCCCACTGCTGCGAACTTGCATGAAAGTTTCCACCCTCTACGTGCAAATACCTCGTACTCACAGTCTGTGAGCGCAGCCGGTTAAATAGCGCCACTTTTGTCCCTGATGCAATACATACTGAAACAGAGACAATATCCAGATTAGCAAAACATCCAGTGAGTGGTATGATAGTACCAAATAGTATACACAACATGCAGAATATTCTGAACTGGGATGCTGAACAAATCTATTTTACTGCCGATGGCTGATGTCACGTGACCATTTCCACTGAGGAAGAGCGCAGTGAGGCCCCTTTCACACATTTTGTCAGTTTTTCATCCATCGACCGATGAAAAACTGACATCAATGCATCTCTATGGAGAAATGGATGTAAAAGGATGATGATTCAGTTTACATCCGCGTCCGTCAACATTCATTTTTTGAAATGAATTAAAGCTCTATTTATCTTCCAATAAAAAAATAGATCTGAGGAAAACAGTTGTAAACTGACAATCTATTTTTGCATTGGTAGTGGATGCAAAAAGAAAAGAAAAGAAA
Source organism: Lithobates clamitans (assembly GCA_037952925.1). Classification (NCBI taxonomy): domain Eukaryota; kingdom Metazoa; phylum Chordata; class Amphibia; order Anura; family Ranidae; genus Lithobates; species Lithobates clamitans. The sequence continues at coordinate 2,860,805 of JBBGZY010000748.1, forward strand.
AAAAAAAAAAAACTGATGAAAAAACTGATGAGCAGCTTATGAAAAAAAACAGGTGAAAACTTCATCTGTTTTTTCTTTGAAAAACATGACTGAACTGATTAAATGAACGGTCTTGCATGTGTGAAAGGGGCCTTAGTGGTTTCACTGCCTAAAATGCTGGGTGAACCATTGGTTTTATTCAAAGCTATTGCAAATTTATAGAGGAAGTAAAGGTCATCTGCTTACATTAAGTACACCTATAAGGCAGGGGTAAGCAACATCGGCCCTCCAGCTGTGGTGAAACTACAAATCCCATCATGCCTCTGCCTCTAGGAGTCATGCCTGTGATGGTCAGGGTCTTGCAAGGTCTCATGGGACTTGTAGTTTCACCACAGCTGGAGGGCAGAGGTTGCCCACCTCTGCTATAAGGCTTACCTTATAGGTAATGAAAATATCTCCTAAACGTGTCCCTTCTGAGCTCTGCAGTAAACGCCGACTCCCGCACACATGCACGGGCGTGACAACGCGGCTCTGGCCACTCACAGTGCTGAAGTGCGCAAACCAGGAAGAAATTTCAGCCGGCTCAGCGGTGTGCGATGCATACTAGCTCATTGTGTCTTTGACATACGCTTTTTTTTTTTTAAGCAGGGTTTACTATCTCTTGAAGGGTGCTTTCACACTGGGGCGGTGCAGGCGTTAGCGGTAAAGCGTCACTACTTTTAGCGACGCTTTACTGCCGTTATTGTGGTGTTTTTCGAAAAAGTGCCTGTGTTGCAGCTCTGCCGAAACACTTTTCAGGCGCTTCAGCAAAGCAAGGATTAAAAGCACCTGTGTGTCGGCTCTGCCGAAGCGCTTTGCAGAAGCTTTGGCAGCTTTGCCCATTCAATTCATTGAGCAGGGCGTTTTGGGAGTGGTGTGTACGCTGCTCCTGCACCGCCCCAAAGATGCTGCTAGCAGGACTTTTTCCAGTCCTGCAAGCGCACTGCCCCAGTTCTCGGGCTTTCACACTGGGGAGGCATGAGAGGCACTTTTCAGGTGCTTTACAGGTGCTATTTTTGCGCTAAAACGCCTGAAAAGCGCCCCAGTGTGAAAGGGGTCTAAATGCAATATCTGTATGCAATTCCGACCAAGCATGGGAACAATTTTTTAGATGCTCATTTGTATCTTTTTTAGAAGTTTGTCCACCCTAAATCCTGTTAGGCTAAATGCAGTAGGTAAAACTCCATTCATCACAGGTCACCATAAGGAATCCAGCCCCTGCTATCTGACACTTCTAACACGTGCGGGACACACACACACACTGTGGTTTCTCCTGCCTGCTACAACACAGTAGCGATTTCAGGGTTGGTAGGGGCCATATATCCAACACAACTGTGATCCGCGTTTTATTTTTGAATGACAAGGTCATTTCAAAGAGATACAGCCAAGCTAGAATTCATGACCACGTTCTCCGCTCTCACCCCAAATTCTTACAGACTTTATTGCTTACATAACCTCCAATTAGTGTTCCCAAAAACTTGAAAAGCCACCAATGACATGTGCTCTGACACAAAGGAAACAGGAACAGTGCAAAGGAAAAAAACAGTGCAAAGGAAGGCCATTAGCATTCTCTCATGCTAAATACCTTGCCACTATCTAGTGAAAAATAAAGTTCCCAAGCAGAAAGGTGCACTAAAAGGTTACCAAAAATGAAAATATTGCTGTATATATAGCCTCATGCTACATAACCACACTCCATTTCATGCTGAATAAACTAAATAGAAAATAAAATTAAATAGAAAACCATATTTGGATAGATTTTTACTCCAAAAGCATTTTATTAAAGTAAATTTGATAAAAAAAAAAAAAAAAAAAAAATTAAAAACAAATCTATTTAAATCAAATAAATCAGATTTAAATAAAAAATTGAAATAAAAAAAAAATCATGATTTATATCCACCCTGGTAAGAAGCATCAAAAGCTCTATCATGTGAAAACATTGTCTCAATTACCCAAAAACGATTGGATAATTAAAAAAATGAAAAAAGTATAGCTCTCCTCAGTAATAGACTGCAGAAATACAGAGGATATCAAATTTTCAGATTCATTTCACACCCTGCTGCTTGCCTGACTTACATACTTGCTAAATCTGATTAGAAAATGTGAACATATACTTACGGTCTGCATTTTTCAGTGACTGCTTCTTTTTAGATGGCTTGGAGATGACCTTGATCCGTTTGCTTAGGAATACGCCAATGTCATCACTATTCCCATAAAACATTTTCACTGATAACATGAAGTGCTTTCTCTTGTCTGAGTCAGATATGTACAAGGTTTTGGCAGTGCAATAGTTCTGTGGATACAGAAAGTACAGCTTAAATAAACAGCTACCTCTTCACATGCAACCCTCTTGACAAACCTAAGGAAAGTGTTCAAACTGAACGTCTTCAGCCATTTTTTTTCCCCATTTCTGGTTTTAAAAGCCCGTTAAAGGGTAACTTCACTTTAGTGGAGAAAAAATAATAATAATAAAAAAAAATATATATATATATATATATATATATATATATATATATATATATATATATATATATATATATATATATATATATATATATATATATATATATATATATATATATAACACAGTATCTCACAAAAGTGAGTACACCCTTCACGTTTGTAAATATTTTATTATATCTTTTCATGTGACAACACTGAAGAAATGACACTTTGCTACAATGTAAAGTAGTGAGTGTACAGCTTGTATAACAGTGTACATTTTCTGTCCCCTCAAAATAACTCAACACACAGCCATTAATGTCTAAACCGCTGGCAACAAAAGTGAGTACACCCCTAAGTGAGAATGTCCAAATTGGATCCAAAGTGTCAATATTTTGTGTGGCCACCATTAATTTCCAGCACTGCCTTAACCCCCTTGGGCATGGAGTTCCCCAGAGCTTCACAGGTTGCCACTGGAGTCCTCTGCCACTCGTCCATGATGACATCACAGAGCTGGTGGACGTTAGAGACCTTGCGCTCCTCCACCTTCCATTTGAGGATGCCCCACAGATGCTCAATGGGGTTTAGGTCTGGAGACATGCTTGGCCAGTCCATCACCTTTACCCTCAGCTTCTTTAGCAAGGCAGTGATCATCTTGGAGGGGTGTTTGGGGTCATTATGTTGGAATACTGCCCTGTAGCCCAGTCTCTGAAGGATGGGGATCATGCTCTGCTTCAGTATGTCACAGTACATGTTGGCATTCATGGTTCCCTAAAACTGTAGCTCCCCAGTGACAGCAGCACTCCTGCAGCCCCAGACCATGACACTCCAACCACCATGTTTGACTGTAGGCAAGACACACTTGTACTCCTCACCTGGTTGCCGCAACACACGCTTGACACCATCTGAACCAAATAAGTTTATCTTCAGACCACAAGACATGCTTCCAGTAATCCAGGTCCTTAGTCTGCTGGTCTTCAGCAAACTGTTTCTTGAGCATCATCTTTAGAAGAGGCTTCCTTCTGGGACAACAGCCATGCAGACCAATTTGATGCAGTGTATGGTCTGAGCACTGACAGGCCGACTCCCCACCCCTTCAACCTCTGCAGCAATGCTGGCAGCTCTCATACGTCTATTTCCCAAGGACAACCTCTGGAAATGACGCTGAGCACTTGCACTCAACTTCTTTGGTCGATCATGGCGAGGCCTGTTCTGAGTGGAATCTGTCCTGGTAAACTGCTGTATGGTCTTGGCCAACATGCTGCAGCTCAGTTTCAGGGTCTTGGAAATCTTTTTATAGGCCATCTTTATGTAGAGCAACAATTCTTTATTTCAGATCCTCAGAGAGTTCTTTGCCATGAGGTGCCATGTTGAACTTCCAGTGACCAGTATGAGAGAGAGAGCAATAACACCAAATTTAACACACATGCTCCCCATTCACACCTGACACCTTGTAACACAAACAAGTCACAGCGAGCCATGAGCCCAATTTGGACATGTTACATAGTTACTTAGTAGGTGAGGTTGAAAAAAGACACAAGTCCAACCTATGTGTGTGATTACGTGTCAGTATTACGACACATAATTTAGGGGTGTACTCACTTTTGTTGCCAGCAGTTAACATTAACGGCTGTGTGTTGAGTTATTTAGAGGAGACAGAAAATTCACACTGTTATACAAGATTATATTAGATAGAGATATATAGATAGATAGATAGATAGATAGATAGATAGATAGATAGATAGATAGATATATATATCTATCTCTCTATCTAGATCGATCGATCGATCGATCGATAGATCTCTAATTAGTGTATACAATTGCTACACAAGTCATATTGCATTTGAATGTTATTAAAAATGACCCTGCCTTTCAATCTGCAGCGCTGTCATTTTCTGTAAAGTGCAATATGGCTACCTGGAGGCGTTCTGTACAAAGATGGTTGTACAGAACTCTAAAAACAAATGTAATTTCCTGCTTGTGTGATTGGCTTACTGATTTTCCCAGAAGTCTACTCTGAGATACAAGTCAGATTTTGAGCATCCCCTGCAAAAAAAAAAGTCAGAATAAAAAAGGTAGGAATCTGCAACAAAGTTTGTTAAAAACCTTGCAATGAGTTAGCTGTACTAGCTATGCGATGTTAGTACAGCGACCCCCCCCCCCCCCCCCGCTAAGCTGACAGGGGCATCAACCCCCTCCCCAGAACACATCGGTCAGCTGACCAGTGGAGTGCTGATCGGATGGCAATCAGCAGCCGTTTTCCCTGCATGCTGGTTGGACAGAAGCTGGACTTTGGGCCGGCTCGTTGAACAGGCTGCAGTACACATGGTTTCTGTTGAACCGGATGATATTCGGTCTGTGTGTTTCAGGCTTAAAACTGCTAAGTGAGAGGGGCATCCTGTGAAAACAATGGTGACGTGAACTACAAGATCTGCAATGGTGATAGGAACATATGCTGCAGTCTGAATTTATTTTATTTTATCAAGGCAGTAACCAAGAGACTGTCCTACAGCATTTTATGCCATATGGCACATTATAATTCCCAATTATCAGTTAATATGGATTGATCAGCATGAACAAATCTTCTGGCACTCCTTCCTTTATATTCACAACTCTTCATTTAATTTCTGTTTAAAGTGCTGTTGATGACTGGTAAGGCACGGCATTAAGCACTCACCTTTCCTTCCAGGTTAAGCTGCTGCATTTCTTGCTCACTGTTCCCAATGCCAATAAAGGCACAGGGCTGAGACTCCTGTTCTGAACAGCCATCCCTTTCCATTTGTTCTTTCTTTTTCTTCCATCCACTACCCATGAGATAAACACAAGGAGGAGGGCAGAAAAACCTGCAATCAGAAAAAAAAAAAAAAAGACAGCTAAGCAAGGCAGACTATCACTGTTATACATTTGGACATTGTTCTTCTTTTCAAACAATCAACTTCTAAATCTGTTCAAGTAACCAGAGATAAAGCATACCATACCACACAGACTTCTGGGTATTATATATAAAGCTAGGTGCAAGGCATAAAGTGATTTTAGAGGCTCAAGGTTTTTTTTTTACCTTCATGCATTCTATGCATGAAGATAAAAAAAAACCTGTGTGCAGTGACCCCCTAACCCTTCCTAATACTCACCTGAGCTCACTCTCGATCCAGCAATGTGCACGAGAGCCAAGCTTCTCCAGGGTCTTTCATTGGGCCCTGCTACTGTCAATCACAGCCCATGAGCCAAAGAGGAGAGGGCAGAATGGCAGGGCCGAGCCTCAAAACTGTGGCTTAGCTCTGTGATGGACACAGATTGGGAATCAGGAGCGAGCACACACCAGTGCCCTAAGAGCAAGTGGCTCGTTATTGGGGGCACTGGCTGAAGAGGAAAAGCCATGAGCACCGGCGGGGGACCTGAAAAGAGGAGGAGGAATGGGGCTGCCCTGTGCCAAAAACAACTGCATAGAGCAGGTAAGTATGACTTTTTTTTGTAAATTTCACTTTAATGGAAAACATGAAAACTTTAAAATGCAGAAAAGGCCAGCACTCAAAACCAGATGAACTTTTTTTCCCCCATTATATAGAATACACTGACATTTCTGGAGCGTGTAGGTCTCTATTTATCAAGGTGAAAGACACATCAATCATTTTAAATTCAGCAGGACCTAAACACAGGTAGAACTTCATACGAAGGTTTGTACGAAAAATCTCATCATTCGAAAGTACTACCAAATTTTGTTTGCTCCTAATATTTTAGTTGGCATTTCCCGAACAAAAATCACATATAATTTTAGAAATCCGTTTGAGAACAACTTTCAATTCTGCTCCTTCAAATTTTCTTGCCACTACCATCAAGAAATCATCAATTTGAAAGCTCTGATTTGAAAATTGAACGAACATTCCAAAGACAAAAATTTTGTAACAGAATTCCACAAGCATAGAGCAAGCTTAATATGGCTAAACACACTGGCTTGTCTCCATCTAAACTGAGTCAACTTTCCTGAGGATGACCGTTTGGAGGAAACATGTTGGGTGGAGTTGCTCAGTGACATCATCTCGCAAGCTGGCCAGTCTTGCGGTGGCGCTGTGTAAACTCTTTACAGGTTTGTTCCTACTGAACATTAGACATGTGCATTAGTTTTCATCCGAATGCATTTCCGTCTGAATTTCGGGTATTTTCGTTATCGGAACGTGCAGAATCCGAAAACCGAAAGATCCGACATAAACAAATGCTTAATTTTCGTTTTCGCTGCGACAACAGTTCGACATGACGCTGACAATAGCGATCTGTGTCCATCAAACCTGTGGTCGAATGTGCCTAACCTTAGCTCTATTAGTCCAAGATTATTGGACAGAGAAAAGATTCAACATTACAGTGAATATAGCAAAAAAGGTCGAATGTGCCTAGCCTAACTATCAGTCCAAGATTATTCGACATGGAAAGAAAAGATTCGACATAAAGATTCGACGAAGCAGTCGCCACGAGCGGACATTTATGGTCAAATGCTCTGCCCATAGGCTAAAGAAGAACTAATGTTGGTTGACTAGTAAATATAAATATAATAGAATTAATAAATATAATTATTACTAGTGTCATACATGAGAATTCTACTATAGCTTGTAGGCAGAACATTCGACTGGAAATGTACGATTGCGGCGTCGAATCTTCTTAGCACATTCGACAGACACCATAAGCCTTCAATGACAGATTCGACCTTAATTATATCGGATTTTCGGACAAATGCATTTTTTTTAACGAAACGGAATAAATAAAAAACAAATTTCGGAGTAACTACCGTATTTATCGGCGTATAACACGCACCCCATTTTAGGAGGGAATTTTAAACTTTTAGGAGGGAAGTTGAAGGGAAAAAAACTTACATTTAAATGCCCATCATTGCAGCCTTCTCAGTGCAGCCTTGTCAGTGCAGCCTTGCCCCAGTGCAGCCTTCGATCCCCTGTCCCTGCTTCCTGGGCTTCAAAATCGCCGACCGCGATTTGAAAATGGCGCCGCCGGCGCCGAAATACACAGAGCCGGTCCTCGGCTCTTTCCGGCGCCTCTCGTTCACTTTCGGCTCCACTCGTAGTCCCGAGCGGAGCTATCCGAGTAGGTTCGGATAGCTCCGCTCGGGACTACGAGTGGAGCCGAAAGTAAACGAGAGCCGCCGGAAAGAGCCGAGGCGATTAAGTTTAAGTCGGCGATTAAGTTTTGACAGCTCGGGATCGCAGGGGATCGGCGTATAACACGCACCTGCGACTTTCCCCTGATTTTAAGGGGAAAAAAAGTGCGTGTTATACGCCGATAAATACGGTAAATAATTTGATTTTTCGGATGAAAATGAAATTCCGAAACAAAATATTTCAGTGTGCACATGTCTACTGAACATGTGAGTGCAATACTTCTTAAATAAATTCATGTTTTAAGCTGTACCGCACTCGAGACTTCTCCTTTGTTTCATTTGGCCATTATCTGTGGATTTGAGTGTGGGCTAAGGAGACAGATATCCTCTGTTATACTGGAGCTGATTACCGGGACCCTCAGTATTTTTTAAAGAACTCAGTGATCTTTCCTCTGGTAAGAGGCTGGGCATGGAGGAACGGCACCTGAACAGTGGAAGCACTTATATTTGTTTGAAAGTCACGTAAAAGCACCTTGGAGTCACTGGTGGCTTTTTTTAAATACATTCTTGGATTTTTTTGGCACACGTGCATTTATGCTTTGCTCTTCTTAATCATATTTATGTTCTCTGGTTGTGTTTTACTTTGTGATAGCATTTAAAACGGGACATGCACATTCATTTGTGTTTTATTAAATGGTTTATGCCCTGTATTCACACACTTGTGAGTGCTGCAGTCCCATACACTGAGCGCAAGATTATTTTTTTTCTTTTCTATTGTCTTAATTATTACCTTGCACACCCCATGTACTTTTAAAACATCTACACAGTTTCTTTAGATGCCTTTGACGCAATAAACACTACAGAGTCACATTATGAGTCTGTGTAGGGTTATGAGTGCAGATAAAGACTGTAACTTAAGATATTTTCAGAGTAATTGTTTTTCCCATAAAGAAACATTTGGGGAAATTTTTAAATACTTACCAGAAATGCCCTGTTGCTATGTAGTGCTCCTAATCTGCCACTTCCTGGTCAGCGGAGCTACTTGTCACTTCCTACTTCGCCTGTGCTCCTGGAAAATGTCAGCCATTTTCCAGGAGTCTGTGGGCAGTAACGTGAGCAAAAATTGCGTTATTTCCCGACAGGAAATGACACGATTTAAGGCGGTTACCATAACGGGATGGGACCTTCCTCCGACGCTCCCCGTTGCTATGCCAACTTTTGAAACAATCGGCGATACGGCCGCTGGAGATCGAGAGGTGCATGCACCTCTTTATCGCTAGTCCCGGAAGAGGTATCGTCTGGGCTTCACGTGCCCACAATCATCATGGAAACGAACAGAAGAGGATTTACTAAGTTGTGAGTATAAAATATATTATCAACATCCACTAGCAAACATATAAAATTGTTCTTTATGTTAATAATGTATTATGCTCGGATACCTGAAAAAAAAAAAAAAAAATGTGCCCAGAACTCCGCTTTAACATGGCTAAAATTTTGGAGCTGCTATAAAAATTATAAGTGAGTATTGCTGCTTTACAGAAACTTGTGTAAGTTGTAGCTTGCAGGAAAGTAATCTGTGCCAGTTTTCAAGCATACACACTTTGAACTGATTGGCCTTAAAGGAAACCTGTCATGGAGGAAACAGAGGCTGATACTGATGACCTTTCCTTCTTAAAGTATTAGGTGCCAGGCTATCATACCTCTCCACAGTTTCTCTCTTTAGAATCGTATGCTTCAATAGCTTAGGTCGCAGAGCCAGAACAAGCATGCAGATAAGGAGTTCTGGCTTTCCTGATTGTTCCAGGTCAGCGACACAAATCAGTGAAGCCACAGCTGCCAAGCCATTAGGCATTTTTAGGTTATCAGCCATGGCAGCAGCCTATGTTGTTTTTTTCATTACATGTTTCCTTGCTCATGGTCAGACACATTTTCATATATAATCTATTGCATAAAACTACTACTTTTGGCAGTAGTTTTATATTTGGATGTACTGCAAGGAGGTTTCCAGGGAGCTCTCCAATGCTGGCAATACACAGTGATTTGTGATTGATCTAGGTACAATCAATTCATCATTAGTTGAAATATTTAGCGACATGTTTGGTGTTGTACTTGCTTGCAATCAACTGATAACTCAGAAATGTAAATGACCAAATAAAGTTGACTGTATAAATGATCTGTATTCTGATCACTTCTGCAGCACATGCACACAGATCAGTTTGAGGGATCAGGAGAGAAATCATTAAAATTCTGCTACATGTCAAAAACAGGAGGTTTTTGGTTTGCATTGTTTGTTCAATCAGTTTTGATGCAGTGAATGAGCAATATGATCATATTTAGTCATGTGTGTTGCTCCCCTTAGGGGAAAGCGAGTTCTCTGGGGCATTCCTTAACCAAACTGCATTGGTTATTGCAGGGATTCTCTCTGGGAAATGCCTGGCGGGAACTTCAGCCCTTCATGTCTGATCACTTCAAGCATTCTAATACCTAGAAATGACATTCCTTTTTTGTTCATGAGACAAAGGACCTCCACATTTTCTTCTTGCTACAGGGCTACCAAAATTTGACAGCTGTCATGCAACATCTTCAAGACAGGACAGTGTGAGAAATAGCTTTTCAGACTTAGGAATCTGATGTTGCAAGATAAGTATAACACTGAGAGGAAGTTTGATAAAAAAAAAAAAAAAAAAAAAAAAAAAACACAAAAATGTATCGAAGGTTCTAAAAAAAAAAAATAGTTGTATGTGCTACAAAGAGCATACCTTACTCTTATACAGTTAGCCATACCCAGGATGTGCAAATCATATTGCCCAACGCCCGGGACAAGCACTCCTGCTATGGGACAGCAGGGTTTACTTTATTTTTTTTGCCCCTTAACGGAGTGGACACCGGAGCTTTATTTGGCAGCTCAGCAAGCACTTATACTGAGCAACCATATGCCTCTGTGTTTGAGGGTAAACATTTTTTTCCTCTCATTAGGGCCGGCGCCTCATTTACTTGCTCAGCCGAGCGTTAAAGGAACACTCCCCTTTCCTGACAAGCACCCAATTGGTGCTCGTCTCACTACAAGGTCTCCCCTCCAGCTAGTCCCAGGGTGCGATGCTGGATACAGGCAGAAAGGTGAGTAGGAAATAAACAGCGCAATGTTAAAAACAGTAAACGTTTAAGTCGCCATAAAACCCCTTTTGTTTTTAAAAACCCCCCCAAAGCACCTCTGCCTAATAAAAAAACATCAACCCTTCATACTTTCCATCCTGGCAAAGCCATTGCAAGGTTTAAAAAGGGACTTGCAACCATTGAAAATCCCTATTGATAAAAAAGTGTCTCAATCAGTAGTATTATAACGGAGATAGTTGTCTCATTTTTATTAACATGATAAATAAAAGCCGTAAATTATGGCTTTTTATGTAAAAATTAGACCCCATTTAACAGATTCCAGACCGCTCATTGCACATTTACTGCGGCAGGGCAGCCTGGCTACACGAAAAGTACCGTCTTCTGGGTCTGGCGCCCTCAGGGACATGCTCCTGCTGTGTCAACCAATCAGTGGGTTCAGTAGACACGATGTTCGCCGGCACCCAGGGATCTCTCCCGAGAGAGGCAGAACAAAGGCCTGCCTATGTAAACAAGGCAGATCGACGTTCTGACAGGGAAGAAGATGGAGATCTTGTGATTCTGCTAAGCAGGAACACAGCATTCTCTTCCCCCAGTCCTAGGAGCACACTTAAACCTTAGACCGTCCTAGATGCTAACCCCTTCCCTGACAGTGTCATTATTACAGTAAAAGTGCATTTTTTGATCACTGTTAGTGTCACTGGTCCCCAAAAAGTGTCACTTTGTGTCCGATTTGGCCGCCGCAATCCCGCTAAAAATTGCTGATTGCCACCATTACTAGTAATAAAAAAAAAAAAAAAAAATTCCATAAAAATATCCCATAGTTTGCAGACACTCTACCTTTTGCGCAAACCAATCAATATATGCTTATTGTGATTTTTCTTTCCAAAAATATGTAGCAGAATACATATTGGCCTAAACTGACGAACAAATTAGATTTAAATTTTTTTTTATTGGGTATGTTTAATAGCAGAAAAGTAAAAAATAGTTTTTTTTGTATATAGCGCAAAAAATAAAAACCGCAGAAGTGATCAAATACCACCAAAAGAAAGCTCTATTTACGGGAAAAAGGGACATAAATTGTATTTGGGTACAGCGTCGCACGACCGCTGAACTGTCAGTTAGAGTAGCGCAATGCCGTATAAAAAAAATGGCCTTGCCGTGAAGGTGGGGGGGTAAACCATCCGGAGCTTAAGTGGTTAAATACGGTTTGGGTTCTTTTTTTTTTTTTAAATCAGGACAAGTAAATTGTCATGAGGGATAAGTAGATTGGGACCCAGATTCAGTCCCTTGCACAATTTTTTTTTTTTTATATTTGCACACCCCTACATAGCCATGAAACTACACCAAACTCTGTCCTCTGTTAATGAGCAACATGGCTTCTGGAAGCAATTCCTCTCTTTCAATTTAATGTTATTGGATCCTCTGAACAAGGCTCTTGGATTGCATTACTGGTACAATGCAGTAGCGTATAGTAGACAAACTCCAGTGATTGTTTTTTAATTATTTTTAAATGTGCTGAATCTAGCTTGAAAAACACATAGCAATACATTAGTTAGGACCTTCAATTCAACTATCCAGAAATGGATTTTGACTATCAATTCCAATTTCTTACACAAAAAAAAAACAAAAAAAAAAACGCATTTATGAACACTGGTATTCAACCTGTAACCTCTTTTCAAATACAGACCGATTCCTAATCATCCCTGGTTTCTTAAAGTTGAACGATAGGCAAAACTTTTTTTTCCCCCCCATTTTGGATAGAGCAAGGGAGAGTTATAACCCAGGTTAGATTTTTTTTCCCCGCCATTTGTGTCCAATTACAGAGATTTACCTTCACTTCCTTCCCCAAGTACCCCCAACAGGTCATGTTTTCACGCTTTTCATTATTTTGCACAGGTGATTTGATCAGTTTCACTGCCTTAGTAATTACCACAGCTGTTTCATATGAGGGAAATCTTGAGAACATGACCTGTTAGGGGTACTTGAGGATTGGAGTTGAGAAAAATAGCCAAACAGGAAGTGAAAGGAAATCTCTGCAAATTAAGGGAATTCCTTGGGGACCCCCAGGTCACTACAATTAGTGTCTCCATTAGAAAATTTCCCCTCCATTACTTTTCTAGGGGCAACCCAAAATTTGGGATTTTCCTTTACTTTCGATGACAATGGTAAACAGGACAAAAAGGTCCCCAACAGGGACAGACAGCACTAAAAATGGACACACATTCTTATCCCTCTCTCCTCTACCCAAAACTAAAAAGTTTTGCCTTCTGTTATACTTTAAGGCACCTTGACATTACTGCATAGAAACGGTGCAATAAAAAAAAAAAAAGAAAGAAAATAAAAAGGGAAAGAAAAAAAAAAAAACACGATGGGGAAAAAAAAAACAAAAAAAAAAAAAAACACACAACTGTTCATTTTACTTTCAAGTCACAGTGTAGAAGGACACAGTCTGGTCCGAGATGGCGCATATTTGGCCACTTAAGCAGCACAGTAAGCCATTCTGTGAATGGCGGTTTGAAGGCTAAGTTTACCTTCTGAACATGTTACATCTGTATTTAGGGTGTAACATGTCCAGCACCACCTACCTCACCCCATTTCCCTGCGCCAGTGGGCGGAGGTTGTTCTTCCCACAGCCGCTGTCACATTTTAAAAACAGGACAGCTGCAGAAAACATGTAGTTCTCAAAGAACTCAATGAAAACATTTTAACCTGCAAAACGCACACATTTTAACCTGCAAAATCACATCTAGTTATCTTTTTTTTAACTAAAAAGGTGAAGTTAATCTTTTAAAGTTCATCTATGGCCAAAAACAAAATACTCAGAACGGCTTTAATACCCCAGCTGTCCACTAGATGGCAGACATGTTTTAATGACAAGCATATACCAGAAATGCATGCTTATACAGTCAATGGTTGAAATCATTTAGTTACAAACAGCTCTTCAGTTATAATTAAAAAAAAATAAATAAATACAAATGTTATCAAAGCAAGCTTTTGCAAGCAAAGAGTCTACATGCTCATTTCAAAAAGCTATAAGATTTGCATTATTTTCTATTATTCAGAAATAACATTGTTGCTTTTAGTTCTCAGAGCTGAAAGTAATTGTTATGACAAACTATGCTCACTTTATAGGTTAGTGAATTGAGACTTTTTAAAACCACTAAAAGCCCACTGCACCACAGTGAACAACTGTGTGCATTAGATGCCGTCGCTAAATGGTAACGGCAAAATCTCATGCACTTCAAAAGGGCTGCCTGACAGGTTGAATGCTTCATTGAGCAATGTGTACAATGGCTGCTGGCCATGTCAACATGGGTTTCAATGGTTGGTAAAACCACAGCTCAACTGCCTGTTTTTACTTCCCCCTTAACCATTCATGTAAACAAGGCTTTAGGGAGCATTTTGCTTACCACTTATGTAAAGGGGGACAATTCACTGATCAACAAAATAAGGGGACATGTCTTAATTGACTTTCAACATAAGCAGTTGTTTCTCCAAAGTGGGAACACTATTTTACACAATAATCACTGTCTACATTTCTTTGCTACTTCCATTATTATTACTGAAAGAAATGTATTCTGCCTGAGATAGGATTTATTCTCATTTCCCAACTTAGGCTGCGTTAACATTTATGCTTTACCATGCACCGAATGCACACAACATGCCACAGCACCTACCAGTACAGGGGGTCAGAGTGAGCTTCATTTCTAGCTCTTTTAGAGCTTGTTCAGAAGATACAAAGTCAGCATGACAGTCAGGCAACACATTTCCAGAGGTAAATCACTAGCAGCCTATACATGTCTTTCTATACAGGTTTCTTTTAAATATTCCTCAACAGCGACAATGTATAAAAATCCAATTTTTGTGCACCAAATGTCTTAGCAAATAGAGCTGAGGAAGGGACCCAAACACGCTCCACCCACTATAGGTCACTTGTTAAAAGAAAAATATACTGGAGAAGGGGCCATGGTTGCCAACTGCCAGTAACTGACAGTTCGTAAAAATCTGTCACTTTTACAACTGTCCATAAATATCAGGGGCCAATTCATCATGCTGTGTTGACTTTTGTACACTTAGGCCCCTTTCACACTGGAGCGGTTTTCAGGCGGTATTGCGCTAAAAATACCGCCTGAAAACCGCTCCTAAACAGCTTCCGCTGTTTGTTCAGTGTGAAAGCCCGAGGGCTTTCACACTGAAGTGGTGCGCAGGCAGGGCGGTGAAAAAAAGTCCTGCAAACCGCTTTTTTGGAGTGGGGAAGGAGCGGTGTATTCACCGCTCCTTCCCCGCTCCTGCCCATTGAAATCAATGGGACAGCGCGGCTATACCGCTATAGCCGCGCTGTACGAGGGATTTTAACCCTTTCGGCCGCCAGCGGGGGGGGGGGTAAAACCGCACCGCTAGCGGCCGAATACCGCTGCAAGAACGACGGTACAGCAGTGCTAAAAATAGCGCTGTTGTACCGCCGACGCCCCCACCGCCCCAGTGTGAAAGGGGCCTAAGTGTAAACCATGCAAATTACTTGGCATGTGTATTGTCAGGGTTTCCATAGCGTGTTCATACAGTTTAAGGCCCCTTTCACACATGCTGATCCGTTGTACAAATTCCGCTTGCTCAGCAGGGATCAGTTGATGTGCAGAGACGGACCTGTCAGATCTCCACTCTCTTCTATGGGGAGATCGGATGAAAACGGACCGCCTGTTCGTTTTTATCCGATCTGATAGACGGATGGAAAACAGGATCACCATCCGTCTGGATTTAGCGGAGCAGATCGGATGTCAGTAGACATGTCACTGCTAACATCCGTCGATCCATAGAGATGCATGGAGCGTCCGTTCCGGTCCACTTGAAAAAACTGACAGGCGGACCTGAACAGTCCGCATTTGTGAAAGGGGCCTCAATATTGATGGTCTTCATTTTGAATAGGAGCTCTGTCAAGTTTCAGGGTGTCAGTAAAAATCAATAAAAAATAAAGTGCCCTGTCAATAATTTCCCATGTTTAGTCAGTAAAAAACACCCCAGTGTTGGCAACCTGGAGGGGGCAGAGACAAGACTAGTCAACCCTGCACAAGGAGAGAGAGCAAGAGTGAGCAATCTTTGTTGCAGTAAGCTCCTGCACAGAATTTTTTCACAATGGATTACTGCAGGGATCTGGAATAGCAGCACAAAGGTAGAGATGCACCCAATGGAAATTTTGGTGCCAAAATTCAGGATGCACCTGGCTGAAATCGAAATGGACAGTTTTTGAAAAAAAAAAAAAATTAAAAATAAAATATTATATATACATACTATCTCACAAACGTGAGTTCACCTTTTATATCTTTTCATGTGACAACACTGAAGAAATGACACTTTACTACAATGTAGTGAGTGTACAGCTTGAATAACAGTGTAAATTTACTGTCCCCTCAAAATAAATCAACACTAACCATTAGCCCTCATGCACACAGGCTGTTAAAAAAACATTATGAAAACGCCAGTATCCTTGCAGTGACTTTTTTTAACTTTTTTCAGCGTTTTTGCAATAGCGGTTTTTAGCGTTTTTGAGCGTTTTTCCGCATTAGCGTTTTTGAGCGTTTTTTTTTTTCAATGGATCAAAAACGCTAAAAAACGTTGGTGAATTACGTTTTTGAGCGTTTTTCAGCGTTAGAGCGTTTTTACAGCTGAAAAACGTGTCTCAGAACCCACTGGTCCTGGATTTTTTTTACAGCTTAAAAACGCCTATGCCACTTGCAGCTCAAAAACGCCTAGGTGGGCATGAAGCCATAGACTAACATAGACAGGCCTTTTTAAGCTGCAAAAAAAGCTCAAAAAAGCAGCTGTAAAAACGTCCGTGTGCATGAGGACTTAATGTGTAAACCGCTGACAACAAAAGTGAGTACACCCCCAAGAGAAAATTTCCAAATTGGGCCCAATTAGCCATTTTCCCTCCCCGATGTCATGTGACTTGTTAGTATTACAAGGTTTCAGATTGAATGGGGAGCAGGTGTGTTAAATTTGGTGTTCTCTCTCATACTGGTCACTGGAAGTTCAACATGGCACCTCATGGCAAAGAACTCTGAGAATCTGAAAAAAAAAAATATTGCTCTACATAAAGATGGCCTAGGCTATAAAATGATTGCCAAGACCCTGTAACTGAGCTGCAGCACGGTGGTCAAGACCATACAGCCGTTCAACAGCACAGGTTCCACTCAGAACAGGCCTCGCCATGGTCAAAGAAGTTGAGTGCACGTGCTCAGCGTCATATCCAGAGGTTGTCACCACGTCTACGGGCCTTCCTTTATCTAGATGGCAACTCACCTCATAGAAGGTTAATAGATTGGTTTGGCAAGAACGATTCTTTCTTTATGAATCCATGCTGATTACTGCTAAATGATACCATTCTCGTTACTAAAATCTAGTATATAATCCCTTATCTCCCCCCCCCCCCCCAAGAGCTTGCATACTATTGATGTTAGGCTAACTGGTCTGTAATTCCCAGGGATGTATTTTGGGCCCTTTTTAAATATTGGTGCTACATTGGCTTTTCTCCAATCACCTGGTACTATTCCAGTGAGAAAAAATTAGGAACAACTGTCTGGCAATTACTTGACCGAGTTCCCCAAGTACCCTCGGATGCAAGCCATCTGGTCCCAGTGATTTTATTAATGTTAAGTTTCCCAAGTCTAATTTTAATTCTGTCCTCTGTTAACCATGGAGGTGCTTCCTGTGATGTGACATAAGGATAAACACTGCAGTTTTGCTTACTGAAACCCCCCGATTCCCTCGTGAAGACTGAAAAGAATAAAATTTAATACCTTCGCCATCTCCCCATCCTTTTTAACCAGATGTCCTTCCTCATGCTTTATGGACCAATATGGTCTGTCCTGCCTTTTTACGGTTTACATACTTAAAAAAATTCTTGGGTTTTTTTTTTTTGCTCTCCTCCGCTATGTGTCTTTTGTGTTCTATTTTAGCTGCCCTAATTGCACCCTTACATTTCTTGTTGCATTCTTTATAAAGTCTGAATGCTGATAATGATCCCTCAAGCTTTTATTTTTTGAAGGCCTTCTCCTTTGCTCTTATATGCATTTTTACATTGGAGTAAAGCCATCCAGGACTTTTGTTCGCTCTTTTAAATTTATTACCCAATGGGATGCATTGGCTAATGCCCTTATTTAATATGCTCTTAAAGCAAACCCATCTCTCCTCCGTGTTCTTTGTTCCTAAGATTTTATCCCAATTTATGCCTTCTAACAAGGTTCATAGTTTAGGGAAGTTGGCCCTTTTGAAATTCAGTGTCTTTGTATTCCCCTTATGTTTCCTATCTGTGTGATTTATACTGAAGCCAATTGACCTGTATTTCCACATCCGTGATCGGATCTGTATGGTTGGTAATCCAGTAACGCTTTATTTCTAGTTGGTGCGTCTACCATCTGACCCATGAAATTGTCCTGCAAGACATTTAGGAACTGGCGAGCTTTAGACGAATGCATGGTTCCCTCCACCCAGTCTATATCTGGATAATTAAATTCCCCATTATAACACTTCCCATCCTTGCTGCTAATCCAACTTGTAATAGGAGATCTGTCTCCCCCTCCCTCAGGTTAGGGGGCCTATAGCATACTCCTAGTAATATTTCCCCTTAGCTTCATCCCTTTGGAGCTCTACCCATAATAGGGGTGCAACGGATCAAAAAACTCACGGTTCGGATCGTTCCTCGGATCAGGAGTCACGGTTCAGATAATTTTCGGAACAAAAAAAAATCTCCCCCACTGTAATTTCCACAGTCTCCCTATTGGCAGGTATATTGGAAGAGTATTGGCAGGGTATGGAAGAGTATTGGCAAGGTATGGAAGAGTATTGGCAAGGTATGGAAGAGTATTGGCAAGGTATGGAAGAGTATTGGCAAGGTATGGAAGAGTATTGGCAAGGTATGGAAGAGTATTGGCAAGGTATGGAAGAGTATTGGCAAGGTATGGAAGAGTATTGGCAAGGTATGGAAGAGTATTGGCAAGGTATGGAAGAGTATTGGCAAGGTATGGAAGAGTATTGGCAAGGTATGGAAGAGTATTGGCAAGGTATGGAAGAGTATTGGCAGGGCATTGCAGCAGGGCATTGCAGAGTATTGGCAGGGCATTGCAGCAGGGCATTGCAGAGTATTGGCAGGGCATTGCAGAGTATTGGCAGGGCATTGCAGAGTATTGGCAGGGCATTGCAGAGTATTGGCAGGGCATTGCAGAGTATTGGCAGGGCATTGCAGAGTATTGGCAGGGCATTGCAGAGTATTGGCAGGGCATTGCAGAGTATTGGCAGGGCATTGCAGAGTATTGGCAGGGCATTGCAGAGTATTGGCAGGGCATTGCAGAGTATTGGCAGGGCATTGCAGAGTATTGGCAGGGCATTGCAGAGTATTGGCAGGGCATTGCAGAGTATTGGCAGGGCATTGCAGAGTATTGGCAGGGCATTGCAGAGTATTGGCAGGGCATTGCAGAGTATTGGCACTGCTGCCATCCGATCTCTCCCCTCCACTGTACAGATCAGTACACAGAGGGGAGAGAGGAACCGGCGTCATGACATGACGCTGGTTTGTTACAAGTGATCGCTCCGTCATTTGACAGAGAGATCATGTGCTAAACGGCCGCCGGGTGTACCAAGATGGCCGCCGCTCCAGAGCTAGGCCGAAGCCGCGGCCTTTCCTATGGCCGAGGCCAAAGAGCGCTCCGCGGATCGCGGGTGTCCCGTACGGATCAACCTCCGTGGATCGGATCACGGATTGATGACGATCCGTTGCACCCCTAACCCATAAGGATTCCACCTCCTCCCTAGCTCCCTGCGATATAGGGTATACCCCATGAATGGTTGCCAGCCAATCATAAGAGCTGTTGAACTAGGTCTCCAAAATTCCCACAAAATCCAAATCCTCCTTGTACAACAGTATCTCTAGTTCACCCATCATGTCTGCCAGGTTCCTGGCATTGGTGAACATGCCACGTAGTAGACCGGTCGCATACTATCCTCTTATTGGGTGTTCCAAGATGGCAACTAGAAATTGTTACTATACTTACCTACCTACCTACCTTGGGTTTATGTGCTTTAGTCAACCTACCACTAATGCCCCCAATACTACCCTCTGGAATATGTTCCACGCTGACTGACTATCTCTACCTCTGGGCCCTCCCCCCGTCGCCTAATTTAAAAACCACTCTAACTTTTTGGCCATCTTTACCTGCAGCTGATCTGCACCCTCCTCATTTAGGTGCAGTCCCTCCCTTCTATAGTACTGGCAATCAACTGAGAAGTCGGCCCAGTCCTCCAGGAACCCAAACCCCTCCTTACTACACCAGCCTTTCTGGTGTGGCTTGATGTACCGGTAGTATTGCTAAGAATACTACCTTGAAGGTCCTTTTACTCAATTTAGCTCCCAAGTCCCTAAAATCGTTATTTAGGACACTCCATCTGCCTTTGTCATTGGTGCCAACGTGCACCATGACAGCTGGGTCTTCCCGAGCCCCTCCCAGTAATCTGTCCACCAGTTCCGTGATGTGCCAAACCCGAGCGCCTGGTAGACAACATACAGTTCGGCACTTCAGCTCTGTTACAGATTGCCCTCTCTGTCCTAAGAATTGAGTCCCCTACCACCAGAATCTGTCTTTCCTCTCCCCCCCCCACTCTCACTAGAGGAGTTCTTCCCCCGGCAGCTAGGAGAGTCCCTCAGCTCCAGCAGTGCTGGTCCCTGACTGGTTTCACCAATGGCACTCAATGGAGCGTACTTATTGGGATTCTCCAGCCCTGGATCGGCCTCCCTGGCACTTCCCCCTCTACCCTTCCTGACTGTCACCCATTTACTCTTTCCTAGAGCCTGCACCTCTGTCTCCACCCGCCTCTGTGCTGGCACCTGCCATGTACGTTCCTGGCTCTCCTTTAGTATGGAGGGACGTCTCAGTGCTGACAGTTGCTTCCCCAGATTCAGAACCTGGGCTTCCAGGGAAACAATGTGCTTACATTTTGCACAGCAGTATTCACCCTTGATCGGATGATCAAGGAACGCATACATGCCGCAAGATGTACACAGAGTCGCATCTCCACACCCACCGGGCATCGTACCTACTAATTTAATGAGGATTGGGAATTATACCCTGTCCAAATTAGTTTGCTAACAACTACCTTCCTGACACAAATACTCAACCAGACAATACACAGGTACTCAACCAGCCAATATACGTGCACACACATACACACACAAGTACTAACGATCCACACACACTACTTAGACAACACTCAGGTACTCACAATACACAGGTACTACCTGACACTCATACTCAATACAGCCCACATGCACTCGCAGCACTCATGTACTTACCATACACAGGTACACACTTATGCCCCGTACACACGGTCGGACTTTGTTCGGACATTCCGACAACAAAATCCTAGGATTTATTCCGACGGATGTTGGCTCAAGCTTGTCTTGCATACACACGGTCACACAAAGTTGACGGAAAATTCGATCGTTCTGAACGCGGTGACGTAAAACACGTACGTCGGGACTATAAACGGGGCAGTGGCCAATAGCTTTCATCTCTATTTATTCTGAGCATGCGTGGCACTTTGTCCGTCGGATTTGTATACACACGATTGGAATTTCTGACAACGGATTTTGTTGTTGGAAAATTTTATAGCCTGCTCTCAAACTTTGTGTGTCGGAAAATCCGATGAAAAATGTGTGATGGAGCCTACACACGGTCGGAATTTCCGACAACAAGGTCCTATCACACATTTTCTGTCGGAAAATCCGACCGTGTGTACGGGGCATTACTCTACACAGGTACTTGACCCCTGTTACAACCTCGTTTTCAACTCTGGTTTTTTAACTCACCACTTAGTCCAGTTCCACTTGGTCCAAGTTTCAACAAGCTCAAAGATGAGCAGGCTCACAATGAGTTCTAAAGAAGGTTATATAGGCCTCAAGCACCTGTGACCAATTAACCACTCCCCTTAATTAGTAGGCTGAAGGAAGCAAAGATAAATAAAGCGGTTTGAAAAGTGACAGAAAAAGGGTTAAAAAGCTAAAAGCAAAAGCCCCAAAAAGAACCTAAAAATGCAACCTGGCAATCACCAGCAGTCAAAAAGCAAAACGTGTTCACACTCTCCACTCAAGGTCCCCACTGTTTAGCTTCCAACCAGCAGTCTGGAGGCTGGCCTGGAAACCCATGGTACATGTGCCCCTGGAGTGGCAGTCCAGGGGTGCCGTAACTTCACTGAGTGAGGATCACTTTGAATTATGGCACCAAGGTCACTGCACTTCGTAACACTCTTTTTTACACCTGCCTCCTGGGCCGAGCCTTTTGGCTGGGACCAGAGGAATTTTTTATTCCTGGTCGAAAGGGTTGGCCATTGTATTGCACAATGGTCCATTTCACTTACCTCCGCTTCCTTTTTCCCCACTTCTTTTACTTAAAGCCCTTTGCAATTTCTTTTGTCTTTTTATGTTTGTATACGGTTTTGCACATGTGACTGGTAGAGTGAAAGTCCTCGGGCCTGCCCTGAAAGTCTTGGGAGGGGGTGGACATGGCCTTCTGGCTTGATTCGCCTTCTCTCATGGGGTCTCCCTTCCGGGGAGCCCCACCTAGTACTTGGGTGGGTCCGTTTCGGCAGACCCTTTAAAGAATGGGGTCCGTCTGGTTTCATCCAGATGGACCAAGTGTAAGTACCCCAGTCCTGGTCTGGAGCCTAACGCCCCGGGGGATCAGGTCAAGGTCCTTCGATTTCAGAGGATCATGTATACACCCGTTGCATGTTTTGGCACCAAGTGGAGTTTTTGGGAGTGTGTTCACACAAATCAGACAATAGCAAAAACTTTGGCTTAAAAGCCACCATGCTTTGCAGGTCTGTAACATAGTACCACACCCACATGCTTTTTTGAGCATCACACTACTAAACCAGCAATGCGATGGTCAGTCGGCAAAGCACCAAAGAACTGACCCCAATTGAATAGAGTATAAGTGGACTACAAGCAATGCCCTGAAAATGCAGATAAATAAGCCACTCCTTGACAAGAAATTCTGGGTAAATTCTATGTATCCTTAGCAAAGGTTATGTGACCCATATACCAGCAAAGAGGCATTCACTAACATGGCAGCAATAAAAAAACACCATTCACCGCCCTCCAACACTTCCTATTTCATTGGAACTCCAGGCACCATAAATACCTGGGTACATTTCTCACGCCTAGAGTAGACAATATTTTTGCGGCTAACTTCCTCCCCATTCCTGACTCAAACTAGAAGGGATCTCACCACTTGGTCTACCATGCTGCAGTCCTGGTTCGGTAGATGTAGTGCACTCGAGATGGTATACAGAGGTCTCAACTCTGCTGGAGATGTCAGGAGAAGAGCACCATGCTCCACATCATCTAGTCTTGCTTGATGATTCAGGGCTTCTGGGCACATGTTTAAAAACTGGATGTTTACATTTATGGATATCTACATGCCCAATAACATGGCTAGTTGTCTTCTCTAACTCCAATTCCCTATTGATACAAATAAACGCAGTGAGGGCATGCATCCCTGCCTGCTGGAAACAACCACACCACTCTTGGGTCGGTGGTTTGCGAACATAACGAAAATCAAGCTCATGGAAGAACTTATGGCCTCGGCCAACCACAGGAAAACTGCTTTAGTAAAACTTGGTTTCACTGGACTGAATTCACTTGCACACCTGAATATCATGATATCCTATCCTCCCAAATTTGATCCTGTAATCTAATCCTGGGAATTGCCATACAGGGCTAGGAAAGAACATACTGGATGGGCTGGTTACACCTTCCCCCCAATCCTTCTTGAACTTCCTGCAAACCTGCCCCCTTCCCTCTCACTTAAATTTTTTGTCTCTCATGGTCTTCTTTTTCCTCCACTCTACTGCTCTTTAACCATTCAGGTAGTTCTCACCCGGTGAGTAATGGAGCTATGGATGACACACGTTTTTATGTCATAACCAATCAACACATACCTCAAGTAGGATTTGTTGATTAAGTACTACTACTGTTTACTGAGAGTATACAGCATTTTTTGGTCTTACCATATCTCTTGTACTTTGTGTTCAATATTTTTGGCTCACCAAACTAAGCATTCCTGTCTGTACTGAATTTTGATATTAAAAAATGCCACTCAGTTTTTCTCATTTAAAGATGCCAATAATAAAATAAAAATTTGCTATGGAGAACCTTTTTTTTTCCACCACTTTCCAAAGAATGTGCAATTCTGTAAACAAAGGAATACAGTGGCCACCACCAGGGCTCTAACACTTATGAAGGTTAATTCATGAAAACTTGAAGAAGCTGCTGCCAACAACCTAATGTATTATATTTAAAAAGCTAAAAAGAATGGGTCTGCTACAGGCAACAGTTTATTTTTCATTCAGTATTTTTATTTTATAGTATTCATAAGTCAGCCTTTTCTGAAAATTAGCTAAAAATTGGCCAGAAAAAAAAAATTGGCTTCTCATTCTATGTATAGAAGAAAAAATAAAGCGAGATGATACCGTTCAGCTTTTTACAATGCAGACACAATGCTCCAGAGGCCGCTGAGCTCACAAAAACACATTTTAAAAAGAACCATTTAAACAGAGCTGTGGAATTTAGAGGTGGCAGGGTTGAATGAGTGAATATGTCCCCAGGGGTCAAACTATTAAGAAATGCTTTGCACAGAAAAATAAGATCCGAACTGGGGTAATGTGAATTAAACAATCCTTCTAACAAAACAAAACATTTAATTTTAGAATTTCTCTATATAAAGCTTTTCACTATGTCAGCGTGCCGCGGGTTTCCAGTAAAATCGCATGGTCCAATTAGTTTAGGAGGGGATAAAAATTATTATTGCAGACTAGGCTGGAGAAAGAAGTCAAGGAATGCGGGGCTGTAAAAGACTAACATTATGCATACACAATAGCAAGATTCATACTTTTAAAGCTACACATTGGCTTCTGCTAGATTCATACACTCCACTTTTCCATGTTGACTCTAGTGCAGCTTTCTAACCCTTTTAACATAGAAAAACACTTCATATAACTTCCAGGTTTCAGGGAACCCCTGCTAATAATTACTAGATCACTCTCAGCACTCACTATACAATTGCGTGAATAGTAAATTGAAGTATAATAAATAAAAGAATAATGAAGGTGGCAAACTTGACAACCCAGGGCTGTTCTATACAAAAGAAAAAAAGTAACGAAAATTAAATGAAAAACAATAATAATAATAATAATAATAATAAATAATCAGAAAAACCCAGACAGTGAAAAAAAAAATTAGTGTTCCCTCACATTTGCGGTTAATAGAGAAGCGCTCCCTTAAAGTGAAGGTCTGTTAGGTGCCCCTTACATTAGGATACAATGTAGAAGGAACTTTTTTTGATGGTCAGTGGGAGAAGGACCCCTTTACACTGGGGGCCAGAAGAAAAAAAAATGCTCTTTTCATTGGTGGTTAGTGGGAAGAAGTGGCCCAGTACACTGGTGGCCAGTGGTAAGAATACTCCTTACATTGGTGGTCAGTGGAAATAATGGAGTTGATTTACTAAAGAATAAGGCAAGTGCACTTGCTCCAGAACTTAGTAAAAGAGGGAGAGCTCTGCTGACTTCCATCATCCAAATCATGTGCAAGCATAAATGCATTTTTTTTTCCTTGTATGTGATTGGGTATTCTTTGTGAAATTTTACCTCATCAAAAGTACTTGGATTTGCTGATTTTGTACATTTGCTCACTAACAAAGAAATGATCAGTCTAGAACTTTAATGTTAGGTTTATTTTAACAGTGAAAGACAGAGCGAAAAATCTAGAAAAACGCATTTCAAAAACGTCATAAATTGATTTGAATTTTAATGAGTATTTGACCCTTTCACAAAACATGACTTTGTGCTTGGTGGCAAAACTCTTGTTGGCAATCCACAGGTCAGACATTTCTTGTAGTTGGCCACCAGGTTTGCACACAGCTCAGAAGGGATTATGTCCCACTCCTCTTTGCAGATCCTCTCCAAGTCATTAAGGTTTTGAGGCCAATGTTTGGTAACTCAAACCTTCAGCTCCCTCCACATATTTTCTATGGGATTAAGGTCTGGAGACTGGCTAGGCCTCTCCAGGACCTTAATGTGCTACTTCTTGAGCCACTCCCTTTTTGCCTTGGCCGTGTGTTTTGGGTCATCATACTGGAATACCCAGCCACGACCCATTTTCAATGCCCTGGCTGAGGGAAGGAGGTTCACGCCCAAGTTTTGACAGTGCTTGGCCACGTCCCTTTGATGCAGTGAAGTTGTCCTGTCCCCTTAGCAGAAAAACACCCCCAAAGCATAATGTTTCCACCTCCATGTTTGACAGTGGGGATGGTGATCTTGGGGTCATAGGCAGCATTCCTCCTTCTCCAAAACACGGCCAGTTGAGTTGATGCCAAAAAGCTCGATTTGACCACAACACTTTAACCCAGTTCTCCGCTGAATCATTCAGATGTTCATTAGCAAAGCAGGCAGGTAGGGGCATATCATTTCAGATACAGTTAGGGCCCTTTCACACTGGGGCGGGGGTAAAGCGCTGCTATTTTAAGCAGTGGTATACCGATGGTAAAACCGACCCCGCTAGCGGCCAAGAAAGGGTTAAAAACCACCGCAAAGTGCCTCTACAGAGGCGCTTTGCCGGCGGTAAAGCCGCGCTGTCCCATTGATTTCAATGGGCAGGAGCGGTGAAGGAGCGGTATACACTCTGCTCCTTCACCGCTCCGAAGATGCTGCTGGCAGGACTTTTTTCCGGTCCTGCTAGCGCACCGCTCCAGTGTGAAAGCCCTCGGGGCTTTTACACTGGAGACAAAGCAGCGGCACTTTCGGGTCGGTTTGCAGGTGCTATTAATAGCGCAATAGCGCCTGCAAACCGCCCCTGTGTGAAAAGGCCCTAAGGGAGCGGTTTTCACTCATGACAATCATCTATATATGTGCAAGGAAAAATCCTGTTTTTCCTTGTACACGAGTAGATATTTTATTGAAAAGGGAATTTCCACTTAGCTTCATGTCATTTACTGAGCTAAGTGGAAAATTAAGTAGATCTAAACCCAAAAACAAAAATATACTGCAGTTTATCAGTCCTTAAATGAGATGAATGTATTAGTACTTTAGTAGGGTTTTCCCCCTTTATTTTTAGCTGGTGATCCTGAAAACACCACACTTCCTGTTCCTTTTACGTCTACAACAATTTCTTCCTTTTATCTACAGAAGTCATGTGATTACACAGGCTAGACTTCAAACACATCTGCCTTTGCTCATTTCCAATACAAGGCAGAGTATTGAACTAGTTTACAACAGAAAGAAGAATGCTTGTCATTTGACCACAGGAAGTGAAAAGGGCATTGCTTTTTCTGGCAGAATCATCAGGTATTTTGTGTACTTGCCAAACATTCTTTTTAGTCCAACATTTAAAGTTTTTTTAAAGGCTCAAGGTTTTTAACCTTCATGCATTCTATCCATGGAGGTAAAAAAACCTGTGTGCAGCAGCCCACCCCAGCCCCCCTTAATACTTACCTGAGCCCCCTTTCAATTCAGCGATGTGTACGAGAGCAGCAGCTCCCCCGGCTCACGCTATTGGCAATCACAGCCAGTGCACCAATAAGAGAGCGGGCCAAGATCTGTGTGTTAATGGACACACAGCAGCGGCTCTGGATCAAGCAAGCAATTCAGCTTGGCAATCTGCATCAGCGATGGAAATACAAAAGAAAAAAAGGAAATACCGCACTGATAACCCAAAACAAATGTATATATGAAGCAGCCAGCACAGCAATAGACAAAGTTGAATAGTTAAATTTAAAAAGCTATGTGCAGCGCTAAAAGTGAAAAAAATTTCTGTATAGCTACAGGATGATCAAAATATGTGCATCGACAATACCATGAAAACCCAGATATAAATATTGTGACAAAAGTAAACAAACAAAAAAAAAAAAATCACACAAATCAAAAAAAATGTCCACATTAGGTAAAGAACAGGTGTTGAAATGGATCCAAAAATAGGAGGGTCATTTTTTTATTGTATCAGCAGGGATCAAATAGGAATTACGTGTGTTCAGGAGACAACCATCAACTAGGAGAAGGCATTACGCTATGTGGAGCATTTGTTTCCTTTTTGGTTACACTGTATGAGTGCATAAGGAAGACTTGGTCCACCCTTCGTTTGAGGCTGCCAGTCCTGACAGGCTATTGCCATATTGAGCTATACAAGGGACGGAGGGATCATCTCCCATTCTGGCCAAGATTAAGAGGCATGGAAGTTCCATTCTACTGATGTAAATATACCACAAGCTCTGGCGACTCATTGGGCATATGCCTTACTGAGTTCGGTTAAGCCTTCTCCTAGTTGGTGGTGGTGGTTGTCTCCTTTACACACGTGATACCTATGTGATCCCTGCTGAACCAAAAATAGAGGGCAAGTCTTTATGGTATCAGCAGGGATCACATAGGAATCATGTGTGTAAAAGGAGACAACCACCACCACCAACTAGGAGAAGGCTTAACGGAACTCAGTAAGGCATATGCCCAATGAGTCGCCAGAGCTTGTGGTGTATGTACACCAGTAGAATGGAACTTCCATGCCTCTTAATCCTGGGCAGAGTGGGAGATGATGCCTCCGTCCCTTGTATAGCTGAATATGGCAATCCGGCGTCCGTTCATATCCTCGCTGCTGTACCTTTATACATGCTTGTTATAGGGTGGTGCACTGACGCACCCTGGAAATGTGAGTACCCCCTCTTGAGTTGAGTGTTTTTATCTGGTTTGGAAACAATAATTTAAAACGTATTACGCTATATGGTTCTTTCTTCTCATCCATTAACTATTCCCTTGCTGGAGCCTGTGGTCCTGGAATCTGCACAGAGCCCGGGGTGGCTCAAAAGCGTTTTCTGATTTAGTCTAGCGACTTAGTCACAGGTGAGTGTATTACCTTGGGGGGGGGGGGGGGGGGGGTCACCTGTATTGTACCATCTCATGATCTGTGGCACGTGGAGATTTAAGCACGTTTTGAATAGACCACTGTTGAAGATCTTATACAAGCACTTTATTATCTATGTGCAGGACTGTTTACATGCTCAATATATTCAAGTAGTCCCTTAAGGATATATTGTGTAATTGCACTGTGTGGCACATTGCACTTTACAGTTTGTTTGGCACATGGCACTTTTTGGTACTTGTTTTCACTTCTGATGCATGTTTAAAGTAAATTTGGTTTATGTTTGCCGTATTTTCTTATGCACTTTATATTTAGTAATATTTATTACTTTTGTGATTATTTTATTAATTGGTGTTGGATACGCTTTTACATATTTTTGATACACAATTCGTAGTGTCATCTCATGGGCACACCTAGCAGCACGCTCTAGCGCATCACTTTATTTATTGATTTGCTATCCACACGCAATACGAGACGTGGTTTTTGTATGCGGCTGAGCAGTGCTTATACTTAGCATTGGATTCCGTGTGTGCAACCCGTTACATCCATGACTGACAGAACTTAGTGTTTTCATCAGAATCCCTAGAGTATATCCAGTGGGTGATGCTCTAGAATGCCACCTGTATGTTAAAAGAAAGGTATCTCAAGGTGTAACGTACTCTGCTATATTTCTTTTTATCAGAACAGGCAAAAAAAAAAAAATATATGTAAATACTATTGAAAAGCAAATACATTACGCACCTTTTTTCATTGCCATAGGATTTCTGTGCAACTTTAGCATGGAGGATAAGTACAGTCTGATCGCCCCGCTCTTTTAAATAATTACGCATTGCTTCCCTGAAACACAAAAATATATAATTACGCATTGCTTCCCTGAAACACAAAAACATATGTGAATAATTTCTAGATCTAAAAGAAAAAGGGGGGGGGACGACAGTAAAAAAAACAATATTCATCAGAATCAAGCGTGTAGCCGATTGCTTGGAGAGTTTACTGCTGAACCACAGCAGTAAACAGCAGTTGGAGTTTATCCTCACAGTAAACAGCTTTGTGTAGAGGAGTAATAGATGCAATCTTCAGATCTTTGCTGTGGTTTCCACCACCACCACCTTGTGCAGCTGAGTCTAACTAGGGTGCACACAGCGCTGCTTTTGAACAGCTTTGTGGTTCTAAAGATTCTCACCTTGTAAAAAGATCTTCTCACATCAACTACCACAAAATACCTGGTGATTCCATTACTCTGGCTTACTTTGCTTATAAAACCACTTAAGACTTCACAGTGCTGATTTATTAACTGCAGCAATTCACATATTATCTAGCCTTTCTGCAATATGAGTGATATGAAGCCGTTAGCATAGTTTCAGAAGTAGGGTTGGATATTTAAAATATACATTTTCGTAAAGATACAGGGTGGGGTCATTCCACTAATGAGGCCAACTTACACAGTTTCATCAGACAGCGATCAGGGATGCATGATGGAGGACAACACTGAAGCTGGAGTGTCCATACAGCGCACTCCATCCTCAATACAGCTTAGTAATGCTGAGCCTGATAAAAATCACAGGGTCAGCAATACTGAGCTCCATGCTGGGCCACTACACCTGTCACAAAGGCAGAATCAGTAGCTGAGTCACTCCGGTACATTGAGCACTGTCAACCACCAACACCTGCCTGTGTGACAGATGCAGTAGCCAGGCAAGGGCTTTTACTCAGCGACAGTGAGCCTGCACTTTTAACAGGCTTCACCTCACTATGCTGTGTGGCAGCACTACCACTACCCGGGGGAAGCCACATCTCTCATTTGGGAGGGGGGTAAAGGCATTAAAAAAAAAAAAATTCTGCCTTGGGCATTGGCAGTGCTCTTTGGCTTTGTGCAATTGCATCCACCCCCAAGAAAGCTAAAAGAAAAACATATATAGAGTCACCTCTACGTAAGGCTAAACATGCAGGGGCGTTTAGAGGCAGGAAATAAAATGCCAAAGGCCCTAAGGAGCAGCAGATAAAAAAAATGTCCAGTGTACACGAGGCCTAATACATAGGGATAAATACAGGGCATGGACAAAAATATGGAAACACCACATGATTTGCAGGTGTGAAAGTGATTGTTTCACGATGAGAGTGGAGGTGATGTCACATTCTTTTGCCTCCGCTGTGTGATGAGACACCTCGCTAACAGGTTGGAAGCCTCACTTTCGTCATTCACTGCGTGCACCGCTAGAATTATGGAGTCATATCAGAGCTTACCGAGTTTCAAAGAGGGCAAATTGTTGGTGCCCGCTTAGCTGGTGCCTTTGTGACTGAAGTTGCCAATTTATTTGCGGTGTCGCATGGTACAGTATATTAAAGGTTATGATGGCATATACAGTCTCTGGGAAAACATTGTTTGATAAGCAGAAGTGTGGCCGACGTAGGCAACTGACTAGAGACAAAAAGCACATTGCGCAGGATTGTGACCCGGATTTTTGCATTAGGAGTGGTATCAGATTCCATTATCCACCATCCAAGAGTTAGATTTGTCAATTCCCAGGAGAATTCAGACAGTCTTGGATGCCAACTGTGGTCCAGCATCGTATTCGGTAACTAATTTGTTTTTACCATACATTTTTCCCATAATTTTATCCAACCCCTGTAAGTGTTTAATATAAACTACTGCTTTTGCGTGAAAAAAAAAAAAACGTAAGAAAAGCATCCCTTTAAATTTGATGCATGTCTTCACACTGGTCTGTTGCGCTGCCATTATAGTTTAACGCACCTTCCCATTAAAAATGTTGTAAAAACATACGCGTTTTGTGTTTTTGAGTCCCATAACCTATAAAAATTGCAGCAAAAATCGCACGCGTTTTTTTTCGGTAGCCATTAGCACCTTTTTGCACCCTCTATCGGCAAACAGCCAATAACCCTATTTTCGGTCAATAATTTGATGGCTGATATATTGGCACATCCCTAGAGCGGTGCACCTATGAGCTATCCACACTAGGTGTATGGTTATTTTACTGATTTATATAGCACCAATTCTAGAGAGCTATCAAACCAATCACATCCTGACAAGATACTGAATTAGAGCTGCACGATTCTGGCCAAAATGAGAATCAATTTTTTTGCTTAGAATAAAGATCACGATTCTCTCACAATTCTCGCAGTTTAACATCCTTCATATTATACAAAAAAAATTGGGCTAACTTTCCTGTTTAGTTTTTTTTTTTTTTTATTCATTAAAGTGTATTTTTTTTTCCCAAAAAATTGCATTTGAAAGACAACTGCACAAATAGTGTGACATAAAATATTACAACCACCACCATTTTATTCTCTAGGGCTAAAAAAAAAAAATAATATATATATAATATATTTGGAGGTTTTAAGTAATTTACGAGCAAAATTATGATTTTAACTTAAAGCGGAGTTCCACCCTAAAGTGGAACTTCCGCTCATCGGATTCCTCCCCCCCTCCGGTGTCACAATTGGCACCTTTCAGGGGGGAGGGGGGTGCAGATACCTGTATAATACAGGTATCTGCACCCACTTCCGGGTACAGCTAGCCGCAGCTAGCCGCAGACTCCCCGCCCACCCCCGTTGTGTTGTGGGAAATACACAGTTCCCACAACACAACGGGGACCAGTGAAGACGCGCAGCGCGACTCGCACATGCGCAGTAGGGAACCGGGCAGTGAAGCGGCAACGCTTCGCTTCCTGATTCCCTCAGTGTGAATGGCGGCGGCAGCACCCGAGGATCGAGGGACGGCTCGGTCTCGGGTGCCGACATCGCTGGACCCCGGGACAGGTAAGTGTCCTTATTTTAAAAGTCAGCAGCTGCAGTATTTGCAGCTGCTGACATCTAATTTTTTTTTTTTTTGGTGAAACTCCACTTTAACAAGTATTATTAAAAGGTTTAGTCTTTAATGTGGATGTAAACCCAATGTCATCCTTTCTAAACTACTGCCATAGGGGTTATCTATAAGGATATACACGCCTCCTGCATGTATCTTTACCTGTCAAATGTCTCCCCTCTGTCTGTTATGAGACCCGAAAAACTGCATATTCTGTGGGTGGGTCTGTTGTCTGGAGCTCGGTGGGTGGAGTCGTGATGTCAGTAGACTCCCCGCCCACCTCTACACTCCCCTTGTCAATATGCATTTTCTCGGTGTATTTCTAACACTTTAACATCCAGTGAAAAGACCGGAAAGTAACCACATGACTTCAGCATGCCGAAGGTGTGGAACAGCCAATCCTTGCAGAGCTCCTGAAGAAAGGAGTGGGGGAGGGAATTTAAAAATAATGCATGTCTCTTAGGTTAATGCACGAGATGTAAATCACCTGTCACTCACAGCAAGGGGGAGGATTTGACAAAGTTTTTCTCAGTTTTTCAAGAATTGTCTCACTGAAAAATAAAAGGGGATTGCTCAGAGATGGATTAACTCTGTGTGGCAAGACTGGGCACAAATGATAGCAAATCTTACACTCTACAGTATGATATAAAAAAAAAATATATATTTTTTTTCGGGTTTACATCCACTTTAAGTGGTTAAACTGCCCTCATTTACAGATGGAAGTTCATTCCTTTCATCCAAAGAACAAAACGTTTAATGTTTATAGTTAGCTCTGAGGCTGAGGAACATTGTTAACTTGGCAGACTGCCTGTTTTTTTTTTGTTGTTTTTTTAACAGCTGTCGGCTGCATAGAAGGGGGAAAATGCTTTGTTAAGATCACAAGGGGGGAAAAGATATGTGCGAATAGAACTTGGTGTTTTGTCTTTTATATTCCTAAAGTATAACTAAGGCCGGTGTAATGGCAAAAGAGCCAACGCTGCAAAATTACGATACTTTCAGTTTCTCTCCAGCAACAGAAAATGCAGATCGACGACATGCCTCTTTTCACAGAACACAGCCAGTGTATACACTACAGTGAAAGTTGGCTGTTTTGAAAAGACAAATTTTGGGTAGTCCCCAGAACAGGAAGAGAGGGGAAATCTCCAATGAGGACACAAAGTTTGGTGACCCTGGGGACATCCTGGGATTCCCTCAATTGGGAGGGATTTCCTCTTACAACACGCTGTTGGACAGAAAGTGAAAGGATATCTCCCCAATGGGGCACAGATGGCAAAAAAAAATACAACGCTATCTCAATCCCTTACTCTAAAATGAAAAAAAAAAAAAAAGTTTAGTTCTCCTTTAAAGCTTAAAGTGTAACTGTGACCAGGTTATGGCCATTCAAGTATTTACATATTGTTACCAAACAGTAAATTGGCTGTAAAAGAGCCCCCACAAACCTCTTTAGCTACAGGTACTATGTAGCAATTCATCTTCAACACTCAACGGACCCTGCTTCCCCTCCCAATCATGATATGGCAGCCTACTAATCTCTAATGTAACTTGCAGAGCCAAAGTTCTGGAAAAGCAAGTAAAAAGAGCTGAGTAAACTGACTTTGAAACATAGAAAAGTGGTGGGGAAAAAGACCAAGTGGTCTGCACCCTTTTATTTTTTTCTACTTAACCGCTTCAGCCCCGGAAGATTTTACCCCCTTCCTGACCAAAGTACTTTTTGCGATTCGGCAAAGCGTCGCTGTAACGGACAATTGAGCGGTCGCACTCAAACAAAATTTACGTCCTTTTTTCCCCACAGAGGTTTTCTTTTGGTGGTATTTGATCACCTCTGCGGTTTTTATTTTTTGCGCTATAAACAAACAAACAAAAAAAAAAAAGAAGAGCGACAATTAAAAAAAAAATATACATATATTTTTTCACTTTTTGCTATAATAAATATCCCCCAAAAATATATATATATATATATATATATATATATATATATATATATATATATATATATATATATATATATATATATATATATATATATATATATATATAAATAAAACATACATACACACAGACACACACATACACATATATACATACACTTTTTCTTCCTCAGTTTAGGCTGATATGCATTCTACATATTTTTGGTAAAAATAAAAAATAAAAAAAATCGCGATAAGCGTATATTGATTGGTTTGCGCAAAAGTTATAGCGTCTACAAAATATAGGATAGTTTTATGGCATTTTTATTTTTTAATAGTAATGGCGGAGATCTATTTTTTTCAGGACTGCGACATTATGGGGGACACGTCGGACAATTTTGACACATATTTGGGACCATTGGCATTTTTACAGCGATCAGTGCTATAAAAATGCATTGATTACTGTAAAAATGTCACTGGCAGGGAAGGGGTTAACACTAGGGGGCGATCAATGGGTTGTGTTCCCTAGTGTGTGTTCTAACTGAAGGGGGGGTGGACTGTGTAGGGGAAGAGATAGATAGCTGTTCATACTCTGTATGAACAGATGATCTGTCACTTCTCCCTTCAGAGAACCGGAAACTGTTTACACACACAGATCCCGGTTCTCCGTGTGCACCAATCGATCGCGGGAGCCCGGCGGTGATCGCGACCACCGGACACTCGCATCGGCTTCGTGGGCGAGCAGGGGGTGCGTGCGCGCCCCTAGTGGCCACAGGGAGAAGCGATGTTACACGTTGTTTCACCCAGCCGTGCCAATCTGCCGCAGTACAACTGCGGCGGCTGGTCGGCAAGTGGTTAATTTACACGTTTGTGTAGGTTTTTTTTTTTTTTTTAACTTTTTTCTGAGTATAGATTTAAGTTTGTCCCAAGTATGTTTGAAGCCACTTACTGTTGACTGACTCACTACCTTTACTGGAAGTCTATTTCAAGCATCAACCACCCTTTCAGTAAAATAATACCTTTCCAAAAATTTGTTTCCTCCAGTTCATTTGAGGTCATGTCCCTGTGTTCTTGATTTTGGTTTCATATTGAAAATCCTGCCCTCTTGAACCTGATTCATCCCCTTGAGGTATTTAAAGGTTTCAATCACGTCTCTCCTTTCCATTCTTTTCTCCAGACTGTACATATTAAGTTCCTGAAGTCGCTCTTCATATGCGTTATCCCCCAGACCTTTCACCATTTTTGTTATCTGTCGCTGGACTTGTTTTATGTTATCAATATCTTTTTGTAAGATAGCTTTCCAGAACTAGACACAGCATTCTAAATGAGGTCTCACTCAAGATCTATATAGGGGAATCAGAACCTCCTTCCTCCTGCTGGTGATCACTCTAGTGATGCATTCTAGAAATCAATCTGGTTTCCCCACTTCCTGGTCACACGGTTTACAAATTTTGAAATCTGAAATAAGTACCCCCAAATGTTATCCCTCTGTAGTGCTGGCCAACATTGTGCCCCCAACATTGTACTCTCTCAAGAGATTAATTTTCCTAGTACAACATTCCTTAGAGAGCAGCTCTGCTGTGGACATTGAGGATGAACTTCCCCACCTCTACAGAGGTCAGACCACTTGTTTTAAATCTCATTCACTACCCGTCAGGAATAGTGTTGGGCTCAGACATGTTTTGAATCGTAGTCCCAACCCACCTGAGCAATCCCACCCAGTCTGCAGCTGCACAGACCCTAGAAATGCCTCACTGCCTATGATTAGCGGTCTGCAGTGTCGACTTCCTGGCGGGATTGCTCAGGTGGGTTGGGGCACCGAACACGCCTGAGCCTAACACTAGTCAGAAATATGCAAATATTTCACTGGATTTCCACTTACTAGCACAATGGTTTCTGTTTGGGCAATGTAGAAGGAAGACTAAAGGCACTCTCAGAGAGTAGCAGTCGGGCACATTTTTTTTAAGGACTCAAGGAGATCAGCAAAATAAGCATGCTTTCAAGTGCATTTAGCTTGCATCTGGTATTAGTTTAAAATGCATCCATGTTCCTTCAGGGCCCATTCACATTCTGATGCTATGTGCACTACTGTTGGGTATGACTAAGGCTGTATCCGTCCAACATGTGTTAGCGGACCATTTGATGTAAGCCCTTGTGTATTTAATAACTAATTTTCTCATTCCTGTGTGCGGGATTTTAAATACTGCCTAGTATCTGCATTTGTGCAGTGTAATGCCATTCATTTTGAATGCCTGCCCTGCCAATCCACTTTGCTAACAAATGTGCACCATAAATGTTACACGCACCTTTTCACAACAGCATAAATGAGCCCTTAGACATGCTTCTCAGCTGGCTTTAATCTGCTTTCAAAATTCCCACTGACTTGTATGAGAAAAGAAGCTTTGATATGAACAAGTAGGCATGCATACAACCTGTAAATACACCCAACTGTTCCGCACCCTAGAACTGTTTGTTGCTATTAGGATTGCACCATAAAATGTTAGATTGTAGCCCATTCTCTCCAAAAATGGAAGGGACACTTCCAATCCACATAATCAATTGGGGAACTAACAAATGATGAACGGAATATAGAACATGAAAAAATAAAAAAAAGAAATCTTTATAGGATACGGTGCCCAGTGCACTACTGAACCCAAGCAGAAGTTGCACAAAAACTCAAAATAGGAAATGGCAACCAAATACACAAAGCAAAAACTAAAAACACATTTGTAAATATGGGAAGTATTTTTTTTGTGTATAGGTCGTCTCCAGGCAGATGCCTCTAGATTTCCTTTAAACTAAAATAGATTTTGTTAGGTTACTAAAGCAAGACCTGAAGCTTTACAGCATATCACACAGACATGAAACCTAAAATCAAAACAACTTTAGCTATAGCCGGGCTCCAGAGACATTTCAGCTAGGGGCCCATCAATTCCGCAATACCTTTGTTGTTACTTATGATACAGAAGTGAAGCATTTTTGGGGGCGTGGGTAAAATCTTTAAGGGCCATTTCACACCACATGCAGTCCAGTGCATTTTTTTCTGCAACAAAAATGCACGGAAAGGAGGTTACAGGCAGTCCCCTACTTACAAACGACTCCTACTTACAAACGGAGGGAGACAACAGGAAGTGAGAGGAAATCTACCCCCAAGAAGGGAAATTCTCTCCTGTGAGAGTTATTAGGGGAAAAAGGTGTCTCCACTGATGCTTTATTATCACCAGTCCTTGTTTACCTAACAACCCCAAATTTTCAAAATCCAATTGTCACAGGGACAGAAAGTGAGGTGAAATCTTCTGAACAGGGGTACAGACAGCAAAACAAATGTTACAGGGGTAATAACCATTCCCTACACTATCCAAGCTTTTGGCTGGAGCTAAACTTAAAAAAAAAATTTACCTGTTCCGATTTACAAACAGATTTAACTTAAGAACAAACCTACAGATCCCATCTTGTTTGTAACCCGGGGATGCCTGTATATGGCATAGGTCACACCAGTGTAGTCAGTTCCAGAAAAAGAAAGTAGAACATGCTGCATTTTCCCTGTACTGGACTGTACTAGAATGCAGTAAAACGCATCGGAATGTACTGGAACGCATAAAAAAAA
This sequence comes from Lithobates clamitans, assembly GCA_037952925.1. Classification (NCBI taxonomy): domain Eukaryota; kingdom Metazoa; phylum Chordata; class Amphibia; order Anura; family Ranidae; genus Lithobates; species Lithobates clamitans. Next base: position 2,898,764 of record JBBGZY010000748.1, read on the forward strand.
AAAATGCACCGGCCCCCATGGGGTACAGTTAAAAAAAAAAAAGCACCCAGAATGCTTTTGAAAATGCATCAAAAACGCATTTCAAACACGCATGCAGAAATGCATCTGGAGTGCGTTTTTTGTGGTGTGAGCTGGCCCTAAAGGTTTATTTCAATTTCTAGAAATTAAAATACAAAAATAAGTTAAAATACCAAAACCGCCTTTTCCCAGTTTGAACAGTTGGACAATTTTAAAACAAGCAAGATTATAGATAGATATAAAGTGTGTCTTTTTTTTCTAGACACTTAATATTTCTGATACACCGCATGATGAAGGCATTAACCACTACAGTGTTCATCTGCACCACTACAGTGCCATCAGTGTTAATCAGCGCCACTACAGTGCCCATCAGTGAGTGCTCATCAGTGCCACCCTATCAGTGGATCTCATCAGCGCCCATCAGTGCAGGCTAATAAGTGCAGCCGCAGTGCATTAGTACACATCAGTGCACCCTCAACAGAACCCAGCAGTGCATCCACATCTGTCCTAGTGCACCTATCGCATCACAGCCCAGTCACTAGTATGGCGAAAAAAAAATTTCCACTGAGGAGGCATACCAGTTTTAGCCTGAGCAAAGAGCAGCGGGGAGGCTCTGAGTCTGCATCCGATTCTGATTTGGATTATAAACCCGTTTTAAGCAGTGGGTCTAATACAGAATCAGAGGTAGAGGAACTTGTGCCCATGAAATGAAGGAGTTCTTGCGAGGAGCAGCAGCCTACTACAAGCAGCGCAGTGCCATCCACGAGAAATGAAGTACCACTGCAACAAAGGCCAAGCACTAGTGGGGTGTTATTTCTGCCACAAAGGATGAGGACCCATGCTAGCCTTCCCTAATGCCCTTCGGAACCCCCTGTGGCTTCCCTCTAATTGCGGAGCAGCACACATCCCCCCTTTCATCGCCCAGCCAGGTGTCCAGATGAACACCAAAAATTTTGCCCCTCTTGATTTTTTTAATTTATTTTTTACTGAAGACCTACTATATTCTATTGTGGCCCAGTACAAAACTCTATGTACAATAGTTCATAGCAAGCAACCCTGGTTCTAGTTACACCTGTCCCTTTGAGTGGAGAGAACTTACCGTGGAGGAATTTATAAACATTTTTTAGGCCTAACTTTTTAATATGGTACTCACAAAAAAAACAAAAACAAAAAAAAACAAAAAAAAAAACGAATTATACTCCTACTGGTATGCAAACCCAGTGGAACTAGCACCATAAAATATCCAGCTGGGGTTTCTAGCACCAAGTGGCCCCGAGATACAGGGCCCCAAAAATCAGTTCAGAAAATGTCAAGCACTTTTCTGTAGCAAAGAATGACATTTTACGAACCGGTTTGGGGCCCCGTATCTCGGGGCCACTTAGTGCTAGGAACTCCATCTTTGGATATATTGTGGTACTAGTTCCACTGGGTTTGCACACCAAATTTGGGGTTCCTAGCACCAAGTGGCCCTGAGATACGGGGCCCCAAATTTGGTTCGGAAAATGAAATTTTTTGCTGCAGAAAAGTGCTTGACTCGAGTATAAGTCGAGGGGGAAACTTTCAGCACAAAAAAATGTGCTGAAAAACTCGACTTATACTCGAGTATATACGGTATATACTCTGCTTGTTCTGACAAATGCAGTTCTAACCCAGCCTAGAGATCATGTGTTTTGAGGAGAGCCAAATCCACAGACACACACTGTATGCCATACCTTATATATTTGTTATTACCTGTCCTAGTTTCTCTGATGTCAGATCTTGGGTTGGCTAACCCATATGACGGTATGAAAACTATGCTCTATACATGGTTATGGAACTGTTCACTTATACCTGCTACCAAGAAGGGTCACTACCTTCCATATTTGCACACATTTGATCTATAGTAAGTTGAAGAAACATTTTAGTAGTGGTCTGATTTAGTTTGCATACATTACCTGGCTTGCTTACATCAGAACAAGTGCTATGAAGTGAATAGCATGGGTGGGATACTGTGACTGTAGAGTGAAGTGAGGTGTGAAAAGCCAAGCCTGAAGATTCACATGCACACTCATCAATGTCTGTGATGCTATCAAGGTGCTAAATGGTTTTTTTTTATTTTTGTTTTTAAAACTTCAGTGTTCTTCGCTGGGCAAATAGGAAACAGATGCAATATGCCTTACCTTGTGAGACGTTTGGGTTGAGGCCGCTCCCCAAACTTCCTGCAAACAAACAGAAAAACATCCATCAAAAGGTGAGAACGTGAACACCACCTAATGTGTGTGAGCCAAGCTGTGCAAACTCAACAGTAAAATAAAATCTATGAGAAAATGAAAAAGTTCTGTACATAAAAACTCCACATTCCTGAAGCTTGTATCTAAACATACTATATACAGGGCACGTCGATATATCCCATGCCAAACAGGATCAGTTTAGTAGACCATAAAGTTATGAACTCTGGCTGATGTTACTACACTCCACACCTTATTTATTACAGGTACTTATTTAGCGCCATAGATTTACATACAGTATATATCAGTCTCTGCCCTCAAGGAGCTTACAATCTAAGCCCAATGATCGAATCAAATGATCGTGAACATTTTACACACATTTTGAAATCCATCCATCATGAAGGAAATCTGCAGACTGCCAGTGCCTACCTCTCTACCTGAAAATGCTACCATGTAGATGCTTTGACTTTAAAGGGTTAAGGGCCGTCACATGGGCAGAATAAACCAGCCAACATTCGGCCTGTGTGTGCGGCAGCCGGTCATTCAGCCAGCTTCTGTCGAAGGGGTATGACCGAAAAAGGTTTCCAATCAGTGCTCTCAGTCAATGGCTGACCACTGACCAGTGTGTTCTGGCGGGGGCCAGTCTCCTTGTTAGAACACAATGGCTCAGCAGGGGGGAGATCACCCGACTAACATCTTCCTCAGTTTAGGTTGATATGGATTAGTCTACATATTTTTGGTAAGCGTATTTTGATTTGCGCAAAAGTTATAGCGTCTACAAAATGGGGGATAGATTTATGGCATTTTTATTATTCATTTTTTTTTTTTATATTAGTGATCAGCGATTTTTTAATCGGGACTACGACATTGCGGTGGACAGATCGGACACTTTTGACACTATTTTGGGACCATTGACATTTATACAGCGATCAGAGCTTTAAAAAAAAAAAAAAAAAGCCAGCGATTACTGTATAAATGTCACGGACAGGGAAGAGGTTAAACACTCGGGGGGGATCAAGGGGTTAAGTGTGTTCCCTCTGTGTTCTAACCATGACAAAGATCACTGCTCCCGATGACAGGGAGCAGTAGATCTCTGTCATGTCACTAGGCAGAACAGGGAAATGCCTTGTTTACAGAGGCATCTCCCCATTCTGCCTCTCCTTGCCATGATTGCGGGTCACCGACGCACAGAGTCTGTGGGACCCACGCTCGCTAGCCTGCGATGACGGAGGGATGTACAGCTATGCCCATTTGCCCACCTGTGCCATTCTGCTGACGTACATCGTCGTGCAGCAGTCGGCAAGTGGTTAACCAAGACCTTAAAGCGGTAATACACTCAAAACCAAAATGTAATATACTGCAGCTTACCAATCATTAGATGTGGTGGCAGGATTCGTTTTTTTTTTTAGGTTCATTTCCCTCAGTTTTCACCTGGTGATCTGGCCAGTAACACACCTCCTGAATTAGAGTGCCCCCACTCTGGATGAAGGAGAACAGAGGGCACACCTTTGGACAGCGACAGTGTCAGTCTGGGGGGGGGGGGGGGGGGGGAGGTAGGGGGAGAAGGACTAGCAGACTACCAGTTCAGAATTACGCAGGAGGTTTGGTGCTACAATTATTGCTCTTATGCTGATGTTCACGACAATACCCCACACCTGTGGTATGATCAACGTTTACATATGCACACAGGATCTACATGCATTTACGTGTGAATACAGGGGGATGGGGGCGCTTTAAATTATTTATTTTTGACAATAAAATGTAACTTTATTGCCATCACAAAGGATGAACAAAATCCCTTGTGATAGCATGAGCCATGACAGGTCCTCTTTCTGGAGAGATCCAGGGTCTATTAGACACCAGATCGCTCCTCTACCCTCCAAAGCTTCTGATCAAACTGAGATTTTATCAGATGCCTTACAAGCCGATTGTAAACAAACCAAAAACTAGAAGTGATTAAATGGTAATCGCTTCTGGTTTCTGAGGACACACAGTGGAAAGTACAATGGAAGTTCCTCTCCCTCTCACAAGGGAATCCGATACAGTACCTCCTCTTTTTTAGTCCCTTGTTGGCGCTGTCTGCTCCTCCTCTTCTCCAAGTGCCCCCTCAGCAAGTTGTGTACTATGGGGGCACCCGCAGGGGTGGACTCCCAAGCCAGGCTGTGTGTATTCACAAAAACACAGCACAGCTTGGCCATTCTCCCCTGCTCCCTCCTCACAGGATTTGATTGACAGCAATAGGAGCTAATGGCTCCCACAGCTCTCCTGTCAGAATAGGAAGCGAAAAAGAAAGGGTCCGCAGCTGGGCACAGCCCTGGATCATGAGAGGGCTCAGGTAAGTGTTTAAGGATAGTGTGGAGCACAGGTGTTGGAAGGTTTTTTTACCTTAATGCATGAAGGTAAAAAAATTGTGTTTACAACTACTTGTACAAGATTGCCCAACCCTTCTAAATTTAGAACACGGAGAAGAGGCTAACAAGCTCATATCTCATACATCATCACACCTGGCTGGAATCTGTGGCAGATTTCAATATACTGTAGAAAACTGCCATATTCCCTCTGTTAATCAGGTGCAGACCAACACTACTGTCTACTTCACTGTGAAATCGAAACTGGTGCAAAGTACGCAGACTGACCTGAAACATCTGCTCTGGTAAAGTAGTGTGTGTTACTTCTGGAAGTTTCCCATGCCATTATATTGGCGCAGTCAGCTTAGGCAATTTGCTGGTTTATGTCCGAAAGAGCATGTGCAGGAAAATACAGCAATCATCACTTTACTATAGTGACCAATGAAAGATGAATTTGATCTTACTATGGGGGGCCAAGTAATTCTACACTGTGAACATTACCAGTGTAGGGCTGAAACAACTAATCGATTATGAAAATAGCTGTCAACTATTTTCATAATCGATTAAATCGGCCAGCCGATTAGTTGGCCTGCATACAGAATGCATTATTTGTTTACATATCAGGGAATACAGTGCAGCACACATACAGCTCAGTACACCGTCCATACAGGTCAGTAAGTGCCTGAGAACTTGAGTGTCAATGTGTGAGGAGCAATGCCTCATGGAACATGAAGTCCTGGGCAGGAAGTGAGTGGTTCTAAAAAAGGCAGAAGTTTTTTTACCTTCAATTTCCCTCAGTCTGGAACTCCATGGGGTAAGGATGATCATGAGAAAAGTGAGGGATCAGCCCAGAACTACACAGGAGGAGATTGTGGTCCCAACCGCCTTGAGATCATTCACAGTTACCAAATAAACCATTGGTAACAATACTCCGCCACAGATTGAAATCCTGCAGCGCCTGCAAGGTCCCCCCTCCTCAAGAAGGCACATGTACAGGCCCATCTGAAGTTTGCCAATGAACATCTAAATGATTTCGAGGAGGATTGGGAAAGTGTTGTGGTCAAATGAGACCAAAATTAAGCTCTTTGGCATTAACTCGACTCGCCGTGTTTGGAGAAATAAAAATGCTGACTATGACCCCAAGAACACCATCTCTACAGTCAAGCAAAGAGGTGGAAACATTATGCTTTGGGGCTGTTTCTCTGCTAAAAAATACCGGACAAATTTGATGCATTGAGGGGCCAATGGACAGGGCCATGTATTGTAAAATCTTAAATGAGAACCTTCTTCCTTTAGCCAGAACACAGAAAATTAGTCGTGGATGGGTCTTCCCGCAGAACAATGACCCAAAACATACCGCCAAGGCAACAAAGGAGTGGCTCAAGAAGCACAATAAAGTGTTACTAAACCCACAAAAATAAAATCAGTCTGTATATGCAGCATAGCATGCTTGTTATACTCACTGTGGAACTTAAGGGGTTAATCCTCTGCATTGTGTAAAAATGCTGTTTTATCCTGTATGCACAGATCCTCCCCCTCCTGCGCGGTCTATCTGGGGAAGGCCACCTAACACAGGCAGAGTAGCTGACCTGCACATGCCCAGTTGTGTCTTTTATGCTGGAGAGAATATTTACAGGCGTATAACACGCACCCTGATTTTAAGAGGGAGGTTTCAGGAAAAAAACTAAAATTTTAAATAAAGAACTTTGAAGCAAAAGAAGGGTCAGTGCCCATCAATGCAGCCTGATCAGTGCCCATCAATGCTGCCTCACCATTGCAGCCTGATCAGTGCCTTTCTGCAGCCTCCCCATTGTCCATCTGCGGTCTCACCATTGCCGCCTGATCAGTGCCCATGAATGCAGCTTGATCAGTGCCCATCAATGCAGCCTCACTATTGCAGCCTGATCAGTGCCTATCTGCAGCCTCACCAGTGTATAGAGATTAGATTACACCGAGCGGAGATCTCACCTTTACTCGGCGGCCTCTGTAATGCGAAGTCCCGCCTCCTATGATAGAAAGAACACCAGTCCAATGCATGCAACGTCTATCATAGGAGCTGCTCCAGGAGGTGGGGCTTTGTATTACAAAGGCCACCTGAGTAAATGGGAGGTCTCCGTTCTGTGTAATCTGGTGGCACTAAACCCCCCCCTCGAGGCAGCCCAAAGAAAATATTGGCACATAATATGCACACATGATTTGCGCCCGATTTTCAGGGGAAAAAGTGCGTGTTTTAAAACACAGATAAATACGGTACTTGTTCTCAGAGATATATATCGCCAGGTCACAGCATATTGACATTACATATGTGGGCGTGCATGTAGGCTGAGGTGGAAATCTCCTCCCACCTGAAATCTAAGCATTGGAGAAATTGTGCAGTTTATCACTGACTGTGGTATACAGATCAGCTAAAAGGGCATATAGGGGCAATATTTTAATGTAAAAAGAAGATTTATAAGCTGTGGGCACTGCGGGGGGGGGGGGGGGGGGCAGATGAACTATTTACATATTACTGGGTTTAGTAACACTTTAAGGTCATGGAGTGGCCAGACCTTAATCCCATAGAAAATTTATGGAGGGAGCTGAAACTGCAAGTTACCACAAGACAGTCAAGAGACCCTAAGGATTTAGAGAAGATCTGTAAAGAAGAGTGGACCAAAATCCCTCCTGAGATGTGTGTAAACCTGGTCACCAACTACAAGAAACATCTTACCTCTGTTTGCCAACAAGGGTTTCTCCACCAAGTACTAAGTCATGTTTTCCTTGGGGATCAAATACTAAATTTTACTCACTGAATTGCAACATAATTTATAACATTTGTTTGTGTTTTTTTTCTGTATTTTTGGTTGATATTCTTTATCATTTAAAATCCACCTATGAAAAAAAATTATAGACCCTTCATTTCTTTGTAAGTGGGCAAACTTACAAAATCTGCAGATTTGATCAAATTATTATTTCCCCCACTGTATATTAAAAGGCCAGCAAAATAGCCAACATTTTCAGGAAGGGGTCAAAAATGACAGTCATTATTTCTCTTATATCAGGTTTCTTCAAAGGCCAGGAACCCTTAAGAGGTTTTCACATGTCTGATTTATCAAAAAAAGAAATCTGTGTGCTTGGACTTTTCCAATGACTTCCACACAAATGTGACACATTTTGCACAAGGTGATAGTCAAGATAAACCACCAGTGTGAAAAAACCTTCATGTGATCGTAACCTAGAAGTCAAATACACTTAAAGTTTGAGGCATAGAAAATGATGGCTTAATACAGACAGGTTATAAACTACATCACAATGATGCAGCCAATTACTAGCCATTTTTAGATCAGCATCTGACAAACACCATTTACCGCTACAATGAATGAAGATATAAAATTATACAGGAGTACAAATAAGCTTGGCAGACACAAACTGCACAGGATTACATCCCTGAGAATATAGCGCATCACAGCACTACATACAGCAACCACATATATTAAACTGTATGGAGCCTGTCAAACCCACCTTGATATTTAGGCTTATTTATATGGTCATGGAAACAATAAGGAGGTGGGAGCAGAAAGTGTAGAGTCTGGAGGTAGGGTTGCCACTTCATCCCTTTAAAATCAAACACATATTACACAGGTTTGGGGCTAATTTAAAGCAGATAAGGCACTAAGTGAATTTAAGATGAGCCTCTCTGTAGCTGCACAGAGAAGCACTGGATCTGGCGGAAGATTTCTGTCCCCCTCACGGCTGCCATCTGCTGAGACAAGGTGGGGGTGAAGGTGAAGGGGGGGGGGGTGCAGCAGCTGCAGGAGAGGTGTGAGGGCCACGTGAAATGGCCTGGAAGCCGGATTTGGTGTGCAGACCCTGTGTTTGACACATGTGGCCTAAGCAGTCCAAGTGGAAGTGGAAGAAGGTACCCACCCACTCGTCTAGCGTTGGGGGCTGGAGGAGAAGCGGAACTTCCTTTCCAGGTGACGTGCAGGTTTAACTACTTTTTCACATGGTGTAGAAAGGGGTCATATACTTATGTTCATTCAACATCTTTGTTGTTGAAGTGCGATGTTTCAAAACAAAATACATAATCACACACATAGGTTGGACTTGATGGACGTGTGTCTTTTTTCAACCTCACCTACTATGTAACTATATACATTTTAGCTACCTGTAACAAAATGCCTATTCCACTGGAAAAAACAAAACACTGTGGATCACTTTTTGGAGGGCAGTAGAAACTGCCACCCCTGTGAAAGGGACATTCTTGGCTAAAGATTAGAAAACATTCAAATATAAAACATTTTACAACAGAGGAGATTGGCAAAAGCAAATGATTTTTACAAATGTCTGTATGGAACACAATGAATGCAACCAGACCTACAACTGCTAGTTCATGATTACCACACTAGGACGGGTTTTTTTTTTTTTTGTTTTTTTTAAATGCTACCTTATTTTTTTAAACAGGCATTTTTACAATGCAGTTCAAGAAGCCTGACACTGTCTACAATGTAACAGGAGGTCGAGAGCCGCTGAAATGGGCAAAAACAGCCAATTCATACAACGAGCAATACAAAGCCCTCATTTCGATCTCTGCAAATTCAGACATACAAAACGTAAAACCTCAAACCTGAGGTTTGTGGGGCAGAAATATATTAGACCACATAAAAGAGGTAAGACTTAGATTTTATTACATAATCATAGAAATCCAACAGAAAACTCCAAGAAACTGTGTGGCAAAGAGGGAAAAACTGACGTGCAAAGTGCAGCTACTCATAGCAAACAACTATATTTAAAGTAGAAGGTCATTATTTCCCTATTATGGATAGAGAAACCACTTGAAGACCAAGCCACTTCTGGCACTTTTTGTGTATATCTATCTATCTATCTATCTATCTATCTATACACATACACACACACACACACAAAGATCCTAGGGAATAAAATGGTGATCGCTGCAATTTTTTAAGTCACATGGTATTTGCATAGCGGTTTTTCAAATGCAGTTTTGTTTAGAAAAAAAACACACAAATGATTATTATTTAAAAAAAAAAAAAAAAAAAAAAAACACAAATACCCCAATTTTTTTGTAAAATATGAAAGATGTCACGCTGAGTAAATAGATACCTAACATGTCATGCTCTAAAATTGTGAACACTCGTGAAATGGCGACAAACTACGGTAGTTAAAAATCTCCACAGGCGACACTTTGAAAATTTTTATAGGTTACCCGTTTAGACTTACATAGGTTGGAAAGAGAAAGTCCATCTAGTTCAACCAAAAAAAGAAAAAAAAAAAGAAATATTCAGTATGTAAATGTGAGCATTTACATACAGTGGCACGTCCACACAAGAATGTTTGATGTGACAAAAAAAAAAAACGCAGAATTAAATTAATGCACTAGCTATTAGGAGGAAAACACGTATAGTGACTGGCAAACGTAATTTCCATAAAGTACGACGACAGATCTTAACACTATAAAACTGTCTGCCAATACACACCTTGGAATATGACCTATGGATAAACAGCGGTGTTATCTAAAAGGGAGCAGAGTCAATCTAAATAATTTATCTGCATATATATTAGTGGTATAAAAAAAAAAAAAAATGAAAAAAGCGCTCTCTGCTATGCACAGCTTGCATCTAAACCATCCTAACATAATACGGGTCTCATAAAGCAGGCCATACATTATGTAATTTTCATTCCTTCCACCATGGGAAACCGAGGGAAGAGGTCCTTCTAATGTACTCCAAAAAGAGGAATTTACATGTAAGACAAAACCCCATTTTCAAACTCAAAAATTACAGGACACAGGTTTTTTTTTTTTTTTTTTAAAGCCGGCCATACATGGATCAAAATTTACCCGGATCAGCAGGGACTGGCCCAATTTTGAACCACATATGAGCAGGCTGATTGTACACAAGTCTATCCACTGAATGAGTTCGGTACAAGCAGCCTGGAGGGTTTTTCTTGGTAGATCAGTGCTCTCGGCTATAGCCAGGCAGCACTGATCATTGTATTCTGATGGCAGGAAAGGCTCCCTGCTGCCAGAACACAATGGCACAGCGGGAGGATTCCCCCATCCACACATTCAATGAGGGAAATACATTTTTTTCATTCAACCCGCTGATTGAATGTAAAAATTAAATGATGAATGACCTGCCTTAGTCTTAAAGAGGAGCTCCAGTCTCCCCCCAGAAGATTAAAAGAGTCTACACATACTGTAGCCACTGACTTAATATAAGGACACGTGTCCAGGGATCCAGTGATATTGGCTTTGAGTGCAGCCGGTGGTATCTTAGGTAAGGGCAACCGGCAGTAAAGCCTTTTGACTTCACAGCCGGTTTCCAACTGCGCATGCGTAAGTCTCGCTGCACTTTGAATGGTCCCACAGTCTTGTAGGCTGCAGGGGAGAAGGAGAAGGCCAAAGACCCTCATAGATCGCCACGCTTTTTCTTACCTGAACTCGATAGTTTCAGCGACAGGGACGAGCTTAGCAGCTCCAGCTGCTGTCTCGGGTTCTCATTGGATAGATTGATGGCATTGGCTCCCACTGCTGTCAATCAAGCCCAGTGACACGGGAGCCGGGGCCCAGTCCCGCTGTCTGTGTCAATGGGCGCAGCAGCAGGATTCAAGAAAGCGCCAGCATGAGTGCCCCCATGGAAAGCGGCTCTCCGTGGGGGCAATCGAGAAGAGGAGAAGGAGCCAGGATAGCCACGGGAGGACCTCAGAAAAGGAGGATAGGGGCCACTCTGTGCAAAACCCTTGCACAGAGGTGGTAAGTATAATTATTTGTTTTTTTTTTTTTTTTTTTTTTGTTATTTTTATTTTTATATATTTGTTATTTAAACAAAAAAACAAAACAAAAAAAAAACCAAAGCTTTATAATCACTTTAAAAGCAGAGTTCCACCCAGAAATGGAACTGCTTATCCGGTTCCTCCCCCCCTCCAATGTCACATTTAGCAACTTTCAGTCTAGTATTTCCTCCCACTTCCGGCGAAAGATCGCCGCAGAATCCATGACGATCTACGTTATGTCCGGCCCCTCCTCCGCCCCCGCTGTCTTCTGGGAGACACAGAGGTCCCAGAAGACAGCAGGGACCAGTCAGAATGTGCAGCACAATTCACGCATGCGCAGTAGGGAAACAGGCTGTGAAGCCGCAAGGCTTCACTTCCCGATTCCCTTACTGAAGATGCCGGCACCTCCACCCAGGTGCTGAGGGACAGGTCGGCTTCAGGCGAGGACATCGCGGGAGCCCTGGACATGCAAGTGTCCTTATTTTAAAAATCAGCAGCTACAGTATTTGTAGCTGCTGACTTAATTTTCTTTTTTGCAAGCGGAACTCCGCTTTAAGTTGCCAACCTAAAAACATAAATGACATCTACGTACAAGGTTTTAATAAATACCCTGTTCACTTGCATTCTATAGGCTAACAAATGCATATGCACTTGGGAAAAAAATGGTTACTTTTTAAAACATCTTACCCAAAAAAAAAAAAAAAAAAAAAAAAAAAACACACTCAATGGGACTGCACTGGGAACACATCCTTTTAAACCCACTCCCAGCTGCTATACCGGTTGGGAGTGTGCTTACATTGGTAAAGCTGACTGTTGGCTTCCATGTGGAAGTAATACAAGCAGTTCACTTCCACAACCAGAGCAATGTGGGGTATTGAAAAGCTTTTTCACCACTTCAAGGACAGACGCAATTTTAAGGCATCTTTTTACTCGGCGCAACCTCATCTTTAATATTTTACCAAAAATTGAGTAATCTATTGTGTTTATATGTGCTATGATTAGCTTTAGTACATTTATTGAAATTTAGAGTTTAATACTTTGCTAACATCAAGTGACAGAAAAAAAAAATTCTCCTCTAGTGTCTCTGCTTTCAAAAAATATATACCGTTTGGGGGGGGGGGTTAAGAAATCTTCAGGCCTAAAAAGTGACTTGAAATATGTAATCCAAAAATTGACTCCAGGACTAAAGTGGTTAAAAATGTATTTTATTGTGCACAGAGAAAAGGAAACCACTGACAGTAAACAAGTCTTCAGGCTGTATCAAACAAACCTCATTTGATCAACATGATCAGAGACCACACTGGATAGTTCCTGATCATTAGCAGAGGCCATGAACTGCTCACAGCACACGATCTGTGCTCATTCGATGTACAGATGGAAGGCAAAAAGTTATTAGAAGAAACCTGTGCAGATAGAAACACAGAAGCTGCCATCCTGGCTCAACTTCCCGAAGAGTCACCAACCCAGAAACACACAGCTAGGGAAAGGTCTGAACTCCAGCACCCCGCCATCATTGTTCCCGGCCAATGACTCACTAGGTGAGCCTGACACTGAACAGGTAAGAAAATCAAGTCAGAGAAAAGTTAGAAGTCCTGAGCTGAAAAACTTGTTCTAGTTCAGTGTTTAAAACTATTTCAGAAAGAGCAACAGCAGGACAACCAGGCAACTAGGATTTGCAGAAGTAGTCTGGAAGGCGATACCTAGTAGGGGTGCACCAAATGGAAATTTTGGTGCCGAAACCGATATTGAAACCGAAAATGACAGTTTAACACATACATACACATATATATATATATATATATATATATATATATATATATATATATATATATATATATATATATATATATATATATATATATATATATATATATATATATATGTATACACACATACTTGTATTCAACTTTTTAATATCAATTTAAGTTAATATGAATGTATTGTTTGCCATTATTGGCACCACAGTGCAAGAAAGGTCAAGAAAAATGCAGTCTGCAGTCTCAGACCATCTCTTGTATCATGTATACAATCTCTTACTTAAACACGTTGCCAATAGTATTAGCAAAATTTACATTCGATGCACCTCTAGCAGACATGATACAGGAGATGGTCAGAGACTGCAGACATGATACAGGAGATGGTCAGAGACTGCAGACATGATACAGGAGATGGTCAGAGACTGCAGACGTGATACAAGAGATCAATGCAGCCTGCCTGTGCCCAGCAGCCTCACCAGTGCCCGTCATATGCAGCATGCCTGTACCCGTATCAGAGTGGTGATCTCTGTGTCATGGAGCAAGGTTTGAATTGTCCGGGCCATAGTAACAATGTCCCGCCTCCTGTGATCACGTCGCACTGGCTCAATGTCCCGACATTGTTACTACGGCCCGGACAATTCAGCTCCATGACATGCGGAGATCGTGGCGAGCAGGGAGGGAAGGAGGAGGGAACGGGCGGCACCCGGGGTGGACCCCGCCCCCTTTTGGTATTGGCTGTTTTGAAACACCAGTTTCCGGCGGCCAAAATTCCGGTGCACCTCTAATATCTAGGCTTCAAAGAATATCTCGCCGGCAGATAGTATTTTCAAAAATAGATCAGCAATGGTAGACCACATCTCTTAAAAAAAAAAAAAAAAAAAAAAAAAAAAAGGTTTATTTTAGGGCTGCTCTTTTACATACTGTCATCAGTGCAGTACAGCCTTATAACTGGTGTTGCGGTGATCAGTGACACAGACTGGTGATAGTATGAAAAAAAATTATTAGGAGTTTATTTATTTAACACACTGTGACCACATTGTTACTATAGTAACACTGTACTAATCTAGGGAAGTGGTCAGGATTTTCTTTTTTCTTTTTTTTACACATTGCGATTGCTTAGCAATCATTTTTACTAAATGAAACTGATCCATTCAGTAAGTGTGGTGATTAGCCACAGCTAATCACATGGTACAGATGGGCTGTGGTTGGCCCTGCCTTTACCATGTGATCACTGACCAATCACAGCTAGCAACTCAATCATACACAACAATGGATGGCATTAATGGAAGCCAGCCATAGATCACATGACCGATGTAAACAATCACATGATACCGGCAGCGGGCCAGTACAGTAAACTGTCATCGGCAGTGTCCGACAGATTGTGCCCAGTGTGGCTTTAAGGCAGAGCACGAGACGCGTACCGGGAGGACGTCATATTGAAATAGGCTGGGTGGGAAATGGTAAAGTATAAAAACTCCCGCACCTTCCTGACCCACTGATACATCCCCAGAGATCCCTCACTGCTCCGTCCTCCATCACAAAATACCAAGTGCTTCCCGGTATTGGGGTGGGGGTGGGGGTGGGGGGGCGGACATGCAATCTTCTCCTATGGTGCAGTGGTCAGTAAATTTCTAGGCCTGAGCATCATCACATGTCAGTGAACCCAACATTCTCTCTGGACTCTAACACCAACATTTGCATTTTGTGCCATCTGTGACACAGTAAAAGGCAGCCTGGGTTAGCTGGAGAGGCAAGAATTCCAACGAGCCGGGCCCTTTGATTCCTCCTATACTGAATTATGATGTAACTGTACTGTCTGCCCTCATGTTGTAAAGCGCTGCGGAAGCTGTTGGCGCTATATAAATCCTGTATAATTATACCATTAGTGAGTAAGGGAAGATGTGTGGTTAAAAAAATAAAAAGCGAAAGAAAGCAGGGTGAAAGAGAATCCCTCATGACTGGCACAGCACAAGGGCAGACAAGCTCACCAGAAAAGCAAAAAAAAAAAAAAAAGTATTTCTCTAAAACACAAAGAAGCAGCTTTTAGAATGTTATTTTTGTTTTCACTACCCTATATTCATTTCCTTTCTCCTCAGCTGGCTGGAGTTGCAATTGACGAAGGTAGATGTATGTACATTCCTATGAAATATGTACAACCCATGGAAACGGTTTACTTTCTCAACATATTCCAATAGCCAAACATTGGATCTTCTTTCAAACGATGCCCACAGAGAAAGGCGATATACTCGAACAAATAACACCTAAAACTGACACGGTGCATTCATTGTCATAGTCAAACGAAAATGCAGATACATCACGTCTCGTCACTTGAAATTAGAATAGGTATTCCAGGTTAGGTTCCTAAGGAAGACCTTTCACATGGGTGGCATTCATGAAACAATCTCCTGCTGAAATTGAACAGGATGGAAAGGCTGTCACTTTTGTGACATCTGTGTCAGTTTATGTTTTTCCTCCGGCTCCAATGTAATCTGACACATGACCGTTAACACCTTTTTACCTCCAATCCACTAAGCTCAGGCCCCCCAAAAAAAAGTTTGGACCTAGACAGACTTCAAAGAAGTCGGCTGTAAACAGAAGCACATCCACCTGCCCATAGACTGGCATGGAATTTCTATTCAGAGTTGTCTGAAGAGCTGACAGGCAGGTCTAAGCGGAAGAGCCATGTGAAAGTGGATTTAGGGAGAGTATGCAAGTGGAACTGGGCTTATTTAACCACTTGCCGACCTGCTGCAGTACATATACTGCGATGGAGCTGCTCCTACAGGCACAGCGATGTACTGGTACATTCTCGGCCTGTTTCCAGGTTTCGGGCACACATGCATGCCCCCTGCCCACCTTCTCCCCTTAACACAGCGGGAGTCTGTCAGCAGATCCCACCCAATGATTCATGACCGGGACATGCCAATCGGCTGTCGACAATCAACACAGGGCTCTGAATTGAGGGAACGAACACTTTGTTTCTTTTCCTTGCAAGTTAAAGTTTGTAAAATCATGTTCTTTAGCAAGGAACATACATACCACATTAAAAATGATGCTACTAAAATGAGTGTGCAGTAAATCACCTCCACCATTCTCCCATTTCTTCTTGCTGGAAGCTACCATTTTGCTGATGTCCAGAGCCCCTGAACAGCAGTAAATCTTTAGGCTGGCAGCAGATCAGGGATCAGCCTCCACATTTTCAGCACAGTGCCGAAAGATGGAGAGCAACTGAGTATGTGCAGAGCAGGGTGAGACAGCGTATTACTGCACTGTCACGTGCACTCGGCCCGCGGACATTTTACCCCTTCACGCCGACCATACGCAAATATGCGGCCTCGGCTTGAAGGGGTTGTACTGGGGTGATGCACACGACACCGTTTTTTTTGTTTTTTTTTAGAGCCGGTGGTTGGCTTTCTTGGAGCAACAACCGATGAACAATGCGCTCTGGTGTTATCCCAAGCAGCGGGAGGGGACGTCCCACTACCTTCTGCGGCTTGCCCAAGCTCTCCTATCCCACCGGGAGGCCTGAGCGACCAGCCACCATTTCCTCGCTGGCCGGCCATAGACCCGAACAAAACTGGAATCAGCTTTGATCGGGTCTCGGATCTGGTAACCTGGAAGCGATGTCATGACATCGCTTCCGGTTTACACAATACTTAAAGGCTCCAGATTTAAAATAAGTTAATTACAGTACTCAAAACAGCCGAACTTGGCATTTTAAATGCTTATAAGTGCAAAGGAGGGATTTGGGGTCTTATACACCCCAGATCCCTCCATAAATAGTACCAGTCACTGCCCATTACTGTCACAAAGGACATTTACATTCCTTCTGACAGCAATAAAAGTGATCAGAAGTTTTTTTTTTTTATAAAAGGGACAGTGTAAAAATAAATAAAATAAGGACTTTTTTTTTTAAAGCGCCCCATCCCTCCGTGCTTATACAGCTTGGGTGGGGGTGGGGGGGTTGGGCTGTGTAATGTAATAATGTAAAGGGATCCAGAGGTGCGGGGGCTGTGTAATGTTATCTTCATTTATTAGCAGGTGAATGCGGCCCTCCATGCATTCACATACACTGAATCCGGCCCTAAAGAGGCTGTAAAGGCAGGTTTTATTCATCTTAATACATTCTATGTATTAACATAAAAGCCTTCTGTGTGCAGCAGCCCCTCTAATACTTACCTAAGGTCCCTCTCTTTCCAGCGATGTCCACAAGTTTTTCAGCCATCTGAGATTCTCCTTCCTGATTGGCTAAGACACAGCAGCGGCGCGACTAGCTCCCACTGCTGTCAAAGTCAGCTAGCTAATCAAGGGAGACAGAGGGGGCGGGGCGGGGCTCGGTGTCTGTCTGAATGGACACACGGAGCTGTGACTCAGCTTGAGTGCCCCCATAGCAAGCTGCTTTCTGTAGGGGCACTGAACAGGAGGGAGTGTTCAGAAGCAGAGAAGAGGAACCCAAGAAGAGGAGGATCTGGGTTGCTCTGTGCAAATCCACTGCAACAAAGCAGGTAAGTATAACATATTTATTATTTTTATAGAAAAAAAACGTTTGTTTTTTGGGTTAAAATAAAGAGGTTATATTTACCTGCTCTGTGCGATATTGCACTCACCTACCTCCTCTTCTGGAAGTCCCCCCACTGGCACAGTCAGTCACATTCCCCCTCCTCTGGTGTCCCCTTAGCATGCTGGGCTCTAAGAAGGCACTCGTGGATATGCTCCTGAGGTGAGCTGTGTACATCCATAGTCACACACAGCATCGGTATGCCACACCCCCACTCCTTCCTCACAGGTGTTTGACAGCAGCAGGAGCCAAAGGCACCGCTACCCTTAGGATTTCCTGTAAGACCAGGAAGTGAGGGGAAGCGGGGCTGCAGTGACAGGAGTCAGGTAAGTGTTTAGGGATGAGGGTGGGTAGGACAGGTAGAGAAGCATTGTTTTTGCCTTAATGCAGTGAATGCATGAAGATTAAAAAAAAAAACAAAAAAAAACAAAAAAACACCTTTTGACCACCAAGTGTGCATTGAACACATTTTTGTTGACATGTTACGCAAAATAGAGAAGAAAATTGATATCGAACTGCCTACTTAATACACGTTGGCACACAAAAATATAAAATAAGTCTTTTTTTTTATGCATTCAAAGTAGGGTTTAGACATAAACTACCCACATCGTAATGAATGGGATTTCTGCTTATAAATGCAGTTTCACAAACAGACAAGTGTGAACAGGCCTGTAATTAGGGGTAACCACAGGATGTCATGCATAAACACTACAATTTGCATCTGCTACAACAACCTTGTAAGAGCTGAACGTCTCAATCACAGTTGAAAACGATAAATACCTTTCCGTCTGCATACAACCAACTCAAGCGTCTCATATCGAGTCTTTCTTCAAAAGCCGACCATTTTCAGCCACAACGGTTTATTGTTAATCTGAACACTCTGCCTAAAAGCCAAAAACAACATCTCAGCTGGTAAAAACTGAAACCCAGAGATGATGATGGCTTCTATGAAAGTTTCAGGCAGGTGTAGCTTTACAATTA
This sequence comes from Lithobates clamitans, assembly GCA_037952925.1. Lineage (NCBI taxonomy): Eukaryota > Metazoa > Chordata > Amphibia > Anura > Ranidae > Lithobates > Lithobates clamitans. Next base: position 2,917,407 of record JBBGZY010000748.1, read on the forward strand.
CAGAACAGTAGTGTGCTACTTCACGCACTGCGTACAACTATACAGACACACGGAGCTCTTCTAATTATAAGATAAATGGAGAATATCTGCTTGATTCCTAACAGAGAACCGATACAAAACACAATGCAAACCCTATTAAGGACACTTTTCTTTGTACGGTTTTCTAAGATTTTCCTAAACCGAGAAATACCAACTGTTTTAATTCCACGATATCTTTAGCTCTGCAAATCTTGTTGGCTTACAGATTCACCACATTTTTCTCTTAGTGCCGGTTCACACTGTGACGACTTGTCAGGCGACTGTAGCGTCCCGTTCTGTACAATGGAACCGTTCTAATCGGACTGATACAAGTCGCTCCGATTTAGAAAAAGGTTCCTGTACGACTTTGGGGGCGACTTGCATTGACTTCTATACAGAAGTCGTTTTGCAAGTCGCCGCTCCTGTCGTGTCCTGGGTCACCTGAGGTAGTCGCGCTGCAAGTCGTGCTGCCTCAGTGTGAACCGACACTTACAGAATAGCCTACAAAGCATGTGAGGAGCAAGCAGGGTGGATAAAAATCAAGGTTTAAAAAAAATAAACATCAGATTTTTTTGGTTTAGTAAAATGCTTTTGGAGTAAATATCTTTCTAAAGATAGTTTTCTATTTAAGCCATATTAATAATTTAGTTTATTCAGCATGAAATGGAGCTTCGTTATGTAGCATGAGGCTGGATATTCTGCAATATTTACATTTTTGGTAAACTCATTCAATGAATCCAAGCTCAGCAAGCTGAGATAACATGCACTGCATTGCTGTAGTCACACAACTTCACGGTAACTATGAGATAAAACAATGTACAGGAATATGCCTTTAGCCCATGGTTTTGCAAATCTATGTACACTACAAACTGTATGATTGAATCGGTTCTGATATTGTTGTTTTACTAACCCGAGAGTAGAGGTGCATGATTCTGGCCAAAATGAGAATCACAATTTTTTTGCTTAGAATAAAAAGATCACGATTCTCGCAACGTAAAATCTTTCACATTTAAAAAAAAAAAAAAAAAAAAAGGCCAACGTTAGGTTTTTTTTTTTTTTAATTCATTAAACTCATTTTTTCAAAAACTGCATTTGAAAGACAGCTACGCAAATACAGTGTGACATAAAATATTGCAACAACCACCATTTTATTCTCTAGGGCAGCGATTCTCAACCAAGGTCCCGTGGAACCCTAGGGTTCCTCCAAAAGTTGCTAGGGGTTCTTCTTCAGCATGGGCAATTTCTGCCACTCAGGTACGTTCCCACTGACACCATTGATCTTTTTAGCCATCTGTAAGGAGGTAATTCTTCCCAATGAACATCACACTATTGTATCATGAGTTGTAGATTTCTAATTTTTAGCAGGGGTTCCCTGAGATCGGAGAAATATTTCAAGGGTTCCTCTGTGTTGAAAAAGGCTGCTCTAGGGTCTCTACTTAAAAAAAAAAAAAAAAAAATTATATATATATATATATATATATATATATAAAATATGCTTGGGGGGGCTCCAAGTAATTTTCTAGCAAAAAAAAAAAAAAAAGATTTTAACGTGAAACCAACAAATGTCAGAAGAAGGTTTCGTGTTTAAGCGGTTAAACTTTTTCCACTTGCACAAAGTCTATTCCATTGACAAATTGTTACAATGTTTAAACTTAAGTTCAACTGATAAAGAATGTTATGATTCTTGGCAGACTGCCTGGTTTCTCTTCCTTTCTTTTGATGGCTGTGGCTTCAGAAGAGCAGAGAGAATTCTTTGCATAGAAAGAATTGTGAAACACTTTAGACAAGATCGAGATAACGATTCTTGACATTATTTGTGCAGCTCTACCCGAGAGCCGAGAGCCTAGTATTCTAAATAGGAAACCTTCATTTTGTTTTGCAAATATTAAAGGGGTTGTAAAGTTAATTTTTTTTTTTTTTTAAAAATAACAAACATGTTATACTTACCTTCACTGTGCAGCTCGTTCTGCACAGAGTGGCCCCGAACCTGGTCTTCTGGGGTCCCTCGGCGGCTGTTTCAGCTCCTCCCCGCAAGCATTTACCACCTTAATGCGAGCTCCCTCGCACGGTGGTGAGTGCTTGCGGGCGCGCTCCCGTGATACAGCCAGCGGCTATAGCCGCTCGCTGTATCACTCGGCCCCGCCCCCCGGCGCGCCGCGTCATCGGATGTGATTGACAGCAACGCGAGCCAATGGCTGCGCTGCTTTCAATCCATCCACTGCAGCCAATCAGCGACCAGGCTGAGCTGCAATGAAGATGACGAGGACGAGCAGCGAAGATTCGAGGCGTCAGGTAAGTAAAACGGGGGGCCTGGGGGCGGCGGTACTGTCAAAAGTTTTTTCACCTTAATGCATAGAATGCATTAAGGTGAAAAAATTTTTACCTTTACAACCCCTTTAAAGATTCCAACTACCAGCAAGAATAAGTCTTTACATTTAAAGAGCACCTGTCATTTCAGATCCATCATGGCAGCGCCTGTTAGCGGACATCCACTCACCTGCTGCCGCCACGTCCCTCACCTTGTTGTGTCACTGGCACATCACCATTAATGTGAACGGGACTGTCGGTGAGTCAACAGCGGGTCAGAAGAGGAGCCGCTGCGGGACAGAGGTGACAGTTGCTCTTTAAAAATTACGATTTAAATCTCGTTGATTTAAATCCAGCCTTTTTACTAGTGAATTAAATCGCAATTTAAATCGCTTTAACTGAAATCAAATCCACCGAGGTTGGAGCACATACACTTTATTGTCAAAAAGTAATGGAACGCCTGCCTTTACACGCACATGAACATTAAAGGCCAGTCTTAGTCTGTAGGATTCAATATTGAGTTGGCCCACCCTTTGCGGCCAACAGCTTCAACTCTTCTGGGAAGGCTGTCCACAAGATTTAGGTCCATCTATGGGAGTGTTTGACCATTTTTGCAGAAGCGCATTTGTGTGGTCAGGCACTGATGTTGGGCGAGAAGGCCTGGCTTGCAGTCTCTGATCTATATCATCCCAAAGGTGTTCTATCAGGTTGAGGTCAGGACCCTGTGCAGGCCATTCAAGTTCCTCCACCCCAAACTCCCTCATCCACGTCTTTATGGACTTTGCTTTGTGCACTGGTCCAAATCATTTGATGGAGGGGGGATTATGAAGTGTGGGGTTGTTTTTCAAGGGTTGGGCTTGGCCCCTTAGTTCTAGTTAAGAGAACTCTTAAGGCGACATTTTGGACAATTTCATTCTCTCAACTGTGTGGGAACAGTTTGGAGATGGCCCCTTCCTGCTCCAACATAACTGCACGTATTTATTTTCTTCTTTCTCAAGAAAAAGTCATATTGTGTTAAACCAGAGATAAAAAACAAAAACGGGCTTCAGCCGAAATCTAACAATAACAAAGGGCTGCCGCACAAATGATAACAAGTACAACAATACGGTTTATTTTCCACTACAGAACAAAGATACATAGGAAACTATGCCAACAATAGTTTCAGGTGCCCCCCCTATGTATATGTGCACACACAGAATTTTACAAATGATAGTAATAAGGGTTATCTGAAGGAATCAAGTCAATTTCCTGCTTTCAGACTATCTGGCTGAAACCATTTCCAGAGCTACCAAACAGAAGATAAGTCTCTCATTCATCTGAGAAAGTATATTTTAGCTTGTACTATTGGGCTCAAATTGTAATGGAACTGTGCCCAGGACCCCCTCCGCCAAGTGGTCCTGGGCACGGTACCCTCAACTATTCCTGGGCACAGATTAGAGCACTCACACTACACAAACGAATCAGACCAAGTGGGTGAATCATGGCCAGGCTTGGTTGAAATTGCCGGTGTGGGTGGCATTCAAAATTCAGAGCTAGAAAAGTCCTATAAAATGAGTTCCTCCACCTAAAAAGTTATAGCCGAAAATCCCACTTTTTTGAGCTTTTGGAACTGGCAGCAGAAATGCACACAGTTTAGACACACTGGCTACTGAATGGTTAAGATGTCCTTACATGGGTATGAAGATCTCATCTCCAACGCACACAAATAGTGCGCCACCATTTCTATCGGCATAGAGCAGAGGTCACTGAAGGGCACATTGCATGGCAAGGCAAGTCCTCAAAACCTGTACAGCAAAATCTAAACACCAGCAGCTCTGCAGGGTTGAAAAAAATGACTTCTGTAAAAAGTATCCTTAATTACCAAAAGCCACAAAGTAGAACATGCATAACATTTTCACACAATGAAAGGCAACAGATTATTTTTTTTTTATACACTCTCCTTTCATAAAGCAATTCATATCCTACCTGAAGCCATTTCTCAGAAAGCCATGAAGCCTCCAGTCCATTACCACCAGATGACTGTCCTGCCTCCAATCCATCTACGACGGTCAGACTTGAAATGTTTCACCAGCGTAGCTACAGATCTAACCACATATACTGAAGTAGGTGGAAGCGTTTCCTCTTTACTAAGAATCAAGGCAACTACTCACTCAAGACAGGCAGATGAAAGTAGAAAGGTCAAGAACTACTGGTTAAAAACTGGAAGAAAAAAAAAAAAAATCTCTCTGTGGCTGGTAAGTGGGCTCTGCAGCAACAAATGATTGGTTTTGTGGGCAAGAAACAAATTGGACACCAAGTTGGGCAACCAGCTTGTGACACTTCAAAATAAATAAAACGTATGATTAGTGAAAGAGAAAGCAACAAGGTTTTACATGCTCAGTAAAAACTAGGTTTGTCTGTATATACACGTTAGTGCTATCTGGATATACAGAGATAACCACTTCGTGTTCTTCACCGCCAAAACACAACTTTTCAGGCTTTAAAAACATCAAATGGCAGGTCCATCCGAAAACTAGAGGTCGATCGATATATCGGCTGATATTTGGCTTTTTTTACTTAATCGGCATCAGCCGATTGTGCTGATAAAAAAAGGCGATTCAGCGGGACTTGCAAATGACTTCTGTAATAGAAGTCAATTGCAAGTTGTCTGAAGTTTTCTTCTCTCCTCCTCTGGGCAGCCTGCCAAGTCTGATAAGAGGATACATTGTATCTCTTTCAGGTACTTTTATCAATGAGCTGAACTCCTGGAGAAGTTTTCAGTTTAACCATTTAAAGGCTAAATCCTTTCTGACACTTGTTGCTTACAAGTAAAAATCCTGTATTTTCTGCTATAAAATCACTTAGAACTCACAAACATTATATATATATATTTTTTTTTAGCAGAGACCCTAGGGAATAAAATAGCGGTTGTTGCAATATTTTATGTCACACGGTATTTGCGCAGCGGTCTTTCAAACGCAATTTTTTAAAAAAAAATACTTTTGGTAAAAAAAAAAAAAAAAAAATTCGCAATAAGTGTATACTGATTGGTTTGCACAAAAGTTATAGTGTCTACAAAATGGGGTATAGATTTATGGTATTAATTATTTTTTCAATTTTTTATTAGTAATGGCAGTGATTTTTATCGGGACTGTGACATTGCGGCAGACAGATCGAACACTTGACAGTATTTTGAGACCATTGTCATTTATACAGCGATCAGAGCTAAAAATAGACACTGATTACTGTATAAATATCACTGGCAGGGAAGGTGTTAAACCAGGGCTTGACACATTTGCTAAAAAAAATTAGGAGCCAGGTTTTTTTCTTTTAAACGACCGACAAAGCTTTATTTTCAATATAAAAATTACCCAATCTTAAATTTACACAGAAAGACGACTAGAACTAATGTGATTGTTTTTATTTCCTGGCAGGCAGGGACACAAAACCGCCATATCCCCGCTAAGGATCCAATCAGGTCCGCCTGAAATACTGACAGGCGAACCTGATCAGACAGCCCATGTGAAAGGGGCCAAGCAGGGAGATGACAAATTCATTTTAATTAACTGCTTCCTTCCCGCAGGACGACTATATACGTCCTGTCTTTGAAGAGAAATACCGTTGTTATGGTAGCAGCTAGTTACCATAACCCCGGTATCTTCTTCAAGAGCCGGCGGTTTTCTTTCAGATAAAAGTGGTCTCTGCAGCAGATTCGCAGCGAGATCACTTTTATAGATGGCGGGAGAGGGCCCCCCCCCCCTACTGCTGCACTCCGGTGCCCTTCACCACTTACCGTGGCCGTCGGTAACGGCAGAGGCGATCCGGATCTATCCCTGGCCTGACATGGAGACGAGTGAGGGGAAGATGGCCCCCCGCCCGTATCCAAGTCAATGCAGGGCGGAAGCGACGTCAAATCGTCACTTCCTCCCATAGCTCTTAAAAGGGACATATTTTTTTTTTTTTTTCCAAATGACATTTTTTTTTTTTTTTAATGCATTTTAGTTTAAATATGAGATTTGAGGACTTTTTGACTCCAGATCTCAAAATAAGGAGTTCCTGTCATGCTTTTTTTCTATTACAAGGGATTTTTACATTCCTTGTAATAGGAATAAAAGTGACTTTTTTTTTTAAAAAAAGAACAGTGAAAAAAAATAAAAATAAAATAAAAGTTAAAATAAATAAAAAAAAAAAAAAAAAAAAAAAATAATAATTTTAAATGCGCCTCATCCCGCGTGCAGAAGCGAACACATATTTGAGTAGCGCCTGCATATGAAAGCGGTGTTCAAACCACACATGTGAGGTATCACCGCGATTGGTAGAGCAAGAGCAATAATTCTAGCCCTAGACCTCCTCTGCAACTTAAAACATGCAATCTGTAGAATTTTTTTAAACGTCGCCTATGGAGATTTTAAAGGGTAAAAGTTTGTCGCCATTCCACGAACGGACGGGATTTGGAAGCGTGACATGTTGGGTAACAATTTACTCGGCGTAACATTATCTTTCACAATATAAAAAAAAAAAAAAAAAAAAAAAATTGGGCTAACTTTACTGTTGTCTTTTTTTTTTATTAAAAAAAGTATTTTTTCCCAAAAAAGAGCGCTTGTAAGTCCGCTGCGCAAATACGGTGTGACAAAGTATTGCAACGACTGCCATTTTATTCTCTAGGGTGTTAGAATAAAAAATATAATGTTTGGGGGTTCTAAGTAAAGGGAATGAGATGGGTGGGCAGTGAAAACTCCATTAGCATTGGTGGTTGTCTTGTCATACCAACGGCCACCACAAGAGGGCGCCCGATTCCAGAAGTAACCATAGGACTGCAGAAGGCTGCAAACCTGTGGCCTCAATTACCGGCGCGGCCCAACGCGATCGCGCCGGGAGGGGGGGTGTCGCACGGTGACAGGATACCCCAGCTGTGCCTCCCCAGGGGCCAGGTCGCCAATTCTAGTTGCAAATGCGACCTGGCGCCCGGAGTTTGTCGAGCTCTGTGTTAAACACTAGAAGCCAATCAAGGTGTTAACTGTTCCCTCAATGTGTTCTAACTGTGGGGGGGACAGGGAGCAGTAGTTTCCTGTCATGTCACTAGGCAGAACAGGGAAATGCCTTGTTTACATAAGCATTTCCCCATTCTGCCTCTCCTCGTCACAATCGTGTGTCACCGGCGACATCAAGTCTGGGGGACCCATGAGCGCGGGCCCGCTAGCCCTGTGCACCCGTGCCATTCTCCCAACGTACATCGGTGCGTGGTGGTCAGGAAGCGGTTAAAGTGATTGAAAAAGGCTTGTTTGTTTTTTGTTTCCTATAAAAATAACAAACATGTTATCCTTACCCGCTTTGTTGCAGTGGATTTGCACAGAGCAGCCCGGATCTTCCTCTTCTCGGGTCCCTCTTCTGTGCTCCTGGTCCCCTCCCTCCTGTTCAGTGCCTCCACACCAAGCAGCTTGCCATGGGGGCACCCAAGCTGAGTCACAGCTCCGTGTGTCCATTCAGACAGACACCGAGCCCCGACCCCCCTCTCTCCCAATTGGCTAGCTGACTTTGATTGACAGCAGCGGGGGCCAATGGCACTGCTGCGGTGTCTCAACTTGTGGACATCGCTGGACCTCAGGTAAGTGTTAGTGGGGCTTAGGGGAGCTGCTGCACACAGAAGGCTTTTAATTTTAATGCATAGAATACATTAAGATTTAAAAAAAAAAAACCTTCTGCCTTTACAACCCCTTTAACCTTTGATCCGTTGGTACAAAAAGTTCCCGGAACATCTTCTCTAAAACATTGCTCGGCTGCATCCTATCATATACAGTGTAGCTGAAAAGCTGATCCATACATTTGTATACTCCCGACTCGACTACTCCAAATGCTCTACTCGCTGGTGTATCTAAATCCACTATCAACTACAATATGTACAAAATTCTGCAGCCAGAATCCTGACTAGGTCAGGTACAAGTGACCATATTACTCCCATCCCTGCATTGGCTACTCGTCAGGTTTGACATAGACTTTAACCTCTTCATGACCACGCTATAGCCAAATGATGGCTACAGTGTGGTTGCACATTTCCGGGAGGGCATCTATTAACGTCCTACTATGATCACGTTTGCCGCACGCCCCCCACGACGCACACCGGCCGTGATCTGTGATTGCTAATCAGATCGGCGTAAAGAGCCAGTCAAAGCAGATCTTTACCATGTGACCAACTGTGTCAAATTACAGCTGATCACAGTGTAAACAGGATATTCCGGTTATCGGCAGTCCTTTCCTCACCCTTAGGCTTACTGCGGACGAGTGCGGGTGTACCAAGATGGCTGCAACGCAACGTCACTTCGGTTGCATAGTCTGATGGGTAGTGGCTTTATGACAGGACACCGGGTCAAAGCATTGAGGGATGAAGAGGTGCATGCTGGGCATGCAGCATCACCATATCCCGGAAGAGACTGCTAGTGGGCTTCACATGTGCCCACAGTAGAGATGCTGCAGGTTTGTTAAACTCTTTGGGCATTTTTCACACACATTCAGCATAAACCATTAACTACTTGACGCCCAAGCTACATACATGGATGTCTTTTGGTTTCAGTGGTTAAAACAGGATGATGCCTGCACCTACAGGCATCATCCCGGTATCAATCTTTTCAGCCGGCGACTCTCTTTTTTGCAGAAGTGATAAGAGTGGCCAATTAGCCATTTGATCACTTCTGCAGGTGGCAGAAAAAAAAGGTCCCACGCCCCTCCTAACAGGCTCTCCGGTCCCATTGCAGTGCCCAGGAGCAATGCGGCCAGATGCAATCACTACCCTGTACAGAGAGAGGGGCTGACGTCGTTCCCCTCTCTGTAACCTTGGAAATCCGGAGCGGCGAGTAGTTAGTCACTTCCAGTTCCACCCCTTCGTTTACCTGGCTACCAGCAGCCAGGAGAGGTTTGGGGTCTAAAAAAAACCCCAAATCTCTCCATAAAAAAAGGAGGACCTGTCACAGTGCATCTTGTTCATCCCTTGTGATAGCAATAAAGTTAGTACTAAAAAAAAAAAAAAAAGTAAAGCGCTCCCGTCTCACCGTGCAAATGCAAACACATACATTACTCTCGCACGCATATGTAAACGGTGATCGCACCACACAATGCTAGCACCAGGCCTGTGCCACTCTAGACTGGTAACCTGTATGAATTTTAAAGCATGACATATTTACTCTGCATAATCTCATCACTCAGAAAAACCACTGCACAAATACCGTGTTACATAAAAAAATTACAACACCCACCATTTTATTTTATAGGGTCTCCGCTAAAAAAATAAAAATTATATATTATAAAATTATATATATATATATATATATATATATATATATATATATACATATATATATATACACACACACACACACACACACACACACACACACACACACACACACACACATATATATATATATATATATATATATATATATATATATATATATATATATATATACACACACACACACACACACGTTTGGCTGTGCTGAGTAATTAAGTAATTTTTTTTTTTGCTGGAAAAAGTAGACTTTTACATGTAGGAGCGTAGTGTCAGAAATGGCCCGTATGGAAAGTGGTTAAACAAATATTTACATATTCTTGACAAGTCACAAATGTGATTTCAAACAAGCCCCCACTAACACCTGTAGCAGCAGGCACCGTGCAGCAAATCATCCTCAAAGAACTGTAGATAGCAAAGTCAGGTGCTCTAGGTTTACATTTGAGGGCTGACATGTCACTGCTGGCAAAAGGGAACTATTTGAGCTAAAGCGGCTGAGAAATCATCTAGAGCTTCTGCAATGAACTTACCTGCCACTACAGTAAGCCTTTTTTGAAGCTTGTTTACTGCTCATAAACAATACTTAATACTAAAATGTCCATTGCTTAACATGATCACATCAAAAAGTACTTTTAATGCCAGTCACTGAGACTCTGAGTCACGGAGAGATTCCCCCGTACACTGGCAGTCAGTGAAAATAACACTGCCAAACAGAACTATAATAAAAAAAAAAAAAAAAAGCTTCTTACTTTTAGGTCACTGTAGTGCTCCTTTAAATTGATCGGAGGGAAAAGTGCACCATTACAGGGGGCCTGTTGGAATAATTCACCTTACACTGGCAGTCAATAAGAAGACTAACCCCTTTATAGTTAACCACTTGACCTCCAGGCCTTTTTCTGACACTTGTTTTCTATAAAAAATAAAAGCATTTTCATGTAAATTTGTTAGAATCCCCAAACATTTTTTTTTAAACCAAGGCCCTAAAACATAAATTGGTAGGTTTTGCAATTTTCTGTCACGCGGTATTCGTGCAGCAGCTTTTTAAATGTTTTTTGGGAAAAAAAATTTTGTTAGAATTTTTATGCAAAACACACAATCCATGACATAAATTTTTTGTAAAATATAAAAGATGTTACACTGAGAAAATAGATACCAAAAAAGTAACGCTTTTAACCACTTCAGCCCCGGAAGGTTTTACCCCCTTCCTGACCAGAGCACTTTTTACAATTCGGCACTGCGTCGCTTTAACTGCTAATTGCGCGGTCATGCAATGCTGTACCCAAACGAAATTTGCGTCCTTTTCTTCCCACAAATAGAGCTTTCTTTTGATGGTATTTGATCACCTCTGCCGTTTTTATTTTTTGCGCTATACGCGGAAAAAGACCGAAAATTTTGAAAAAAAATGATATTTTCTACTTTTTGTTCTAAAAAAAATCCAATAAACTCAATTTTAGTCATACATTTAGGCCAAAATGTATTCGGCCACATGTCTTTGGTAAAAAAAATGTCAATAAGCGTATATTTATTGGTTTGCGCAAAAGTTATAGCGTCTACAAACTAGGGTACATTTTCTGGAATTTACACAGCCTTTAATTTATGACTGCCTATGTCGTTTCTTGAGGTGCTAAAATGGCAGGGCAGTACAAAACCCCCACAAATGACCCCATTTTGGAAAGTAGACACCCCAAGGAATTTGCTGAGAGGCATGTTGAGCCCATTGAATATTCATTTTTTTTGTCCCAAGTGATTGAATAATGACAAAAAAAAAAAAAAATTACAAAAAGTTGTCACTAAATGATATATTGCTCACACAGGCCATGGGCATATGTGGAATTGCACCCCAAAATACATTTAGCTGCTTCTCCTGAGTACGGGGATACCACATGTGTAGGACTTTTTGGGAGCCTAGCCGCGTACGGGGCCCCGAAAACCAAGCACCGCCTTCAGGATTTCTAAGGGCGTACATTTTTGATTTTACTCCTCACTGCCTATCACAGTTTCGGAGGCCATGGAATGCCCAGGTGGCACAAACCCCCCCCAAATGACCCCATTTTGGAAAGTAGACACCCCAAGCTATTTGCTGAGAGGCATGGTGAGTATTTTGCAGCTCTCATTTGTTTTTGAAAATAAAGAAAGACGAGAAAAAAAAATTTTTTTTTTCTTTTTTCAATTTTCAAAACTTTGTGACAAAAAGTGAGGTCTGCAAAATACTCACTATACCTCTCATCAAATAGCTTGGGGTGTCTACTTTCCAAAATGGGGTCATTTGGGGGGGTTTTGTGCCACCTGGGCATTCCATGGCCTCCGAAACTGTGATAGGCAGTGAAGAGTGAAATCAAAAATTTACGGCCTTAGAAAGCCTGAAGGCGGTGCTTGGTTTTCGGGGTCCCGTACGCGGCTAGGCTCCCAAAAAGTCCCACACATGTGGTATCCCCGTACTCAGGAGAAGCAACAGAATGTATTTTGGAGTGTAATTTCACATATTCCCATGGCATGTTTGAGCAATATATCATTTAGTGACAACTTTGCGCAAAAAAAAATAAAAAAAATAAAAAATTGTCTCTTTCCCGCAACTTGTGTCACAATATAAATTATTCCATGGACTCAACATGACTCTCAGCAAATAGCTTGGGGTGTCTACTTTCCAAAATGGGGTCATTTGGGGGGGGTTTGAACTGTCCTGGCATTTTATGCACAACATCTAGAAGCTTATGTCACACATCACCCACTCTTCTAACCACTTGAAGACAAAGCCCTTTCTGACACTTATTGTTTACATAAAAAAATAATTTTTTTTTGCAAGAAAATTACTTTGAACCCCCAAACATTATATATTTTTTTTAAAGCAAATGCCCTACAGATTAAAATGGTGGGTGTTTCATTTTTTTTTTCACACAGTATTTGCGCAGCGATTTTTCAAACGGATTTTTTGGGGAAAAAACACACTTTTTTACATTTTAATGCACTAAAACACACTATATTGCCCAAATGTTTGATGAGATAAAAAAGATGATCTTAGGCCGAGTACATGGATACCAAACATGACATGCTTTAAAATTGCGCACAAACGTGCAGTGGCGACAAACTAAATACATTTTTAAAAGCCTTTAAAAGCCTTTACAGGTTACCACTTTAGATTTACAGAGGAGGTCTACTGCTAAACTTACTGCCCTCGATCTGACCTTCGCGGCGATACCTCACATGCATGGTGCAATTGCTGTTTACATTTGACGCCAGACCAACGCTTGCGTTCACCTTAGCGCGAGAGCAGGGGGGACAGGGGTGCTTTTTTTTTTTTTTTTTTTTTTTTTCTTTATTATTATTATTTTTTTATCTTATTTTTAAACTGTTCCTTTCATTTTTTTTTTTTTAAATCATTTTTATTGTTATCTCAGGGAATGTAAATATCCCCTATGATAGCAATAGGTAGTGACAGGTACTCTTTTTTGCAAAAATTGGGGTCTATTAGACCCTAGATTTCTCCTCTGCCCTCAAAGCATCTGATCACACCAAGATCGGTGTGATAAAATGCTTTCCCAATTTCCCAATGGCGCTGTTTACATCCGGCGAAATCTACGTCATAAAATGCTCGTAGCTTCCGGTTTCTTAGGTCATAGAGATGTTTGGAGCCACTCTGGTCTCTGATCAGCTCTATGGTCAGCTGGCTGAATCACCGGCTGCATTTTCAGGTTCCCTGTTGAGACAGGAGAGCCAGAGAAAAACACGGAAGATGTTGGGGGGGGGGGGGGCATTCCCTCCCACTGCTTGTAAAAGCAGTCTAGAGGCTAATTAGCCACTAGGATTGCTTTTACATGAAAGCCGACCGCTGGCTGAAAAGAATGATACCAAGATGATACCTAAACCTGCAGGCATCATTCTGGTATAACCACTCAAAGTCGTGAATGGCATACCTGAAGACAAAAAAATGGTTAACAATAAAGCACAGTAAACGGTAAGGTATAAAAAATTGCATACCTGAAAAGCAAACATGATAAAACATAATAACAATAAAACATTGCAGAATAGAATACAGTAAAAAAGAGCAGAACAATAGAGAGAGAATAGAGAGAGAGAGAACAATAAAACGACAACTATTTTTATTTTATATTTTTGTTTGTGTTTTTTTTTTTTTTTTTTTTTTACACTTTTTTTTGTAACTAACTTTTATAACTGTAACCGGTTCCAGGTTCGGGTCTCTCAAAATGCGATGGCATCTCGGGAGACCCTGTGAAAGTGTGCCTAGTCTGTGCAATGCTGTACCCTACGCTAATACTCAACTAGTGCATGGTAGCGTTCAAAACATTCACCAATGCAAAGACCAGGATTGTCAGGACAGGAGGGACAATAATAGCGGGTGTCACGCCTATATCCGCGCTAGCTGCAGACACAACATCTTTTTTGGGGGGTTCGTTGGGTAGGGGTACTCGGGAGGACATAAAAATGCCTCTCATGCAGCCGACTGCATTTGGTTGGGGATGTGAATGGGGGAAGTATGGGCGCTGCAGAAGCGGTGGGTTCCCAATTAGGATTGGCGAATGCAGCAGGAAGGGCACTATGGGCACGACAGGCCTGTGTTTGTCTTTTTGGTGGCAGCGGGACACTACTTGTGCTTGCCACCTCACCAGCTTGAACTGCACTTATGGGACTCGCCACGTCACCAAGTGTTACTGCAGTGCTGGTTTGACTACGACCGGGGTGTACTAGGCCGCTGGCGCTTGCCAGTTCACCAAAACGCTACAAAAAAAACTGTTAGCGATCACAGGGATCCGGCCTGACTCTGCGAACGCTGCAGTTATGTGTTTAGTGTTTTGTAAGTGACAGTGATCGATCGATACTGCACTTGGGTGGGCTGGGCCGGGCCGGGCGGAGGGGCAAAACGCAGGTGCTAGCAGGTATCTGGGCTGATCCCGCTAACACTGCGTTTTTGGGAACCCTAAACTGCTGGTGACACTAGTATAGATCTGATCAGATCAGATATTGATCCGATCAGATACTATACCACTAAGGGAGGCGTATGCTGCGTGCGTGGGTGTTAGCGGTACTGGCGCTAATCTGACGCTGCCTGGGGCTGGTGCTTGCCAGTTCACCAAAACGCTACCAAAAAAACTGTTAGCGATCGCAGGGATCAGGCCTGACTCTGCGAATGCTGCAGTTATGCGTTTAGTGTTTTGTAAGTGACAGTGATCGATCGATACTGCACTTGGGTGGGCTGGGCCGGGCGGAGGGGCAAAACGCAGGTGCTAGCAGGTATCTGGGCTGATCCCGCTAACACTGCGTTTTTGGGAACCCTAAACTGCTGGGGACGCTAGTATAGATCTGATCGGATCAGATATTGATCCAATCAGATACTATACCACTAAGGGAGGTGTACGGTGCGTGCGTGGGTGTTAGCGGTAATGGCGCTAACCTGACGCTGCCTGGGGCTGGTGCTTGCCAGTTCACCAAAACGCTACCAAAAAAACTGTTAGCGATCGCAGGGATCAGGCCTGACTCTGCGAACGCTGCAGTTATGCGTTTAGTGTTTTGTAAGTGACAGTGATCGATCGATACTGCACTTGGGTGGGCTGGGCTGGGCGGAGGGGCAAAACGCAGGTGCTAGCAGGTATCTGGGCTGATCCCGCTAACACTGCGTTTTCGGGAACCCTAAACTGCTGGGGACGCTAGTATAGATTTGATCGGATCAGATATTGATCCGATCAGATACTATACCACTAAGGGAGGCATATGCTGCGTGCGTGGGTGTTCGCGGTACTGGCGCTAATCTGACGCTGCCTGGGGCGACGCATATCACCGCCGGGCGATCGGGGGGCTAAACCTTTATTCGGTAATAAACGGCGGGTGCCCTGACACTATAAAAAATAAACGAACTAACCAGCGTCACCCGTAACAGTTATACGGTGATCAGTGGTGAAAGGGTTAACTAGGGGGCAATCAAGGGGTTAAAACATTTATTAGGTAGTATATGGGGGTCCCTGTCTCTATAAAATGCTGACGGCGAACCTAAATATTTACGTTCCTAACTAGCGTCACCAGCGACACTAATACAGCGATCAGAAAAATGATCGCTTAGCGACACTGGTGACAGGGGGTGATCAAGGGGTTAAAACTTTATTAGGGGGGGTTAGGGGGGTATCCTAGACCTAAAGGGGGGTAATAATCACTGCCCTAACACTAACTGTCACAAACTGACACTATGCAGTAATCAGAAAAAAAAAAAAAAAAAAAATACTGCTAATGTCAGTTTGTGACAGGGGGGGGGGGGTGATTGGGGGGGATCGGGGGGCGATCGGGGGGGGGATCGGGGTGTAAGGTATGCCTGGCATGTTCTACTGTGTGTGTGTGTGTGTTGTGCACTCACTTGTCATCTCTCCTCGGCGCTGGAACGGAAACTGCCAGACCGAGGAGAGATGACATCACATCCTCTGCCTGTGTGAAACGACACACAGGCAGAGGAGGATTCCCATTGGCTGGGAGCGATCGCGAGGGGGGGGCCACGATCGGATGGTCTCCCCCTCGCCTCCCGACGCTCCCAGTCAAATGCCGACCGCCGATGGCACCGGGGGGGGGGGGGTCCGATCGGACCCCCCGCCCGCGGGAGGCAGATCACGTATGGGTACGTGATTTTGCCTGCCCGTGCCATTCTGCCGCAGTATATATGCGGTAGGCGGTCGGCAAGTGGTTAAAGTGCGGATGCCTGTGGAACAGCGACAAATTAAAATTTTACTATCTATAGGCAACACTTTAAAAGCCTTTACAGGTTACCCACTTTAGATTTACACAGAAGGTCTAGGGCTAGAATTACACCCCGTGATCTGACGTTTGCGGCGATACCTCACATGTGTGGGACGATCGCTGTTTGCGCGCCCGCAGGACTGATGCAGGCGATTGATAATTATTCTTTTTCTTCTTTTTACATTTTTCCTTTAAAAAAATGTTTTGATTGCTTTTATTGCTATCACACACAAGGAATGTAAACATCATTTGAGACAAAAATAGGCATGTGACAGGTACTCTGTGGAGAGATCTGGGGTTCCTCTTCTGCCCTTAAAAGCATTCAAAACACCAAAAATCTATGTTTTTTTAATGCTTTCGATTTTAATTCTTTTTATAAACAGCCCCGTTAACATCCGGGCTAACCGGAAGTGATGTCAGGTCATCGCTTCCAGGTTACTATAATGGAGAGCCGATCGGGGCTTTGTTCGTTTGGCGGACGTGCCGGCTGGTCGCTCGGGTCTCCCAGTGGGCCGAGGAGAGCCCGAGAGAGCCGTGGAAGACAGCGGGAGGGGGTGAAAAAAAACGTCCCCTCCCACTGCTTGTAGAAGCAATCCAGTGGCTAGTTAGCCGCTAAGATAGCTTTTACCAGAGAGCTGACCACCAGCTCTAAAAATGGTTTTGGGGTGATGGCATCATCCCTTAATAACTGCTTGAAGGTCATGCATAGAATGCATGAAATATAAAGAAAAAAAAAAACTTATTGAAGAGTTTGTTATAGTTCCGCTAAATATTGAATTCCCATGCTCCAAACAATATTGTGAAAACAATTTTTACTAGCACTATTTTTGAGGTGTGGAGTGAATACTACATTTTGCTGACCAAAGAGTCTTTTTGCAACATTGTGTCACTATACCACTATATTTCACCATATGATGTTCACAATATTATTTTGAGTAAGGAGTGGATGCTACATTGTTGCTGACCAAAAGTTTTTTTAACAACATTGTGGCTGGTGTCATTATACCAACATTTTTTTCTATATTGTTTTCACAATATTGTTTGGAGCATGAGAATTCAATATTTAGCGGAACTATAACAAACTCTTCAATACGTTTTTTTCACATAAATTATTTTGGATATTTATTATTCAATATCACACCTATAGGGTTCAAAATACTAAGGATTACACACACTGTGTCAGGATGTGCGCTTGTCACTATATATGTATAGAATGCATGAAGGCAAAAAAACCTTCATCCATTACAAGAAAATCAATCCCGAATTGAACAGGAGGATCGTAGGAATGGTAGACAAAGAGCCAAGGAAAACTTCCAAAAATATACAAGCAGAACTTCAAGGTCAAGGTACACCAGTGTCTGGTCACACCATCCACTGCTGCTTGAGGAACATTGGGTTCAAAGGAAGACAACCCAGGAGGTCTCAGGGAAACATAAAAAAAGTCAAACTGAATTTGCTAAAATGCATATCAACAAGCCACAATGCTTGGAGGCGCATGTCCTTTGAATAGAGGAGAGAAAACTGGATAATTCCTGGCAAGTCACATCAAATCTATGTTCCCAGACTGAAAAAATAAAGCTTTCCAATGAATGGACACCAAACCTACTGGGAAACATGGGAGGAGGAGAAAGGAAAAGACAGTGAACAGATTCCCAGCTGGTAATGTCAATACGAACCAGATAACCAATTAAAAAAAAATTGTATATTACTTGGAAAATGTATACATACTGGAATTGAGCTTCATTGGTCCATGTGTATGACAGATCAGCTATGATGAAGTGCACAACCACAATACAGAAACACGGTGAGAAGGACTGATGCCGCGTACACACGGTCGGACTTTTCAGCTACAAAAGTCCAACGGACGCTGACGGACTAAAGCTGGCTGGTAATCCGATCGTGTGTGGGCTTCTCCGGACTTTCAACGTACTTTTTTAGCCTCAAATCCGACGTACTTTAGATTTGAAACATGCTTCAAATCTTTACGTCGTAACTACGACGGACCCCGAAATCCGCTCGTCTGTATGCTAGTCCGACGGACAAAAAGCCACGCTAGGGCAGCTATTGGCTACTGGCTATCAACTTCCTTATTTTAGTCCGGTGTACGTCATCACGTACGAATCCGTCGGACTTTTGTGTGGTCGTGTGTAGGCAAGTCCGTTCGTTAGAAAGTCTGCAACAAGTCCGCCGAAAGTCTGTCGGACCGGCTGTCGGACTTTTGTAGATGAAAAGTCCGACCGTGTGTACGCGGCATTAGAGTTTAACCCTTTCATGCCTGAGCCTATTTCTGACACTTGTTGCTTACAGGTTAAAATCAGTATTTTTTGCCTGAAAAATACTTAGAACTCCCAAACATTATATATATTTTTTGAGCAGAGACCCTAGAGAATAAAATGGCGATCGTTGCAATATTTTACGTCACACGGTATTTGCGCAGCGATCTTTCAAACGCAATTTTTTGAAGAAAATAAAAAAAATAAAAACAGACACTTTCATGAATTTAAAAAAAAAAAAATAAAAATAAACAGTAAAGTTAGCCCAAATGTGAAAGATATGACGAGTAAATCGATACCAAACATGTCACGAAATTGCGCACACTCGTGGAATGGCGACAAACTATGGCAGGGTTTCTCAACTCCAGTCCTCAAGGCGCACCAACAGGTCTGTTTTCAGGATTTTCACTATTTTGCACAGGTGATTTGATCAGTTTATTTCAGTGGAAGTGGCGATGTTCAAAAATGATTGTATGTGAACCCACTACACTATTTAATCTGATCAACTCTCCATAAAAGTGCAAAGTGCTTCAAATAATTAAATATAAGTTCAAAAATCTACATATAAAAGTGTAGGAAAAAATCTGGTTTGATTTTTTATGGTATTGATACCATTAATGACCACTGGAGGGGAGGATATCGATTTAAACTGTTTTTATCCAATTTTTAATATTTTTCTCTTTTTTTCTTTACATTCCACAATATTAAATACTTGGCCCCACCCCCTTGGCCACTCCCACATATATTTATTTATTTTTTTTAATGATTTTGAGTCAGATAGGTGATGCTTTCCCCATTTTTTACATATGCATTTATATTTTAATACCTCCTCTTTTATTTTTATTTTCATTATCGTAGTAATGTCATTCATTGTAGTCCCTTGTCCTTTTATCCTTAATCATTATACATATGTCCTATATATTATGTTTTTTAATTTTTATTCATGGAGGCGCCGCTTCTGACATTTAAAATTTCCCATAGATGGCGTCCGGGCTCAGGATACTATTCCACATCCTGCGGTGGAGTCAGTTCTTCATTTTATCCGCCCCCTTGCTGCGATTGTGGTTTTTGTACATTCCTGATTGGCTATCATGGCGCCTCCATGTACTATTAATAGACGTATGGTGTACCAATATGGCAGCGCCTCAGATGACATCCGTGTGACGAAACACGTAAGGCGGGACATACGTGGTACGCAATACGTCACTTCCGTGTTCTCTGAACTTCCGATTTCTGCCAGGTCGGCTGTGGAACGCATGCCGTTACCACGCCGATGATACGGAAGTTGCTATTACTTGTATAGCGGAGCATTGGAGCTCCTGTTTTTAACATTACTCATGCAGTTTTAAATAAACCATCTGGTTCTACGGATTTATGCTATGAGGCTCATCTTTCCTATATTTATGTGGATGTCCAACGCTGGGGATTTTTAGAAAATCAGTGGAAAGGTGGAAGGCAACGGTACCTACTTGAGGGATAATCTGTCACAAGGGGACATCGCCACTGCAATTCAGCTATTACGCCTGTTACCCCTGCAGGGGTTAGGTGCTCTGGTGAGTGCGGGCACAAGTGGGAGTTGGAGGAAAGTGGGGAATACTGGAGAGTCACCATTATTTTGAATTTGTGCACAGATCACTGCTCATAGACTATTTTAGAGTGTACAGCAGTATACACATTTGTTTGGACTCTTTCACTTTGATATGATCTATTATCACTTTTTATTTATTTATACATATTTTTGCATTTTTTTCTCTATTTTTTGGATTGTGTTGTTTTCTGGAATTTACTAATTTGAATCATGTTTTTTTGAATTCACATGGGGGCACTTTTGTTCCTAATTTTTCTCATTCATTGAGTCACCCCCTTTTTTAGCACGTCACACTATAGCATTAGTTGATGTGGTGTATTATCACGGTTTTATTTATTTTCCACGTAGTCACAAATTTTTCCTACACTTATATATAGATTTTTGACCTTATATTTATTTGGAGAACTTTACACTTTTATGGAGAGTTGTTCAGATTAAATAGTGTAGTGGGTTCACATACAATTATTTTTGAACATCGCCACTTCCCCTGAAATAGATTTTTTCTGTTTGTTAGAACCTCACTTTAGGTGATGTTCCTTGTTAGGGGGGCTGCAGTTCTCTTCTCCTAAGCGCAGATATCTGGTGTTCTTTACGGATTTGATCAGTTTCACTGCCCTAGTAATCACCACAGTCGTTTCAGAGGGAAGTCTTGAAAACATGACCTGTTGGTGCGCCTTGAGGACTGGAGTTGAGAAACTTTACTGTGGTACCTAAAATCTCCATAGGTGACGCTATAATTTTTATTTTTTTTGCAGTTACCAGGTCATAGTTAGAGGAGGTCTTTTGCTAGAATTATTGCTCGCACTCTGACAATCGCGGCGATACCTCACATGTGCGATTTGAACACCGTTTACATATGCGGGCGCAACTTACGCATGCGTTTTCTTTGCTGTGCGATCATGCGTGGACAGGGGCATTTTCAAAATTCTTTTTTTTTTTTTTTTACATGGTCACTTTAAAAAAAAAAAAAAAAAAAGTAAACATCCCCTGTGACAGTAATAGGTGGCAACAGGTACTCTTTATGGAGGAATCGGAGGGGGGACCCCGAATCCCTCCTTTGAACTTAAAAGTATTCAGATCACCAAAATTGGTGATTCTGAATACAGTTGAACCTCGGATTACGAACATAATTCGTTCCAGGAGTATGCTCGTAATCCAAAGTACTTGCATATCAAAGCGAGTTTTCCCATTGAAGTCAATGGAAATTAAAATAAATTTGTTCCGCATTGACTTCAATGGGATGCAATACCGCATGCGGCCAGAGGTGGGGGGGGGGGGCGCCGGAGAGCCTCGGAAACGGCCGAAAAGGCCTGAGGACACTTTGGCGGACCTCGGAAAGCCTTCCTACCCCAGATTTGCCGAGGTCAGCTGTGCTGTACTCGGGCCTTTCCGTGCATTTCCGCACATGACGTTCAGCTCTGCTCAGCTCCGGCGCCCCCCCACCACCTCAGGCCAAAAGCGGTACTGCACATCGCTTTGGCCTGAATCATGCTCGTTTTGCGAGACAAACACTCGCAAACAGAGTTACGATTTTTAAAAACACAGTGCTCATATTGCGAAACGCTCGTTAACTGTGTTAATCGCAATCCAAGGTTCCACTGTACTGTAATTTTTTTTAAATCCGTGCCATAGGTAGCCGAGTAAACCGGAAGCTGCGCCGTGGGGTCGCTTCCGTGTTTTTACAATGGAGACTCGAACAAAGCCATTTCTGGCTTTGTTCCAGTCTCAGCCCCCCCTTAGGATAGGAGTTGAGCGGCTTTTAGCCACATCGGTTATCACTAAAAAGCCAACTGCTGGCTCTGAACATAAATTTGCATATGGTCGGCGCTAAGGGGTTAAACTAACAAAAAAGGAAAAAGTTTATATCCTGTAATCTTGTGTCAAGAATATGGTTTGCCATTTGACCACAGTGTGGGCTGGCGTTTCAGCGCTGGAAAAGCCGTAAATCACAATATTTACTTATGTCTCAGTTTCTATGCACTAGTTAACCAATGACGTCAGGACTATTTCCCAGGGACAAACAAGGGGTCTTGACTACCAACTCCACAATAGAGACATGCCTGAATCAGTGGCAAGATCAGGTCTTGCATTGACAGTGAACAAACAAGACAACGATTATGAATTGTACACATACCTTTAAATCAACAGAGGGCAGAAATTGGATATTTCACTTGTTTATCCAGAACACACACAAACCATTTCATAACTGTCTTTATGTAAGACTACGTCGAAGGGATCATACTATAAATCATCACTGCTGGTCACATAGAAAACTGCAGAAAATAGCACTCCAAATACGGTTATATTTATTCATTAAAAAAAGCATTTTTGAACAGAGCGATTGTCAACACCCAAATCTGCTATTCTCTTATAGAAGAGAGTCAGTAAGAGAAGCCCATCTTCTTTGCACATGGCTCTATCTATCTCTATATATTAGGTTGTCCCGATACCACTTTTTTAGGACCGAGTACAAGTACCGATTTTTTTTCAAGTACTCGCAGATACCGAGGGACAGCGGAGGGGGGGGGGGAGAGAGAGAGGGACAGCGGAGGGGGGGGGGGGGAGAGAGAGGGACAGCGGAGGGGGGGGGAGAGAGAGAGGGACAGCGGAGGGGGGGGGGAGAGAGAGAGGGACAGCGGAGGGGGGGGGGGGGGGAGAGAGAGAGGGACAGCGGAGGGGGGGGGAGAGAGAGAGGGACAGCGGAGGGGGGGGGGAGAGAGAGGGACAGCGGAGAGAGAGGGACAGCGGAGGGGGGGGGAGAGAGAGAGGGACAGCGGAGGGGGGGGGGAGAGAGAGAGGGACAGCGGAGGGGGGGGGAGAGAGAGAGGGACAGCGGAGGGGGGGGGAGAGAGAGAGGGACAGCGGAGGGGGGGGGGAGAGAGAGAGGGACAGCGGAGGGGGGGGGGAGAGAGAGAGGGACAGCGGAGGGGGGGGGGAGAGAGAGAGGGACAGCGGAGGGGGGGGGGAGAGAGAGAGGGACAGCGGAGGGGGGGAGAGAGAGAGGGACAGCGGAGGGGGGGGGGGAGAGAGAGAGGGACAGCGGAGGGGGGGGAGAGAGAGAGAGGGACAGCGGAGGGGGGGGGGGGAGAGAGAGAGGGACAGCGGAGGGGGGGGGGGAGAGAGAGAGGGACAGCGGAGGGGGGGGGGAGAGAGAGAGGGACAGCGGAGGGGGGGGGGGGAGAGAGAGAGGGACAGCGGAGGGGGGGGGGAGAGAGAGGGACGGAGGGGGGGGGGAGAGAGAGAGGGACAGCGGAGGGGGGGAGAGAGAGAGGGACAGCGGAGGGGGGGGGGGGGGAGAGAGAGGGACAGCGGAGGGGGGGGGGGGGGGGAGAGAGAGGGACAGCGGAGGGGGGGGGGGGGAGAGAGGGACAGCGGAGGGGGGGGGGAGAGAGAGGGACAGCGGAGGGGGGGGGGGGAGAGAGGGACAGCGGAGGGGGGGGGGGGGAGAGAGGGACAGCGGAGGGGGGGGGGGAGAGAGAGGGACAGCGGAGGGGGGGGAGAGAGAGGGACAGCGGAGGGGGGGGAGAGAGGGACAGCGGAGGGGGGGGAGAGAGGGACAGCGGAGGGGGGGGAGAGAGAGGGACAGCGGAGGGGGGGGAGAGAGAGGGACAGCGGAGGGGGGGAGAGAGAGGGACAGCGGAGGGGGGGGAGAGAGGGACAGCGGAGGGGGGGGGAGAGAGGGACAGCGGAGGGGGGGGGGAGAGAGAGGGACAGCGGAGGGGGGGGGGAGAGAGAGGGACAGCGGAGGGGGGGGGGGGGAGAGAGAGGGACAGCGGAGGGGGGGAGAGAGAGGGACAGCGGAGGGGGGGGAGAGAGAGGGACAGCGGAGGGGGGGGGAGAGAGAGGGACAGCGGAGGGGGGGGGAGAGAGAGGGACAGCGGAGGGGGGGGGGAGAGAGAGGGACAGCGGAGGGGGGGGGGGAGAGAGGGACAGTGGAGGGGGGGGAGAGAGAGGGACAGCGGAGGGGGGGGGAGAGAGAGGGACAGCGGAGGGGGGGGGGGGGGAGAGAGAGAGAGGGACAGCGGAGGGGGGGGGAGAGAGAGGGACAGCGGAGGGGGGGGGAGAGAGAGGGACAGCGGAGGGGGGGGAGAGAGGGGGACAGCGGAGGGGGGGGAGAGAGAGGGACAGCGGAGGGGGGGGGGGGAGAGAGAGAGAGGGACAGCGGAGGGGGGGGAGAGAGAGAGAGGGACAGCGGAGGGGGGGGGAGAGAGAGGGACAGCGGAGGGGGGGGGAGAGAGAGGGACAGCGGAGGGGGGGGGGAGAGAGAGGGACAGCGGAGGGGGGGGGAGAGAGAGGGACAGCGGGGGGGGGAGAGAGAGGGACGGGGGGGGGGAGGGAAGAGAGGGACGGGGGGAAGAGAGGGACGGGGGGGAAGAGAGGGACAGCGGGGGGGGGGGAAGAGAGGGACAGCGGGGGGGGGGAGAGAGGGACAGCGGAGGGGGGGGGAGAGGGACAGCGGAGGGGGGGGGAGAGGGACAGCGGAGGGGGGGGGAGAGGGACAGCGGAGGGGGGTGGGTGGGAGAGAGGGACAGCGGAGGGGGGGGAGAGAGAGGGACAGCGGGGGGGAGAAGAGGGACAGCGGGGGGGGAGAAGAGGGACAGCGGGGGGGGGAGAAGAGGGACAGCGGAGGGGGGGGGGAGAAGAGGGACAGCGGAGGGGGGGGGGAGAAGAGGGACAGCGGAGGGGGGGGGAGAAGAGGGACAGCGGAGGGGGGAGAGAGGGACAGCGGAGGGCGAGTGGGGGGGGGGGGAGGGACAGCGGAGGGGGGTGGGGGGGAGAGGGACAGCGGAGGGGGGTGGGGGGGAGAGGGACAGCGGGGGGGGGGGGGGGGAGAGAGGGACGGCGGAGGGGGGTGGGGGGGGGCTGAGAGGGACAGCGGGGGGGGGACAGCGGAGGGGGGGGGAGAGAGAGGGACAGCGGAGGGGGGGGGGAGAGAGAGGGACAGCGGAGGGGGGGGAGAGAGAGAGGGACAGCGGAGGGGGGGGAGAGAGAGAGGGACAGCGGAGGGGGGGGGGAGAGAGAGGGACAGCGGAGGGGGGGGAGAGAGAGGGACAGCGGAGGGGGGGGGAAGAAGCAGGACAGCGGAGGGGGGGAGCTAGAAGAGGGACAGCGGAGGGGGGAGGGAGAAGAGGGACAGCGGAGGGGGGGGGAGAAGAGGGACAGCGGAGGGGGGGAGGAGAAGAGGGACAGCGGAGGGGGGGGAGGGAAGAGGGACAGCGGAGGGGGGGGGAGGGAAGAGGGACAGCGGAGGGGGGGGGGAGGGAAGAGGGACAGCGGAGGGGGGGGGGAGGGAAGAGGGACAGCGGAGGGGGGGGGAGGGAAGAGGGACAGCGGAGGGGGGGGGAGGGAAGAGGGACAGCGGAGGGGGGGGGAGGGAAGAGGGACAGCGGAGGGGGGGGGGAGGGAAGAGGGACAGCGGAGGGGGGGGGAGGGAAGAGGGACAGCGGAGGGGGAGGGGAGGGAAGAGGGACAGCGGAGGGGGAGGGGAGGGAAGAGGGACAGCGGAGGGGGGGGAGGGAAGAGGGACAGCGGAGGGGGAAGAGGGACAGCGGAGGGGGGAAGAGGGACAGCGGAGGGGGGGGGGGGGAAGAGGGACAGCGGAGGGGGAGGGGGGGAAGAGGGACAGCGGAGGGGGAGGGGGAGGGGGGGAAGAGGGACAGCGGAGGGGGAGGGGGGGAAGAGGGACAGCGGAGGGGGAGGGGAAGAGGGACAGCGGAGGGGGGGGGGGAAGAGGGACAGCGGAGGGGGGGGAAGAGGGACAGCGGAGGGGGGGGAAGAGGGACAGCGGAGGGGGGGGAAAGAGGGACAGCGGAGGGGGGGGAAAAGAGGGACAGCGGAGGGGGGGGGGAAGAGGGACAGCGGGGGGGGGAAGAGGGACAGCGGAGGGGGGGAGAGGGACAGCGGAGGGGGGGGGAGAAGCGGAACGAAGAGGGACAGTTTTCCTCTTAAAAAAATTTCCCTTTTTTTTTACATTTAATAAAAATTCTTTGCAAAGAACTAAAAAGTTTACACTATACAGGAAAATGTAGAAGGTGAGTTCACACCAGCAGCAGCAACAATGGATGCACAGATGCTAGTCTGCACAGGGAGGAAACGGTGCGATTCACCAATCAGGCCGCACCAAACTTCACTTTTGGGGTTTTTTTTTTTTTGTTGAAATGTCAAATGACAGGGGTGCATTTTACGGCTTTAAGAAAACAAAGTACTAATTCATGTACAGTAAGACCTGATCTGTGGGCTACTTAAACTGCCATATATGAAATAAATATAAAATACACATGTGTAGTGGGTAGCACTCTCGTCTAGCAGTAAAATGGGGCACTTGTTTGAATCCCAACCACGACACCATCTGCCTGGAGTTTGCATGTTCTCCCTGTGCCTGCGTGGGTTTCCTCCCACACTCTAAAGACATGCTGGTAGGTTAATTGGCTTCGGTCTAAATTGGCCCCAGTATATGAATGTGAGTTAGGGACCTTAGATTGTAAGCTCCTTGAAAATAGGGACTGATGTGAATGTACAACGTATATGTAAAGTACTGCATAAATTGATGGGAGAGAGAGATGGAGAAGGAGATATATATATTAAAAAAAAAATAAAAACACATACACTCACTGTATGTAACACAAATTGCTAACCAGCCAATCACATGACAGCAACTCAATGCATTTAGGCATCTAGACGTGGTGAAGACAACTTGCTTAAGTTCAAACCGACCATCAGAATGAGGAAGAATGAACTTAGGTGACTAGATTGTGACATGGTTGTTTGTGCCAGACGGGCTGGTCTGAGTATTTCAAAAACTGCTGATCTACTAGAATTTTCACACACAACCATCTCTAGTGTTGTATGGAGGAAAAATGCCTTGATGTCAGAGGAGAATGTACAGACGAGTATGATGGTAAGGCAACAGTACCTCAAATAACCACTCGTTACAACCAAGGTATGCAGGATACCATCTCTTAATGCAGAAGACCACAACCGGGTGCCGCTACTGTCAGCTAAGAACAGGAAACTGAGGCTACAACTTGCACAGGATCACCAAAATTGGACAATAGAAGATTGGAAAAAACGTTGTCTGGTCTGATGAGTCTGCGAATTTCCATCTTTAACATTCATAGGTTAAGGTCAGAATTTGGTGTAAACATGAAAGTATGGATCCATCCCACCTTGTAACAATGGATCAGGCTGGGTGGTGTAATGTGTGTGGGATATTTTCTTGGCACACTTTGGGCCCCTTAGTACCAATTGTACATTGCTTAAATGCCACGGCCTACCTGAGTATTTTTGCCAACCATATCCATCCCTTTATGATTACGGTGTATCCATCTTCTGATGGCTTCTTCCAGCAGGATAATGCACCATGTCACAAAGCTCAAATCATCTCACCACTGGTTTCTTGAACAGGACAATGAGATCACTGTACTCCAATTGCCTCCACAGTCACCAGATCTCAATACAATAGAGCACCTTTGGGATGTGGTGGAACGGGAGATTCGTATCATGGATGTGCAGCTGACAAATCTGCAGCAACTGTGTGATGCTATCATGTCAATATGGACCAAAATCTCTGAGGAATGTTTCCAACACCTTGTTGAATCTATGCCACGAAGAATCACGGCAAAAGGGGGTCCTGGTACTAGCAAGGTGTACCTAATTAAAGTGGCTGGTGAGCGTATGTATGCACAAAATTATAATATATATTAGAGGTCATTGGGCCGATATATTAGGCCAATTTTTTTTTCCCTTCATCTCATAAAATCTAACAGTTAGACCCCTTTCACACCGAGGAGTTTTTCAGGCGCTTTTGGGCTAAAAATAAATGCCTGCAAAACGGCTCCCCTGCAGTCACAGTGTGAAAGCCCGACTGCTTTCACACTGAGGCGATGCGCTGACAGGATGTTATAAAAAATAAAAATAAAAAAAAAAGTCCTGCAAGCAGCATCTTTGGAGCGGTCTATACCGCTCCTCCACTATTAAAATGAATAGGCACCGCTGCCAAAGCGCCTGCAGAGTGCTTCGGCGCTACACGCCACATTTAACCCCTTCATCGGCCACTAGCTGGGTTATAAGCGCCCCGCTAGCGGCCGAATAGCGCAGCTAAAATGACAGTAAAGCGCCCGCTCCAGTCTGAAAGCAACCTTAAGTAATAAGTGATACAGAAAAGGTCTTACATTTAAACATTAACAAAACAAACCTCCAATCAGTTCACTTGTATTTATAATTTAGATTAAAAAAATAAATAATATCTTAAATATACTAAACTTTACGGTTTAGTTTTTTTAATTCATTAAAGTGTATTTTTTCCCAAAAAAGTGGGTTTGAAAGACCGCTGCGCAAATACTGTAATACTGTGTGACATAAAATATTGCAACAACCGCCATTTTATTCCCTAGGATCTCTGATAGATTATATATATATATATATATATATATATATATATATATATATATATATATATATATATATATATATATATATATATATGAGCGTGTGTGTTTGGGGGTTCTAAGTGATTTTCTAGCAGAAAATACAGGGTTTTTTACTTGTAAGCGGGGACCAGTTAGGATGTGCAGCACGACTCGCACATGCGCAGTAGGGAACCGGGAAGTGAAGACGCAACGCTTCACTTACTTCCCGATTCCCTCACTGAGGATGGCGGCGGCAGCTGCCGAGACCCAAGCGATTGATTTTTTTTTTTTTTTTTTTTTTTTTAGGTGGACTCCCGCTTTAAATGGTTAAACTGAAAACTTACACACGGAGCTCAGTTTATTTTATAAGTATAAACATTGTATCTCTTTGCTTCTTTTCTCAGAGTTGGCAGGCTGCCCAGATAGGAGAGACACAGGAAGAATTCAGGCAACTTGCATTGACTTCTATTACAGAAGTCATTTTAAAAGTCGCACTGAAGTTTTATATCAGCCTTTTTTATCAGCACAATCGGCCGAAGCTGATTAAATATATGCTGGTTAGTTTTTTTTTTTCTTTTTTTTAATTCATTAAAGTAATTTTTTCAAAAAAAAAAAAAACTGCATTTGAAAGACTGCTGCGCAAATACAGTATGACATAAAATATTGCAACAACCACCATTTTATTCCCTAGGGTGTGTACTAAAAATATATATATGTTTGGGGGTTCCAAGTAATTTTCTAGCAAAAAAAAAATGATTTTAACTTCAAACCAACAAATATCAGAAAAAGGTTTAGTGTTTAAGTGGTTAAACTTTTTTCACTTTTCCATTGAAAAATTGTTACAATGTTTATACTTAAGTTCAACTCATAAAGAATGTTTTGATTCTTGGCAGACTCCCTGTTTTTTCTCTTCCTTTCTTTTGAGGGCTGTGGCTTCAGAAGAGCAGAGAGAATTCTTTGCATAGAAAGAATCCTGAAACACTTTAGTCAAGATCGAAATAACAATTCATGACGATTAATTGTGCAGCTCTAGTATGTGTGTGTAAATATATATATATATATATATATATATATATATATATATATATATATATATATATATATATATATATATATATACATATATACACATATACATATATACACACACACACACACACACATATACACTAGAGCTGCACGATTAATCGATTCCACCCCGCTTGCGATCTTAACACAGCATTTTCCAGATTCAGTGCAGAGAGTTCTCTGCTCATGCAGACAGCTGTCAAAAGAAAGAAAAAAAAAGGCAGCCTGCCAAGTTTATGACATCACTCAGAGAAGATAAAGAGAAACTCCTCCTTTCAGGTCAAAAGAATGAACTTCTGTCTGTAGAGGAGGTCAGTTTAACCACTTAAAGACTAAACATTTTTCTGACACTTGTTACACGTTAAAATCTGTATTTTTTTCTAGAAAATTTACTTAGAACCCACAAACACTTTTTTGCCGGAGACCCTAGAGAATAAAATGGTGGTTATTGCAATATTTTATGTCACACTATTTGCACAGCGGTCTTTCAAACTCAATATTTTTGGAAAAAATGCACTTTAATGAATTAAAAAAAAAAAGCTAAACAGTAAAGTTGGCCCAATTTTTTTGTACAATGTTAAAGATGTTATGCCGTGAGAATCGTGATCTTTATTCTAAGCAAAAAAAAAAAATCATGATCCTCATTTTAGCCAGAATCATGCAGCTCTAACAGAGTTTCCCTTTCATGTAACAAGTGTAGCGACTTCTCTGCTCACTCAGCTGTCAAAAGAAAAAAACAGACATTCTGCCAAGTTTTTAACATTGCCTGAGCTGGTAGATAACTAGAAACATTGCAACTCTTCCTTAGATCAAAGGGATAAACTTCTGTGTGTAAATGCAGGAAATTTAACCACCTAAAGTCTGAACCTTTTTCTGACACTTGGTTTTATAAAAAGTTAAAATCAGGTTTTTTTTTGCTAGAAAATTACTTGGAACCCCCAAACATTATATATATTTTCACAGAGACCCTAGGGAATAAAATGGTGATTGTTGCAATATTTTATGTCACACTGTATTTGCACAGTGGTCTTTAAAAACGCAATTTTGGGAAAAAAATACACTTCAATTAATTTAAAAAAAAAATCAACTGTTTACTCTTTAAATCATAATCCCAACAGAAACTACCCAAATGACCCTGATCAAAAGTTTACATACCCTGATGATTTTGGCCTGATAACATGCACAAGTTGGCATAAAGAATAGCTATTAAAGGTAACCATCCTCACTTCTGATCCGTTTGCTTGTAATTAGTGTGTGTGTGTATAAAAGGTCAATGAGTTTCTGGACTCCTGACAGACCCTTGCATCTTTCATCCAGTACTGAACTGATGTTTCTGGATTCTGAGTCATGGGGAAAGCAAAAGAATTGTCAAAGGATCTGCGGGAAAAAGGTAGTTAACTGTATAAAAAACAAGAAAGGGATATAAAAGATATCCAAGGAATTGAGAATGCCAATCAGCAGTGTTCAAACTCTAATCAAGAAGTGGGAAATGAGGGGTTCTGGTGAAACCAAACCACGGTCAGGTAGACCAACTAAAATATCAGCCACAACTGCCAGGAAAATTGTTCGGGTTGGAAAGAAAAACCCACAAATAACTTCAGGTGAAATACAGGACTCTGAATACATGTGGTGTGGCTGTTTAAAGATGCAAAATAAGGAGGCACTTGAAGAAAGATGGGCTGCATGGTCGGGTCACTAGAAAAAAGTCATTACTATGCAAATGCGACAAAGTATCCAGTTTACAATACGCCAAACTGCACAGAGACAAGCCTCAAACCTTCTGACACAAAGTCATTTGGATTGATGAGACCAAAATTGAGCTTTTTGGCCAAAACTATAAACACTACATTTGGAGAGGAGTCAACAAGGCCTATGATAAAAAGTACACCATTCCTACTGTGAAACACGGAGGTGGATCGCTGATGTATTGGGGATGTGTGAGTTACAAAGGCACAGGAAATTTGGTCAAAATTGATGGTAAGATGAATGCAGTGCGTTATCGAAAAATTCTGGAGGAACATTTGCATTCATCAGCCAGGAAGCTGCGCATGGGACGTATTTGGACATTCCAACATGACAATGATCCAAAACACAGGGCCAAGTCTACCTGTCATTGGCTACAGCAGAATAAAGTGAAGGTTCTGGAGTTGCCATCTCAGTCTCCTGACCTCAATATCATTGAGCCACTCTGGGGAGATCTAAGATGTGCAGTTCATACAAGACAGCCCAAGAATTTACAGGAACTGGAGGCTTTTTGCCAAGAGGAATGGGCAGCTTTACCATCTGAGAACATAAAGAGCTTCATCCACAATTAAGAACTGGGGTATGTAAACTTTTGATCAGGGTCATTTGGGTAGTTTCTGTTGTCATTGGGATTTAAAAAGAGTAAACACAGTTGATTGATAATAAAAGGCTTCAGCCAAACAATAACCATGAGTAAAAGAAAAGCTGTTGTGCTTCATATTCTCTGAAAAATGGCCAAGAAATCATAAATTCTGCCAGGGTATGTAAACTTATGAGCACAACTGAATAATATATATCTATATATTTTTTTTTAAGTTTATTTGGACATGCCAAAAAATGAAACTAGTTTTCACATGGAAAACAAAAATGTATTGCATACACAAGTTAAGAATCATATTAGATGGCAAAGTATTAAAATTCCCTCCTGTGTCCTGCTCTCAAATACTAACCAAATGATCACAATTGAAGAGTACAAAAGCATTTAAAGTCTATAGACTCAAAGGCTCGCCAAAGAGAGATCAATATAAATGAAGGATATACAACAGTTGTATGTTTTATGCTGTAAAGTGCTGCATAAACTGTCGGCGCTATATGAATCCTGTATAATAATAATAACTAGGGCTGAAACAACCAATCGATTAAATCAACAACTTATTGATTATGAAAATAGTAATTGATTAATTTTATAAAATCGATCGGCCAGTAACATAATGGGGTTAAAAAAAAAAAAAAAAAACATGAAAATTAGCCCTTTATAGTACAAAAAGAGCAAATATTCGCTACTGTAAATATTACTTTCAGTTTCTACAGTAAAAAAAAGGAACCCCTTACAGTAGTGATTATCTGATTTTTTTTTTGTACTATAAAAAGGGCTACTTTTAGTTTTTTTAACCCCATTATGTTACTAAATGTCTTAGATCTGGTTCTCATCTGTGTTTTTTGGTGCTTTTTGCAGAAACGCACTACAGTTCATTTACATGGTTTCCTATGGGGCACGTTCACATCTATGCTTTTTTCAGCCGCTGCGTATTTGGAAAGGGTCGGGGACTTTTTTTAAACGCAAAGCGGTGCTTTTTTTGGTTCAATATACTTCAATGGAGAAGCAGCAGAAAAGCATGTAATGCGTTTGTGCAGCAATTTGTGTTTTTTTAATTTGCCCAACAACAAATTGGCCAAAAAAAAAATGTAAAAATGCAAATCGCAGCAAAATCATGTGCACAAAAATCAAAACGCACAGCAAGAAGCACTGCAGAAACAGATCAAAAGCAAACTGCATAGGTGAGTACCGAGCCTTATGATCAATTTTCAGACCAGAGTATTCAGACGAAAAATCTTTTTTTTTTTTTAACATTCTGTTTTTAAAATGAATGTAATTTCTGAACGGAAACCACATACACTGTCTGAAAATTCCTTTGACCAAGAAGTTTTCTATTATTTTCAGATTTTTCCATCACTGTGGTTGAAAATGAACGATTTAACCCCACTAACGATTAGAAAATCAAATGAACATTCTTAAAATGACATTTTTTTTAAAGGAAGACATTGTTTGTTCTTTTTAAATAAAAAAAATTTGATCTCTGAATCTGATGACATTTACCAGATTCACCCTTTAATACTATATACAGTATATCTCTCCTCAAATACTATATACAGTATATCTCTCCTCAAATACTATATACAGTATATCTCTCCTCAAATACTATATACAGTATATCTCTCCTCAAATACTATATACAGTATATCTCTCCTCAAATACTATATACAGTATATTTCTTCTGTCTGTTATTCTCAGAGTGGATTAGATATTTTGCTCCCTAACCATATACTTGGTTATTTATATTTACCACTGCATAGAGATATTTAAGAATAAATTGTCTTTTTTAAAACTTACATACTACATATTAACTAAATTATACACCACATTCCCTTTTAAGGTTATTAACCGATTAATCGAAACAATAAAATCGGCCAACTAATCGATTATAAAAATAATCGTTAGTTGCAGCCCTAATAACAGATATCACAATGCAAGTGTTTAAGAAAGAATCAATTATGACCCCGTAGAGGACTGAGCAATAAAACAAACAATAGGCATTTACTGTAAATGGATATACTAAGGGGCGGTGTATTTTAAAGGGAAAAAAAGTGAAAGGGAAAAAAAAAAAAAGTCTCTGCGTGTTTGAATGGAAGCCAGTGTAATCCAACCCAATATCTCTGCTGAGGAATGAAGATGTAATCCACCAGGGGAAAGCCCTGGCTCATTGTACTGACCCAGACAGTGAGGGGATTATCCTGGCATGCATAGAGCACTGCAGCCCGTCAACCACAGAAAAGTGGAAGTGCTACGACTGGAAGATCTACTTTTCCTTCCTCCTACGTTGGCTGATAAATTATGTGTGGCTATGCAGAGAATGGTTTTCTGGCTTAGTTGCTGTAAATGTAAACCTTGCATGCTACATTGCTCTGTTTTCATCCACATTCCTATCTGCTGGAAAGAGATGGCAGGTTTGCTATGTCAAGAGATTCAAGCCAAATGGTCATTATACTAAGAAGAATAAAACAGGCAGAAACAGAAAGGGAGCCTACAATTCCATCTACTATATTATGAAACAATATCTTGTGACAGTCAGACAAATGAAGAGCCTTCTGACTCTTGCACAAGGCAAACTAAAGCCAACAGTGACAAGATTAAACTGAGCAAGTGCTAAAACATCTGGATATGATGAAGGCGATGAAAGGTCAATGGGTCTCTTTCTGGGACATCGCGTTATTAATGAATGCATTTTGCCTGTGTTAAGTTATTTTATCTTCCTGGGTCTCAGACAGGGATAGCGGTCACATTGTCAAAAGTCAACATCGAAATTATACCATCAAAATGCCCTAAAGAAACCAAGCCTAGTCATAATCTTATAAAAAGGTACAATTTGACTATACCTTGAAGTCGGACAAAACGCAACATTTGAAAAAAAAAAAAAAAAAAAG
Source organism: Lithobates clamitans (assembly GCA_037952925.1). Taxonomy (NCBI): domain Eukaryota; kingdom Metazoa; phylum Chordata; class Amphibia; order Anura; family Ranidae; genus Lithobates; species Lithobates clamitans. The sequence goes on from JBBGZY010000748.1 coordinate 2,952,288, forward strand.
AAGAAGTGGACAGTGTAAGAGTTTACAAGGAGCCAATCGTGTATGCTGTAAATAAGCCCACACCCTTAGTAAACAGACACGCCCCATTGTGGAGAAGAGGGCCGTGGTGATGCTGTGCCAAATAAAAGATTAAAATTTTATTACCAGATTAAAATGGGTGCTGGGGGAGAGGCAGTGGATCACAGAATGTAAATTTTGCAAAAAAATAAAAAATTATATTAAAAGTATATTAAAAGTATATTAAAAGTATATTAAAAGTATATTAAAAGTATATTAATATATATATATATATATATATATATATATATATATATATATATATATATATATATATATATATATATATATATATATATATATATATTTATATTCTTTTTTTACAAAATTTACATTGGGATCCACTGCCTCTCCCCCAGCACCCAACTAACACTTTATAAATGCTTCACTAACATGCCGTAAATGCTGTAGGCCCAGTTACGGCACACTACCATTGAAATTAATGGACAGCTGGCAAGCAGCAATGCCTTCTGAAAGTGACATTGTGTTTCATTTTTAACACATTACCGCACCTGTGTGTTTTGCACTGTGTGGTGCCCTTTGTAATATTCATGGCAGGCCTTGAAGTGCGGTTCAGAGGCCCTAAAAACACTGCCTAATGATGACTTAAACACAGGATTTTGCTGCACGTGTGAATGAGCCATTAAAGAAATCAGATGAAACGATTAACTGAAACCTGAAGCATATTTTTTTTTCCTTTATGCTTTAAAGTGTTATCAAATCCAGGACCCTGCATTCACTATATCTGCTCTCCCACAGTACACAGAACATGGAAATGCCATTACTTTAGTAAATATAAACTACTAAATACCTTTTCTCATCAGCAGTATATAGCAGTCTTATGACTTCCATTAGTGTCCGGCTGAGAACTGGTTAAACGAGGGGCGTTCAAGTCAATTAATTTTACAAGTATAAAAAAGGGATGCTAGTGTGGCAGCATTATTAAGTGGTAAGCGTGTCCCATTACTGATAGGGGGTGCACATGTCACGGGCCAGTCCAAAATCGGTTAATCAAGATGGCAGACAACATGCATGGAAGATGTGGTGATGACGTTTCCTGCTTTTGACCAGAAGAGTTGAAAGGGTTGTAAACCCTCCTGGTTTTTCACCTTAATGCATTCTATGCATCAAGGTGAAAAATCTGTGATGCAGCAGCCCCCCCTTTTACTTAACTGAACCCAATCTTTCCAGCGACGGGGATGAGCACACCAGCTCCAGCCGGTGTCTCGGGTCCTGATTGGATAGATTGATAGCAGCGCAGCCATTGGCTCACGGGGCCAAGTCCTGCTGTCTGTCACTGGACGCAGCAGCAGGACACGAGAGCGCCGCCCACATGAGTGCCCCGAGGGAGGGCGGCTCTCCAACGGGGCACTCAAAAAGAGGAGCCAGGAGCGCCGCCGAGGGACCTCAGAAGAGGATCGAGGCCACTCTGTGCAAAAACAACTGTACAGAGGTGGTAAATATGACAGGTTTGTTTAAAAAAAAAATAAAAGGAACCTTTACATATTCCTTTAAATTCTGTACTACACTGAAGGAGCTTTTGACAGGAAAGGCCAGGATTTTCTGGATCGCATCACTACATGTGACGAAACCTGGGCACATCTTTTCGCTTGGTATCAAAACGGGCATCAAAGCAGTGGAAACATGCAGACTTGCCACCAAAAAATTTTTAACAATTGTGTCTGCAAGTAAAATGATGACAAAATGTGGATTTTCTACCCCGTGGTGCCACTATCAGAGAATATTACTGTCATGTTTTAAATGCTGTGCATATATGTCTGCTGAAAAACCTGCCAGGAGTTCCGTTTCTCTAGGACAAACATAAGCTCATTGCTCACCGCACTATGTGCATATTACAGCAACTTGACTGGGAGGTATTGCCACAGCCCCCTTACAGCCCTGACCTCACTCCCAGTGAAAGAGTTTGGACACCTGAAAGAGTTCCTCGGAGGTCAGCATTTCAGCACTGATGATGAAGTGAAGCAGGTCGTCCTAAGATGGTTTAGGCATACTGAAACAGCTTTCTATGCTGAGGCTTTAAATGCTGGGATAAGAGTATAAATGTAACAGGGGAGCAAGTTGAAAAATAAATGCAGTTTATTCTACTTTAAATTTGTTCTTTTATTATATAAAGTCAAAAGTTCCAGTTTGACTTGAACACCCCTCGTGTTGATCACATGCATCTTCCCCAAAAGAAAGCAAAAAAGTATGTCATTCTCTTAAAGTAAATATGGATGAGACAAACTAATTAGATGTCACTAATGTAAATTATGGGGTGTTTCTAAAGCACTGTATCATTATTGGGGAGATTCACCCCTCCTATTTATACCCTGTTTCCCCGAAAATAAGACCTAGTGCGATTGTCAGTGATGGCTGTAATATAAGCCCTACCCCCCAAATAAGCCCTAGTTAAAGTCCTTGTAGGTCTTATTTTCAGGGTAGGGCTTATTTTCGGGGAAACAGGGTAGGGCTTATTTGAGGGGTAGGGCTTATATTGCAGCCATTACTGACAATCAGGCTAGGTCTTATTTTCGGGGAAACAGGTAATGAAAATACACAGAAATCCAAAATCCAAGTTTTTCCCACAAAACTTTAGGTGAAACTTTCCAATAGAAACACCTGTTCTGTGGACAACTGTGGTAAATTGAAGGCGAGTTCTTGGAACAGGAAGCGAAAGGAAAATTTCTCCAGTGGGGCACAGACAAAAAAAAAAAAATACTGGTAGGGGTTTTAAAGGAGTTGTAAAGGGAGGTTTGTCATCCTAATGTATTCTATGCATTAAGATAAAAACCTTGTGTAGCAGCCTCCCCAGCACTCCAATACTAACCCTGAGCCCCTTCTCTATCCAGCGATGTCCACGACTTCCTCGGCCACCTGGGACTCTCCTCCCGATTGATAGCCGTGGGAGCCTATGGCTCCGCGGCTGTGCCCCAGCCAAAGTCAGTTAGCCAATCAGGGGAGAGGGGGCGGGGCTCCATGTCTGAATGGATACACAGAGCTCTGACTCAGCTCGGGTACCTGCATAGCAAGCTTCTGGTCTAGGAGGGAGGGGTCAGGAGCAGTGAAGAGGGACCCCAAAAAAAAAAAAAGGAGAATCCGGGCTTCTGTGCAAAACCTCTGCTACAGGGCAGGCAAGTATAAAATGTTTGTTTTTTAAAAGTAAGACTTTCCAAATCACTTTACCTTACCAAAACTATGTTGCAGAAGTGAAAAATGACAAAATGTTTGATATGAGTATGACACAGTGACCCAATTTCAAGGCCGGGTTTCCGTATTGACTTGGCCTCAGAGATTGATATTAACATTTTACTGCTATGGATGCAAACAAAAAATGTACACATCGGAATGGAAATAGCTTTTCGTATAACCTGAAATGAGTGCGTTTATTACATACCAAATACGGTAAGACAAAGCAGAGCTCCAGACGTTTTTTGTGTTTATTAAAAGTCAGCAGCTACAAAAAAAAAAAAAATGTAGCTGCTAACTTATATTATAACACACACTTTTTATAACTTATTAAACAAACACTTAGCTGTCCCAGGATCCAGCGATGTGGTCACCCAAATTGGCGCTTCTCTCCCATTCCTCTCCCTGGCATTTGAATTGTGGACACCCGGCTGTGACAACTTACGGCTTCACGGCCGGCTGAGCGTTGCACCTGTTGAATGGTCAGGGAGTCTTCTGGGACCTGTGACATGGCCCAGAAGACTGCAAGGAGGGAGGGGGAGAGGAGAACAAAGTGTCAAAACTTTGCAAATACATGCGTATGCTACCGGCCCCGGCAAGGCGCCCTGTTACCTGTAGTTCCTACCTCTAACTTATAAGAGGCTCCACAGTGGGAGCACATGCATTCTGATGGGATAGATGAAGGGCAGATGGGCTGGAGGAAGCTCACCCGCTCCTTAAAAAGGGTACAGGGACACACTGTACACCCAAGATCATGGCACCATAGCTGCAAAGGTGTCAGTGTGTTACCTGACCTATATATCAAGCACACAAAGTGAGCCGCTGCCCCCATCTATAACTGGCCTATACAGCACAGGAGCATTGGAGTTCAACAAGGAACAGGTGAGACCCACATGGCTTCCAAAGGTCATCTTTAACCAAATCACAATGTAATTTTAAAGAAGAAGAGACAAAACCCCTTTATGTAACTTTCTGTGCAGTTTCTTGAGTTCTCCCAGTTAAAATAGTCATTCAGATACAGAAGAATAAAGAATGCAACAGCCCTGCGTGACTAGTCGTCCTCATCCGAAGGTCACTAGCGACTATAGGGTGTTGTATATATAACAAAGATATGAACTATTCTACCAAAAATAGACTTTGCAACAGGGATGCTGAGGATCTCATCATTTACAAAACTCCCTTCTCTGGGAGACGGCTGTAAGGACATTTCACTCAATTCATTTCATTGTCTGGTATACTTGGAAACTAGTTTACTTCAAAATTTATTTTGCAAACATTCATGTCAATTCTGGCTGAATTTATGGTCTCTCAAAGGAAATGAAAACAAATTCTTGAATGCTCTACCCTGAAATGAATAAAAAAAAAAAAAATCGAATACACTCATCCATACTTAAAGCTGAGTTCCACCCAAAAATGTAACTTCCGCTTTAAGTGCAGGTGACACCCCCCACGCCCCCCCCCCCCCCGATATGCCTTTTTTTGGGGGGGGGGGGGGGACAGATATCCTCTTTTTGGAGGGGTCCAGCTCACACTGCGGCGCCAGAAGCAAGTTCAATCCCCCCTCTCCCTCTCGCCAATCGTCTGGGACACGTCACACGTCATGGCCGGGCACCCACAGTGACAATGCCGGTGCCGCAGAGAGGGGGGGGTTAATGGGCCTTAGTTTGCCCGCATCACTGGACTGTGGGACGGGTGAGTGTCCCGATTATTTTTGTAGCTGCTGACTTTTATATGGGTGGAACTCTGCTTTAAAGCAGAACTCCGGTTGGGGTTGCCGGGGGGGGGGGGGGGTGTGAGTCATAAAAGGGCCAATGAAAGCCACAGGGCTGCAGAGCTGGGGGTGTGCCTCTGCGTGTCTGTGTAAATACAGGAAGTGAATAGGCAGCAGCCAGACTCAGTGGAGGGAGATTTCTGCAGCATATTTGGCAAGTACGGAATCACAGTATATAATTTATTTATATATATAAATAAAAGATATACAATGTAGTTGGAGGGAAGCTTCAGAATGGCAAAGATGTTTTTATTACAAATTATGTGAGCAGACTGCAGTTCCCCTTTAACATTCACAGGCCTAGTGTACCCTCCCACATTCTCTCCAAGTCCCAAAGATACCACGGGAAATGTAGTTTGATGAGAGAGAGAGAGAGAGAGAGAGAGAGAGAGAGAGAGAGAGAGAGAGAGAGAGAGAGAGAGAGAGAGAGAGAGAGAGAGAGAGAGAGAGAGAGAGAGAGAGAGAGAGAGAGAGAGGAGAGAGAGAGAGAGAGAGAGAGAGAGAGAGAGAGAGATGTAATCCCTATTCCAACAGCTCCTCCTTGGCAGAATAGATGCTGCATTTTTTTGAATTAAAGAAGTCTTCCTGAAAATTCTATTAGGCTTCTCTTCAATGGTAAGGAATTTTCACAAATGTAATAGCCATTTTAGTGTTTTGTGTAGGGGGTCTACCTAATAAGGGGTTTTTTGCCAATCATAGAGTTCTGCTTTAAATTTCCTTTCTATTCCACCGTTAAACAAGTGGTCTTGATTAAATTAGAAAAGGCAGATTTAAAAGGAGAACTCAACTTTTGTTAAACAAAAAAAAACCCCTCTGGATGATCAATGCACATTACAGGGGTTTCAATAAACTCTGTAGCAGAGTCCTGCCTGCTTCTGTACTTAAGAAAAAGCTGTAGGTCTTTGGAAGGCAGATTCCTGAATGGAGCATGTGTGTTCATTCTAATCAGCTGATGTACTTGCAGTGCCTGCATCCCTTCAAAAGTAATTAACCCTTTGGAAGTACCTCACCAAAAGCAACATTTTTGTTGCAGAGAATGCCTAAAATCTGATTTGCATCTTAGACCCCTTTCACACTGGGGCCACGGCCGTATTTGCCGCTAAAACGAGCAGCGATTTACTGCTGTATAAGCGCCGCTTTTCACCCCAAAGAGGGTGTTTAAAAACTCCAATGGGTAGGGTGTTTTGGGAGCACTAAATACAGCGCTTCCAACCCGTCCCAAAAGATGCTGCTTGTGGGACTTTTCGGAAAATCCCACAAGAGCACCGCCCCAGTGTGAAAAGTCACTTGAATGAAGGGGAGGCGGTTTTCAGACACTTAGAGGCTATTTACAGCGCTAAAGCGCCTGAAAACCACCCCAGTGTGAAAGGGGTCTTAGTGCAGACTTCTAGGGAAATCAGTGAGCCAATCACACAAGCAGGAAGTGGCATTTGAGGGAACTTATGTACTGAACATTTCCAGGTTGCCATATTGCATCAAATTTCACTGAAAATTACAGCAGCTGCAGTCTGCACATGCTCAGTTTGGGGTGTATTACTAGAGAGTTTGTTTTGTTTTTTGGGAGAGTGCATGTGATTGACACAGGACCAATCAGCACTGTCCAGACAGAGGGTCAGGGGTCCTGCAGCCTCACAGGACAGTCAGAGGAGAATGAAAAAACTCCTCCTACAAGCTTTGACCAGACACGGGTTGAAGTCACAAGACTGCTATAGAATGCTGATGAGAAAAACGTATTTAGCAGTTTATATTTACTAAAATAATTGCATTTCCATGTTGTATGTACTGTGGGAGACCAGATATAGTGAATGCAGGGTCCTGTGTTTAGTAGCACTTTAAATTACAATATGGCTTGTGTAACAATTGTATATGCTATATTTTTCAGATGGAAACTGTACAGTTTTTGTAGGCACAGATTTGAAAGAAACCAATTTTTAAATTCTTTAAATTATTGTCCATGCCAAACGTTTTCCTTCTTCTATCGGTATCTAGAGGTTACAACATTAGTCTTTAAAATCAGAATCCCTATCTGAAAACCACACCAAGCAGGATAACCACTCCGCTGCATCTGAGATACCCAAGGAGATTGTACTTCAAATAACTGAGCATTCAAGACCAAAGATCTAAAAAAAAAAAAAACCCCACACCACACAGAACACACAGTGCACCTCCTTCGGACTGCATAATACAAATTGTGTTGCGTTTCTCAACTCCAGTCCTCAAAGTGCCCCAACAGGTCATGTTTTCAGGATTTCCCTCAGATGAAACAGCTGTGGTAATTACTGATGCCACGTACACACAAGCGGATTTCTCATTGGAAAAAGACATGAGGGCTTTTCCGATGGGATTCCGCTCAAGTTTGCCTTGCATACACACGGTCACGCAAAAGTTTGCTGAAATTACGACCATCAACAATGCGGTGACGTACAACACTGTGACGAACCGAGAAAATGAAGTTCAATGCTTCCGAGCATGCGTCGAATTGTTTCCGAGCATGCGTAGGGATTTTGCACGTCGGAAATGCCACAGGATGATCGCATTTTCGGATAGGAACTTTTCCCGACCGAAAAATTGAGAGCATGCTCTCAATCTTTTGCTGGCTGGAATTCCGCCAGCAAAAGACCGATGGAGCACACACACGGTCGTATTTTCCGACAAAAAAATATCTCATCGGTCTTTTGCGGGCCGAAATTCCGATTGTGCGTACGCGGCATAAGGCACTAAAACTGATCAAATCACCTGTGCAAAATAATGGAAAGCCTGAAAACATGACCTGTTGGGGAGCCTTGAGGACTAGAACTGAGAAACATTGCTTTAGTTTAAACTATTCTGTTCAGAAACCTTTTAGCCAAATATAACAGCTTGCTCATTGAGCTATAAAATATTTGTAAAATTATTTGGAGTCCGTTGAAGGAAACTTGAGTTATGCTGCCATCTACAGGAGGCGTGGATATTAGCAAAGAAAAAAAAATATATTAAAAAAAAAAAAAAAAAATCATAGGCCAGCCCCATACAACTCTTCCTTACTGCAAGCCCACCAGCTGCCCTTAGACTCTCAAAGGAGAGGGACTGTAGTCACGTGACAGGCAGGGAATACCATAAAATAAGGAGTAAGATCTGCAATTTTTGCATTTTGCGACATAACTTTGAAATAAAGTGGTTAACCCAATTGCCCCCAACAAGGCACACAGTACATGGTTCCCTAAGCATTGCAGCATGTTTTTTTTTTTTTTGTTTTTTGTGCAAAAAAACCTTTTAATAGCCTTTTCTAGCTCTGTCAATTGTCCCATTTCATCTCCATATCCGAGCCGAGGAAGCTGAGGAGGGGGGACAGATTCCTTCTGATGTATGCAAGATACGCTAGAAGAGGAATCCCTTTATCTTCCTCACTTTGGTCGTCAATGCAGTGTGTACGAGAGGGGCGGGGCTGGGAGTGTAGGCGATCCCCCTTTCTCACTCCAGTCTGCTAAAAAAAAAAAAAAAAAAAAAAAAAAAAACAAACAAAACATATGCTTGGGGGTTCTGAGGGATTTTCTAGCAAAAAAAAAAAAACTATGATTTGTACATGTAGGAGAGGAGTGCCAGAATAGGCCCGGTATGGAAGTGGTTAATGAGACTAAGCCTCTTTATTTATCCTGTTTATCGTTCGAATTGAGTGAAAAAAAACAAAAAAAAACAAAAAACAAACCCCACACCCAAATTCTGGGTTGTCCCCAGAAAAGGAAATCTTCCAACAGGGGACACTAGTTCTAGTGACCTAGGGGTCCCCAGAGGATTCCCTCAATTTGCAGGGATTTCCTCTCACTTCCTGTTTTGCTATGGAACAGGAAGTGAAGTGAAATCTCCAAAATGGGACACAGATGGCACAAAAAAAAAAAAAAAAAAAATTCTGTCAGGGGTTATACCCCTCCCTTAAAGTGGTTGTATAGTCTTTTTTGTAACTTTTACCTACAGGTAAGCCTATAATAAGGCTTACCTGTAGGTAAAAAATATCTCCTAAACCTGTACGGTTTAGGAGATATTCCCTTGCTATGGGCCGCTGACTGCAGCGGCGCATGCGCAGAGGGGGATTCTCAGCTGAAGGCCCAGCAACTGCCGGACCTTGCCGGGTAAGAAATCTCCCGCGCGCATGCGCGGGAGTGATGACATCGCAGCTCCAGCCACTCACAGCGCTGGAACCGCGATACCCGGAAGACACGCCGAGGCAACATGACAGCTCCCTCGGCGTGGACCAGGTAAGATACTGACGCCTCGTTCTAAGGTAAGTATTTCATAATGAGCTAGTATGCGGTGCATACTAGCTCATTATGCCTTTTGCTTTAGAGGGGTAAAAAAAAAAAAAATTTCAGCGGGTATACAACCGCTTTAAGCCTCGTACACACGATCGGACTTTATACAAACTTTACCGTGGATTTCTGTACAAAGGGCGTTGGCCGTGAACTTGTATTGCATACACGGCAGGACCTTTTTAGGCAAGAAACACGAACGTAATGACGTTTCAACGTACTGACGACACTTCAAAAGAGGACGTTCAATTCTCCGACGCCACCCTTTGGTCAACTTCTGTATTGTTGTCTGATCTTTTGCACTGGTTCTGAGTATGCGTGTTTGTACTTTGTACTAAAGTCCGATGGTTTTGTGTACACACGATCGGATCTGCCGATGTAGGACTTTTGTTGCCGCCAAGTTTGTCTTTTCGCACAGCCAACATTTGTCAGATGAAAACCAAAAAAGTTTGTCCGATGGAGCGTACACACGGTCGGATGTTGCCTTAAAAACAGCCAATTTGCATGTTTGTTGTCAAAAAGTCTGATCATGGCCTTAAAAACGGAGTTTCACCCTAAAGTGGAACTTCCGCTCATTGGATTCCCCCCCCCCCCCCTCCGGTGCCACAGTTGGCACCTTTCAGAGGGGAGGGGGGTGCAGATACCTGTCTAATACAGGTATCTGCAGCCACTTCCGGGCTTAGATAGTCGCAGAATATCCGCAGATGCCCGCCCCCGTTGTGTTCTGGGAAACACACAGTTCCCAGAACACAACGGGGACCAGTGCAGAGGCACAGCGTGACTCGCGCATGCGCAGTAGGGAACCGGGCAGCGAAGCAGCAACGCTTCACTTCCCGATTCCCTGACCGAGGATGGCGGCGGGGGCAGCCCAGAGCCAAGCGATTGATCGGCTTCGGCTGCCAACAGCGCTGGACCCTGGGACAGGTAAGTGTCCATTTATTAAAAGTCAGCAGCTGCAGTATTTGTAGCTGCTGGCTTTTAATAATTTTTTTTTTTTTTTTAAGGTGGAGCTCCGCTTTAACTATCAAAAATGAAGAAAAAAGGTTTTGCCTTTAGTTCTACTTTACCTATAAAACGTTCCTTCTAAGTAACTTCAGCTAAACAGATAGAAAAAATGATTTTCAACAATAGTGCTATTTTTCTACCAAGTCAAGGGAAATGTTTTACCATTGCCCAAAATTTATGGTATTGACCTCTCCTGGCTTCTGTAAATGTGTGCCAATATAAGGTGGTTTTCATATACCTAAGAACTGCTTATGTTTTCTCTACAGTATTTTTTTCATGTCTGCCCAATTCAGAAACCGTTTCAGCCCTGGTTCACATTGATGTGATTTGACATGCCAAATCGGCGGCAATGGCAGCTTCCGAATTGGTGCGACGCATCGATTCCCAAAAGTAGTTTCTGTACAACTTTTGGAGATTTCAGGTTGACATCTGGGCAGAAACCTGCACAATGTCTCTGAAATCGCCCTCGAAGTCGGGGGTACATGCAGGAATTAAATCATGTGAGTTCAGCTGAACTCGCAGGATTTCATTCCCACAGTGAACCTAGGGGCTCAGCGGTAGAAACAAATTCAGCAGGGATTTATGAAAAGAAAGATGTCCAGGGCAGAATGTAAGCTTCCTGCACTGCATGACAACATTCAACTGTGTAGCCTGCATTCTAAAAGCCCTTTGTTGTTCACCGACTTTTAAAACAGTTGTGTAACTGAAAGATTGCACCTTATTCCTCCTCCATGACATTTACACCACACACAGCTTAGAGCCAACAAACAGGCTGCTGCCAGAGGTCAAATGGTAAAATGCTTCATGTCATTTGCTGCCATCCTAATGTCCTGCAAGCCTCCTCTGTCACTATTCTAATTCTGCACTAATGAGAGACCCAGCAAGCAAGCAGCTGTATGGATATGTGGTTTGATGTCACAGAGCTGCATTTAAAGGGCCACTAATATATAATGCTTTATCAAACTTCTGCTGAAATTGCTGCATAAACAACCAGAAGACTCCTCAAGGTACAAGACTTCTCCTTTCCTATGTTTACAGGGGGTACGATTACTTTCACTTGTCATAAAAGCAAGGGCCCAGCTATAGCTTTTATAGCATATTTTAACCATCGCAATAAAGCGGTTGAAAGAAGTAAAAAAATATTACAAAAATGTTTCTCATGACCGGACACCAACAGGGTGGATATAAATCAATTATTCCTTTTTTGTTTAGATGGGATTTAAAATAGATTTTTTTTGATTATCAATTTTAATAAAATGCTTTTGGAGTCAAAATCTATTTAAAAAGACAGTTTTAAATTTAGTTTATTCAGCATGAAATGAAGCTTAGTTATATAGCATGAGGCGGTATATTCTGCAATAGTTACATTTTTGGTAAACGCCTTCCATGAATCCAAGCTGAGATAACATGCACTGTTTGATGCATTCACACAAAGTCACAGTAACCATGAGATAAAACAAAGTTCAGGAATATTCCTGTATTCCATTGTTTGCAAATCTATGTACACTACAAACTGTATGATTGAATTGGTTCTGATATCGCTGTTTTACTAACCTGACAGCTTATTATTCTACAGAGGAAGCCTTCATTTTGTTTGCAAATATTAGAGATTAAAACTATCAGCAAGAATAAGTCCTTACATTTAAAGAGCACCTCTCATTTCAGATCCATCATGGAGCGCCTGTTAGCAGGTATCCATTTACCTGCTGCCGCCACGTCCCTCACCTTGTTGCGTCACTGCCGCAACAATTCACTTTAATGGGACATCACTAGATGTCCCATTAAAGTGACTGGGACTGTCAGTGAGTCAGAGGAGGAGCCGCAGGACAGAGATTACAGTTGCTCTTTAAAAATTATGATTTAAAAATTGAGTTGATTTAAATCAAGCTTTTATACTAGTGATTTAAATCAAATCCACCCTGCACACCAATATAATGAATTGCAAAACAAATGAAAGTAAATTGCTTAAGCTGTCTCTCCACCCATAAGGAAAGCCCTCTAACATGTTTCACCCGTGCCGGGCTTAAAAGGGATTGTAAAGGTACATTTAAAAAATACACACATGTCTATACTTACCTACTCTGTGAAATGGAATTGCACAGAGTGGCAGGGAACCTCCTCTTTTTGGGTGATCCTGGCCCCTCCTCTCTAGTCAGTGCTCCTCCAATGGGAAGCGGCTTCCCTTGGGGGCACTTGTGTGTGCTCACACCCGAGTCCCTCTGTTGCATCCATTGACAGACAGCCGGTCTCAGCCCCGCCCCCCGCTCCCTCATCACTGGCTTTAATTGACAGCACTGAGAGGCCCTCAATGGCTCCCGCTGCCCCGACAAAGGCAGAGAGATCCAGAAGTGAAGGGAGAAAAGATTTGCAGACGTGCACAATGCTGGATCGAATGAGGGCTCAGATAAGTATTAGATGGGGGGGGGGGGATGCTGACACCTAAACATTTTTTACCTTAAAGCAAGGAATGCATTAGGGTAAAAAAATGTTTACACTTTGCAACCACTTTAATCAGAGGTCACCAAATTAAGTAAGACCTCAGGTAAGTAAACCTTGTTTGTTATTTTAAAAAGAAATGGATTTTACAAATGCTTTAAAGTGGTTGTAAAACCCCAGTCATAAAATCTGAACAAAGCACATAAATCTGTAGTGTTTACTTGTCCATCTCCGAAGCTCTTAGTGTGGTTTCTCTCTGGTGCTTTCTGACAAGTTTTCCAGACACACGAGATAAATTTGTGTCGGGGAGGAGAGCTCAGCACACAGCTTATCTACTCAGAACACAATTCCTATGCTGTGTGTTCCTTTCCTCCAATCAGCTCTCCATCCCCTCATCTGTGCAGAAAGATTTCATCTAAAATCAGCACTTTTGAAGGGATGTACAAAAGAGTAGACAGCAGATAAACGATGTATGTAGGAGGATTTGTGTCATCTGTGTGCATCATCTGAGGCTAGTCACTTCAATGGGTATATGAGAGGGGTTACAACCAATCAGTACTGTTTTGTTGGATTTGTTAAGTGTATTCGTGAACACATACGATTTCATAGCACATAGGTGATAGTCATGGGTTTTCTCTGTATATATAAATTTGAGATGGAGCCTCCACCCACATTTTTGATCATTTATGTACCTCAAACAAGGTGGCACGATGTTGCAAAACTATTTCCTATACACCGTTTCCTATAACCAGCGTAGATCACTTAGAGGGGATTTTATTTTTCTCTACAAAAATTGGAGTTAGTTTCCAGTAAGCACTTATTGTGAGATGAGCAATTTTAAAGACCTTAAAGGCTAAGTTCACTTTTTTTCCCCCTAAATTCCAGCTCCCCTATGCAACAATATAGCATTCATGTACATTTTTTGCAAAAATATCAAAAGCTTGCCATAAAATCTACAGATATGTACCTTACTGTCCTCTTCCATGATTCAAAACCTATTGCTTCTGTCTTACTTCCTTACAGACTAGAGGTCATGACACAGGAAGGAGTTGACCAGCTGACCTCATTAGCGCACACACCCTGAAACATCCACCCTCCTACTCCCAGCTGCACGTTTTTTTAAATGAAATGCAATCAGTGATCGCCCTTCTCACTAAATACACAATCAGATTGTATAGCATATGGCCATCTTTATACAATTACATTAGAGGGAGTGGACAGAAACACTCAGCTGTCAACCCTCGTTCATAACTCTGCATTTATAGTGTATGGCCACCTTTACACACCTAAAATTACTAGTTGCGCTTTCAGTGCCATTAATTGTTGACACACCAAACACAGAAGCAAACACATTTTCGCATGTGAAAAAACAAATGGCAAATGCTGCAAAAACGCACAGTAAAAAAAAACGCCAACAAGTCCCATAAGCCACATATAGCACAGCCCATTTAAAAGAAAGCCGCCCTATGCGTGTCCCAGGAAAAAACGAGACACAAAACGTTCATTCCCACTATGCAAGATGTGAATGGGGCCTGAAAGTGAAATTGGTGCGTTATCATTCACATCTGTGCGTTTCCTTGCATTTCAGAAATGTACTGCCAAAAAAAAAAAAAAAAAACTTCTGAAGCTTCGTTGGGGCAATTGCTGCGTGTAGGGCAGCCCATTCAGGTGGGTGGGCTGCCCTATGTGTGATGAGTGAAAATGCTCCAAAACACCTCCCAACCTCGCTAAAAAAAAAAAAGATTAAAAAAAAAGTGTGAGTTCCTGCTATGCAGAGATGTGAACGGGGGCTTTACAGCTGAATCTCTGTCCAATCCCTCCCATGTACTTGTATAAAGATGGCCATACACTATGCAATCTGATTGTGTATTTAGTGAGAAGGGTGATCACTGATTGCTTGCATTTCACTTAAAAAAAATGTGCAGCTGGGAATGGGAGGGTGGATGATGCCGGGTGTGTGCTAATGAGGTCAGCTGGTCAACTCCTTCCTGTGTCATAACCTACAGTCTGTAAGGACTCAAGACAGAAGCAATAGATACGTTTGGAATCATGGATGAAGGACAGTAAGGTCTGTAGATTTTATGGAAAGCATTGATAGGGGAGCTGGAATTTAGAAAAAAAAAAAAAAAAAAAAAAAAAAAAAGGGTGAACTTAGCCTTTAAAGACATTTTGACTTTCACATTTAATATACTTGCCCTTCCATTTTTAAGTGCGCTCTAATCAACCAGGCGGCGGCTCTCCTCTCTTCCCCTGCACAGGCTGGCTTCAATGAGGGACCCTGCTGGCTGCATCTGACGGGCACTGGCGAGGCTGCATTGATCTCCTGTACCATGTCCCCAGTCTGACCATCTCCTGTATAAGTATATTTTTTTTTAAAAAGTCACTTTCGGTATCAGTTTTAGTTTTCGGCCTAGTGTATTTTTCATTTTCGGTATCAGTTTCAGCACCAAAAAAAACCTATTCGGTGAATCCCTAGCATTTTCTTAATGCAAGCTGAGCAAGTATCTGAATTTGATTTGATACCAGCCTCTTGCAGTCTACGGTGCATTCTGTATGTAAAAAAAAAAATCCCTTCTGTATTCCATTTTTGAGAGGATCTTTTGGCAGAAAAAAAAAAAAAAAAGAAGCTTAATGCTCATGAAAAACGCAGTGTTTAGGAGCCTTTGCATTTTCAAGTGTACACTGAAGACATTGAGTGAAAGGTTTTGAAAAAAAAAAAAAAAAACTTGTACAAGCAAATGCCCATAAACTCTCAAACACTTGTGCAATATGAGCTACTATAAGCATTTTTATACCGCTTTTTACATTTATTATGACAATGCCTAAAAGGATGAAGGTCTTTTGGATCAGGTTTTAACTCTCCTGGGCTGCGTTTCAGCGTTTTGAATCATGAGCAGATTTGCCGCGATTTGAAAGCGCTGATGTGTGAATGACAAATGACTCGCATTTGAGATGTCGATTATTTGAATGACACCTCAAATCGTGGTACGTCTGCCGTGATTGTCGTGTGATAAATCACGCTGCAATCGCGGCAAGACGCATTGTGGAAAGCATGTCGCCCAAAAGTAGCTCCTGAACTTTTTTTGCGATGCAGCGTGACAATTGCAGCAGACCCACACTGTGATTTGAGGTGTCATTCAAATGATTGGCCTCTCAAAATGCGAGTTTGTCATTCACACATCAGCGCTTTCAAAAGGCTATAGTTTGAATGCAGCCTTAAGGTGCTGCAGATTGGACTTTAAGATATATAGAGAGATCTATATCTATAGTTTTTATCCATATCTATATCCACACACACACACACACACACACACACACACACACAAGTTTACATACCCTGGCAGAATTTATGTCGTCTTGGCCATTTTTCAGAGAATATGAATGATAACACAAAAACTTTTCACTCACGGTTAGTGTTTGGCTGAAGCCATTTATCATCATCAATCAACTGTGTTTATTCTTTAAATCGTAATGGCAACAGAAACTACCCAAATGACCCTGATCAAAAGTTTACACATACCCCAGTTCTTAATACCGTGCATTTCCCCCTTTAACATCAATGATAGCTTGAAGTATTTTGTGGTATTTGTGGATGAGGCTCTTTATCTTCTCAGATGGTAAAGCTGCCCATTCCTCTTGGCAAAAAAACCTCCAGCCACTCCAGAACCTTCACTTTATTCTGCTGTAGCCAATGACTGGTTGACTTGGCCTTGTGTTTTGGATCATTGTCATGTTGGAATGTCCAAGTACGTCCCATGCGCAGCTTCCTGGCTGATGAATGCAAATGTTCCTCCAGAATTTTTCGATAACGCACTGCATTCATTTTACCATCGATTTTGATCAAATTTCCTGTGCCTTTGTAACTCACATACCCCCAAAACATCAACGATCCACCCCCGTACCTTTCATCATAGGCCTTGTTGACTCCTCTCCAAATGTAGCATTTATGGTTGTGGCCAAAAAAGCTCAATTTTGGTCTCATTGCTCCAAATGACTTTGTGCCAGAGGCTTGTCTGTGCTGTTTGGTGTATTGTAAACGGGATACTTTGTGGCATTTGCGCAGTAATGTTTTTTTTCTGGTGACTCGACCATGCAGCCCATCATTCTTCAAGTGCCTCCTTATTGTGTATCTTGAAACAGGCACACCGCATGTTTTCACAGAGTCCTGTATTTCGCGTAAAGTTATTTGTGGGATTTTCTTTGCATCCCGAAGAATTTTCCTGGCAGTTGTGGCTGAAATTTTAGTTGGTCTACCTGACCGTGGTTTGGTTGCAACAGAACCCCTCATTTTCCACTTGATTAGACTTTGAACACTGCTGATTGGCATTCTCAATTCCTTGGATATCTTTTTATATCCCTTACCTGTTTTATACAGTTCAACTACCTTTCCCCCCAGATCCTTTGACAATTCCTTTGCTTTCCCCATGACTCAAGATGAAAGATGTAAGGGTCTGTCACGAGTCCAGAAAGTTTTACACACACACACACACACATTACAAGCAAACAAATCACAGGTGAGGATGGTTACCTTTAATGGCTATTTAAACCACTTTGTGTCAACTTTTGTGCATGTTATCAGGCCAAAATCACCAGGGTGTGTAAACTTTTGATCGGGGTCATTTAGGCAATTTCTGTTGTCACGCTTTAAAACACAGTTGATTGATAAATGGCCTAAGCTAAACACTAACCACGAGTGAAAGAAAAGTTAGTGTCATCACTCATTCTCTGAAAAATGGCCAAGAAATCATACATTCTGCCAGGGTATGTAAACTTATGAGCGCACACACACACGCGCGTGTATATATATATACACACACACACACACTATTATTTATTGCCATCTATAGGGAAAAAAAAACGCACACATACTGTATATATATCTAGCCAAAAGAAAATAATGAAAAAGCCTACTCATTCTCTTTAGGTTAACTCATCACTAAGATTTGGAGGACTCTTGGAGCAAGGACAGAAGCATGAAGTATGCACATTTTTTGGAAATGATGTCTCAGTTCTGTTTCCCAAAAATTAGTCAAAACTCACATGGTAATCAGAGGGAAGACTTGACTAGATTCCAAGAACTGATGTTCAACTGTTCCAAAACATGCCAAACACATATGGCTTCCTTTATGTTGAAAAGGGGAAAAATACATATATTTCAGGATGAGCTAGTTCATTAGCAGAGTGTAATAAAGCACCATGGGGAACAGCATGCTGAAATAGTTCCCAGCATTGCGATGCTAGAGTCTAAAATAGGAGGCTATAAAAGAAGAGAGAATTTCATTTTTAAAGTGATACAGTGAAGAGGCCTGCAGATGCGTGTAAATGTATTTAATGTAAAACTGTGACCCTTTTCGAGTCCTTGTGTCATATACAGTAATTTGCCCACTAGAGAAATACACGTTTTTGTCTTTAAGATACTGCAATTAACATCCTTGCTGATCAAGTGGTATGAGAATGTACAGGAAATATATTCTAGTCATTTGTCTTCAGTCCGATTCCTCTTTTTGTTATATTATTTTACTTGGTGGTTAAGCATTCCATGATAATTTCTGGTCATTGAAACTATACAGTAATATTTATGCTAGGAAAGGTACACCAGTAGGCCACAACCTAAGCCATACTGTGAAATTTTGTAATGTGATGTTTGTTCATGCATCTTTCTTGTGTTGTGTATGGCACACAATGCAGAGGAATGGCATGCATGGGTGTTGTCCATGAAGGAAGCCTCTCCTAAAGCCCACCTAGAATTTGCCAGGGCCCATACTGCAAAAAGAAGACTACTGGGACTCTGTACTCTGGAGTGATGAGACCAAGATAAAAATGTTTTTGGAACCGATGGCTTCAAAACTGTATGGCGTCATAAAAGGTGGAGTACAAAGAGGTTGTCTTCTTCCTCCGCCGCCCTGCTGAAAAAAAAAAAAAAAAAACATCATCCGGAGACTCCACCTATTGTGACTTCACAGACCCGTTTTTTTCTTGAATTTAAGCCGGCAAATCTTCTTTAAATTCATGACTGATCGGTTGTTAATGATGCAGCTTCCTGGCCAGCTCCTTAGCAACCGGCTACACACAGTAAATGTAAAGCAAAAAAATAAAAAAATAAAATAAAAATAAGCACAAAGCGCACATCGCGGGGAAAAAAAAACAAAAAAAAAAAAAACGCAAAAAGCACTGCAGAAGCGCTCAAAAGCAACATGCATAGATGTGAATCGAAGAATGGAAAAAAAGGTAGATGTTGCAATATGTCGACAACTTGTTCATTCCATGCCTTGAAGACTTGGTGCTGTCCTTACAAATTATGAAGGTCATACAAAATACTAGATGGAGTCGTTTTTTGTTGCGGGGTGTATTCTTTTTAGCATCAACTAATTTGAGTAAAACTGAAGATTTTGTAAGTTATAATATTAACCTTACTTTCATGTAATGAGCTAAACAAAATGTTCTATAAAACTCAGTTTTGTCGAAATATTGGAAATTGTTCTGGTGTTCATTAAGATATTGATTAAAATCTTACTTTTCAAAAAGAGGTGTATTCATTTATGGTGAGCACTGTATTTGCAAATGTGTGGAAACTAAACCCTTCGTTTATAATGTTAACTGTTAGGCCTCATGCACACGAGACGCTGTTAAACGCAAGTTCAGAGGCATTTGGACACTTTCTTCAACTGCCCCTGAACCCATTCAATGTTATCCTATGTGTCCATGTACACAGTCTCGTTTGTTGGTGTTTAGGCAGTTGCGTTTAACCTCGTTTTTACAGAAGCAAAAAAAAAAATGGGTTCAGACGCAAAAGTTTTCCACGTTTCAGACGCCAACCGCAGCTAAATGCCAGTACCACGTTTGCGTTTATAAGTGTTTTTAAAGGAACCCCATTTTCTGGACCAGAAAAACACAGAAATATGATGGTAAACTGCAGCAGAGAATGATGATATTTTGCGACCCGACTTTGGGGGCCCATATCTCGGGGCCACTTGGTGCTAGGACCCCCAAATGGATATGGTGTAGTCCTATTTCCACTGTGTTAGCACACCAAATTTGGGGTTCCTAGCACCAAGTGGCCCCGAGATACGGGGCCCCAAATTTGGGTCGCAAAATGTCATTCTCTGCTTTGCAGACGCTTCTAGACGCAAACGCGGTAAAACGCAGCATACAAACGCGGCAAATCGGGCGTTTCTAAATGCCGGTTTCAATTTTTACATACATGTGTTCAGCAGAGTTTGCACCGGCGTCTCGTGTGAATGAAGCCTTGGACAGGATCATTTTGGTCTGTTGCAGGCTGGCGAGCTAGGAATTGTTTTTTTGACAAAGGTCACTTAGGGTACAGGGGCCATAATAAAAAGAGAATATAAATACAGAAGTATGCTGAGTTTAGTGTTCAAGAGGCCTAAAAAAAACATACAGTAATTAAATGGCAAGCCACAGTAGAGTACATCATTTAGGAACATGTCTCTTGTGACCTCGGCACCTCTTTAACCCTGTGTACAATACTCTGCTCATAGCATGGTCTATGAACACACCTGAACAATTCACATTCACCTCACTAAATTGAAAGCTAAATGTCACAAGATAAAAAAATAAATAAATAAAAAGTGGCTTCTCAATGCTATATTTCAAAAACTCTGTATTACACACACAAAATGATATATGTCTCATGAAACTTAAAGATAATTAATCTTGTGTTCTTTGACAACTCACTCCTTTGCAGACAGCTATTGGCTATTAGCAGAGGCCAGTAGAGAATTGGTGTGGGAAGAAAGCAGGTGGTCAGAGCACAACAACACTATTGATCACTTCATATCTAAAACTGGTGATAAGTGAAGCATGCCTTCACTCGCACACTGCAGACCCTGCCATATGACCCATACAGCCCCATGTTCACTGCATTGGGAAACACCACAGAGTTTATGTATTACTCCGATTAAACCATCAATATTTTCCTTTTGCAATTATACCAAAAACCTCAAATCCCTGCAGCTATACATTCCTGTACAAAGCAAACCCAAAACTGACTGTGCAGGGATAATAAGTGAAAGCTGATCTGTAGGAATTATTATTTTTTAGAAATTTACATTGGCCAGCTTTATTACCTGTAATTGATATGTCACATACAGAAGGCTGCAGGGGAGTTTCAAATCACTGCAGTAGTCCGTGGAACGTACAGGAAGTGCATTTATGTTACAACATCACTGAAGCAACTCCTCCTCTGGTACACGTAATACAGGGGAGTTACTGGCTCCCCATCCCCCCCAGTCTGGAAAAGTGTTGTATGCATTGAAAGGAATACACGGTGTACACTCACTGGATGAGGTAGAGGAGAGGCCTATGATGTCACAATCAACCATTATCCAATATTAGCCTTGTATTCCCTACAGAGAGACATGTTTACTGAATGGAGGAGGTGCAAAGGGAGGGACTCTGGTGTTCAGTTTCCCATAGGGGAAGTCATTCCAGCACCGCCGGAAGAGGAAAGCGCTTCCAGTATGTGGCACAGACTTGTCTACAGCTGTGATTATGAGAGCTCTCTGAATGGGACATCCCACACAGCCATATTTAAACAAATCTATAGCACAGGGATATGCAATTAGCGGACCTCCAGCTATTGCAGAACTACAAGTCCCATGAGGCATAGCAAGACTGACAGCCACAAGCTGACACCCAGAGGCATGATGGGACTTGTAGTTTTGCAACAGCTGGAGGTCCGCGAATTGCAAATCCCTGCTATAGCAGGAGAGAAGCCCAGACTGTAAGGGTTATTTACTAAAACTGGAGAGTGCAAAATCTGGTGCAGCTCTTTTCAGAAACCAATCAGCTTCCAGGCTATATTGTTAAAGCGTTTAACCTAAAAAAAATAACGATCCTGTTCCCTTAAAGCATTTTATGCAGCACAGTGCTTGTGCTGTGTCATTTGGACCCCTGTATCACCTGAAATACCTGGCTGTACCCTCCCCTGTGCAAACTGACCACGATAATCATGGCTTCTGTACCCTGACACCGTGGTCAGTTTGCATGATTCCATCATCCGCAGCCTGCTATCTGTTGTCCTGTGCGCCCCCCCCGCCTGTCTCTTGCTTCGGCTTCAACACACATTAACGGCTAGTTTAAACTTGCTTCAAAACAAGGCTTCGGACAGGCTTTGCTAAAGCTCTCTGAATGCCCCTGTCACTAATTAAAATGGCTAGCTTACAGTCCTGTTTACACCTGCTTTTGCTTCGCTTCAAAAATTTTATTCCATGTAGCTTCAGTGGTGCTTCAAAGCGTCTTCAAATCCTCCATAGAAGTCTATGGCAAAGCTCGCTTGAAGCCCCACCAAAGCACCAAGCAAAAGCAAGGTGTAAACAGGACTGTAAGCTAACCATTTAGTGACCAGAGCTTTGATTGGCATTCAGAGAGCTTTAACAAGCGTGTCCAAAGCCTTGTTTTGAAGCAAGTGTAAACTAGCCCTAAGAGGACACAGATGGAGAATCTATCCAAATAAAATATAAAAAGTTTTTCCTTTTGTTCAATTTTAAATTATCCTTAAAAGCATCATCTGCCAAAAAAATAAATAATTTAAAGAAAAAAAGAATAAAAAAAAGTGCTTGTATTATATTTTGCAAAAAGCATTGCAACCACGATTGGAGCATCGCAGGTGCAATGGAAGTCTCCCGCAGACTATTTCCCCAGCCCCACATCTATGTGGAAATAAAGATCTAGCATTATAGAGCTGAAAGTAATGGACTACAAGTGCAGTGATGTCCCGGTTGGGTGTAGCAAAGTATAGTCAGATAGACTATTCTTTTAATTACCGAGCCTGTATTTTTACATTTTGATGTACTGTGGTATCACCTGAGGAATCAGTTATACAGTATATATTGTATGTCCTATCTCCTTCTAAAAACTAAGAAACTAATAAGAAACTAACAGTATTGCGCATGTTCATAACTGGATGATTTATAAATCCACAATACCTGAAGATTTCACCCAATTGTAGTTATCAATAGAAAGGTAAAAATGCACGTTACCCTTGTCCTAGTACAAAGCTATCCCTTCAGAGTCTGTGCATCAAACCAGTATAATAACTACAGTGCCTTGAAAAAAAGTATTCACATCCCTTGAAATTTTACCCATATTTGTAAAAAGTTACAACCAAAAATGTAAATGTATTTTATATGATAGACCAACACAAAGTGACAATTATAAAGTGGAAGGAAAATAACTGGTTTCCAATTTTTTTTTTTTTAATAAATATGTGAAAAGTGTGGAGTGCATTGGTATTCAGCTCCCTTTACGCTAATATCCCCAACTAATATAAAGTGGAACCAACTGTCTTCAGAAGTCACCTAATTAGTGAATAGAGTCCACCTGTGTAATTTCAATTCAGTATAAATACAGCTGTTCTGTGAAGCTCTCAGAGGTTTGTTAGAGAACCTTAGTGAACAAACATCTTGGTGAAGGTCAAGGAACACACCAGACAAGTCAGGGATAATGCTGTAGCGACGCTTAAAGCAGGGTTAGGTTATATGAAAAAAAAAAATAGAAAAAAAAAGTTAAAAATATCCCAAGCTATGAACATCCCACAAAGCACTGTTCAATCCATCACCCAAAAATGGAAAGAGTATGGCACAACTGCAAACCTACCAAGACATGACCGTTCACCTAAACTGACAGGCCGGGCAAGGAGAGCTCTGGAGAAGCTGCAGAGATCCACAGCTCAGGTGGGAGAATCTGTCCACAGGACAACTATTAGTTGTGCTCTCCACAAATCTGGCCTTTATGGAAGAGTGGCAAGAAGAAAGCCATTGTTGAAAGAAAGCCAGAAGAAGTCCTGTTTGCAGTTTGCGAGAAGCCATGTGGGGGACACAGCAAACATGTGGAAGAAGTTGATCTGGTCAAAGGAGACCAAAATTTAACTTTTTTGGCCTAAAGGCAAAATGCCATGTGTGGCAGAAAACAAACACTGCACATCACCCTGAACACACCATCCCCACCGTGAAACATGGTGGTGGCAGCATCATGTTGTAAGGATGCTTTGAGACTGGGGCGGAGGTTCACCTTCCAGCAGGACAACAACCCTAAACATACAGCCAGAGCAAAATTTAATGGTTTAGCTCAAAGTATATTCATGTATTAGAATGGCCCAGTTAGGCTCGATTCACATCTATGCATGTTGCTTTTGAGCGTTTCTGCAGTGTTTTTTTAGCGTTTTTTTTCTTTTTTTTACAGTTTTTTTTTTAGACTGTATACAGTCTAAAAAAAAAAAACCGCCAAAAAACGCAAAACATGGAAAAAAAGCTGTAAAAACGCTGTACTTGCATTTTTGATGCTGGTCCATTGAATTCTATTACATGCAAAATGCTGCATTTTGCATGAAAAAAAGTCCCTGACCCTTTCCAAAAACGCAGAGGTACAAAAATGCATTGAAGGGAACATGTTCCATAGAAACCCATGTTAAAAAATTCCCATGTATTTCTGCAAAATGCATCAAAAAACGCGTTAGTGTGAATGGAGCTTTAGGCCTGATTCACACCTATGCAGGTTGCAGTTTGTATTTTTCAATACACAATTTTGATCCATTAAAATCTATGGACCCAAAAACAAGTCCCTGGCCCTTTCCATAAAATGCACAGATGTGAACTTGACCCATATGAAACCATGTTAGATGGACTGTAGTGTGTTTCTGCAAAACTGAAAATGCATAGGTGTGAACCAGGCCTTAAAGTCCAGACCTAAATCCAATTGAGAATCTGTGGTAAGACTTGAAAATTGCTGTTCACAGACCCCTCCATCCAATCTGACAGAACTTGAGCCATTTTGCAAATGGGCAAAAATGTCACTCTCTAGATGTGAAAGCTGGTAGAGACATCCCCAAAAAGACTTGCAGCTGTAATTGCAGCAAAAGGTGGTTCTACAAAGTATTGATTCAGGGGGGCTGAATACAAATGCAAGCCGCACTTTTCACATATTTGCAAAAAATGTGGCAAACCATCTTCCTTTCACAATTATGTGCCACTCTGTGTTGGTCTATCACATAAAATCCCAATAAAAATACATTTATGTTTTTGGGTGCAACATAACAAAATGGGGAAAATTTCAAGAGGTATGAATACTTTTTCAAAGCACTGTATAGGTCAACCACTGCTTCACATTAACGTTCTGGAAAACAATCAATTCGATTTTTCATGAATAAAATATTCACAGTGAATCAGTCAGGAAACTAATGCAAATTTTGCTTCACTAACTTGGTAAGTTGCTGACTCAGAACAAACATGTGGCCAATGTCCCGGCACCGGAAATGGACATGTATGGACCCGGCCAGGGAGCCACCAAGCAGTGAAGCCAAGATATGAAAGATATGAGCAGGTGCCTTGAAAAATAAATCTGCACTAGCAGCACCTTTCAGGTTTACCCTAGAAGTTTGCAAACACATAGAATTGAAATGCATACCCATTATCACATGAAGAGGACAATACAAATCTAAACTCCACACAAAAGCTTCTACAGCAAAAAGTAAATTTGTCACAAATCTGGGCAAATAAATCTGAGGAAGAAAAAAGCAAAAGCAGATGTTCCCTTCACAGTAAACTGTCAGGATGCTCAGCAGATCCAAAGAAAACAGGCAGATGAGCTGTATGTAAATCTTGACTGACTACAAAAAGCTCCACTCCTCTCTGCTTTACAAGCCACGCTATTAATCCTTTAATGTGATTAGTTGAGTCGCTGATCAATATGGAGGTTCAGACTATAATACGAGGCAAAACCAAGTTTGACCTTTCCAGGAAAAGGCTACAGAAAAATCTAGAACTTTAGCAACCTTGTTCACTTGGATGTTCTGGACTTAACATGGTGGGGGTTGCAAAAATATAATTCTCAGTAAATAAGATGTAGCTTTGTAAAGAAGTTGCTTGTGATGGAGGTGTCTGGCTTGCCATTCATACAGCTTGGTACTTGTTTCCACCAACTATAAGAAGCAAGGTGTTCATCCAGTACCGTATGAGAAGAAATGAATGATTTGTTTAGATTCTGAGCTTTAGCCTGGGTTCACACTTGTGCAATCCCAGACATGGCATGTGATTCGCACCGCATTGCTGTGCAGATCATATGCCATGTCTGTGCGATGCAAATTCAAACATTACAGTTGTATGGCTGAACTCGCATTCCATTCACATGCAAATGCTGCAGGAAACTTTTTCCCGCACTGGAATTGGATCGCATGCGTTTTCACACCCATGCTATTCGATTTCTGTCCGAATTCACAAGTCGCACTGCGATCCAATCTGGGGGTGTCATTAAATTTGTATTGACACCTGTAGAGGTTCACAGAGGGCAGTGTGAGCTGGCTGTGAGGAAGACGCAATGTGGGAACCCGCACTAGTTCTGGCTGGTGGGCAAATGTCAGGGAAGATACATTCTACCTTTGTCCTTCACTTCCACTTTGAATGAGCAGTGCACGTTAGTTGTGGTCATATGCACTGCTCTATACACACTACAAATCTCATAGTCCATCCTGGAAGAGATAGCGGGCGGCTATGCCCCTACTTACAGTGGGACAATCGAGAACAAGTGTTGCCACCTTCTGACTGAAAAAAAAAAAAAGCTGCGATCTGTGCATGTTTCCCGAACTGCGTTCAAATCACACTGCCCTCGCGATCCACAGCGGAAGTCAGTGCAATCTCAACAACACCCCAAACACAATTCACACACACAGTGCTTTGCTGGAACCGGATCACATGGTACAAAACAAGCACGTGATCTGGTTGCAGTGCTATTCCAAAATTGCTGCATGCACGTCTTCGGTGCGATGTGATCGGAGCCCGATTGCAATGAAAGGGCTCAAACTGCACAGTACTGAATCGCATGTGAATTGCACAGAAACCTGATGCAGTTCCTGTGAAACTCGTGCGGTTCATAGTGCGGACGGAGCCGCGATGGCGTAACTCCCGCGCGCATTCGTTCCTGGAGAAACGGCACGGGCAAGCAGTTTCTTCAGTGCGCATGTGCCAACAATGTCGGCACATGCTGATAGTAAAAGTTTAGGAGATATTCACAGTACCTACAGTTAAACCTTAAAGCATTTGTTAAAAAATAAATAAATAAAAATAATAATAATAATAATAATAATAATAATAATCCTGCTTCTTTAAAGCAGATCTTCCATTAAATTGCATGATCCACTTATTCGGCTGCATTCACAGCTGAGCATTTCAAAGTCGCGCCTGTTGCCTGTAATCTGCCCCAAAGCATCTCATGTTCTTTTTTTGAGCTTAAGGCGTTTTGCTTCAGGCGACAAAATGATGTGAACAAGTGCCATTGAAATGAATGGGATTTTGCTTTTGGAGTGTTTTTCATGCGTTTTATGAGCTGAAAACGCTCGTGTGAATGCAGCCTTCATTAGATACAACCCCCCCAGCCTTTTTTTTTTTATGTTCCATTACACAGCACAGAAGCATCTTCTCATGAGATTTGGGATCTGCAAGCATTTCCCATGACATCACCTATGGCTAGTCAATGCAGGCAGAATCTTTTTTTTTCTCCTAATGTGTGCATCATCGTTTGGCTGGTACACAGTGGATGGTCAGAGAACTTAGTACTAGTAACACCAAATGGAGTCTGTAGAGCATGACACAGCTAGAGAGATCTATAAAATGCTGTACAGGGGGAGTTCATATTTTCTCTATAGATCCGTGAAGGAGGCCATTACATTCCCTGTGTATACATCCTGTAGTGTAAAAATTCCCCTGTGTTCCCAAAAGGAGTAAACTGCAAAATTTAGGATTTGAGGAAACCTAGGGTTGTACCACAGGGGTAAATCCAGATTAGTGTCATCAAATTTGTCCAGCTGTTCAGCCTCCCTCCACACCATACGTGCCATAGTCAAGATAAATATGTGTTCCCTTCCCAAAGCGGATAATGCCACCTCCAGCACTATCAGCAAGTGTTTAAGGTTGAATACCCAAGTCAGATGTGATCCCACTACTTCTGGAGTGACAGGTGTCAGCCAGTTGATCAAATTATGCAATTGCCCTTCTAAATAGAAGTGGTACATATGGGAAGTGCCATGTCAGCTTCAGCCCGCTGTATGAGAGTAAGTTTCATTTTCCTTCTTTTTGCCCATATAAATCTAACATTATAAAAAACTTGGGCACCACTGTGAGTATATGAGGTCATCACATAAGCATTTTGGAAGAATCATCATCTTTATTAGAGGGATTGCAAAGCTTCGTGTTTTTTTAAATAACAAACATGTCATACTTACCTCCACTGTGCAGTTCGTTTTGCACAGAGTGGCCCCGAACCTCCTCTTCTGGGGTCCCCCAGCGGCGCTATCAGCTCCTCCCCACATCGTATAACCCCCTAGGAGAAGCGCTCTCCCGGGGGGTGGGTACCTTGCGGGCGCACTCTCAAGTCCAGCCTTTGCGTCCATACACACAGAATGAAGAACTCGGCCCCACCCCCCTGGCGCCATTGGATTTGATTGACAGCAACGGCAATGACTGCGCTGCTATCAATCTATCCAATCAAGAGCCGAGAACCCCAGGCAGAGAGGTATAGCGCACCTCCGCCGAGGCGTCGTAGGGGGTCAGGTGAGTAAAACTGGGGGAGGCTGGGGGGCCGGTCACTGTCAGAAGTTTTCCCCTTAATGCATAAGATGCATTAAGGTGAAAAAACACGAGGGTTTAGAACCCTTTTAAGTTAATTCTGTCTGTCACTGACAGAGGCAGCTTGGCCCAGATGTTAAGTTTATCCATCTGGAGTAAGGGGTCTAGATTTAGGCTCCATTCACACCTGAGCAGGGTGGATAAAAAAAATAAAAAAATAAAAAAAAAGGGATTTTTTTTTTTAAAGAATTTAGTTTATTCAGCATGAAATGAAGCTTAGTTATGTAGCATAAGGCTGTATATTCTGCAATATTTACATTTTTGGTAAACTCATTCAATGAATCCAAGCTCTGCAAGCTGAGATAACATGCACTGCATTGATGCATTCACACAATTTCACAGTAACCATGAGATAAAACAAAGTTCAGGATTATTTCTGTATCCCATTGTTTTGCAAATCTATGTACACTACAAACTGTATGATTGAATCGGTTCTGATATCGCTGTTCTACTAACCTGAGGGCTTATTATTCTAAATAGGAAACCTTCATTTTGTTTGCAAATATTAAATATTCTAAACACCAGCAAGAATTTCTGGTAAGTCCTTACATTTAACCGCTTCAGCCCCGGAAGATTTTACCCCCTTCCTGACCAGAGCACTTTTTGCGATTTGGCACTGCATCGATTTAACTGACAATTGCGCGGTCTTGTGATGTTTCACCCAAACAAAATTGATGTCCTTTTTCCCCCACAAATAGAGCTTTCTTTTGGTGGTATTTGATCACCTCTGCGGTTTTTATTTTTTGCGCTATAAACAAAAAAAAATAAATAAAAAGCGACAATTTTGAAAAAAAATGCAATATTTTCTGCTATAATAAATATCCCTCAAAAATATATAAAACATTTTTTTCCTCAGTTTAGGCCGATATGTATTCTTCTACATTTTTTTTTTCAAAAAATATCACAATAAGTGTATATCGATTGGTTTGCGCAAAAGTTATAGCGTCTACAATATAGGGGATAGATTTATAGCATTTTTATTATTTATTTTATTTTACTAGTAATGGCGGAGATCTGCAATTTTTATCGTGACATTATGGCGGACACAGACAATTTTGACACATTTTTGGGATCATTGGCATTAATACAGCGATCAGTGCGATTAAAAATGCAGTGATTTCTGTAAAAATGTCACTGGCAGTGAAGGGGTTAACACTAGGGGCAGTGAAGGGGTTAAGTGTGTCCTAGTGTGTGTTCTAACTGAAGTGGGATGGGGACTGTGCAGGGAAGATAACAGATCGCTGTTATCTTCTGTCACTTCTCCCCTCAGAGAACCGGAAACTGTTTGCACACACAGTTCCGGGTTCTCCGTGTCTCAGCGGCGATAACCACCGGGCACTCGCATCAGCTCGGGGGGGGGGGGGGGGGGGAGCACGCCTTCTAGTGGCCACAGGGCGAAGTGTTGTTACATAACGTTGTTTCGCCCAGCCGTGCCATTCTGCTGCAGTACAACTGCGGCAGCTGGTCGGCAAGTGGTTAAAGAGCACCTGTCATTTCAGATCCATCATGGCAGCGTCTGGTAGCGGGCATCCACTCACCTGCTGCGGGTCAGAAGAGGAGCCGCTGCGGGGCAGAGGTGACAGTTGCTCTTTAAAAAATTACGATTTAAACAGAGTTGATTTGAATTAAGCCTTTTTACTAGCGATTTAAATCAAATCCACCCTGCACCTGGGCGTATTGTTTTCAGGCAGAAAGTCGCCCGATTTTTACTGCGATTTTGTACAAGTCAAATGGTCACCAATGTGAAAGAATGAAAAACCACCTGTAATCTGCCAAAAAAGACGCTCCTGTACTTTGAGCGGCAGGCGTTTTGCTTTAGGTGATAGAACGCTCAGATGTGAACAGGGGCCATTGAAAAAAATGGGATTTATCTTGTCGTTTTTAGAGCTGAGGCTTAGAGCAGAAAAACACCCAAAAACGCCTAGGTGTGAACAGAGCCTAAGCTCAGAGCCTCATTTGTGATAAGGTAATGAGAACTCCTACTTTAAGAGGGC
Organism: Lithobates clamitans; assembly: GCA_037952925.1. Taxonomy (NCBI): domain Eukaryota; kingdom Metazoa; phylum Chordata; class Amphibia; order Anura; family Ranidae; genus Lithobates; species Lithobates clamitans. The sequence continues at coordinate 2,982,655 of JBBGZY010000748.1, forward strand.
AAACTGCTATATCTTGGGAATATGTTTGGGGATTAGGAGGCATCAGAGCTGACTTCTGCCAATGGATTTTAAGGCCAGAATAAGCACCGTAATCATCCACGATCTGCATGGCCACCTTCAATGATGTCAATGCATCCTGCAAATATAGAATCAGATCAGCTGCATATAGACCTATGACATCAGATCTATTACCCAGCGTGATACCTGTAATGAGGGCAGACTGTCGAAATCGCAGTATCTCAATAGCCACCGCAAATAGCGCATTCGGCCGTAAGCGTAAACGATAGTGCCATCATGTAATGACCGATAAATCACTCAGTGGACATAAATGATTGCATTTTTTGTTCGTTTTTTACATATACCTAGTGCAGACATTTCTGACAGGAAACACCTTAACCCCTGTCGGGTTCCTCTGTACAATAGTATCAGAGCTGATAGTAGTCCATTAATAGTTGGAACGTGGGATTTGCATACAGAATAGTGACCCGTTTTTTAAATTTTTCTCCAAATCCAAAAGGACCGTAATGCAGCCTGTAAGAATGGCCACTCTTAAGTATTTCTTGGGTAAGTAATTTCTAAGCTTTACAAATGCTGCGTCCTTCGAATATTTATGGACGAGGACTTCCCTGGCATAAAGCCAGTTTGGTCTGGGTGGATAATACTAAGGCCCCTTTCAGACGAGGCGGACTCCGTTTCTAAGGAGCCCGCCTCGGTCCGCCGGCTCAGCGGGAGATCTGTCCGTTGATCTCCGCTGAGCCGGCGGATGACAGGTCCCTCTCTGCTCACTGAGCGGGGAGGGGCTTGTCAGGCGCCGCTGCCGCCTATGGAGGGATCGGACGAAAATGGACAGCATGTCCGTTTTCATCAGATCTCACCTGATCCGTCAGCGACGGATTTGGACGTAGAGCCATCCGTCTGCTTTTAGCGGATCGGACGGGGTCGGATGTCAGCGGACATGTCTCCGCTGACATCCGACGCTCCATAGGCTAACATGGATCGCCCGTTCAGGTCCGCCGTCAAAACTGACAGGCGGACCTGAACGGTCCGATCGTGTGAAAGGGGCCTTAGAATTACAGTATTAAAGTTTTTGCAAGGCTTTGTTTTTTATTTTTATTTTTTTAAACAAACATGTCATACTTACCTCCACTGTGCAGTTCATTTTTCAGAGAGTGACCACGATCCTCGGCGGATCCCCAGCGGAGCTGGTAGTTCCTCCCCACATTGTATAACCCCCTAGGAGAAGCTCTCTCCCAGGGATTACCTTGCAGGCACACTCCCGAGTCCAGAATTCGGCATCCATATAGACTCAGAATGTAGGACTCGGGGGGCCCAAATCATTGGATTTGATTGACAGCAGTGGGAGCCAATGGCTAGGCTGCAATCAATCTATCCAATCAAGAGCCGGGAAGAGAGGAAGAGCACGTCTCCGGCGGGGGAATACAGGACTCAGGTGAGTAGAACAGGGGCCAGTCAGTGACAGAAGTTTTTTTCACCTTAATGCATACAACCCCTTTAAGATGCTTGGCCAAAATTTCTGCGAGAATCTTATAGTCTATATTGAATAGAGAAATTGGACAGTAGAAAGTGCAGTCAGTGGGATCCTTATCAGGCTTGGGTATAAGTACTACTGTAGCTGAATACATGGATGGCAGCAGTCATGGAATAGATTTGAATTAGGACAGGTTCTAAGATATCCAAGTATCTGCAGTAGACCTCCAGGGGAAGGCCATCCGGACCAGATGCCTTTCCAGCTGCCAAGGAGGCCACCGCTTCTCCAATGTAATCTTCCATAATATCTGCATCTAAAAGTGATACTTGCTTTTTTTTCTTGTACAAAAGGTTTTATTGAAAATATAGATCAACAGAAAAGTGCAAAACAGTGATGGATACATCATGAATTAACTGGTATAAGGCTGCAGACATCCGACGGGTGGAGCCATTGATCACAAACTTGCTTTTTTTAACCAATTGTTAAGCAAAGTCACTGCTGAAACCTGAATGACAAGCAGTTGTAAAATGCACAATAAAAATGTTGTGTTTTGTTGTAAAGGTTTGATGCCCCACTGCTATGGGAATAATGACTGGCATGCTACATGTGCTGGGCTGGTTATTTCTGAAGGGGGGGCATGTGGTGTATTTTTTTTTTTTTTTTTTTTTTTTTTAATAACTGCCAACTTTATTCATTACAAACGATTCATAAAAGGCTGAACCCGTGTTAAAAGCACGACTTCAACACAATCCAAAAGTCATTCCTGACAAATCATTCCCGTTACTTTATAAAATGCAACCCTTACAAAAATCATTTTTAAATGTGTTCAGGGAATTTCAAGTAAAGGTTTGTTAACATTTCACCCTTGTCTGAAGCAAAGTATCACCCCCTTCCATATGCAAAATGTCAATGAATGTATTTTTCATCAAGCAAATGTGTGTAGAGCTATGCTTTTTTTAAAAAAAGGTTAAAATCCTGCGTTTATCCTACCCTCCTGGTGAAGGGAAGTGTGACTATTGAAATTGAGAAATCAACCATAAATGAAAATATATGGAGAGAAGATACAACCTAAAAAAGGTCCGAACCCCTACCCTACCATAAGCATAGATAATTAAAAGAAACAGGTGCGCTAATCTATAATACATTTGTTATGTGTATTTTTGCACTGTGAAAATTAAGGGCATAAAGTCCACTCCTGCAAAAACAAGACTATAAAAAAATAAATAAAAATTGATGACCTATACAGTGAAAAATATACGTTTCAGTTCAAAAAAAAAAAAAAAAGTCCAACTGGCAAACCCTTATACAAAAAGGGAATTGAATGAACCAATTATGTGAAAACTTCTGTGCTCAAGAAAATTGGGTGAACCAAATAAGAGAACTTCAGTGCTCTTCAAAACACAAAGACTTTAATATCCCATCATCACATTAGATTCACTTCTTACCAGATAGCAATAGTTTCAAGCATTGGATAATAATTCCATCATGCTCCAACAGACTGGGCTGTAAAAACAAACCAAATACCAGATAGCAGCGGTATCAGACACTGGACAATGATCCCATCAGGCTTCAATACCTTAAAAATAAAAAAGTGCACGCGGTTTTTCAATGGACACAGGAATCACGGTTTCTTTGGAAGAGCGGATATCCAATATCAAGGCATTGAGACGTCAGCAAAAATAAATGCACATTCCCTTTTGTATAAGCCAGTTGGACATTTTTTTAATGCACATTTTATGAACTGAAACATATTTTTCACTTTGAGTTTTTGGGGTTTTTTTTTTGTTTTTTTTTTTTTTATTACACACTTGTTTTTGTAGGAGTGGACTTTTTGCACTGTGAATATTCTTATAGATTAGCTCACCTGTTTCTTTTAATAATGTAACGATAGCCTAACAGTTGCACACTGAGTTTTCAGCTAATGTATAGAGAATGTCATATCAAATCCTTTATAAACAGGCCCCCTTAGTCTACGGAACTGAAACTTGAATGTATGTCAATTTACTATCCAAAGCCACAAAGAAACTATAAAACTGCAATTGTTTACCATTACGGTACATTCTATTAGAGCACTCACAATAACTAGAGAAACCTGACTGATGATCAGAACATTGTACTGTACAATTCTGTTCCATGCTATATTAGACTGTACACTACAGACGCAAGTGCCAGCTGTGACTAACTCCTTTGATAGTGTGAAATGCATAAAACAGAAACTGGATAGGTTGTATATATTGAACTGTACAATAAAGTTTATTGAACACAGATGCAGTGGTGTGCAGTCTCATCCATATTGTGACTAATGTCTGGCACATGTAGTATGAGGAAATACAAGGAAACCCCAACACAATTGTTCAATAGTCCAGGAACACATAAATCGAAGGAAAAAAAAAAAAAATCTTTAAAAATGTATCCAGAGCTTCTTGAAAAATTATAAAATTGAAAATATTCTTAAAAACTTTGAATTGAAAAATAGATTATGGAGCCTGCACCTCCAGGTCAGATAAAGATTTTCTGATTGCAGATCTCATCAGGTAAGAACAACCTTAAAGCGGAGTTCCACCCAAAAGTGGAACTTCTGCTTTAACCACATCAATGCCGGGCCCATTTTGGCACTTCTCTCCTACATGTAAAAGTCATTTTTTTGCTAGAAAATTACTCAGAACCCCCAAACATTATACAAGTTTTTTTAGCAGACACCCTGGGGAAAAAAATGGCGGTCATTGTAACTTTTTATCTCGCACGGTATTTGCACAATAATTTTTCAAACGCCTTTTAAAAAAAAAAAAAAAAAAAGACGGTTTCATGAATTAAAAAGTAACAAAAAAATCAGTAAAGTTAGCCTAATTTTTTTGTATAATGTGAAAGATGATGTTACGCCAAGTAAATAGATACCCAACACGTCACGCTTGAAAACTGCGCACACTCATTGAATGGAGCCAAGCTTCGCTACCTAAAAAACTCTCCTCCAGTCTGGAAAGCATGAGATCTGTGAATTTTTTTTTAACCAATCTCAGGCTGACAGCTGCGATCGCGGCTTTGTTGACATCCGGGAACCCGGGCGTGATGTCATAACATCGCGCCCGGGCCTCCGACGGTCAAAGAGATGACTGGTGACCAGAAATCTCTATCGTAGTCATCCAGCACCGGCCGATTCTTTCTCCGGGCCCCAGATGGCACAGGAGAGCCCGGAGAAGCACCGGATGGCGGCGGGAGGGGGATGTCCCCTCTCATCGCCTATAAGAACGATCAAGCGGCGGAACTGCCGCTATGACCATTCTTATGGTGCACAGAATCGCCGGCTGGAAATAATGATATCTGAATGATGCCTCTATCTGCAGGCATCATTCAGATATCATCACACAAAGTCAAGGATGTCATTTGACTATGTGCGGTAGGGAAGTGGTTAAGCACTCCTCGCCCCTGACATGCCACATTTGGCATGTCATTTTTTTGGGGGGGGGGGGGGGTTGGAGGGTTTACACACTTTTGTGGGACTTCCTGTCCCACTTCCTGCTTCCTATCTTCGGCCGCCTAGGAGACTCCTCCTCTCGCCCTGCCAGCAATCTTCTGGGACTTAACTCAGGTCCCAGAAGATCGGCTGGCCAATAGGAGAGCGCAGAGCGACTCGTGCATGCGCAGTGCATGCCCGGCCGTGAAGCCGTAAGCTGTCACGGCCGGGTGCCCACAGTTACCATGGCGCCGAGAAGAGGAGGGGGAGAGGAGCTAGCCTCCGGCCAGCCCCATCGCTGGACCACGGGACAGGTAAGTGTCGGCTTATTAAAAGTCAGTAGCTATGCTTTTTGTAGCTGACTTTTAATAAAAACGGAAAAAAAAACATGTGGAACTCCGCTTTCAGCTGGCCATACACCATACAATTTTCTTATTCAATTTCCTTTAGCTTTACCTTCAACTGTGTAGTACAAGGGCCTGCCTGATTGCACACAAATTGAAAGTGTTTAGGTTTGACCTCATATTATATGGTTTTGGTAAATCTAAAGGAAATCTATAGAAGAAAATTGTAAAGTGTATTGCCAGCCTTTCAGAAGGTGCAGTTACACTTTAATGCCGAGTTCCCGGCCAGCAGCTACATAGAGCAAACATGTGAAATATTTGTCCTACCAAAAAAATGTGCAACCCCTTTCAAAAGTATTATACAAGTGTCTCTGGCAGATGACATTTCCAGGTCTGCGACTTCAGTTTTCCCTGCTGCAGTTAAAAAAAAAAAAAAAAAAAAAAAAAGTTTTCACTGATCCAGCCCGAACTTTATTATGTAACAGTGTAAGAGTAATCCCACATGTTGATCTTTCCTCTTGTCAGTAAGCACCCAGTGCAAGACTGACAAGTACTGTGCAACACACTAGAGCTCAACACGGCTGGTCCTTCCTCACAGTCTGGGTCTGCTTCTGTCATCCATATTCAATATACTATCCCCCTCCCAGGTAAATTCTACTAATCTCAATGATGAAGAGCACTATTTAAAATTTGAAGTGGTCCTTACTGCGCTCTAGACATTTTCCAACACAATGAAAATGCCATTTGATCCCTTCCTATAGAGGAAAAACAATCCTTTGCCACATATGCACAGTTTCAACTTATCAACCACATTTAGGAGGAGATTTTTTTGAATTAATAATTCAACCACCAATGAGCAGGACTTTCACCAACCCTCATTCTCAGTGAGCGATATATGGTATAGCCTCCAGGACTAAAGCTGCCCATAGACCAGTGGAAATGGGTTCAATGGTTGGTTGATTTTCTGATGGTTAGTGGTGTCAGATGTATGTTTTCAACCAAAGTGGCAAGAAAATTTGAAGAAGCAGGATAAAAGAAAAAAAAAGACGAAATTCTAACTGTGCATGTGGTTTTTTTTTCGGAAAATAGTACACCCTGAGCAATATGTCCATTCCACTGTGAGAGTGGCACCAAGACATGGAAAAACTCCAAGAAATATACTAATTTATTAGCTGGTCTAGAGTTATGGATACATATACATGGAAGTCTATCACAAATCACTAATAGATGTAGGTCTTATATACTAATAGGCCCAAATCGGGATGTGTAACCTTTTATGTATGTCCAATTAAAAATATTTATTCAAACATGTACCTTATTTGTATACAAGTGGTACCTCAGAAGTCCTTCATACAACTTTATTTTTCCAGAAATTTGCTGTATTTCTTTTAAATGTGATACCATACTTTAATACAAGTAGCAACATCATGATTGATAGACTTTCATTATGCACAAAGACCACAATGATTCAACCACACAACACAGATCTGCCTCAATTTTTTTAAGTTCATCTAAGTTTAGTCTCAGTCCTTTATAAATCATCCAAAACAGGACTAACATTGCAGCATTCAGAATATACAGCTCAGGCAACAGCAGGCGGACTCAAAGAAAAAAAAAAATAACAGAACAGAATATAAAGCAGAGAAATCATACAAAGCAATATGTTAAAATAAAGCCTTCATTTAGGGCAGTGGCCATCCATCCTGTCTTCAGGGCCCACCAACAGGCCAGGTTTTATGTATTACCTTGGGGAGATGCAGACTGAAATACTGCAATCACTGAGCAGCAAATGATATCACCTGTGATGCATTTCAGTTATCTTGCAAACCTGGCCTGTTGGGCTCGGTTCACACTAGGATGACTTGTCAGGCGACCTAGGTCGCCTGACAAGTAGCGTCCCGTTCAGTACAATGGAACCGTTCTAATCGGAGCGACGCAAGTCGCTCCGACTTAGAAAAAGGTTCCTGTACGACTTTGGGGGCGACTTGCATAGACTTCTATACAGAAGTCGTTTTGCAAGTCGCCCGGGCAGCCGTGTGCAGGTCGCCTCGGTGAGGGGACTTGCAAGTCGTGCCGCCTCTGGTGTGAACCGAGGCTTAGTGGGCCCCGAGGACAGGAGTTGATGACCCCTGATTTAGGGAATAAAGGTTCATACATGGCCGTACAGGGCAGTGCAGTGCAATGTTCAGAGCCTCCTGGGACCTGCTTCATACAGCCATTAATTGAGATGCCTTCAAAGATATGGGGGGGGGGGTGCTATACATGGTTATGTACTGCGGGTGCCTAAGGAATCTGCATGGATGTAAGCTCTGAATGCAGATGTGTGGGTGCTTTAGGCCAGTGGTTCTCAACCTTGTCCTCAAGTAACCCCAACAGGCCATGTTTTGGGAATTTTTCTTAGATAAAATAGCTGTCCTAAATACCAAGTCATTGACTGATTTAAAGCACCTGTGCAAGATAAAACCCCTGTTGGGGGTACTTGAGGTCAGCGTTGAAAACCACTGCTTTAGGCCACCCCAGGCAAATAACCATTCCAGGGGAGCCTGCTGTGTTCATGAATCCTAAATTACAGAATAGACTTTTCATATCAAACATCAATACACTGCAAGATATAGTAGGTGATGTTTGACCTAAATTCTCATTGGTTGTTATGGGTAACAGTTGCCTTAGTCTACTTTACTTTTACAAAGTTTTTGCAGAATGAACGCATAAGGAACATTTTTTCACAAATAAAAGAAAAAAGGCAGCAACCTGTCACAAACGTGGTATTAAAGTTCCATAGTCACAGGGTACACTTTCATTTTAGATCAGAATTGTAACAGCAATACAAACATCAGCTTTTACCAATCCAATATAATCTTACAAAAAAAAAAAAATCTTTCATGTTGTGAGCTCTGCCTGTCTCTTTCCCCAACTTCCTGGATTCCATGCATGCCTTGCAGATTCTCCTCTGCTGTTTACTTTCAATTTCTATGGACTACATATCCCATGGTACCTTGCTACCTGCAAACAGTGATTTCTGTACTTGTACTGACTCCACCTCCTGAAACCCCTCCTCTCAATACCTCTGTAGTTTAGAGGGAAGGCTCTGTGAAATGTATGACACCACAGCACCCATTAAGGCTCCATTCACACTTTGCAAGTGGAATTAATGTAATTCTTCCCGCAATTCCAAATCGCATGGCAATCGGTGCAAAACACACAACACGTGTTTGGGTGCCATCTATTCTGAATGGGACTACAAACACAATGCAATCGCCCTACAATCGCGGAAAAATGCAACTAAAAAAAAAAAAAAAAAAAAAACGCATGAAGCTTGTCACCCAAAAGGGGTTTCTCATGGGCAACAAACTCGTAAAGCACAGCCTATGACAGTGAATGGGTTGCCTTATGCATGAATCGCATGAAGATTGCCCACACAAAATCAAAAGTGGGAACACGAGTTCCCGCTGTGCAAAGTGTGAACGGGGCCTCACAGGGCATAGTGAATGTGTGCCACAGAATCAATGTGATTTATCACAAAGTCAGTTTACAGACTTCAAGATTGTTCAGATTAATAGACGAAGGATAGAAAGAATTGAAATACAATGTGAAAATGAATATATGATCTTAGATTTCACTCACAATCATGTTTTCTGCATTACAATCACTTATTATCCATTCTGATCTAATGCAGCATGAAACACTACACCTTTCCAGTGTGATTGTAGCTATAGACACTGCAAATCACATTTCAATGGAATCCAAGTTTTACTGTCCGGGATAACAGTGAAGTCATACCTCATAAATGCAGAGGAATCTTCAAGTGGTTGTAAAGCGTTGATTAAAATATATATATATATATATATATATATATATATATATATTTTCATACTTCCCTCCACTGTGCAGCTCGTTTTGCACAGAGTGGCCCCGAACATCCTCTTCTGGGGTCCCCCGGCGGCTCCTCCACATATCCCCTTAGGAGAAGCTCTCTCTGGGGGGTTACCTTGCGGGCGCGTTCCTGAGTCCATCGTTCGGCATCTATAGCCACTGAATGAATGACTCTGCCCCGCCCCCCACGTCATTGGATTTGATTGACAGCAGCGGGAGCCAATGGCTACGCTGCTATCAATATATCCAATCAAGAGCCGAGAACCCTGGACAGTTTAGTAACACTTAGGCCTCTTTCACACGGACTGTCCGTTCAGGTCCGCCGGTCAGTTTTTTAGGCGGACCTGAACAGACCCTCCATAGACCTCTATGGAGCGTCGGATGTCAGCGGTGACATGTCTGCTGACATCCGACCCGCTCCGATCCGAAAAAGTGTAACGGAGGAAAAACCTGCTTTTCCATCCGTTTTCGGATCGGATCACGACGGACTCTACGGTCCGTCGTCATCCAATCCACCATAGGGGAGAGCGGCGCTCTGACAGGTCCGTCGCTGCGCACCTGTCATTTTCCTGCTCAGCGGGGATCGGCGGAGCGATGCCCGCTGAGCAAGCGGATCATCACTGATCCGCCCCATGTGAAAGAGCCCTTAAACCCGGGTTCACACTGATCTCTGGGAATGAAGCAGTGCGAGTTCAGCTGATCTCGCACGATTTCACTCCTGCGTGTCAGTCCCAATTTCAAATTTCAGTGATATCTGTGCGGGTTTCTGCACAGATGTTAATGTAAATTGCAGCCCGAAATCACAAAAAGTAGTACAAAAACTACTTTTTAAAATTGGGGTGGCGCCACAAATGCAGCGTCGCACAGATTAGGACGATGCCATTGCCGCCGATTTGACATGTCAAATCGTACCAATGTGAACCAGGTCTCAATCCTGAATTCTGCACTCTGTACGTAGCGCACCCCAGATACAACCATACTGCTGATGCGGCCGGCGATGAATCGGGGTTTGACACCCCTAATGTAGTGAAAGGGCCGGTCTGATTGCATACAAAATGAAAGTGTTGAGGTTTGACCTCATATTATATGGTTTTGGAAAAATCTAAGAAAATTGTTCAGAAAATTGTATAATGTATGCCCAGCCTAAGGATTTTTCACATTGATGCAATAATCATGTGCTTTACTAGTTGAGAAATCACAAGATGTAACAAGATGTAATGGCTAAAAGACAACACCTAACAGACAGACCGTCAAAAGCAGATGAAGTCTGACAGAAATAACACCAAAGTCTATCATGTCACAATAAACACAAAAAAAAAAAACCCACACACACAGCACACTTGTTCACAATTACAGAAAAAGAATATAAAATAGTAATAAATTATATAATATAATACACACACATATTCAGCATCTAACAGAACTAGGGAGGGGGGGTATTTACTAAAGGAAAATCTACTTTCAACTACAATTGCAACCCCAATGTCTTGAGCTTCCTTTACTCCCCTTTTTCCCCCACTGGCTTGAATTAAATATTTTTCTACTAATCAACCTCAATTCCAGCCAATCAGGAAAGGAGGGAAGTAGTCATTATATCCAGAGACTGCGGAGGAATGAACATTACTTTTCAGTCTGAGTTTTCACAGCTGCTAACTAGTAATTGCCGGAGACTCGAGATCTGAAATAACAGATTACAATAGTCCTGCTAGATGGGATAACGAGAGGAATAGGTTGGAACTGGCTGGTTTGATTTAATACTGATGTTAAGGCAAAAAGCGAAATACAGACAAAATACAAGTATAGGATTTACACAGCAGAGAATGTACTGCAGAAGGAATACAGTATTGTCATCTTCCCCCTGGCTAACAGACCAGGAAAAGAGCAGCAGGGGACTGATGTGGTACCGCTCTGCTCAGTCAACTTTTTTCACTGCCAGCATATTTGCATACCAACACCCACGTATCCCAGTCTGAGTGCTGCTGTACAGGTGATTTTAAAGAGGAAGATTTAAGTAATTACATTGAAAAATACTTTTACGGATTTAATAAATTGCATCTTTTATACTTGCCCAGAGCTGAGCTTCGGGTCTGGTTTAGGCCTTGTTCACACAGGGAGTACAATACCATACAACAATGCAGGGCCATGTTTACATGAGGATGCCCAGGTGTTCTAGGCGGTCCCATTGATGTCATATTGGGACACAGTAGCTGTGAGATCTGTGTAGGTGCACGGCCCAAACTCATACTGTTAGTTGGCGGACACATACCCGCCCTACATGGGATGTCATACCGGGGGCACAGTGTCCGTGTCCCAATAGACATCAATGGGACTGCCTACACAGGGATACACTAGGCACCTGTGCGGGTAAACGCAGATCTACACTGGCGTACTGTTCAAAGGCTAGGGACATCCAATCACTATACAGACATTGACTGATGTATTCACATGCCATCAAAACAAGTTTCAGAAGTGTTTTTCACATAAAATGTCCTTCCCAAGAACAGCTATTTCCAGTCTCATAACACATGAACATAGCAGAGCCAACATAAGTGCTGCCCAATCTGACAAGACCAGACAGTGAGCAACCAAGTCCCAGCACCCCCTCCATCCCCAACTCAACCAATGGTACCTAAAGCAAACAAGTGGGGATTTAGTTCTCCAATTCTTTCATATAGTGGTACATTTAGACATGTAAAACCAAGCCCTTCCGATGTTCTGATTAGATACGACCGTTTGTTATCACTCTAATGGGAAAACGTAAACGGCCCAATTTCATTAGAAATAGATGCTGCAATACCTTCTTATAATAGAAGGTATTCGATCGACCTTGCTTCCAGCGCAAAACCCAAAGGCATTGGTAAGTGGGCGGAGTCATACAAATTATTCCTTTTTAGCCCTCAGTTCATCCAGAACACGAATACGCTCATCATTTTACAGATTTCCTCATCAGTGTTAGATATGGTTTTACTGGCTCTATACAGAAGTCTGAATACATCACAAAGCTAAAGTCCAAAACCAACAGGATTCACACACGGCTGTAAAAGAGGGCGTACATCGTACATGAAGGAGGCGGGGGAAGGAAGCCACAGGTACATTGCAATGAATGATTGTATGCTGGTACCTGAGGAAACTCACACATCCCTGGACACACATAGTATACAGAGTTGTATGCCTGTGCAGATGTGAGAGTTTACACAAGTACCAATGGAACCTCTTATATATTCATTGTAAAGGGAGGACGTATGTGCTGCACCTGTGCCCCCCGACGTCAGATATATACTTCTCTCAGACCTCCACCGTCCTATCACAGAGGGACAATTCACCATCAGACCTCCACTGTCCTATCACAGAGGGACAATTCACCATCAGACCTCCGCTGTCCTATCCCAGAGGGACAATTCACCATCAGACCTCCACTGTCCTATCCCAGAGGGACAATTCACCATCAGACCTCCACTGTCCTATCACAGAGGGACAATTCACCATCAGACCTCCGCTGTCCTATCCCAGAGGGACAATTCACCATCAGACCTCCACTGTCCTATCACAGAGGGACAATTCACCATCAGACCTCCGCTGTCCTATCTATGAGAGGGGGCAGACACCATTTTCTATCAAACCTCTGCTGTCTTATTGGGGGGGGGGGGGGGGCAATCTCTGTCAGACTGCTACTGTCCTATCTCTGGAGTGATAGTTGTCCCCAGTATCCGGGGAATTAAATGATGGGTCGGGGGGATGATGATGATGGGTCGGGAGGATGGGTCGGGATGATGAGGGATGATGAGTCGGGAGGATGGGTCGGGAGGATGGGTCGGGAGGATGGGTCGGGAGGATGGGTCGGGAGGATGGGTCGGGAGGATGGGTCGGGAGGATGGGTCGGGAGGATGGGTCGGGAGGATGGGTCGGGGAGACGAGGGATGATGATGATGATGAGGGGTCGGGGAGACGAGGGATGATGATGATGATGATGATGAAGGGTCGGGGAGAGGAGGGATGATGATGATGATGATGAAGGGTCGGGGAGACGAGGGATGATGATGATGATGATGAAGGGTCGGGGAGACGAGGGATGATGATGATGATGATGATGAAGGGTCGGGGAGACGAGGGATGATGATGAAGGGTCGGGGAGACGAGGGATGATGATGATGATGAAGGGTCGGGGAGACGAGGGATGATGATGATGAAGGGTCGGGGAGACGAGGGATGATGATGATGATGAAGGGTCAGGGAGACGAGGGATGATGATGAAGGGTCGGGGAGACGAGGGATGATGATGATGATGAAGGGTCGGGGAGACGAGGGATGATGATGATGATGAAGGGTCGGGGAGACGAGGGATGATGATGATGAAGGGTCGGGGAGACGAGGGATGATGATGAAGGGTCGGGGAGACGAGGGATGATGATGATGATGAAGGGTCGGGGAGACGAGGGATGATGATGATGAAGGGTCGGGGAGACGAGGGATGATGATGATGATGAAGGGTCAGGGAGACGAGGGATGATGATGAAGGGTCGGGGAGACGAGGGATGATGATGATGATGAAGGGTCGGGGAGACGAGGGATGATGATGATGATGAAGGGTCGGGGAGACGAGGGATGATGATGATGAAGGGTCGGGGAGACGAGGGATGATGATGAAGGGTCGGGGAGACGAGGGATGATGATGATGAAGGGTCGGGGAGACGAGGGATGATGATGATGAAGGGTCGGGGAGACGAGGGATGATGATGATGAAGGGTCGGGGAGACGAGGGATGATGATGATGATGAAGGGTCGGGGAGACGAGGGATGATGATGATGATGAAGGGTCGGGGAGACGAGGGATGATGATGATGATGAAGGGTCGGGGAGACGAGGGATGATGATGATGATGAAGGGTCGGGGAGACGAGGGATGATGATGATGATGATGAAGGGTCGGGGAGACGAGGGATGATGATGATGATGATGAAGGGTCGGGGAGACGAGGGATGATGATGATGATGAAGGGTCGGGGAGACGAGGGATGATGATGATGAAGGGTCGGGGAGACGAGGGATGATGATGAAGGGTCGGGGAGACGAGGGATGATGATGAAGGGTCGGGGAGACGAGGGATAATGATGATGATGAAGGGTCGGGGAGACGAGGGATGATGATGATGAAGGGTCGGGGAGACGAGGGATGATGATGATGATGAAGGGTCGGGGAGACGAGGGATGATGATGATGAAGGGTCGGGGAGAGGAGGGATGATGATGATGAAGGGTCGGGGAGAGGAGGGATGATGATGATGATGATGATGATGAAGGGTCGGGGAGACGAGGGATGATGATGATGATGATGATGGGTCGGGGAGACGAGGGATGATGATGAAGGGTCGGGGAGACGAGGGATGATGATGATGATGGGTCGGGGAGACGAGGGATGATGATGATGATGATGAAGGGTCGGGGAGACGAGGGATGATGATGATGAGGAGCGAGGGATGATAAGGAGCGAGGGATGATAAGGAGCGAGGGATGATAAGGAGCGAGGGATGATGATGGTAATGATGAGGGGAGACGAGGAGGAGTGAGGGGAGACGAGGAGGAGTGAGGGGAGACGAGGAGGAGTGAGGGGAGACGAGGAGGAGTGAGGGGAGACGAGGAGGAGTGAGGGGAGACGAGGAGGAGTGAGGGGAGACGAGGAGGAGTGAGGGGAGACGAGGAGGAGTGAGGGGAGACGAGGAGGAGTGAGGGGAGACGAGGAGGAGTGAGGGGAGACGAGGAGGAGTGAGGGGAGACGAGGAGGAGTGAGGGGAGACGAGTGATGGGATCTATACAGAGGAGGAGATGAGTGAGGAGTGATGATGATGAGTGATGGGATCCATACAGAGGAGGAGATGAGTGAGTAGTGATGGGATCTATACAGAGGAGGAGATGAGTGAGGAGTGATGATGATGAGTGAGTAGTGATGGGATCTATACAGAGGAGGAGATGAGTGAGGAGTGATGATGATGAGTGAAGAGTGATGGGATCCATACAGAGGAGGAGGAGATGAGTGAGGAGTGAGTGTCTCCCCTCCATGGCGGGGGATGAAGCCGGCTTCTCTCCATCACACACACAGCCGGGCGGACAGACAAAGACTCTTTCCCCCGCAGACCCGGGCGAGGAAGCCGACAGAAGCCCCAACTAGTGAGGCACTATGGCTGCCGCTTCCCCCTCCCCTCTGGGCCCGGGGCCTCCCCCTCTCCACACCAGCCTTAGACCGCGGCGCTCCTCTGCCCGCTCCGGGGCTCCCCTTCATCCCGCCCCGCTCCCCCTCACAACCGCCCGACTCCCAGACTTACCCTGTCACAACAGGCGCCATCTTCCACAAACTCTCGCCAAAACTCCAAACCTCGCGAGATCAGGATTGTTGTTGGTAGAACACCCACCAGACGCCGGTCACGCCCCTCTGGGACATAACCACGCCTACCAGACGCTTGCCTAAAGCTGGAGCAGTGCTTAGGGCCACGCCCCTGTCAGCGTTCCCACGCTGGTATTGCGTGTTTTTATCTGGGAGTGACGTCAGGGGTAGCGGTGTGTAGGGGCGGGGTCTCCGCAGGCCAAGCTGTGGTTGGATGGTTAGATTGGTGTTCTCTTTTTGTCTTTGCAGTGTATTGGTCGGATAAGATCCCTGGAAGTGTGCTGAAGCTGCATCACTAGAGCAAGCATTGCCTGCTGTATCCAGCTCTAGCATTGAACGGTGGGACATGAGACTGTTCGTCCACTATTTGCCCAGCAGATTAACTCATTTTTTTGTACACACATTTATATCAGCATTTTATTTTCTTTTAAATGACTATAAACTCCCAAACAGTATATGTTTTTTGAAAGCAGAGACCCTGGAGAATAAAATGGTGGCAGTTGCAATTTATTATGTTGTGCGTTATTTGCACTGTTATTTATCAAACCCATACTTTCAGGAAAAATAAACTTAAATACATTTTAATGCAAAACAACACAAGATTATACCAATGTTTGGGGTAAATATGGGGTTGCTTCAAGTAAATAGATAACAAACATGTTAAATCTTAAAATTGTGCACACCCATGGAATCATAAAAACGTACAGTACCCCCGAATCCTCCATAGGTGATGCTTTAAAAGCCTTTATAGGTCATAAGTTTAGGGTCAATCATAAATTATGGCCTTAGCGTTTTTGCTCTCACTGTGTAGATCGCGATGATACCTCATATCATGGTTATGCAATAGAGTTTTGTCTGTCAGCTTACCTGTCTCCATATGTTCATCTCTAGAGACAAGATGACTCTCACCTGACTGCTTTTATAATCTCTCCTCTAGCATGGCTCCACCCCAGATCCTATCAGAGAACTCTATATTAACCTGTGCACTACAAGCCAGCCCTGCTGATCAACCTCTGTGTGTTTGGCTTCCTGTTTGCCGTGTGCGCTACGTTTGTTTCTGTTACCGACCCTGGCGTGTTCTCAACTATCCCTGTCTGCTCGTGACCCTGACCTTTGGCGTGTCCTCGACTATCCCTGTTTGCCTGTGACCCTGAACCTTGGTGTGAACTCTGTGGTCCTTGTCTGCTTGTGGCCCTGATCTTGGCTTATTCCCTTACTATCCCTATCCTCCTGTTGCCTACTGTGGGTGTGAGCTGGGGGTCGCGACCTGGAGCCAGTTGCAGCCCAGTCCATCCTCACCACTATAGTAAAGTAAGGGTAAGGTGGGGATTGGGAAAAGGGGAAGGGGTGTTGGAACAAGTAACACTTGGGAGTGGTCAAGTAAATGACACGACCAACTTAATCACACACTAATATAGTGTCTGTTGCTGTAACCGTAATAATGCATAAAAGAAAAAAGGGGGAGGCACCCAGCTACAAGTGGCCCGGGTAAGGGGTTACATTAGCAACGATTTTTTATCATGTGAAAATAATAAATTTACATTTTTGATTAGACTGTTAATAAGTATATTATGGTACAAACATCAACTTTGATAAGACAACCTATCAATTAAAAAACAATATTAAAAATGTTATTAGTTAGGTCCAGTGGAACCTAATCGCTAAATACATGATCATTGGACAAACTGGATGGGACAAGAGACATTACATGACAAAAAACAAAAACAGACAACGTATGACAATGTCCGGACGCTTTGGATATTGTGGGCTGTCAAGCGGTGCTGAAATTAGATAAATGGTGGGGTATTGTCGCCCCCGTTGGTCAAAACGAACCTAAATGACAGCCAGAAAAATCCAATGAAGGTAAATAGAGGTGGATGGAGGGGAAAGGGGGGGGGAAGGGGAGGTGCGAGCTGCAAGTATATGTATGGATACAAATGCTATAGCTAAAATAATGTTGATTTTTTTTATTTAGCTAGCTGGTAGAGTTGATGTATTAAGTACCCTTTCTATTTCGATCGTTCCAATTAAAGTAGAAATTATGACTGAAGATTCTTATCCTGACATAGTAAGCCTTAAAGGATCGATCAAGGTAATTCATATAGGAAAGTCATACTGTCAGTAAATGTTCGAGTTTTATGAAGACCATCCTATAATAAATATGGTAGATTTTACCGTTTGATGTTTTCAGTCGGTGAGGAATAAACTAATGTGTTGCAGCATCGCTGTGCGCACTTCATATGTGGAAAGGGCAGCGTAATGCTCGTACGGGTTCCTCTGTTCAAAGGCGAGGCAGCTCGATATCTGGCATCATTGGCTACAGGGGTGGCGGGAGATACAAAGCTCGGTGTTCTTCACCTCCTTCCCGGTTGGGTGCCGTAGCGCAGATCAGCTGTTAGAGTGTCCCAGTTGGAAATAAATATCCATGAAAGTGCCGACAAACAAGACTGAGTGGGAGTCTTTGATCCAATTGAGAGTCCAGTGGATCAAGTCAATCAGGCTATTCCGACTCATCCATGCCGCTGCTCGTAATTGTCTCCTCTCACACAAGAGAAAATGCAAATTCTTTAAGTTCTCTGATAGCATTGCTAAGTTCATATAGTGACTACATATGAGTTTATAATTTCCTGACATAAATTGTGAGGAAAAACAAAAGGCAAAGAACAAATTGAGAGGGGATGAAATTAAAGAGGCAAAAACATTCACGTAAACACAAGCCTTAATTAAGATGTAAGAGAATATATATAATCATAACTATACATGTGGGTTACTATAGCCATGTATATTTTCACTCTAAAAAAGAACATGTATAGTGTGACAATATTAGCTTTTAACAGTAATTAAAGGTGTGGTAGACGAATAGGGTTTTTGAGAATCAAAAGACTTATATTGGTTGTAACTGAATATACTGGTGCGTTGTGATGATGCACGCACGAATGTAAATACTCTTATAAAAGGGGAAGGAGGGGGGGAGAGGGAGGGGGGGGGGTTGAAGAGGGAAATTGGTCCAACTAGTCAATCTAAGTTGGTAAAAAGGGTTGCAAGTTTAATTCCGTGTTCAAACCGGCGGGTGTGCGCGACTTTAGACGGTATACCCACCATTTTTTCTTTCTGTAACAGTATACGGTCAAAGTCGCCATGTCGGGGGGGGGGCAAGTTTAGGGCATAGATGCCTTTTACCTTCATTCCCTGGGAACTACTGTTATGGAAATGATTAAGAGCTTCAATCGAGCCCAAGGTTATCTGCTGCTGTCTCTAATTGGAAAGTGTGGCTATGCATGCATATAAAAGTAAACACTCTGAGACACACTCAGCACCGTTACTTTTTACACTTCTAATTTATTCAAGGCGGTGCTAATGTTTTATACACAAGAATACGTCATTGCTATGTTAGTCTAATAGGTACATCTCATTGGTTAAGATAGAAAAGAAGATGGAGAATCTTCATAACGAGGTTTGGCTGTCCTTGGTTTTATCTTCAGTTCCGCGTTCTTCTGATGTGTGGGATGTAGGGGGTACCCGCCATCTTGAGAAAATTTAGGAACAGAGCTAATCTGTATACTTATATAATGAGTAAGGAGAAAAATATGTATGCACATAAGAAAAAAGACATTTTCAGATTATTATTATTATTATCTACATCACATTCCTTCACAGTCCCCCCTAAAATGACTATTTTCTCTTTTCTGTCCCTAATATTAAAGGTCCCACTTTGGCCTGGCCCTTCTCCTCAGCAACTCTTTTAGGCTGTATATAGAATTGGGCAGCAACTGTTCACTTCCCTCCTCGATACAGCTGGAGAGGTGCAGTCAGGCGCTATCTATCCCTATAACCCTATAGGATTGTGAGGTTATGTACAGGGAGTGACTGTAGAGGAGTGAAGGGTTTGTCATCTTCCATCATAAGGGGGTCCTCTTCTTCTTGGTGGAGAAATGTAGGTGTGCTATTGTCTACAGCCTTGCTCATTAACTTTTTACGAAAGGTAGAATACAATCAGGGCTAAAAGAACCAGGATTATTAATACTGTTACCCCTATCTGAGCGAGCACCTTCTGCCACCCACTCATCCAGCTAAAGTATTGATCCCATGGGTCTGTGATACCTGAGTTCTTCAACTCCAATGACAGATCTTCTAATTTCTTTATAGCTAAAGTAACCTTACCATTTGGGCCAGTATTATCAGGAATGTATGTACAACAGGCTCCTGTTTTTTCCTATGATTTTACAAAACACCTCCTTTCCCAGCTAGCACCATGTCTAAGGCCATCCGGTCCTGGAATGTCATGTAGGAAGTGGGGGATAACTGGTCAGCAATTCCCTGGAGGGCATCTTTAGTGTAATTTACAAATCTCTGTTGGTTATAATATGTGTAGTGTCAGGTCACCTAGAGGCTGGGTGACAGATGCACACTGTTGGGATCAGGAGTGCACCGCAAGGTAGTGGACCCTATGGCTGACTGCTGCGGATTGAACCCTGGGAGGTTCAGGAAGCATGTCTACTGAATCACTGACAAAGATCTCACTGGGAGCTAGAGCATAGATTCCCCAGGGCGCGGAGTCTAAGAGCCAGCAGGTGTTCACCAGAGCCTTTAATGGTAAGGATGGACTGCGCTGCAGTCTGGCTCCAGGTCGCGGCCCCCAGGGTCTCACAGCTCACGCTCACGGTAGACTACAGGAGAAGAGGAAGGAGGCAGCAGGCTGGAACAACAAGGAAAGTAAGGGACAAGCCAAGGTCGGTAACAGGAATCAGATGTAGGAAACACAGCAAGTACACACAGAGGCTAACACACAATGGTTGATCAGCACTGCTGGCTTGCAGTGCACAGGTTAATATAGGGTTCGTTGATAGGGCCTGGGGTGGGGCCATGCTTAGAGGAGAGGTTACAAAAGCAGTCAGGTGAGGGTCAGCTGGTCTCTAGAGATGAACACATGGAGACAGGTATGCTGATCGACAAACTCTATTGCATAACCATGACATGTAGTTAATCTACATTCTTGTTGACAGTTGTTATGGGGATCAAAGACTCAAAACCAGCTTTTAGCTGGTCCCTGGCTTTAAATTCATCAGGGACCCCCCTTGTAACCCCTATGGCAACTATGTCACAGTAATCTAAGGTAAAGGTGGTCACATGTGTACCTGAAGAGTTATACCAAAACGTAATTTTGTTATCATTTTTGTGATGGCCCCCCCCTGGGCCCCTCCCCCCTAGATCAAACAGAAAAAGGATATGCAGCACCCGAAAACACGCTCTCCTGTAGTGATAAGCGTGCATTCAGGTGTTCTTCCTGGCCAACTTGACTGAGGTGGCTGTGGTCAGCAAAACTTGGAATGGACCATCATATCTTGGCTCAAGGATCTCCCGACAGTAGTTGGTGTGTTCCTGTATCTAATTCAGGATCTGGAATGGAAGAAAACACCTGGACATGCATTCAGGTTAATTCTCGTGATAAAGTGGTTACAAAATTAGTCAACACATCAGACTGCAACTATAACTGTTGTGGAAAGTAACAATCAAGTCTGGGAGCTGAACCAAACAAAATTTCATTAGGGGATAGGGCATGTTTCCCCCGGGGGTGTGTCTGACACTGAACAGGGCAATGGGCTGACTGTTTGGCCAACTCATGTTAGTCTCTTGGGCCATCTTTAATATCCTGTTTTTTAGTGTCCCATTCATCCTTTCTACCTTCCCGCTACTTTGAGGGTGGTATGGGGTGTGTACTGCCAACTGAACCCCCAGTGCTGCCCAAATCTCTTTAGTAAGGGTTGCTGTTAAGGCTGGGCCCTGATCTCTCAATATCACCTCTAGGACCCCAAATCTACATACTATCTCACTTAGTAGTTTCTTAGCTGTGGTCCTGGCAGTCATGACCACTTCCACTAGGGCGTTTTCGAATCTGCCACTTCTTAGCAACTGGCCCCTTCCTGCTAGCCTCAAGGCCACCCAGCGCTTTCTTGGCTTCACAAATTATTATAGGCAGTTCATAAGGGATTACTCTTCCATTGCCGCGCCTATTATCGCTTTGACCAAGAAGGGTGCGAATGCCAAAGACTGGCCTCCTGAGGCTGTCTCTGCATTTCACGATCTGAAACAGGCCTTTGTTTCTGGACCTCTCTTGAGGAGACCAAATCCTGGGGACCCATTTTTTATTGAAGTAGAGGCTTCTTCGATGGGGGTGGGAGCTGTGCGTCTTCAGTTCTTTGAGAAGAGACGTCAACTATGTGCGGTCTTCTCCAAAAAATTTTCTCAGGCAGAGAGAAATTATGCCATTGGTGATCGGGAACTTCTCGCAATTAAATTGGCATTGGAAGAGTGGCGTCATCACTTGGAGGGTTCCCCTCACTCCATTATGATCTTTACTGATCACAAGAATCTACAATACCTACAGAATGCTAAACGTCTGAACCCCAGGCAGGCCAGGTGGAGTATCTTCTTTTCTTGTTTTAAATTCATGATTACGTACAAACCTTGTTCCTGCAACGGTCGGGCTGATGCGCTCTCTAGGTCATTTGACACTTTGGACAAGGAGTCCACCCCTGATCCTGAGCCGATCATTCCGACCTCATGCATTGTTGCCCATTCTACCACCCTGGAATCAAAAATTCCTCCTGGCAAGACCTTTGTTCCCACGGAGCTAAGAGCTAAGATCCTTTGTTGGGGACATGATTCCAAGGTGGCAGTTCATACTGGGTTCCTCCGATCCTTCCTGCTCATCAGTCGTCTCTACTGGTGGCCTAATCCCTGCTCGGATGTTAAAGATTACATTAAGGCTTGTCATGTCTTTACTCAGTATAAATCTTCCACACAAGCCCCTGCTGGTCTTCTCATGCCCTTGCCCATTCCTAAGGAGCCCTGGTCTCACATCGCCATGGATTTTTATCACCGATCTTCCACTGTCTGAGAATAATATGGCCATTTGGGTGGTAATCGATCGGTTCTCCAAGATGGCTCATTTTGTTCCTCTTCCTGGTCTCCCTTCTGCCCCTGCCTTGGTTCCCATTTTTGTACGAGAGATTTTCTGCCTTTATGGTGTTTCTTCCTATGTCGTTTTGGACAGGGGTGTTCAGTTTACGTCCCGTTTTTGGAGAGCCTTTTGCAAATCCCTCAACATTACCTTGGATTTTACCTCTTCTTACCATCCCTAATCCAATGGCCAGACTGAGAGGGTTAATCAGGAGTTGGAGGTCTTTCTCCGTACCTTGGTCTCGGCTCATCACGATGATTGGGCATCACTACTCCCGTGGGCAGAGTTCTCCCACAATAATCATGTCAACGTCAGTTCTCAGAAAATCAGGAGTACGAGGTTAGCCAAATTTTGAATTCCCGACTCTGTAGAGGCATTCTCCAGTACCTTGTGCATTGGAAGGGGTTTGGTCCTGAGGAGAGGTCATGGATTAAGGCTTCTGAGGTCTTTGCACCTCGTCTGTTGAGGAAGTTTCATTTGAAGTTCCTCTCTAAACATGGTCCCAGGCGGGGAAGGGGGAGGCCTCGTAAGAGGGGGGGTACTGTCATGGTTATATAATAGAGTTTTGTCTGTCAGCTTACCTGTCTCCATGTGTTCATCTCTAGAGACCAGCTGACTCTCACCTGACTGCTTTTATAATCTCTCCTCTAGCATGGCTCCACCCCAGCTCCAATCAGAACTCTATATTAACCTCTGCACTGCAGGCCAGCTCTGCTGATCAACCTTTGTATATTTTGGTTTCCTGTTTCCTGCCTGCCGTGTGCTCTAAGTTTGTTTCTGTTACCGACCTTGGCGTGTTCTCAACTATTCCTGTCTGCTCGTGACCCTGACCTTTGGCGTGTCCTCGACTATCCCTGTTTGCCTGTGACCCTGAACCTTGGCGTGAACTCTGTCGTCCTTGTCTGCTTGTGGCCCCGACCTTGGCTTATTCCCTTACTATCCCTATCCTCCTGTTGCCTACTGTGGGTGTGAGCTGGGGGTCGCGACCTGGAGCCAGTTGCAGTCCTGTCCATCCTCACCACTAGAGGCTCTGGTGAACACCTGCTGGCTCTTAAACTCCGCGCCCCAGGGAATCTTACGCTCTAACCCCGGTGGGATCCGTGTTGGTGTTCCAGCGGCTCTGCTTTCCTTACCACCCTGACTCCCATCCGCAGTAGTCAGCCGTAGGGTCCACTACCTTGCGGTGCACTCCTGATCCCAATGGTGTGCATCTGTCACCTAGCCTCAAGGTGACCTGACACCTCACATGTGAAACACAACTGATGTCTATATGCACGGCTCACCCTACATTGTGCTTTTTATATGGGATGTGTGAGGGGGCTAATGGGGATGGTTTACGTTTTTTTTTTTAAATTAACTTATATAATTTTTTTACACTTTTAATTTTTTTTCTTTACTTTACTGCTATCAAAAGGGGACTAACAAGCCACCGCCCAATGTAAAAGCATGGGCAAGTGACAGGTCCTTTTTATGGAGACCCTTGAAATCTATTAGTCCCCCAATATCTTCAGTGCAACTATTCCAGTACAGATTGTGTTAGACAAGCTGCATCCTCTGCTGCACTAGTAGAGGAATGACAGCTGTGACCCTGGAAGTGGTAAAATACACATTGCTTCTGGCTGGAGTCATTGGTCACAGGAGGGATCGGAAAACGGATGTTCTTTGAGTTCTTTTGAAGCTGTTTCCGGCGGTCCCGGGCTCTCCGGTGGAGTTTGATTTAACCACTTCTTGGTAGACAAGTAGGGTGACCACATGTCCCGGACTGCCCGGGACAGTCCCACATTTTGCCGGTCCCAGGCACCTTCATTCTGGGACAATTCGGTCTTTTTTACATTTTTTTAACAAACAATAAAAACCGCAGAGGTGATCAAATACCACCAAAAGAAAGCTCTATTTGTGGGAAAAAAATTATAAAAATTTCATTTGGGTACAGTGTTGTATGACCGCGCAATTATCATTCAAAGTGCATCAGCGCTGAAAGCTGAAAATTGGTCTGGACTGGAGGGGGGTTTAAGTGCCCAGTAAGCAAGTGGTTAAAAATGATCCTGCGCACACACACACACCTTGAATTTGCTGCCACCTTCCTCCTTAGGACCCCTTTATTCATAAAATTCTACTTTCTTTGTTGTGAGAGAAAGAGGAGGGCTCTCCATTGTAAACATAGGCTCTCTTTACAATTGTATTCCCTGTGATTTGTCATTGAAGCAATTAGAAAGCACAGAGCCACTCTGACTGGCACTGTGCATTTTGCCTATGATCTAATCACAGCTCGATCACAGCTCCATTATAGTCATAGGGGTTGATTTACTAAAGGCAAATCCCCTCTGCACTACAAGTGCACTTGGAAGTGCAGTCGCAGTAGATCTGAGGGGAAGATCTGAAACATTTCTGCTGATTTTATCATCCAATCATGTGCAAGCAGAAATGCTGTTTTTTATTTTCCTTGCATGATTTACAGCGACTGCACTTCCAAGTGCATACTAGCCAACATTTTAAGATGAGAATGAGGGACACCTACTAGGGTAGCACCCTGGAATTTAGGCACGGTTGCTCCTCACAAATTTACTTGCCAGGAGTAGTTATCCTGGTTGATTGCTAGAGATCTATTGATTTCTCCATAAGTTTGGCCTGGTTGCACTTTCACTTTTCTCTTCTACCACTAGGTGGCCGGGTACTTGGTGGTAGTAGATATGAGAAGGGCAACGCAAGGTCCTATTATGAGTATATGGGGTATCTCAGCCAAAGGACAGGGGTTTTCCTAAATCCCTTGGCCTGCTGGGAGAGCCTATACATTCTGGTGAGGTCAGGTGATCTGTGTTCTGTGCCACCAGGACGGCTGTCTGGGTGGACGTGTGTCGTATTGCCTGGGCTGCTAGGCCAGAGATGGGGCCTATCCTGGGCACATCTGGCAGCTAGGCTGTCTGAGGGCCTATCAAGAAGCAAGAGAGCAGCGCAGGGTTGGGACTGCGGCTTGCAGTCCAACCGAAAGTGACGATTCTGTCGGCCGGAGAACCTCTCGTGGTCGGAGGTAGAGGGAAAGCTGTCACCAGTAAGGGACTATCCGCCTTATTACCAGGGACCACAGTGAGTAACTGAAGCAAGTACTGGAGCAGTATCTTCACCAACAGGGGATGGTGAAAAATCCAGAGATTTAAGTGGGGATCAAGCCAGGGACTCAACCAGCGGAGGTGACGCTTGCAGAGCAGCCTTGTGTGTCAAGCTAGGGCCAGCATGGGTGAAGCTTGAGAGGTATCTAAAGTGCCAAGCTAGTGACCCAGCAGAGAAGCTTGGAACTTGAGGAAGATACCACCGTGAAGATTGAAGGAGCTCAAGGGATTCAATGGCGGTGAATCAGTGGGCCTAGTGAGAGACTGGGAGCTCAGCGTGCTGAAGAACTACAAGGAACAAGGAATGATTGTAATGAAAGTGAAGGAACTGTTAAGCCATGTGTTTGGAACTGTTAAAGTAGTTGTAAATGCTTTACAACAACTTTATGCTATAGGTAAGCCTATATAAGGCTTACCTGTAGCTACCCTGGATATCTCGTAAACCTGCATGGTTTAGGAGATGTTCCCTGTCCCTGGCATGTACCGATGTCATCGGCATATGCGCACTGGGGCAAACTGAAGCAATGGCATGTATGTTGCCGTTGCTTCAGTCCGTGTGCCGTTACCGGCGGCTCCCGCGCGCATGCGTGGGAGTGACGTCATCGCGGCACCAGCCAATCACAGCACCGAAGCTGCGATACCCGGAAGTAACCCCGGGAGAGATGTCGCCGGCGAGGGGGAGATAAGGACGGTTGCGGAAGCTTCGATCTAAGGTAAGTAACTCATAATGAGCTAGTATGCTATGCATACTAGCTCATTATGCCTTTGTCTTGAAGGGTTTTTTTTTTTTTACCAGGATTTACAACCACTTTAAAGACTCTTGCCATAGGAGACAGTATTCCTACACCTGCAGATGTGGCATCTTGCTGGATGCCTTTCTCTGCATGGCCGTCCTCCTATTGAAGTCTCAGAGTCTGCCAATTAATCTTGCAACTACCTAAGGGTGTCCTGGCCCTAACCCTCTCTCCCCCAAAAAAAGGTTTGTTAAGAGAAATAAACTTTCTTTTGCATCCAAGAAGTGTCTGGCGCCCAATAACTTTAACAACTATACACCCACCATGCCTCACAACCCACTACATACAGAAGGATGTCAGCTATCCCTGGTCCTGGAGGTTCTCATTAGACCAAAGGAGGCCTGGGACCTTGCTACGTTTTACGCCCAATGTGGAGCTAAGGCGTTATCTCTGCAGCCGTCGCCCTTAGCAACCGGCCTTAGCTTCATCGGGATTTCGTCTAGCTCCGTGGGAAGGTGGCAAGTAACCCTTACACTTCTAATGGACTGTGTTGTCCTGTGTACTACCAATGTGGGGAAGAACCATGAAGTCTCACTGCTCTGGGTAGAGGATCAGCCTGGTCTTTTGACACTTCCCACCAGCGCTGTAAGGGTTAATACAGAGTCCAAAATGGACTCCAGTACAGTTTTGGCAAGCCACAGCGTGAAGAAGGAGGGCGCTGCAGTTCTCAGAGAACACTTGCACCAATCCATTGGCAGGGGGGGGAGTTTCAGCTCTGCAGAGGAGGATAAGGAAGCGCTGCCACGTGTGTCTCATTGTTGGTTGAGTAGAAAGATGGCGCAGTTAGTGAGTGAAATGGTCGGATTGGAGAAAGTATGCCCAGGGTGTTTGTTTTGGTCTGAGTGATGTGAAACCTGTCCTGACTGACACCGGAGTGCGGTATACATCTAAGGGCAAGCTTGCCTTATATACGGCTGGAGGCTATGAGTCTCTGGGTCTGATTTGTGAAACGTGCTCTGGCCTGACCACGCAGTTGAGGCCTTGGATCGTCTCTGGATGCTGTGGAGAGTATCTGTTTGAGGTTGTCCCTCCAACTCTACCTCCATGGATCCTACAAGTTAATTGGGATAAGAATGTTGCTATCCCGGCTGGGAGTGATGTCCGGATCCTGCCAGCTATCACCAGAGTCATGCAGGAAGCTGCTACCCCTGCCTCAATGACTACCCCAGGACCCAGCGCACCGATTGCTCCCTGAGGCTGCGGTCAGGCCCAGCTGCTCGCCCGGATGTCTGAGCCACCTGGGAAGAAAGTATTGGAGCCGGGTAAGCCAGTGGGAAGTGAGAGTGGTGTGCCTGTGGGGGAGGTGATGCCAGTGGCCATCAAAGAGGATGCTGTGGTTGTGCCAGTGAAGGCGCGTGGCAAGTACAACTACATCCCACCCTGCCTCAGCTGTCCAAGATACAGAGAATAATAATTAAGAGAGTGGCAGAAGACTTAGGATACTTATACCCCTTTTTCCCCCCTAATTTGGAAGAAGAGATCTCAGAAAAAGAAATCCAATGGGTGGATGAAGCAGTGCGTGGGTTCCTTCAGATCCTCTCTAGACAGACTTTGTAAAGTTAACGCCTAAGATATTCGAAAAGTACCCGTCAGTACTGAATACTTGGGGTTACGGCAGGAAGATCAACCTAGATGGTGTAGTCATCTGCTGACCAGATAAAAAGGATCTCAAGCGATTTGTCACTACGGTGAATAAGAAGGGAGAGTCTGTAATTCTGCCCGACCCCGGGTACTACTGGTTAAACATCCCTGAAATGGTATTATTACCTTGTGGATTACAAGTATGTGTTGTGTGACATCAAGGACGCTATGCTGACAGCCACTTCACACACACATTTAAATTGTTGCTAGGGGAGAACATTCCAGAAAGCTGTTCTGCCCGGACTATGCTGGACTGAATGCTGCGGTCAGATACAGTACATGGAGTGCCCACCTGAAGCCATGTTGGCTAAAATTTGAGGTGATCAACCCTGAAGGGCGACCTGTGATCTTCAGCAGGTTGTTGCTCAAAAGAAGAAAATCTTTGTCCCTGGCTGTCATGTGGACAGACTGAGGATATCTTTGCAAGGGGACCTATGTCCTAAAAGTGCAGTCTCTTGCATTAACGCCTGGCTGCCTATTGCCTGAAATTCCGATGTGCCTTTTTGTCCCCGGATCTGTCCCTGGAGAAGAAGGGAAACTGCTGGGAAATATAGTCCACCTAGAGGGAAATCGATGGACTGTTATATGCCTTGGACTCTAATGCTCCGTACACACGGTCGGATTTTCCGACGGAAAATGTGTGATAGGACCCTGTTGTCGGAAATTCCGACCGTGTGTGGGCTCCATCACACATTTTCCATCGGATTTTCTGACACACAAAGTTTGAGAGCAGGATATAAAATTTTCCGTCAACAAAATCCGTTGTCGGAAATTCCGATCGTGTGTACACAAATCCGACGGACAAAGTGCCACGCATGCTCAGAATAAATAAAGAGGTGAAAGCTATTGACGGGTCAGGCTACTGACCCGTTTATAGTCCCGCCGTACGTGTTTTACGTCACCGCGTTTAGAACGATTGGATTTTCCGACAACTTTGTGTGACCGTGTGTATGCAAGACAAGTTTGAGCCAACATCCGTCGGAAAAACTCCTAGGATTTTGTTGTCGGAATGTCCGAACAAAGTCCGACCGTGTGTACGGGGCATAAGTGTTAGATTAGTCTATAATAAAAGGTGCTATTCTCACAATTCATGTGAATAATGGACTAAGCCATATGCGATGTCGACCTGAGTGAACTTTATTCACATTATGTGTTGATGTAAGTTTGTTGATCAATGGGTAGAAGGTGGTATTCTCCACGGAGAATGGGACCTGCTTCTAAAGATGTAAATAATGTAATAATATTCTATAAGGTGTATTTACACTGCTATGATGTCTTCGGCTGAGGACAATTGAAACTTGCTTAATCACGTATGTATATACTGCACCATGTTAATTTTAGGATAGGATGCATTTGTATTGCTGTTGATACTCTCTTTCAGGTGTTGCTGTGTCGGTGCGTCTTCCTTGGCTAAGGAGAGAGAGGAATCTAACCTGTCGTCAACACTAACCTATTTTCATACTACTACTGTACATATAGTTTAGATAGATCATGAGTGTAGCCCCATCACCGCCCATCAGTGCAGCATATCAGTGCAGCCTCATCAGCGGCCATCAGTGCAGCCTCATCAGGGGCCACCAGTGCAGCCTATCAGTGCCCATAAGTGCAGCACATCAGTGCCAATCTGTGCAGCATATCAATGGCCATCAGTGCTGCCTTATCAGTACAGCCCCATCAGTGCAGCTTATCAGCGCCGCCTCACCGGTGGCCATCAGTGCCGCCTCATCAATGGCCATCAGTGCAGCCTCATCAGTGTGGCCATCAGTGCGGCCTCATCAGGAGCCACCAGTGCAGCCTATCAGTGCCCATAAGTGCAGCCCATCTGTGCAGCATATCAGTGCCCATCGGTGCAGCATATCAGTGCTGCCTTATCAGTACAGCCCCATCAGTGCAGCTTATCAGCGCCGCCTCACCAGTGGTCATCAGTGCCGCCTCATCAATGACCAGCAGTGCAGCCTCATTAATGCCCAGCAGTGCAGCCTCATCAGTGCAGCTTATCAGTGTCGCTTCGTGGCCATCAGTGCAGCCTCATTAGTGCCCATCAGTATAGCCTCATCAGCGCCCATCAGTGCAGCCTCATTAGTGCCAATCAATTCAGTTTATCAGTACCCATCATTGCCGCCTCATCAGTGGCCATCAGTGCCGCCTCATCAGTACCCATCATTGCCACCTCATCAGTGGCCATCAGTGCCGCTAATTTGTGCCCATCAGTGCAGCATATCAGTGCCTATCGGTGCAGCATATCAGTGCAGCCCCATCAGTGTCGCCTCATCAGTGGCCATCAGTGCAGCATTATGTCAATGGTTTAGTAAGATTACTCCTATCTTGTAAGATATTTGGACTTGTGTTTGCTGCCACTGATCATAATCGTAGGATCTTTTCACTTATTTGTACAATGACTAGGAAGTCCCTAGTCATTATACAAATAAGTGAAATAATCAGTGGCAGCAAACACAAGTCCAAATATCTTATAAGATAGGAGTAATCCTACTAATCCAGTGACATATTGTGATAGCACATACACCCCTCACATTTTTGTAAATATTTTATTAAATCATTTCATGTGATAACACTGAAGAAATGACACTTTGCTACAATGTAAATTAGTGCGTGTACAGCTTGTATAACAGTGTAAATTTGCTGTACCCTCAAAATAACTCATCACACAGCCATTAATGTCTAAACAGCTGGCAACAAAAGTTAGTACACCCCCTAAGTGAAAATGTCCAAATTGGGCCCAGTTAACCATTTTCCCTCCCCAGTGTCAAGTGACTCGTTAGTGTTACAGGGTCTCAGGTGTGAATGGGGAGCAGGTGACCAAAAGGGTTAAGGCAGTGCTGGAAAATAATAATGGTCACACAAAATATTGACACTTTGGGCCCAATTTGGACATTTTTACTTAGGGGTGTACTCACTTTTGTTGCCAGCGGTTTAGACATTAATGGCTGTGTGTTGAGCTATTTTGAGGGGACGGCAAATTTACACTGTTATACAAGCTGTACACTCACTACTTTACATCGTAGCAAAGTGTCATTTCTACAGTGTTATCACAAATGATATAATAAAATATTTACAAAAATGTGAGGGGTGTACTCACTCATGTGAGATACTGTATGAGGTGAGCAGGTCCAAAATTCAATATGTTCACTCAAGCAAGGATAAGGATGTTCAAATAAATGAAACGAATTATATAAGTGATGAAGTGATAAGTGATGCCAAATCTGGGGACCCCAGCTTCCCTCCTCTCTTCAACACGCTATTGACACAGAACCCGGGGGGGGGGAGTTACATATCATAACTTCCTCCCAAGGATGCTGCGGAGGAGGGTAGGCAGAGCATTAGGCTGCAGTGCCATATTTAGTATTGGCAGCTGCCAGACTGGCTGTATTAAGTGTAGCAGGAGGCCGCCGGTCTGTCCGAACTTCCTCGCCGGCCTGTATTATCATACCAGCAGGCAGCAGTGTTGCAGCTTTATGGGAGCGCCAGACTGATATGCCTCCTAGTATCCTATGATCTAGTATACCACTCTTTCCAATTATTTTTCTTTCCTCACATCACCCTTATTGTTTAATTCTAAATGTTCAATTTTTATTTCTCCTCTCTACTTGATCCCACCATTTTCCCATTTCCCCTAATAAACCTCCCCCCCTCCCGTTCTCCCCCTCCCCACTCCACATCTTCCTCGTTCCCCCCCCCTTCTCCTTCTCCCCCCCCCCAGCTGATTCCCAATCTAGGAGACTCCATTGCTGAACTAGGAAACAGAACAGGGACGAGTGTGTGTAAACATACACTTCCCTGTTCTGTTCTGACAGGAGTGACAGATCGTGTGTTCCTATTAGCTAGGAACCACGATCTGTCACTTCCTATACTTAGTCCCTCCCCCTTCAGTTAGAATCACCTCCCAGGAAAGACAGTTAACCCCTTCACTGCCCCATAGTGTTAACCCCTTCCCTGCCAGTGGCATTTTTACAGTAATCAATGCATTTTTAATCGTACTGATCGCTGTATTAATGCCAATGGTTCCAAAAATGCGCCAACATTGTCCGATGTGTCTGCCATAATGTCGCAGTCACGATAAAAATCACAGATCGTCGCCATTACTAGTAAAAAAAAAAAACAATAAAAATGCTATAAATCTATCCCCTATTTTGTAGGCGCTATAACTTTTGCTCAAACCAATCAATATAAGCTGATTGCGATTTTTTTTTTACCAAAAATATGTAGAAGAATACATATCGACCTAAACTGAGGAGAAAAAATTGTTTTTTTACATATTTTTGGGGGATATTTATTGTAGCAAAAAGTAAAAAACAATGCATTTTTTTTTTAAATTGTCTCTCTTTTTTTGTTTATAGTGCAAAAAATAAAAACCGCAGAGGCGATCAAATACCACCAAAAGAAAGCTCTATTTGTGGGAAAAAAAGGACGTCAATTTCGTTTGGGTACAAAGTCACACAACCGTGCAATTGTCAGTTAAAGGGACGCAGTGCCTGGTCAGGAAGGGGGTAAATTCTTCCGGGGCTGAAGTGGTTAATTGAATAAGCTGAAGTTAGATGCTGATGGGCTGCCATGCACAGCTTACCAGATTTTACATGGACACTATTGGCTAACATGAAGGGGAGTTTCCAAGCAGAAAAAAATAAGAACTCAAAAAAGCTCAAAAGCCTGTAGGAGCCGATTCTTTGAGCTTCATAGGGCTCATGCACACTGCAGCTCAAAGGAGTTCAAAGAAGCGGCTCCTACAGGCTTTTGAACTCTTATTTTTTCTGCCTGTAAAACTTCCTTCCATGTTAGCCAATGTGTCCATGTACACTATGGGGTTGATTTACTAAAGGCAAAAATACTGTGCACTTTAAAAAGTGCAGTTACACTCTGCAAGTGCAGTTGCTCCAGAGCTCAGTAAATGAGGTAAGATTTCACTTTGCAAAGAATACCCAATCACTTGCAAGGAAAATAAAAAAACAGCATTTTTGCTTGCACATGATTGGCGATGGAAGTCAGCAGAGCTTCTGCTCATTTACTAAGCTCTGAAGCAACTGCACTTGCAGAGTGAAAATGCACCTTGCAAAGTGCACAGTCTATTTGCCTTTAGTAAGTCAACCCCTATGGATTTTTAAGGCGTTTTCAAGCATATGTTCTTACAGGCAGAAAAAAACTTGCGTTTTTGAGAGGAGCTAGTGCCCCAAAGAGCTCAAAAAAGCTCAAAGAAGCTCAAAAATGCCCAAAAATATTTGTTTTAGCTTTTTGTTTTGTTTATACAGTGGTTAAGAAGATATTATCTGACTGGGTTCACACTAGTGCAAATGTGGGTGTGGGTTTCCCTGCATTGAATTCACACAGCAGGAAATTGTGACCGGCCCTCTATGGAGCCGGTTCACACATCTCCACAGCGGCTCCGGTGCGATTTGCACAAGAGTCCTGTGTGTCTTTTGGTCCATTTCAGGTCTGAATTCAGATTGAAATTGATGAAACGGTGAACGAGGAGACACCGGACCCATGCTGTGAGCCACTGCGTGCTCATATGTGAACCCAGCCTCTAGGAGGGTTTGTGAAAAAAAAAAAAAATGAAAACGCTTATGCTAAAAAAAAAAGAGCTGAAAGAAGCTCAAAGGAGCTTGAAGAAGCTCATTAAAAACGTGCACAAGAGCACAAAAAAGAACAAGCTTCTTCAAGCTGAAATAAAAGCTCAAATGCCTGTAAAAGCAGCTTTTTCTTTAGATGCAGTGTGCATGAGCCCTAATACAGCGGAGTGTGTTATGATGCTGTATCTTCTTTTACACAACCCCAGACACTACAAGCACGTGGTGGGCTTCAATAAAAGTCCTGACACCTCAGTATACAGTACAGCTGTGTCTGCGCACTAAGCTCTCGCTTCCCTGCTGCAGAGCCCCTGCCTGCGAGTTCCCCGGAGGAGAGCTGCAGGATTTCTCGTATCCTCAGACACAACAGGCGTGGGAACTCTCTCCAGTCTGGCAAGAACTTCTCCCTTCCCCGGTATACAGAGGACAACTCGCGAGAGTGAGCTGAAACAATAAAACTCGTCCTGGACAGAGAGAGCGGACAGTGTGGTGCAGTCACAGTGATGGACTGTACAGGCAGTATGGAGGAGGAGGAGTACACCATGTGCTGCATGCTACCAAACATTCATCCTGCACTCTACACATCGGGGTTTATTTACTAAAGGCAAATCCACTGTGCATTACAAGTGCACTTGGAAGTGCAGTCGCTGTAGATCTGGGACCCCTTTCACACTGGGGCCGCTCGTGCGTTTGCGGTAAAGCGCCACTCATTTTAGTAGCGTTAGTTTAAGCGCCGCTTTTGACCCCAGAAAAGGGGTTAAAAATTCCTGTGTTGCATCGCTACCGAAGCGCTTTTCAGGCGCTACGGAAACGCTGTCCATTCATTGCAATGGGCAGGGGCATTTTGGGACGCTGTATACAGTGCTCCCAACTGCCTCAAAGATGCTGCCCGCAGGACTTTTTCTACTGTCCCACAAGCGCACCGCCCAGGTGTGAAACCCCACATTGCAATGAATGGGAGGCAGTTTTCAGGCGCTGTACAGGCACTATTTCTAGAGGGGTCTTAAAGTGGTTGTAAACCTAGTTACACCACTTGTACCTACAGGTGAGCCTATAATAAGGCTTACCTGTAGGTACTGAAAATATCTCCTACGATTTAGGAGATATTTACCATATACGCTTGCGCCAACGTCATCAGCGCATGCACACTGAAGAAACGGCTCGATCGTGCTGTTTCCCCAGCAGCGTGCCGTGACCGGCGGCTCCCACGTGCATGCGCGGGAGTGACGTCATCGCAGCTCCGGCTAATCACAGCGCCGGAGCCTGCAAACCCGGAAATAACTCCGGATGACATGTCGCTGGTCACAGCTGAAACAGCGTCGTTCTTTCATGCTGTCCATATATTATATGGAAAATCATGTATGTGAGAGCAAACGATAGTGCCATCGCGCAATGACCGATTTTCGAATGATAAATCGTTCTAATGGACATAAATGAATCAGTTTTTGTCTGTTTTGTCACATATGGCAGTGCCAACAGTTACATTTTTAACAGGTGAGAAACACATTAAGCCCTCGTTCACATTGGAGCAAATTTGTCATGCCATTTGACAGGTCAAATGGCATGACAAGTCGCTGCCTATTGCCGGTGTTCTGCCGAAAACTCCAACTCGCCAAAATCTCCAACCACGTTACTTCCGGTGACTCTCAAGCAGCAATAATTGGAGATTTCAATGAGTCGGCTGTTTTCACAGAACACCAGCAGCGTATACACTACGGTACACAATATAATAAGTGGACATTGTTAGTCCACCCGCTAGTAACCAACAACATGGCCGCCTGCAAGGTGGCGACAACTTGTTCCTCCTTACTTGGTGTACTGTGCAAACAGCCAACTCGTCGTATACTGTAGTGTATATGCTGCCGGTGTTCAGTGAAAACAGCCACAGAAGTGACGTGGTTGGAGATTTTGGTGAGTTGGAGTTTCCGGCAGAACACCGGCAATGGTGCGGCACTGCACCGATTTGCAAAAGTAGTCCCTGCACTACTTTTGGCGATTTTGGGTGCAACTTCAATAGACATCTGTGCATGAAGCCGCATAGATGTCTTTCAAGTCGGACGGACCCGAAGTTGCACCGAAATACACTTTGCAATCGAGCGATTTCAGATGAAGTCGCACGTTTTCAAAGCCTCATTCAGTGTGAACGAGGGCTCAGCTTTCAATTTATAGTTCATTTGGCAGAACTTTTCTAACCTGTTCCTTAGATTTTTTTTGGCTCTGAAAAGTCAAAAATGACTTTCTACTTGTGCCCATTAACTGGACAGCAAACTAATGGCCCAAATGACAGATTTTCAAATGATTTTTCATCGAGTGTATGGGCACCATTAGGCTTGGTTGGCAAGCCTAATCCCAACATGCTCTTTTGCTGATGCACGGGGGTGGTGTTCATTCGTAACAACTTCAGGTCTGCCCTATAGCAGTTTTACAGATACAGGGTGGCACCTGTACATTGGATTACGTATATATACGTGATCTAGTTCTTCCGGGTAAGGGGCGTGCATGATCACACAGTGGGAGCCCAGCGGCGAGTACTGTGGACTCGATGTCCACCAGCACCTGTCGATGATCAAGCAGAGATGCAGAACAGCAGTCTGCCTATGTAAATAAGGCAGATCGCCGTTCTGACAGAAGGGAAAGCATTAATCCTGTGTTTCTCTCTGCAAAGCAGGGACTAGGATCCATGCCTTCCCCTAGTAAAAGCACCTCCCACAGTTTAGAATAACACTGGCTAGGAATACACTTAACCCTTGGGTCATTCATGATGTTAATCCCTTCCCAGCCAGTGTCATTAGTACAGTGACAGTGCATATTTTTGTCCACCGCAATATCACAGTCCCAGTATAAGTTGCTGATTGCCACCCGTAAAAAAATATATAAAAATATCCTATAGTTTGTAGACACAGAGGGGGTTATTTTCTAAAGGCAAATCCACTTTGCACTACAAGTGCACTGCAAGTGCACTTGGAAGTGCAGTCGCTGTAGATCTGAGGGGGACAAATAAAAAACAGCATTTTAGCTTGCACATGTTTGGATGATAAAATCAACAGAGCCTCCCCTCATTTCAGAGCTTCCCCTTTAGATCTACAGCAACTGCACTTTCAAGTGCACTCGTAGTGCAAAGTAGATGTGCCTTTTGTAAATAACCCCCTATATCTTTTGCGCAAACCAATCAATATAGGCTTATTGGGATTTTTTTTTACCAAAGACATGTAGCAGAATACATATTGCCCTAAATTCATTAGGAAATTTTATTTTTTTATTTTTTTATTGGATATGTTTTATAGCAGAAGGCTTTTTTTTCAAAATTGTCAGTCTTTTTTTGTTTTTTTTGTTTATAGGGCAACGAAATAAAAAATGCAGAGGTGATCAAATACCACCAAAAGAAAGCTCTATTTGTGGGGAAAAAAAAGAACATAAATTTGTTTTGGTACAGCGTTGCATGACTACGCAATTGTCAGTTAAAATAATGCAGTGCCGTATCGCAAAAAATGGCCTGGTCATGAAGGGGTGTTAATCTTCCGGAGGGCAAGTGGTTAATGACACCCCATGCATCTGCAAGCATGTGCATCGGGGACTTTTTTCCTCGTCTTTCTCGCGGGTAGGCAGCCCATTGAAATGGGCTGCCCTACAGCAATGTGGAGAAGCATGTGCGCGCTAGGTCACGCCGTACTGATGTGAGCCCAGCGTAGGGCCCATTCACACCAGAAAACACGCATTTTTGCATGTGCATTGGCATGCATGTGCTGTGTGCTTTACATCTGGGGACACTGTTTTTTTATTTTTTTATAAAGGAATTGTCAAAAACTGTCTTTGTTTTTTTTACTTTTTGACACTTTTTTGGAAAATGGGTAGAGATAATATGTACCCCATACTCATTCACATGGGAGGAGGGTGGGATCTGGGGGTCCACTTGTTAAAGAGGATTCAGATAAGCCCCCCCGGCTCGCAGACCCCCACAACCATCAACATGGTGACAAGATGCTTTGGGGTGGGGGGGCCAAAGCACCCACCACCCATATTGAGGGCATGTGGCCTGGTGTGGTTAAGGAGGGGGGCACTCACTCGACCCCCCCCTTTCCTGACTTGCAAGGCTGCGTGCTTGCATAAGGGTCTAGTATGGACTTTGGGGGGACCCCACACCATCTTTTAACATTTTTCTATTGCCGGAAATTTAAATGTCATTTAATTTTTTTTTTCTTTAGAAATTACATTTTTGCTGCAGCATGTGCTATACATGCTACAGATGCACCACTTTACAGGCAGACTAAGGGGATCACACAGGCACTATATTTAAAGGAACTTTTTATTTTTATTATTGCACTTTAAAGCATCATTAAAATCACTGCTCCTGAAACTATCTTTTAAAAAAAAAGAATTTGCATTGATACATATCCCCAGGGCAGTACCAGGACCCCCATACCCTTTTATGGCCAATAACTTGCATATAAGCCTTCAAAATGGGGACTTTAGATTTTTCAGGTTCGGGTCCAATAGACTTTAATAGGGTTCGCCATTCGGGTCAGAACTTTTTCTCTGTTTGTGAGTTCAGGTGCAAACGGAAAAGGCGGGTGTGCGGCCCATCTCTAGTCTTTGTATGTCTTTATTTTGTGCAATAAAAAGCTGCCGGCCCCCGTACCCATTCACTTCGGCGGGGGCCGGGATCTGGGGGCCTCATTGTCAAAGGGGGCTTCCAGATTCCGATAAGCCCCCTGCCCGCAGACCCCGACAACCAATGGCCAGGGTTGTCGGGAAGAGGTCCTTGTCCCCATAAACATGGGGACACGGTGCTTTGGGGACCCCAAAGCACCCTCTTCATGTTGAGAGCAAGCGGACTGGTATGGTTCAGGAGGGAGGGCACTCGTTCACCCCCCCTTTCCTGGCCTGTCAGGCTGCTTGCTCATATAAGGGTCTGGTATGGATTTTGGGGGGACCCCACGCCACTTTTTAAAAAAACATTTGGCGTGGAGTTCCCCCTAAAATTTATGCCAGACCCGAAGGGCCTGGTATGGATTTTGGGGGGTACCCCATGCTGGTTTTTTACTAAATTCTGCTATTTGGTTCCCCTTAACCACTTCATTGCACTGTATTATATACTCTGCACTATATACCTTGCACCTATATATACACTACACTGACTGCACTATATACTCTGAACTGCAGTATATATACACTATACGGACTGAACTATATACTCTGCAGAAAAATTAGGCCTAAGGTAAGGTGTTGATGGTGCCAGAACACTGTAACCCCTCACAGTTACTCTTGTTGGGCACAGGAACGGGTCCTGCTGTTAAAAATTAGTTCAATAATTGAAATTACATTCCCCAGTCAAACAGGTGCAGAAAAATTGGGCCTTGGGTGTTGGTGGTGCCAGAACACCGTAACCCCTCACAGTTACTCTTGTTGGGCGCAGGAACAGGCCCTGCTGTTAAAA
This sequence comes from Lithobates clamitans, assembly GCA_037952925.1. Taxonomy (NCBI): domain Eukaryota; kingdom Metazoa; phylum Chordata; class Amphibia; order Anura; family Ranidae; genus Lithobates; species Lithobates clamitans. The sequence continues at coordinate 3,021,700 of JBBGZY010000748.1, forward strand.
ATGTGTTAAAAAATAAACTTACATGCCCCTGTTAAACAGGGGCAAAAAAAATGGGCCTTGGGTGTTGGTGGTGCCCTAAACCAAAAATATTGTTGGAAGCTAGCATCATCAGGATTCAGAAGCAATAGGATAGGCAGCATAGGCAGTCTTCAAGGGATCCCAGATCCCTAGAAAATTCAATCAGTTACATCAGCATCAGGGGCTTGATAGCTGCTGATTCAGGACTGAATTATTTTTTGAGTTCAGGACTGAATTAATTTTCATATTGATACATTTGGTATGTGTGTGCGTTTTTATGCATTTTATATGCGTGTAAACGCATATACATATGCGTTTTATTACCACATTTTATCCCAGCATATTGCGAGCTATTATATTATCCCACTTAATTATTCATATCATATATGTTTTGTATGTAGACCCATTCTGTCTTATATATTTATCATTTTCAGCATGGGTACCGCCTGCCAATTTATGTACGTCTATGTTTAATAGGGATGAGCTTCGTGTTCGAGTCGAACCCATGTTCGACTCGAACATCGGCTGTTCGACCGTCCGTCGAATTGCGAACGATATGGGCCGTTCGCGCCAAATTCGTGTGGCGCGTCACGGCCCATAATTCACTGCGGCATCGCAGTGCATTGCTGGCTGATGATTGGCCAAGCATGCACTATGACCCGCATGCTTGGCCAATCACAGCGCCGTCAGTAGAGAGAGCTGTAATTGGCCAAAGCCAGGGTGGCTTTGGCCAATTATGGCTCAGGGGATTTAGTACACACCCCACACTATATAAGGCCGCCTGCACGGCGGCCCTGTGTAGTGTGTGTTCCGGTGTGCTGAGCGATAGAGAGAGAGAGAGACAGTGTCATTTGATTTGAGTTAGATAGATTAGGCAGAACAGTCAGTCAGTTAGCTGCACTTACAGTGTATTGTGTATATATATGCATCCCAGGTGTTGCATATATATATATACACTGTATTCAGTTTAGCTAGATCCGTTCCTGTTATCTTCTATCTAGACTATTTACATTCAGTGCAGTGTGTCCTGCTCACAGTGTTCAGCTAGATCCGTTCCTGCTATTTACATTCAGTACAGTGCTTCCTGCTCACAGTGTTCAGCTAGATCCGTTCCTGCTATTTACATTCAGTGCAGTGCGTGCTGCTCACAGTGTTCAGCTAGATCCGTTCCTGCTATTTACATTCAGTGCAGTGCGTCCTGCTCACAGTGTTCAGCTAGATCCGTTCCTGCTATTTACATTCAGTGCAGTGCGTCCTGCTCACAGTGTTCAGCTAGATCCGTTCCTGGTATTTACATTTAGTGCAGTGCGTCCTGCTCACAGTGTTCAGCTAGATCCGTTCCTGCTATTTACATTCAGTGCAGTGCGTCCTGCTCACAGTGTTCAGCTAGATCCGTTCCTGCTATTTACATTCAGTGCAGTGCGTGCTGCTCACAGTGTTCAGCTAGATCCGTTCCTGCTATTTACATTCAGTGCAGTGCGTCCTGCTCACAGTGTTCAGCTAGATCCGTTCCTGCTATTTACATTCAGTGCAGTGCGTCCTGCTCACAGTGTTTAGCTACATCCGTTCCTGCTGTTTACATTCAGTGCAGTGCGTCCTGCTCACAGTGTTCAGCTAGATCCGTTCCTGCTATTTACATTCAGTGCAGTGCGTCCTGCTCACAGTGTTCAGCTAGATCCGTTCCTGCTATTTACATTCAGTGCAGTGCGTCCTGCTCACAGTGTTCAGCTAGATCCGTTCCTGCTATATACATTTAGTGCAGTACGTCCTGCTCACAGTGTTCAGCTAGATCCGTTCCTGTTATCTTCCTACTGACAGGCAGGCTTGTCTGGTTACAGTATATAAAGCTACCTGAAGAAAATTACAGGTGTTCTTTTTGATCCTATTAGTACCACGGTCAGGCAGCTAGACTATTTACATTTAGTACAGTGTGTCCTGCTCACAGTGTTCAGCTAGATCCGTTCCTGTTATTTACATTCAGTGCAGTGCGTCCTGCTCACAGTGTTCAGCTAGATCCGTTCCTGCTATTTACATTCAGTGCAGTGCGTCCTGCTCACAGTGTTTAGCTACATCCGTTCCTGCTGTTTACATTCAGTGCAGTGCGTCCTGCTCACAGTGTTCAGCTAGATCCGTTCCTGCTATTTACATTCAGTGCAGTGCGTCCTGCTCACAGTGTTCAGCTAGATCCGTTGCTGCTATTTACATTCAGTGCAGTGCGTCCTGCTCACAGTGTTCAGCTAGATCCGTTCCTGCTATATACATTTAGTGCAGTACGTCCTGCTCACAGTGTTCAGCTAGATCCGTTCCTGTTATCTTCCTACTGACAGGCAGGCTTGTCTGGTTACAGTATATAAAGCTACCTGAAGAAAATTACAGGTGTTCTTTTTGATCCTATTAGTACCACGGTCAGGCAGCTAGACTATTTACATTTAGTACAGTGTGTCCTGCTCACAGTGTTCAGCTAGATCCGTTCCTGTTATTTACATTCAGTGCAGTGCGTCCTGCTCACAGTGTTCAGCTAGATCCGTTCCTGCTATTTACATTCAGTGCAGTGCGTCCTGCTCACAGTGTTCAGCTAGATCCGTTCCTGCTATTTACATTCAGTGCAGTGCGTCCTGCTCACAGTGTTCAGCTAGATCCGTTCCTGCTATTTACATTCAGTGCAGTGCGTGCTGCTCACAGTGTTCAGCTAGATCCGTTCCTGCTATTTACATTCAGTGCAGTGCGTCCTGCTCACAGTGTTCAGCTAGATCCGTTCCTGCTATTTACATTCAGTGCAGTGCGTCCTGCTCACAGTGTTTAGCTACATCCGTTCCTGCTGTTTACATTCAGTGCAGTGCGTCCTGCTCACAGTGTTCAGCTAGATCCGTTCCTGCTATTTACATTCAGTGCAGTGCGTCCTGCTCACAGTGTTCAGCTAGATCCGTTCCTGCTATTTACATTCAGTGCAGTGCGTCCTGCTCACAGTGTTCAGCTAGATCCGTTCCTGCTATTTACATTCAGTGCAGTGCGTCCTGCTCACAGTGTTCAGCTAGATCCGTTCCTGCTATTTACATTCAGTGCAGTGCGTGCTGCTCACAGTGTTCAGCTAGATCCGTTCCTGCTATTTACATTCAGTGCAGTGCGTCCTGCTCACAGTGTTTAGCTACATCCGTTCCTGCTATTTACATTCAGTGCAGTGCGTCCTGCTCACAGTGTTCAGCTAGATCCGTTCCTGCTATTTACATTCAGTGCAGTGCGTCCTGCTCACAGTGTTCAGCTAGATCCGTTCCTGCTATTTACATTCAGTGCAGTGCGTCCTGCTCACAGTGTTTAGCTACATCCGTTCCTGCTGTTTACATTCAGTGCAGTGCGTCCTGCTCACAGTGTTCAGCTAGATCCGTTCCTGCTATTTACATTCAGTGCAGTGCGTCCTGCTCACAGTGTTCAGCTAGATCCGTTCCTGCTATTTACATTCAGTGCAGTGCGTGCTGCTCACAGTGTTCAGCTAGATCCGTTCCTGCTATTTACATTCAGTGCAGTGCGTCCTGCTCACAGTGTTCAGCTAGATCCGTTCCTGCTATTTACATTCAGTGCAGTGCGTCCTGCTCACAGTGTTCAGCTAGATCCGTTCCTGCTATTTACATTCAGTGCAGTGCGTCCTGCTCACAGTGTTCAGCTAGATCCGTTCCTGCTATTTACATTCAGTGCAGTGCGTCCTGCTCACAGTGTTTAGCTACATCCGTTCCTGCTGTTTACATTCAGTGCAGTGCGTCCTGCTCACAGTGTTCAGCTAGATCCGTTCCTGCTATTTACATTCAGTGCAGTGCGTCCTGCTCACAGTGTTCAGCTAGATCCGTTCCTGCTATTTACATTCAGTGCAGTGCGTGCTGCTCACAGTGTTCAGCTAGATCCGTTCCTGCTATTTACATTCAGTGCAGTGCGTCCTGCTCACAGTGTTCAGCTAGATCCGTTCCTGCTATTTACATTCAGTGCAGTGCGTCCTGCTCACAGTGTTTAGCTACATCCGTTCCTGCTGTTTACATTCAGTGCAGTGCGTCCTGCTCACAGTGTTCAGCTAGATCCGTTCCTGCTATTTACATTCAGTGCAGTGCGTCCTGCTCACAGTGTTCAGCTAGATCCGTTCCTGCTATATACATTTAGTGCAGTACGTCCTGCTCACAGTGTTCAGCTAGATCCGTTCCTGTTATCTTCCTACTGACAGGCAGGCTTGTCTGGTTACAGTATATAAAGCTACCTGAAGAAAATTACAGGTGTTCTATCCCAGCTTAGTGCAGCTACAGGCCATTAGTATGTCTGGAAGGCCAAGAAGGAGAGGCAGACAGTCACAAGCCAATAAGAGAGGGCAAGCAGGCTCTGTGTCTAGTGCTGGTCGTGGAGACGGTGCATCCTCATCAGCACGTGGCCATGGGACACGCTTGGCCTTTTTTTCGGCAGCTGGCCGTGTTGAGCCGCAACATGCGGAAGACTTGGTCGAGTGGATGACCAAGCCGTCCTCATCCTCCTCATCCTCTCTCACCCATGCCCAGGGTGCTTTGTCTGGCAAAGCAGCGGCCTCTTCCCTCAGCTCAATGTCATCAGTGACTCCTTCCCTAGCCCCACCATGTCCTCCTGAGGATTCCCTCGAACTGTTTGACCACAGTGTTGGGTACATGCTCCAGGAGGATGCCCAGCGTTTGGAAGGCTCTGATGATGATACTGAGCTCAATGAAGGCAGTAACATGAGCACGGACAGAGGGGGTGCCCAAGAAGGACAGCAATCTGGCAGTCATGCTCCCCCTGCTGCAGCATACTGCCAGGTTTGCTCCAGTGATGAGGAGGGAGGGGATGATGAGGTCACTGACTCAACGTGGGTGCCTGATAGGAGAGAGGAGGAGGAGGAGGAGGAGGAGGAGGAGGAGGTGGCACATCACCAACTAGGCAGGATGCCCTCCAGGGGCCAGCCTAAGGGCAGCACATTGACTGCATCACACCCCAAAGCTCCACATGTGCAGGGCGCTGCAGTCTCTGCGCGTTATTCAAAAAGTTCTTTGGTGTGGGCCTTTTTTGAGACGAGTGCATCAGATCGCACCGCTGCTATTTGCAATATATGTCTCAAGCGTATCTCGCGTGGCCAAAACATCTCCCGCTTGGGTACCACATGCTTGACCAGACATATGTTGACCTGCCATGCAGTTCGTTGGCAAGCGTATCTAAAAGACCCACACCAAAGAACAAAGACGATCTCTCCTTGCTCCTCATCAGCTGAGATTTCCAACCCCACTAGACCTTCAGTCCTCTCTGCGACCTGCAGTGAGAGGAATGAAGGTGTAGAATTAGGTGTGTCACAGCCAAGTACTTATGGGCAATCTGCTTTTGGTACACCGACGTCAGATTGTACCAGGCAAATTTCCCTGCCCCAGCTGCTGCACCGCCGAAAGAAGTTTGCTCCCAGCCATCCACATGCCCAGCGGTTGAATGCTAGCTTGGCAAAATTGCTAGCACTTCAACTGCTGCCTTTTCAGTTGGTAGACTCTGCCCCCTTCCGTGAGTTTGTGGAATGTGCGGTTCCTCAGTGGCAGGTACCCAAACGCCACTTTTTCTCACGGAAGGCGATTCCGGCTCTCTACCGGCATGTGGAAGGCAATGTCCATGCCTCGCTGGACAGGGCGGTCAGCGGTAAGGTGCATATTACCGCTGACTCATGGTCCAGCAGGCATGGACAGGGACGTTACTTAAGTTTCACGGCGCATTGGGTGACTCTGCTGGCAGCTGGGAAGGATGCAGGACAAGGTGCAGTAGTGTTGGAGGTTGTTCCGCCACCACGCCTCCAAAATGCTGATTGTGACACACCTCTCTCCTCCACCCCCTCCTCTTCTTCTTCCTCCATGGCCTCTTCCTCGGAACCAGCGGTGCTCCGTAGGCGTTCAAGGGGCTACGCAAGTACGCAGGCCAAAAGATGCCATGCGGTGCTTGAGCTGGTGTGCTTGGGGGACAGGAGCCACACTGGGGCAGAGGTTCTGTCAGCTCTGCAGGGGCAGGTTCAGAGGTGGTTGACGCCACGCCAACTTAAGGCAGGAATGGTGGTTTGCGACAATGGCACCAACCTCCTCTCTGCCCTCCGACAGGGACAACTGACCCATGTGCCCTGTTTGGCTCACGTCCTTAACTTGGTGGTGCAGCGGTTCTTGGGCAGGTACCCGGGCTTACAGGATGTCCTGAGGCAGGCCAGGAAAGTCTGTGTGCATTTCCGCCGGTCATATAATGCCAGTGCTCGGCTGACGGACCTCCAAAAGGAGTTTAACCTGCCCAAGAACCGCCTAATCTGTGACATGCCCACCAGGTGGAACTCGACGTTGGCCATGCTGCAGCGGCTGCACACGCAGCAGAGGGCCATCAATGAGTACCTGTGCGACTATGGCACCAGGACAGGGTCAGGGGACCTTGGTTTTTTTTCCCCACGCCAGTGGGCCATGATCAGGGATGCATGCACTGTCCTGTCACCATTCGAGGAGGCCACGAGGATGGTGAGCACTGACAGTGCATGCATCAGTGACACTGTCCCCCTTGTCCACCTGTTGGAGCACACGCTGCGTGGAATAATGGACAGGGCACTTGAGGCAGAACAGAGGCAGGAAGAGGAGGACTTCCTTAGCTCTCAAGGCCCCCTTTATCCAGACAGTGTTCCTGCGTGCCCGCCGATCACACAGGAAGAGGACGAGGAGGAGGAGGAGGAGGAGGAGGAAGATTGTGTCAGTATGGAGGTGGAGCCTGGCACTCAGCATCAGCAGTCTTTAAGGGATCAGTCCCAAGGAACACATGGACTTGTACGTGGCTGGGAGGAGGTGGCTGCGGACGTTGTTGTCCTTAGTGACCCAGAGGACTCCGGACCGAATGCCTCAGCAAACCTACGCTGCATGGCCTCCCTGATCCTGCAAAGCCTGCGTAAGGATCCTCGTATTCATGGTATCAAGGAGAAGGACCAATACTGGCTGGCAACCCTCCTTGATCCACGTTACAAGGGTAAGGTTGCGGACCTTATCTTGCCATCGCAGAGGGAGCAGAGGATGAAACATCTTCGGGAGGCCTTGCAGAAAGGTCTGTGCAACGCGTTCCCAGAGACTGGGAGGTTACAAACTCCTGTTTCTGGACAACGTGTTGCTGAGGCTTCGGTCAGTCAAAGAAGGAGCGGTGGAGAAGGTGGCCGTCTGACCGATGCGTTCAGACAATTTTTTGGTCCGCAGCCCCAAGGTATGATCGGTTCCAGCAACCATCGCCAGCGTCTGTTTTACATGGTGCAGGAATACCTAGGGGCAAGATCAGACTTGGACACCTTTCCCACCGAAAATCCTCTGGGTTACTGGGTCTTGAGGATGGATCACTGGCCAGAGCTTGCACAGTATGCAATTGAGCTACTGGCCTGTCCTGCATCCAGCGTTCTTTCGGAACGCACATTCAGTGCTGCTGGAGGCGTGGTAACCGATCACAGGGTGCGTCTGTCCACCGACTCGGTCGATCGGCTGACCTTCATAAAAATGAATCAGTCTTGGATCACCACCAGCTACCAAGCACCTGATGCAGATGTAACCGAATAATTTTTTTTGAAATCTCAGATCCCTTCAAAGACTGCCTATGCTGATGCTGAGTGACTATCCCTGAGTAATTATCCTCTTCCTCCTCAATCATCACGCTGATAGCTTGTAAGAACATTTTTGGTTCTGGGCGCCACCACCAGTGCCTAAGGCACAATTTTTCAGCCCCTGTCTAACAGGGGCGTGTAATTACAATTTTTGATGCAATACTTTGCAGCAGGGCTTGTTCCTGCGTTTCAACTAGAGTGTCTGTGAGGGGTTGCAGTGTTGTGGCACCAGCACCAGTGCCTAAGACCCAATTTTTCTGCCCCTGTCTAACAGGGGCGTGTAATTACAATTTTTGATGCAATACTTTGCAGCAGGGCTTGTTCCTGCGTTTCAACTAGAGTGTCTGTGAGGGGTTGCAGTGTTGTGGCACCAGCACCAGTGCCTAAGACCCAATTTTTCTGCCCCTGTCTAACAGGGGCGTGTAATTACAATTTTTGATGCAATACTTTGCAGCAGGGCTCGTTCCTGCGTTCCAACTAGAGTGTCTGTGAGGGGTTGCAGTGTTGTGGCACCAGCACCAGTGCCTAAGGCCTAATTTTTCAGCTCCTGTTCAACAGGGGCATGTAATTACAATTCTTGATCTAATATTTCACAGCAGGGCCCTGTGAGGGCTTACAGTGTTTTGGCCACAGCAACACCTAAGGCCCAAATTTCTGCTGAGTATATAGGGCAGGACCCTACTTTCAAACATCTAACTTACAAACGACTCCTACTTGCAAACGGAAGGAGACAACAGGAAGTGAGATGAAATCTACCCCTAAGGAAGGGAAATTCTCTCCTGTAAGAGTTAATATGGGAAAACAATTTTTCCTTTCCACTGATGCTTTCCAATCCTTGTTCCACAAAAAAACACAAATTTTCAAAAAACATTTTTCATTGGGACAAAAAAGTGAGGTGAAATCTTCTGAAGAGGAGGAAAGACGCAAAACAAATGTCACAGGGGTGATAACCCTTCCCTATGTTTTCCAAAAAGCTTAGAAAAGATTTTTTGGCTGGAGCTAAACACATTAAAAATGTTCAAAATTACAAACAGATTCTACTTAACAACAAACCTACAGTCCCTGTCTTGTTTGCACCGCCTGTATACTGCTGTTCAGAGTATATAGGGACCTTTCCTTATTTTAATTTGGGTGCGGGGTTCCCCTTAATATCCATACAAGACCCAAAGGGCCTGGTAATGGACTGGGGGGTACCCATGCCGTTTGTCTCACTGATTTTCATCCATATTGCCATGACCCGACATGACATTAAACCCGCAAGCAGTTTTAAATGAGATTTTTTCCTTTAAAAATGACATTTGGTGCAGGGACTGTTCTAAACATGGGAAACACGCGTCACTTTACAGGCATACTATAGACACCCCCCAGGTACGATATTTAAAGGAATATTTCACTTTTTTTTTTTTACTTTAAGCATCATTAAAATCACTGCTCCCGAAAAAACGGCCGTTTTTAAAAGTTTTTTTTGCATTGATACATGTCCCCTGGGGTAGGACCCGGGTCCCCAAACCCTTTTTAGGACAATACCATGCAAATTAGCCTTTAAAATGAGCACTTTTGATTTCGAACGTTCGAGTCCCATAGACGTCAATGGGGTTCTAACGTTCGTGCGAACTTGCGGTCCGTTCGCGGGTTCTGGTGCGAACCGAACCGGGGGGTGTTCGGCTCATCCCTAATGTTTAATAATGTTATCGCTTTATTTATATATCCCTACATATGTTATATAATTTTCATTGTATTTATGGATACTTCCCATGCGTGCGCATTGGTGCTCTGTGGGTTTAGCTTGTCCTCCTCTTTCCATTTTTCATATCCAGCATATATAATAACAGTTTTTATTTTAGTACTTTATATATGTCCATTAGTTCATTTAGACTATATATACATATTTTTCTCCCCTACCAGTATTATATATACTCAGTCCAGACCAGCATACTATATCGATATTTTTTATTTGCATATTATAGTATTATAGTATTTACATCTTAATTTGGTTAGTCTACTAATTTCATTATCACTTCCAACCTCGCCCTCATTGACTTATACTATGCTTTTCATTTTTATACCACATGTGAGTTGATTTCACGTTGTCTATTAAATTGATTTAAAAAAAAACGACTGCACCCAGAGGCGCCTCTCCACTTGTGCAGGAAATGATAACTTCCCAGGGTCTGGAAAGGCATTACACAGACTTTTCCTTAAGGCGACCTGAAGATGTTTCATCCTCTGCTCCGTCTTTGAAGGCAGGATGAGCTCTGCAACTTTACCATTGTAACGTGGATCAAGAAGGGTTGCCAGCCAGTAATGATCCGTCTCCTTGATACCATGAATACTCCTTTCGCAGGGTTTTCAGAATCAGGGAGCCCATGCTGCTTAAGTTTGCAGAGGCATGAGATTCCTCTGGGTCACTAAGGATGACATTGTCGGGAACTACCTCCTGGGGACTGAAAACCATCCCTTGAAGACTGCTGAGTGTTATTCTCTGCATCCATGCTGACACAATCCTCCTTCTCTTCTTCCTGTGTGTTTGGCGGCCCCGCAGGAATGCTATCTGCATAAAGGGGGCCTTGAGAGGAAAGGAGTCCTCTTCCTCCCGCTGTTCTGCCTCAAGTGCCCTGTCCATGATTCCATGAAGCGTGTGCTCCAGCAGGAAGACTAGAGGGACAGTGTCACTGATGCATGCAATGTCACTGCTCATCATCCTTGTGGCCTCCTCAAATGGTGACAGGAGAGTGCATGCATCCTTAATCAGTAGCCACTAGCGTGGCAAAAAGAAGCCAAGCTCCCCTGAGCCTGTCTTGGTGCCATACTCACACAGGTACTCATTGATGGGCCTCTGCTGTGTGTGTGCAGCCCCTGCAGCATTGCCAATGTTGAGTTCCGCCTGGTAGCCATGTCACAAATGAGGCGGTTGGTGGGCAGGTTGAATTCCCATTGAATGTCAGCCAGCCGAGCACTGCCATTGTATGACCGCCGCAAATGACCACAGACTTTTCTGGCCTGCCTCAGCAGATCTTGTAAGCTTGGGTACCTGGTCAAGAAATGCTGCACCACCAAATTCAGGACATGTGCCAAGCATGGAACATGTGTCAAGTGTCCCTGTCGGAGGGCGGATAGAAGGTTTGTGGCATACAACCATTCCTGGCTCAAGCTGCCGTGGCGTCAACCACCTCTGAGCCTGCCCCTGAAGAGCTGACAGAATCTCTACCCCAGTGTGGCTTCTGTCCCCTAGACAAACCAACTGATGCACCACATGGCATCTTTTAGAGTGACTGCTTACGTAGCCCCTTGAACACTTAGGGAGCACTGCTGGTTCAGAGGACAATTCCGCAGAAGAGGCCATAGAGGAAGAAGAAGAGGGGGTGGAGCAGACAGATGTGGCAGCAGAATCGCCACCAGCTTTTTGGAGGCATGGTGGTGGAACAAGCACCACCACTGAACCCTGTCCTGCATCCTTCCCAGCTGCCAGCATAGTTACCTAGTGCACCCTGAAGGAAAGGTAACGTCCCTGACTATGCCTGCTGGACCATGAGTCAGCGGTAATATGAACCTTGCTGCTGACCTCCCTGTCCAACTAGGCCAAAACATTGCCTTCCACATGACAGTAGAGAGCTGGAATGGCCTTAAGTGAAAAGAAATGTCTTTTTGCAACCTGCTACTGTGGTACAGCACATTCCTCAAATTAACAAAAGGGGGCAGAGTCTACCAGTTGAAAAGGCAGCAGTTGTAGTGCTACCAATTTGGGCAAGCTAGCATTTAGACGCTGAGCATGTGGATGGCTGGGACAGTAATTTTTTTTTTCCGGTTCAGCAACTGGGGTAGCGAAATTTGCCTGCTGAAATCAATTGGTGTACTGCTCGCAGATTGGCTGCAGGTACTTGTGGCACCTATTGCTATACCTTCATTCCTCTCAGTACAGGTTTTTGAGAGGACTTGAGGTATAGTAGGGGTTGAGATCCCAGATGAGGAGCAAGGAGAAGTTCGCCTTTTTTTTATGATGTGGGTCTTTCAGGTGCTGTTGCCAACAGACTGCATAGCAGGTCGTCACATGTCTTGTCAAGCATGTGGTGCCCAAGAAGGGTGCTGTTCTGGGCACGCTTGATCTGCTTCTGACATAGATTGCAAACAGCAATCTCACTTTCCTCCCCTCTTCTCTCAGGCACCCAAGTACAATCAGTGACCTCTTTATCCCCTCCCTCCTCATCACTGGAGCAAATTTGGCAGTACGCTGCAGCTGGGAGAACATGACTGCTAGTTTCTTGTCCTTTTTTTTAATCAGTAATCTTTTATTTAATTTTCCAAGTAATAGAATACAAATTCATGTAAATATATAGCATCAGTCATTCAATAACAATTGTGCTAAACAAATCATTTGGTTAAAAGAAACAGCAAAAAAACAAAAAACGAGATACTTCCGTGTATCGAATCATATATAAGGTATAATGGTAATAAGTCACCAATATAATATTAATTACAAGATATTAATCTTCACTTACCCCAAACGGGTTCAAGCTGTAAGCAGAAATCAATTATTAAACATTTATAGTGAATAATTTAGAGGTAACTTATTCTTGAACTTCAGGATAAATTTGAAGGTTATGTTATAATATCCAAAATGAATTAATTAAAGATTACAGGTTTGTAAATAATGAGAGGCTCTAGGGTGAGCAATCCAGGGTTGCCTTTTTTATTTTGAATGTAGTCATATGATAATTTTTATAGGCTACCATCAATTCATATTGTGCTTGTATATTTAGAGCCCTTTCACACTGGGGCGGGCGTCGGCGGTAAAGCGCCGCAATTGTAAGCGGAGCTTTACCGTCGGTATGTGGCCGCTAGCGGGGCGGTTTTACCCCCCGCTAGCGGCCGAGAAATGGTTAAAAACCACCGCAAAGCGCCTCTGCAGAGGCGCTTTGCCGGCGGTATAGCCGCGCCGTCCTATTGATTTCAATGGGCAGGAGCGGTGGAGGAGCGGTATACACTCCGCTCCTTCACCGCTCCGAAGATGCTGCTGGCAGGACTTTTCTTACCGTCCTGCCAGCGCATCGCTCCAGTGTGAAAGCCCTCGGGGCTTTCACACTGGAATGAAAGCAGCGGCACTTTCGGGTCAGTTTGCAGGCGCTATTATTAGCGCAATAGCGCCTGCAAACCGCCCCAGTGTGAAAGGGCTCTTAATCTAATAATAACAGTTGTTAAGTTTGGAGCTTCACAGGATTTCCATAGATTGGCAATTGCGATTATAGCAGCAATTAGTATGTGGGTTACTATTGTTCTAAACATACTCGGATAGGAATTTAAATTTAATCCTAGGAGGGCCATTGCTGGAGTAAGTTCAATAAGATTGCCAGTAAGATCTGCTATAAATTTGGATATAGTTTTCCAAAAACTTTGTAAATTCTTACAACTCCAGAGGGTGTGGTGTAGATTTCGTATGTGTTCATTACATCTCCAGCATAGGGGGGAAGAAGAAGGATATATTTTAGATAGTTTATAAGGTGTAAGATACCATCTGTTCAGTATTTTTTGGGAATTGTCCCAATGCTCTATGCAAGAGGAGGCCTTTTTAGAAATTAATATCGCTTTCCTCCATTGTTCTCCTGTATAGGTCTGCAATAAATCCTTTTCCCGTTTTATCATATGAGGGCTTTTGTATGCTAAATGATATTCAGAGAGGAGATCATAGAATAGTGAAATCCCTTTCCTCTTGATTCCTGTGGTTAGATATAAATTACCAGACAGCTGAAAACATTTCTATCTTATCATTTGGATTAAAGTTTTTTAAGCGGGAGCATTTTTCAATTTTACCCGAAACCATTGTTTTATAATTTGAGGGTAAATCCTTATACATATTGTAACTATGTATAATCCAATCTCTTGTCTTAACGCTGATTTTACAATAATCTACTATGCTCACAGGGAGATATAATAAAGATTTATCACTCCAACTTTTAGTTTTGGACAGGATATGTTTCCATGCCATTAAAGTGGCTTTAATACTAAGTAAGTTGGGAATATCATTTTTTTTTAGAGAATAGGAAGCCAGCAATAACGCATACATATTGTGTCCCAAAGTTACTTCTCGTTCGATATCGGCCCATAATTTATCCTCCAAAGAGGGGAACCAATGCTTCATCTGGTCCATTAAGGAAGCATAATAGTAGTTTCTTATGTTTGGTAAACCCATTCCACCTACTAACTTGGAAGAAATCAATACAGAAAATGCCACTCTAGGTTTCTTCCCATTCCATATGAATCCTTTGAGTTTAGTGTCAATTTGTGTAAAAAATGTGTTAGGGATCAAGATAGGGAGGGTACGGAAGTAATATAAGATTTTGGGTAGTGTTACCATTTTGAATGCCGCTATTTTACCTACCCATGAGAGTTGTGTTTTCTGAAAATCCTGTAAGTCTTTGTGGATTGTTTCTAATCAGAAAATTAGCTCCATATAATTTGAAGGAAGGGTAGGCAAGATTGATTCATAAATAGGATATAGATGATTCTTCCAAATTAAAATCATAATTTCCACGCAAATTAACTACAGTATAATCAGAAAGATTCATAGGTAGTACATGAAATTTATTACGGTTGATCTTATAATAGGATGCAATTCCATACAACTCTAAAACTTTGTGTACGACCGGTAACGAAGTATCAGGATTGGTTATTGAGATTATAACATCGTCCGCAAATAATCCTATTTTATGCTCGTATTGTCCTATTTTGATCCCTTTTATATCTGAGTTTGATCGTATGGATTCCGCTAAAGGTTCAATAGCTAATGAAAAAATAAGGGGGGGGGGTAGGGGAATTGTCTAGTGTTTGCGATTTGATTAAACAATGTATTTACATGTGGAATTAAGATATCTGCACATGCATTATCACATTTTGCAGACAGACCATCAATTCTTTGTGCTTTATTTTTAGGTAGGGATTTTATTACAGTAAGAATTTCTTCTCGAGATATAGGCTCATTGATTTGTTCAAGAGTGATAGTATCAATTTTAGGTAGATTTACCGAGTCTAAAAAACTTGTTATACTAGTGGGTGTAGGTTGCGGTTTTTTTTTATCTTTTTTAAGAATATATAATGATTCATAGTAATCCGAAAAGTAATCTGCAATCTTCTGGGGGTTATAATGTGTTTCTTGAGTAGTATGATGAATTAATTTCAGAATTTTATTCTTGTTTTGGCTTTCTCGTAATCAATATGCTAATAATTTGCTAGCTTTATTGTTTTGGGAGTAGTAGTTTATTTTAATTCTTTTTAGATATTCATCATGGTCTGCTATTAAGGCACATCTTAGTTCCATTGTAATGCCTCGTATATACGGTCGGACTTTCCGATGGAAAATGTGCGATCGGAGCTTGTTGTCGGAAATTCCGACCATGTGTGGGCTCCACCGGACTTTTTCCATCGGATTTTCTGACACAGAAAGTTTGAGAGCAGGCAATAAAATTTTCCGACAACAAAATCCGTTTGCATCAATTCCGAACCGTTGTGTGGCCAATTCCGACACACAAAGTGCCATGCATGCTCAGACTAAATTCCGAGAGGGAACTGCTCGGTCTGGTAAAATTAGCGTTTGGAATGGATATAGCACATACGCCAGGATGCAATGTTTTAAATTGTTTAATGCAGCGCACTCTGTTCTTCTTTATAATGCTTGAAGAATGAAGTATTTTTGCTGCTCATACTCACTTCTCACAAACTTCTTTTTTTATTATTTCTGTTGATTTCATCAATATAATATTTTTATTTGTCACATCTGACTCAAATTTTTTTTTTTTGGTTAGTACCTGCCTCCTCACAAACAAACTGTCCTTTTTGAGGGAAAACACACATAGGCAAGTATAACTGAAAGAAAAAATCCTTTATTAAGAGCTCAGAACCAAACAAAGAGGAAGGCAACGCTGGAGAAACAGCAGAAATTGGTGAAGCCTTTGGCCCCCAGGGCACACATCAGGTTTTTTACTGCAAAATTGGTGGCCTGAGGAGTCCATAACTAAGGGAATGCAGTCCGGTCCAGAAGTCCAAGAGATCATGAACAGCAGCAGATGAAATGTATGTCCCCAGGCTGTGGCCATACAAGAGCCTGCATCTTTTGTCAGACCAAACTGAACCCAGGTCATCACTCTCTGGTCTTCCTTCCATGCTTCCTTCCATGCTGTGTCTGTGGTGGTGGAGTTGTAGCAGGAGGAGGAGGAGGAGGATGGTCCAACTCACACAGATGGGTATTGGGTGTGATTTCGCCCCTCACCCCCTTAGTTAAGGTTTTATAAAGAAGGTCCTCACACATGAGGCGTTGACCCTCCTGCATGTCCTGCAGTTTGGTGGCAGCCATGGAGGCAAAGGCCTCTTCGCGAGTGGGAAAGGCTCTGAGGGACGCAGAAGCCTCCTGAATCAGCCTTAGCGCTGAATCCTGCACGTTACTCCCCTTCCTGGGTCTTTTGTTTGGAAGGCGGAGGGGAGGGACCTGCGATTCTGTCAGGCTCCTACTGGGCCTGACCTTCTCCTGGCTGCCACTTAGCCCTGCCTCCTCCTGGCTGCCACTAACCCCCGCCTCCTCCTGTGTACCACATTCTACAGCCTTCTCCTCCTGGCTGAGGTCTTCCTGTGTATGAAAAAGGGACATGGTTTTAATTTTTTCTTCATCAATCACACACAATTTTCACCTCATGACTGTTGCAAATTGAATGTTAACAAATATAACAGATTATCATTCTGAGACCAGCATTTTTCATTCTTGTCCCAGTTTTTTGTTGCCCACTACTGTCTATTGATATGTCAAACACTTTATTAAATCAGCAATTAGTGATCAATAATAAAATCTAGTAAACATAATTTATTTATTGACCAGAAATCTGTAGAAGAATGCTATACCTGGCACCAGCTGGGCTCCTCCACTTCTTCCTGGCTGGAAGTCCCAGGTTGGACAACGGAAGCCTCAGCTGGGGTGGAAGATAGGGTGGAAGGAAGAGAGGAAGGAAGAGTGGAGAGGGATTCCCTGACTTCAGTCTGGTCTGACAGAAATCGCAGTCTCTCATAGTACCACAGCCTGGGGACATAAACGTCATCTGCTGCAGCTCCGGATCTCTGGGAATCCGTGACCTTCTTGCGCTCCCTAAGATAAGTGCTCCTTAGGCCACCAATTTTGGCTTTTAAATAGGGGATGGTTGCCGTGGGGACCAGCGGCTTCACCAACTCCAGCAGTTTCTCCAGCGCTGCCTGCCTCTTTTGTTTATTGTTGTATTGGGGGTGTTTGAACTGCCACATACAGGGCAGCTCCCTGTACTTGTCTATGAAAAGGGGGAGGAAGTTGTGGTCATTGAAGCCATCCATTTTATCTGCAATACACAAGACAAACCCTAAAGTCTCCTAATCTTGTCACAATATAGGCCTCAATCTAGAAGCAGTATAGGCCCGAGGCCCAAGTTTAAATCTTACCTTCGTTATCACGATCGTCACCTCCGATACTCCTTCCTCCGCTCACAGATTGTACGTACTACGCACACGGCTTACGCTTTATATACACTGCGCATGCGTGAAACTCCCCCTGCCCCTGACATTCTTTCTAGTCTATTCTCCGCCCCTTCTCGTTCGGCGCAGTGGGGGAAGAGCACATGGCGGAGACACAGCAGGTGCGTGCTAATTACAGCAACGAAGAGGAGGAAAGCCCGGAGCCTGAAATGTCTGGATCCAGGAGGAGATGATTTAAGGCCTCAAATATGTCCTTTTGGGAGATGTTGGAGATGGTCGACATCCTGAAGAGGGCCGACTATGATGGGAACTGTGGACCTTACCCCAACCCCAATGTCAGAAAGGCCAAGATAATGGCGAAAGTAGTCAAGAGTCTGCACCGGAATTTTGGGGTACGACGATCGAAAGATCAACTCAGGAAGCGGTGGTTGGACTGCAATTTAAGGGAGCATGAGCAGTACAGAAGGATCAGATGAGGGCTGCAAAAAAGTAAGTAGTTGTCCTATGTTCCTATTCTTTATTTTTATAACATTCGTGCTGCTCCATGTGCTTTTCTTTACTGCTATACAGTTTAAAATGGCAACTTTCATGCTCATGGGCACATTGTTCATTTGTATGAAACTTTGTTCGTTCGGCATAGAAAACACCATGTTTTGGCCATATGCATTTGAATACATTTTTGCTAGCCTACTTCTCTTAAAATAATTTTGGTGTCTAGATGGGTTTGAAACTAGAATGTAATGCAAACTAGATTCTGTGTAAGAAGAGGACACTCAGCAGCTGTTTACACATCTGGACGCTGGAGCACTAGTGAGGGACACCAGAACACCCTTTTTATTAGTGGGCCCACACAGGTGCTCCAGTGTATACTATAGGGGTGTAAAAACAGGTAAGTATTCAAGCTTGACAAAGGAAAACAATATTTCTTCATCTTGGAACTCTGCCAAAATAAACAATTGTACCCCACTTCCAAACGAGGAGACAACATACCCCCCACCTCAGGAAGAAGTGGAAATCCCCCAAAGCCAACAGGAGGAGGAAGGAGACGTGGTGGAAATTGTCACCACAACAGGTGAGTGTCTGCAACCAGAGGCTCAGGTAAGAGATGGATGCCTGCATATTTATAATACATGGTGTTTTTGTTTCTATATTTTTAGGTGATCATGATGTTGTGGATCCAGGTCATTTCACCAGTGAAAGTGCACAGATCCTGATCGGGGAGATCATGGGGTGTAATAGGGACTTGGAAAACATCAGAAAAACATCAATGATGTTCAAAACAAAATGAAAAAAATCATTGATGTTTTAGGGAGAGTTTAAAACACCTCCAAATCCCTTACTTTTTTGTGCTTTTTTCAATCTAAAAATTTTTCACATTTTTTGACATATTATAGAAAAGCCAAATTTTGAAGATGCACACAGTGTGTCAACATGTGCTATCTGCCATCACGGGAGATCAATGTAGGCGTTTTGGGGGTGCAACCCCTTCCTCAATAATAAAGTAGCTGAGAGGAAGGGGTTGCACCCCCAAAACACGTCCCTTGATCCCCCGTGATGGCAGCTAGCACATGTTGACATTCGGCAATTTGTGTGCATCTTCAAAATTTGGCTTTTCCAGGGGTGACTTCACCCCATCTGAACGCAATATCAAACACAGTTTACAAATACTCATGTCTGATATTGCCTTAAATTTCTATAAAAGCTGAACTTTGTAAGTTCCAGATTTGTGTATTTCTTGTTGGTTTTAAACATGCCTGTTTTACCTTAAATGGACATTTCTACTTTTATTAATGTGACCCAAAAAATTGTTATACAACAAACATGTTGGTTTGTTTTAAAAAGCTTTTATAAATGCACATGTGATTGTGCTTGTATTAAAAAGATTGATAATCAAGAATGTGTGGATTATTGTTTCAATGCTCCAAAACTTTTGTTGTGGTAAAATTGTAGTTTTCTGTGACAATGAGGGTTATTTCCTAAGGGCAAATCCACTTTGCACTACAAGTGCAGTTTCAGTGCAGTTTCAAGTGCACTTGTAGTGCAAAGTGTCTTTGTCTTTAGTAAATAACACCCAACAGTGCTTTCTAATGTTACACAATCACACCATTTTTAGGACTACCCAAATTTCAGTCAGGGTCAGCTAAAAGAAACACAAGCAGTAAATTTCAGCAAATATTTTAGTCGTTAAAATTAGTTTTTTATTTAAAAAATGTCTCAGACATTGTCTGGCATATTGATGGCCCCCCTACCCGCAAAGTATTCAAGGTATCTTAGATGGACCTCATGGGCACTCAGGGGGGGCAAGCCAGGACGGCCAGCTTCAAGCGCCGTCAGTGTTGGTTCATTTACATGAATTCCGGATTCAGGCCCAACTGAGCCAGCATAGTTCACAGAATTTCTCCTTAAAAAGTTGTGAAGAACACAGGAAGCCAGGATGATATGATTGAGTTTATACTCCGCCATATGTATGGGTGTAAGAAATAGGCGGAACCGGCTGGCCATGATTCCAAACATGTTCTCCACCACTCTTCTGGCTCTGGCTAGCCAGTAATTAAAAACCCTCTGGTCCGGGGTGAGGGTCCTCATCCAGCAAACACTTCATCCGCAACAAAGACGAATGGGAGTCCTTCCACATTGTCTTCTGGAGGTGGCAAGTCCAAGCTGCCATTCTGGAGACGCCTGTAGAACCCCATCTGGGTGATGACTCCCCCATCTGACATCCAGCCATTCTTCCCCACGTCCACATACAGGAACTCATAAGTAGCCGACACCACCGCCAACATCACAATACTATTGAACCCCTTATAGTTGTAATAGTATGACCCCGAGTTGGGTGGTGGGAGGATGTGGACATGTTTCCCATCAATTGCCCCTCCGCAGTTAGGAAAGTCCCACCGCTGGGCAAAGTGGGAGGCCACAGTCTGCCATTCCTGGGGGTTGGAAGGAAACTGTGGAGTAAAACCAGAAAAATAAATTAATCATTTTGCACATAAACATGGAAAGCAGATTAGACACAAACATTCTTGGCCAACATCAGTATAACATTTATTTTAGGGAGTATTTAAAGACAAAGGTATAAGGTCCACCTATCAGATTCCTCCTCCCCCCCTCTCATGGGCCATTTGTAAAATTTTATGGGGGGGGATGTTTTGGACAGGTAACCCTCTCCACTTCATTGAGAGATTAATGCCTAAATAATGTGTCTTACTTTGGTCAGCCCCTCCTTACTTTACACTATTGGCAGCCAGGTAAGAAGTGTCATAATACAAAGAGATAAATACACACTGTACACATTTTAGGACATTTTTACATTCTGATATTACCTATCAAGATAATAACAGGATACAAAAACTTTGAACATTACCATTTGAAAGTATTCTGGCAAGCCCTTGCACTACATGCTTTGAGGAATTCATCCATAAATATGACCACAAAAGAGGTGGGTATAGTGTGTATGGGTTTGGAAAAGTCAGCAGATAGATGATTGGTATAAGCTGAGTTAGCAGTTGGGGGGAGAGAGGGTTCCAAATGATTTTGGGACACAAAAAAAAAAGCCTCTGGCACTCTGCCAGAATTTAAAGCACAAATCACAATTTAATACATTTTAGGGGGTATTTAGGGTAAAGCACTACTATGGAGCTGACAAAATACCTTGTTAAGTGACTACATGAGGTGAATATAGGGCCAGGATAGCATGCTGGGGAGGTAAGTGAAGGCAAATATGTATGAAGGACAAAAAAAAAATAGATAAAAATCCAGCATGCATGAGGACAAAGGGGACATTCACAGCATATTACAATCATGGTAATTAGGGAATGAGGAAAGAAATACAATATATTTAGCAAACATTAAATACAATAAAATGTGATGTTAAAGGATAAAAAATCTTACCTTCATACACTCCTTCTGCAGGACCTGGATGATGGCAGAACAGGTCTCCGGGGTAATGATCCCCAGAGCTTGGGGGGAGATGCCTGTCGAGAACTTGAGGTCCTGCAGGCTTCTCCCCGTCGCCAAGTCCTGCAGGGTGGCAACTAGCCTCTGCTCCGGAGTGATGGCTTGCCTCATGCAGGTATCCTGCCTGTTGATATAGGGGGTCAGCGAAGCCAACAAACGGTGAAATACGGGGCGGTCATCCTGAGAAAGTTCCTGAAATCATCAGGATTATTCTCACGGATCTCACGGAGCAAAGGCATATGACAGAACTGGTCACGCTGGAGCAACCAATTCTTGGTCCATAAACTCCTCCCCACCCTGTTCATGGACTGGGCTTGTCTCAAAGTAAGGACTTTTACTAACACGAGATTAGCAAAAGGAGACCAAAGGGTGCCGCGCTTGGTTCTGAACTAGCCTTTTCTAGTCTAGTCGTACATGGTGTACGTGATTGCGTTCTTGGCGTTCGGAAATTCCGAAAACTTTGTGCGTCCGTGTGTATGCAAAACAAGTTTGAGCCAACATCCGTCTGAGAAAATCCATGGATTTTGTTGTCGGAATGTCCGATCAATGTCCGATCGTGTGTACGGGGCATTAGGATGTTTAATTGCTGAGATAGATTGACATCTATGGGATTTTTTTTGTGTACTTCCTCTAGGTCAGAAATATCTTGCAGTAGTTTGTTTAATGTAATTTGTTTCTTTTTTTTCTCCCTGGATGCTACTATTCCCCTTATAAATGCTTTATGGGAACACCATACATTTGTTATATTTACAGAATCCTCAATATTAAATTAAAAAAATTCTTTTAGATTTTTCTTTATCACAGATAGATTGTCCTTTTGAGATAGAATGAAAGTATTATTTCTCCATAAAGTATTGTTGTTATTCGTTGATCCTGTTTGTATTTCTATCATGATAGGAGCATGGTCGGACCATGTTATACTATATATTTTAGAATTTGCTATCGTTTGTAACAGAAATCTATCTGTGTAAAAGTAATCAATCCTGGAATAGGATTTATGCATGTTTGAGAAAAACGTATAGTCTCATTCAGTGGCATGAATACATCTCTACGGATCATATAGATCTTCATCATGAAGTAATTTATTTAGACCAGGCCTAGTAGATTTTTCTTTTTTTTTGAGGTATCCATAATGGGATCTATAGGAGCATTAAAATCTCCACAGATAATAAATTGGCCTTTCTGTATTTTTTTTTTTACTGTTATAATTTTCCTTATGAATCTTTGAGGGTGTTTATTAGGTGCATAGATATTAACAATAGTATAGGTTGTATTGTCAGTATTTGCCAGTAGTATGATGTATCTACCCTGATCATCTGTTTTAAAATCTAGTAGTTGAAAAGCAACAGTATCTTTAATAGCTATGGCCACACCTTTTTTATTTTTTTGTTGTTGTTGGAAACATAAATATGTGGAAACCTATGATGAGAAAAATTAGGTGTTTTGTCTATTGAAAAATATGATTCCTGTATGCACATTATATCACAGTTGAATTTAATCGCATCCTTCCATAGAGCTCTTGTCTTATATCGACTGTTAAGACCGTTAGTATTTATTGACATAAACTTAATACCCATAGTGTTGGTGGTAAAACTAGGTTTATTTAACATTAATTGAAAAAACTTTACCTCTTTAATGCAGTAGTAGTTATTACCTTCTGTAAACAGTAGATAGTGGATTTGAGCCTTATAAAGCACAAAAAAGTAAGTAACATACAAATAAACAACATAAACAAATTAAGATAAGAAACTAGGAGTTGGTATGCAACTCCTGTGTACATTATTAATGTACTAAATATCCTAGGATATCCTAGGATAGGGGAAGAAATAGATCTACCCAGACTCAGGACTCCCTGTAATTAGAGACCCTGGGTTAAAGTAGGTGAATAAATCTAAACCTAATACCCATATACTCAGCAGAATAGTTTTTATAGGTCATTTAAAGGGGTCCTTGGAGAGGGAGGATGATGATCTTCCTTGTTTGGTTGGCCATTGTCGAGGTACAGTGACAGGTAGGGATTTGTCTGGACCTTTGTCTTCTTCAATTGGAAGTAATCCCCATTGACGCAGAATCTTCAGACCTTCTTCCATGTTATGGATATTGTATGAAGTACCTACACGATTGATTAGTATTTTAGTAGGGAATCCCCATCTATACTGTATCTTATGGTTGCAGAGTACTTTGGTTATTGAGTTCAGATTTTTGCGTGCTAATATCGTTGCTTGGGAAAGATCTGAATAGAGTATTATTCCTGCGTAAGGGTCAGGGAGAGGAGAGTTATGTCGTGCATATTGCATTAACTGATCCTTTACTTGAAAAAAATGTATTTTAGCAATTACATCTCTGGGATTTTTTTCTGGCAAATATGAGGGCTTAGAAAGTCTGTGTTCTCGGTCAATTGCTAATTCCTGTTGAGGGATAGTAGGTAATAATGCTGTAATCATTTCTTTTAAGAATTTCTTCAAGTTTAGAGCTTTTACATTCTCTGGGATGGCTCGGAACTTAACATTGTTCCTTCTAGCTCGATTTTCCAAATCTGTCACTTTCAGTTTAAGATTTATTAATTCTTCTTCCACATCAAAATGGGCTTCAACCAGATCATTGTGTGCGTCAGTGAGTTCACACAATTTGTTTTCAACATAGTCTACTCTATCACCAATTTCCACTATGTCTCTTTTAGATTGTTGCATGAAATTAAGCATGTCTTGTTGCAGGGCTCCCTTTAAAGACATTACAATTTCTTTAATGGTCGAGTCTGAAACAGGCTGCCCCGTGGTAGGTTTGTCCGGTTTTCTTTTCTGTTTAGGTGAGTAATTAGTGTCATCATGAGATTCTTCGTTGTCACTAGAATGCATTTCCATTTGTACTTTTACATTCTCCACAGCTTGTACTTCTATACTGCTTGCGCCTTGCTGTGAGGAGATTCGAGCGCCATCTTCTGTTCTCTGAGTCCTGGCTGAATGCCGGTATTCTCTCAATTTGCGGAGCGAGTCTCTTTTCTTTTTTTTCCCCGTCATGTCTGTCGGGTTCCTTTTACTTTCAGGGTTATTTCGTGTGTCCAGGGCTGCTTTAAATGGCTTCTAGCTGATTCAGGGAGTTCCGTTGTCAAAGAGCCGGTTTACTATGCGGCCATCTTCCCTCACAGCCGGCCGCGCCCCCCCCCCCCCCCAGTTTCTTGTCCTTCTGTAGCACCCCCTTTCTCTAGGCTCACGTTACTCCCTTCCTCAACCTGGGAACCAACATCAGAGCCTTCAAATAGCTGCGCATCCTCCAGCAGCATGTAACCAACACTATGGTCAAATAATTCTACCATGCATGATGGTGGGGCTACACAAGGAGTAACAGTGGACAAGGAGCCAGTGGAATAGGCCGCTTTGGCAGCTGCATTGGAAGGCAAACTAGTATGAGCCTGGGTGACAGAGGATGAGGACGGCTTAGTTATCCACTCCACCAGTCTGCCTCTCCTTGGTGGCCTTCCGGACATGATGGGGATTTTTTTTTTCACACTGCACTACACTGTATTATATACTATGTACACCGCCTGCACTGTATTATGTACTGTACACCACCTGTACTGTATTAGATACTGCACACTGACTGCACTGTATTATATACTGTACACCGCCTGAAGTGTATTATATACTGTGCAGACTGTATTATATACTGTGTACACCGCCTGCACTGTATTAGATACTGTACACCGCCTGCACTGTATTATATACTGTACACCCCCGGAAGTGTATTATATACTGTGTACACCGCCTGCACTGTATTAGATATTGTACACCGACTGCACTGTATTATATACTGTACACACTATTATATACTGTGTACACTGCCTGCACTGTATTAGATACTGTACACCGCCTGTACTGTATTTTATACTGTACACAGCCTGAAGTGTATTATATACTGTACACCGCCGGCACTGTATTATATACTGGACACTGCCTGCACTTATATACTGTACATGACTGCACTGTATTATATACTGTACAACACCGACTGCACTGTATTATATACTGTACACTGCTTGCACTGTAATATATACTGTACACTGACTGCACTATATGTATATATATATATATATATATATATATATATATATATATATATATATATATATTAGACTGCCTGCACTGTATATATAGTATATAGTCTACACTGAATGCACTGTATATAGAGTCTACACTGATATATATATATATATATATATCTATATATCTATATATATAGATATATATATATATATTAAACTGCCTGCACGCCACTAACTAACCTGTCTAATCTAGCTTAAGTTCTCTTAGTCTCCTCCACATATCACACTACATACGGCCGCCGTGTAAGCAGCCTTATATAGTGTGGGGCATGGACTTAGCCCCTGAGCCATGGTGCCTTTGGCCAATCATGGCTCTCACAGCAGTTTTCGCTGTGATTGGCCAAAGCATACAGGTCAGGTGCATGCTTTGGCCAATCAGCAGCCATCAATGCACTGCATTCTCGAATTTGCCACGAATGCCCTATATGTTAGTTTGTTCTGCAAACAAACGAACACCCGATGTTCGAGTCGAACTTACGACGTTCGACTTGAACATCAGGACTAGAGGTCGACCGATATATCGGCCGATATTTAGCCATTTTTGATAAATCGGCATCGGCCAATTATTATCAAAATTAGGCCGATATTTAACATTGACTGCCGCTCCTCCTCCCTTCTCCACACTCAGCGCGGCACTTGATGCTTGCCAGAGCCGCTGATTGTTTGAAACTGACACGTAACACAGAGGAGAGAGAGCGGGATCTGTCAGAATTGAGGTTGATGTCGGCGGTGGGCGGGACCCGGCCGGGGTGGGCGGGACCCGGGGTGGGCGGGACCCGGCCGCTATTAAACACTAGCCAATGGGATGGGATCTGGGCGGGCCGCTACGTATATGTGGCCCACCCCGTTTCTTAAGCAGCCCAATCATTGGCTGCTGTTTGATAGCTGCTGGGTCCCACCCCGGCCGGGTCCCGGGTCCCGCCCACCCCGACATTAATCTCAATTCTGACATCTCCTCTCTGTTGTCAGTTTCACACACAGTTACTCAGCTCAGTGTGAAACCTGCCAGTGCCACCTACCAGTGCCAATCAGTGCCATCTGTCAGTGCCACCTGCCACCCAGTGCCAACTGCCAGTGCCAACCAGTGCCTGCCAGTGCCACCGCCAACCAGTCCCACTGCCAATCAGTGCCACCTGCCATTGCCAACCAGTACCGGCCAGTGCCACCACCAATCAGTGCCACCTGCCAGTGCCAACCAGTGCCTGCCAGTGCCACCTGCCACCTTCAACCAGTGCCATGCCAATAGTGCCACCTGCCAGTTCCAAACCAGTGCCACCTGCCAATGCCTACCAGTGCCAACCAGTGCCACCTTCCAGTGCCAACCAGTGCCACCTTCCAGTGCCATTGCCAATCAGTGCCAACCAGTGCCACTGCCAACCAGTGCCACCTGCCAATCAGTGCCATGTGCCAGCGCCACCTGCCATTGCCAACCAGTGCCACCTGCCAGTGCCAACCAGTGCCATGTCAGTTCCAAACCAGTGCCACCTTTCAGTGCCAACCAGTGCCACTGCCAATCAGTGCCACCTGCCAGTGCCAGCCAGTGCCACCTGCCAGTGCCAATCAGTACCACCTGCCTAAGCCAACCAGTGCCACCTGCCACAGCCAGTGCCATCTGTACTGAGGACATCAAGTGTGTGGTAGAGTGACAGGAGCAAGCAGGGAGGAGTGGAGTGGGCGAGGTTTTTTTGTTTTTTTAATCGGCCTAAAATATCGGCCACAAAAATCAGCATCATATATCAACCATCGGCCGCCCCAATTTCTAAATATCGAGGTCGGCATCGGCCAGAGAAAAACCCATATTGGTTGACCTCTAATCAGGACCATCCCTAGTGATAGGTAGTCAGGAAATTCGATGCGTAATTTATGCCTCTAAAACACCTGAAGGTGCTCCTTGGATGTTGAGCTCTTCTCTGTAGCTAGGTTGTAAAAAAAGTTTCACACATATAACCATACTCTAATGTACATCTAAGTATTTTTGTGCTGTGTATTAAATATATATTTTTAAATTGACATCTTTGTGTAAAAAAAAAATACATTTGAAATTTCTAAAAAAAATCAAGTTTCAAAAGACTCACCATGCCTTGTAGACAAAACCTTGGGGTGTTTGCTTTCCAAAATGTGGTCATTTTGTGGGTGTTTCCGCTGTACTGGCAGTGGCACACACCTTGTTTTAATTGTAAAGAAATATGGAAGCTGACATTGAAGACGTCTGAAAATGCTAGTTGCCTGACTGACATGTTGGTCTATTGGCTTCAGTTCTTCTCGAGTTAGTATACAGGTCTGGAGTTCTGACTTCACTATGACGCAATTTGCTGCCAGGTTCATTTTAAATCAATGCAAAAGACACTATTGGACATTATTTAAAACTAAATGTAGTCCCGCACAGTGCATCCATGGATGTTAAGGAGGGCATTGCCACCCAGAGGACAGATAACCGTAAAAATCATTGTTTTATCTGTGGTGTTACTAAGCAGTGTACTTAGTTACTTAGCAGGCTGCATGCTTTTTTAAATTGTCTGAATGAAGGATCAGTTGGTGAAATTGTTATCTCAGTACACTATGGGGTAGTGAATGTAAAGCTTTGCTATACAACAGTAGATTTTCGAATAAACAATGGAACCAACATCAGTATGAAAATTCTTATCACTATTGTCTCAGTGACAGTGATCACCAGGGCAAATAAAACCCCAGGTCAAGATTTACACTTCTTGCTCCACTAGGCCAAATGCCCCCCTCTTTCTCTAGTAGACTGGTTAGCATTAGTATCACACTACTACAATGAGATGTTATAGCCATCAGGCTGGAGAGTCAGAAAGAAACATTTTGGCCATACCACATCAGTATGCCTGCAACTGACTACATGAGTAAGGTAAGTTGTCACCCTACTCTGCATTACAGGTTGGTTCTTGGAGTACTGTCCTAGACTGGGTGAATTGTACATATGCTCTTCCACCAACAAAAATGCAGGGAAAGCAACAATGAAAACCTTGCAGAGTGGTACGGCAGACAGGATGCTTTTATTACAAAAGCAAATTAATATCTGGCAGTAACATGATGTGTGGTAGGCTGTGTGCTGTCCCTGCTAGTCCTACCACCCCTAGGCTGTGCCCTATGTTGGGTATGCAGATATTCATCCCTGGGGGACACAGACAGCAATAAAACCTCAGTGGTTCTAAATCTATCCAATCCTATATGAAGTTGGTGTTTTTGTCTTTTTATGAGTTTACAGGCCCCTTTCACATGGGCGCCTCTGTGCAGTGGATTCCTGCTGAGCAGGCGGATGACAGGTCTCTCTCACTGTGCAGAGCGGGGATGGACCCAGTCCTGCTCTCCTTTATGGGGAGATCGGAAAGTAACAGACCGCCTGTCTGTTTCCATCCGATCCTATCCGATCCGCCAGAAGGATGGAAAATAGGACCACCATGGTCTGGTTTTTGTGGGCAGAATCAGATAGCGGCGGGTGTCAGCGGACATGTGTCAAGGACACTGCAAGGTCCGATCAGGTCTGCCTGAAAAACTGACAGGCAGACCTGATCGGACAGCCAGTGTGAAAGGGGCCTACAGCAGCTTTGAATTAAACTTGTGTTCCAGGGTAAAAGGGGTGGTAATAAGGGTTTAAGCTGAACTCCAACATTGCTATGCTTATGGTCAAGATTGCCTGAAAAGCATAAGTGTGGATGTTAACTTTGATTCTGCTCTATGATTAATAAAATACATTTAATTGACTATACAGTGTTGATATACACTCAGAGTCATACAGTATCTAATAATGGAATTGGAATGGGAGACTTCAGAACAAAGTATTCAGTAAGGCTTCTGGAAGTACTAAAGAACATACAGGGATTAGGAGTAGCGTCCGGCTCCCATGCCGGCACTCGACTCCACATCCTTGTTGTAAAATGAAACAGGAATAAACAGAAAAAGAAGAACAGGGGAAAAAGAAAAAAGGGAGAGAGAAGGAACAGAATGAGGGAGAGAGGGAAGAGGGGAATGAGGGAAGCATTGTAGGGGGAGTGTGTGAGGAGGGGGTGGGATCACCCCCAGCTTCCCTCCCCAGTAAACCCCCAGTGTTGTGAGAGGTATAGCGACCTTTAATGCACCTTTCAAGGGTTATCCCGGGATAAGACCTGAAAGCGCTGCGAGTTTCGGTATTCAAGCCAGGGTGCCCATGTTGCCGAAAAGTTAGCTATTCTGTCTTGGGCGGTGCAAATCAACTCCTCCATTGATGCTATCTGGTTGACCCGCATCACCCATTCCTTTGTGGAAGGGGGTGACTTGGACCTCCAGTGAACTGGCAAGGCATAGCCTAGCGGCATTTATCATATGCATAGCTATTGACCTATAATATTTCTTACGGGAAATTTTAGAGAGGTGAAGGAGGTACTGCGCTGGTGAAAACTCTAAAGCAAGTGAGGATATCTCAGTCACCACTTTGTGTACTTTACGCCAATATGGCTGAATCAGTGGGCATCTCCCCCAAATATGGAGGAGTGTGCCTAGACCCTGTTCACATCCCCAGCACTGGTCTGATACCGCCGGATGAAATTTTGGAGTATTTCCAGTTTTCTATACCACCTCATTTTGATTTTGTAACCATTTTCCTGGGTATGAACATTCAGGGAGCCCTTGTGGATATACAAATGCACTCGATCCCAAGCGGTATCATTAATCACTGTATCCAGCTTAGTCTCCCAACAGGCATGTTCCGATCTCAGGGAGGCATAAGGCTCCCCAAACATTGTGGAATAAAGCCCTGAGATTAGGTGACTCTGGGAAGAGGAGCCTGAGCACAGTGATTCTAATACAGTAGCAGTTTTTGTAAAGTTTTCTCTATTCGCTGGACTGTCCAGGAAATGTTTCAGTTGAATATAGGCCCAGAAAGGAAAAGACTTTGTGTTAGATAATGATGCCAGCGCACCTTGTCGAAGAAACCGTCCTCTGGAAAAGAAGTGCTTGGCCTGCATTTCTGCGTAGGGCCATTCTGCTGCTAGGAAGGCCCCTTCCATACCAGGAGGAAAGGCTGGATTACCCTTGACAAGTGTGATTGCACAGTACGTGGTTGAAAGCGAGTGTGCTTTGCACGCCCTATCAAAGGCATGCAGGGTTGCTACGACAAGAGGTTGAGAGTAAATGTAAGCCAGTATGAGTTTCTTTGAGAACAAGGGAATGAGGTGAAGTTTGGTACCGTAAATCAATTTTTCCAGCAATACCCATCCCTTGTAGTTGGTATGAAGCCCCCAGTCCATTACCCTGGTCAAGTGGACTGCCCAGTAATACCTTTGCAGGTCTGGGAGTCCAAATCCGCCTCCCGACTTCAGTAGTACTAACTTTGCCCACCCCACTCGCGCTACCTTACCTCCCCAGATAAAGGTTCTACACATGCACTTGTAAGCTGTAAAAAAGGAGGGTGGCAAGCGAATCGGGATAGTCTGTAGTTTGTACAGTAAGCGGGGGGAGCACCGTCATCTTTAAAATTGAGGTCCGACGGAACCAGGAGATGGTGGGGGCATCCCACCTATGGAGATCCTGCTGTATGAGTCTCAATTCCAACAGGAAGTTCTTTTCATACAGATCTTTGAGTTTACTAGGGAGTTGGATACATAAATAGGTAATGGCGTCCATTTTCCAGCGGATTGGAAAGTTCATCTGACAGAGCTGTACTAGTTTAGGGGGTAGAGAAACATTTAGTGCGTAAGATTTTGAATAGTTAATTTTCAGATACGAGATGATCTTGAACTGTTCTAAAACTGGCATTAGATTGGGCAGGGACATCAACGAGCATGAAAGGAAGAGCAAAATGTCATCCGCAAAGGCTGCGATCTTATATTCCCGTTGAAGTACCTCTGTACATTTTATGTTCGGATTTGCATGGATGCTATGGAGGAGGGGTTCCAGGGTAAGGATGTATAATAAGGGAGAAAATTAACATTATGGATGGGGAAGGCATCCGACAGGTGGCCGATGACCCGGACCCTAGCCCTGGGCCTGGCGTAGAGCGCTCCAATAGAGGCCCGCATGCAGCTTCCCAAGCCCAGGGCTTCCAGCACCGTGCCCTTGTAGTCCCAGGCCACTCTGTCGAACGCCTTCTCCGCATCCATGGCCAGAAAACAGCCCTCCCTATTAGTTGAGGTAAGCCAGTGATGCAAATTGAGGGCCTTAATGGTGTTGTCCCTGGCTTCTCTTCCAAGGACAAAGCCAACCTGGTCCAGTCCAGCGGGAACATGGTAGGACAAACGGGTGACCAGGATCTTAGCGAACAATTTGACATCCACATTGAGAAGTGAAATGGGTCGGTAATTGGCTACGTTGGTGGGGTCTTTGTTGTCCTTAGGGATTATGGAGATATAGGCTTCTAATAGGCTACTCAAAGTACAAGGAGAGTGGGAGAGGGTGTTGAATGCCTTAAGTAACTCCGGAGATCAGCAAAACGCTTATAGTATTGTGCCGAGAAGCCATATGGCCCCGGGCTTTTGCTGGGCTTCGTACCCTTCAAGGCCTCCCCCCGCTCCTCCAATGACAACAGGGCCTCTAAGGCTTGCCAGTCGACAGTAGATAACGCCTGGGGGCTATACTTGCCCAAATACTCCCTAATGAGAATAGGAGCGCGCGCCCGCCCATTTAGGTCTATGCTAGTGTTATTCAAGGTTATATAGCTTTAATCTATAAAAAGAGTGAAACTGACTAGCAATGTCCTCATTTCTGGAGTGGGTTACTCCAGTTGTGTCTACTACATGGTGAACAGTGGATGCAAGAGTTCACCTCTGTGTAAACCTCGCCAATAACCTCCCTGGTTTATTGCCCTGCTCGTAGAATAATTTCTGAGATAGCACCTGCCTCTTCCATGCCCTTTTGTACAGTTCCTCAAGTAGAGTCGCTCGAGTATCGGCCAGCTCCTTAGCTAACTTTACTGCAAGCGAGTGCTTATGCTGTGCTTCCAACACGGCTATTTTATTAGAATGGTCTTGAATCATGATTTGGTGTTCTTTTTTTTCCTAGCTGCAATGGCTAGCATATGTCCCCGAACTACGCATTTGTGCGCTTCCCATTGGGTCCTGGGGGACACGTCTGGTGTGTGGTTATGACAGAAATAGTCTTTAATGGTCTGTGTGATGTCAGCCAGGTCTCCAAGGTCAGTGAGGAGGGAAGCATCCAGCCTCCAATCCTGGTAGTCATTTCCCTTTGTGGAAACTGCAAAGTCAGCATGATTGGATGATGGTCAGAGAGTAACATACTCTCAATGGTTGCGTCCTGGAGGAAGGTCAAATCTGTCTGGTGGATAAATAGATAATCCAGTCTTGAGTGGCGGCTGTGTGGAGGCAAGAAAAATGTGAAGTCTTTCCCTTGTGGGTATAACGTTCGCCAGGTGTCATGGAGTGCAAGGGAGGCTAAAGCAAGCTTAACCTGGCGTAGAGCAGAAAATGAGAGTGAAGAGGTACCTGTGGAGGTGTCGAGGAGCCGGTCTAAGGCCATATTGAAGTCTCCCCCAAGTATCATAAGGCACGTTTGGAATGTGGTGAGCTGCAGAAGGACCTCTTTTAAGAAGGTCACCTGTCTAGAGTTGGGGCAATATATGTTTGCCAAAGTCACTGGCCTATTTTTCCAAGTCCCCTTTAAGAACAGGAACCTGCCCTCCGGGTCGAGGACTTGGTCAGTAAGGCAGAACAGAAAGGTTTTGGCACTATTGGAACCCCTTTTGTTTTGGAGTCCGGAAAAGTCGCGTGATAGACCTCCGGAAATTGATTATTGGATAAGCGAGGAATTGAACCTGATATAAAGTGGGTTTCTTGCAGAAATATCACTTGAGCTCTATGGCAGTATGCCTCAGCAAGAATACTGTTACACTTCTCCAGGATGTTGAGGCCTTTAGCATTCAAATAATAAACCTTAAGCGATAGAGGAGCCGATGATTGCACCGCAGAAGGCATGTTCAGTGGTCAAAGGTGCTTGTCAGTGCCACCCTCGGATTTCCAATGGAGGGGGAAAAAAAGGGGGGAGGAGGGTAGGGGACAGAGGAAGAAGAAAAAAAAAGGGGGGGGGGAAGTAGAGAGAAAGAGAGGCAAGGATCAAGCACCTATAGCCTATAAGGGCCAGTGAGAATGGGGTAAGGACCTCCCCCGACTCTGGGATTTCTGGGGCGACTATCCCTCACATCCACAACTAGTCATAGATGCAAGGGATAGAGCCCAACATCTTCAGAGTGACCTTTAAGCTGTCATAGTGTTGAATAAGGCAATGAAATGAAATGACACACCATCTGTAAAAGGAACAAACAGAATACAATCTTGCTGAGCCAAGCTAGACACTCATCACTAGAGCCTAAAACAGTGGCATAATGTACGAGTCTCTAAACTGTAGACGCATGGCCTACAGCCACAAATTGGCAAGGCCCGGCCCCCTCTACCCCTTAGGGGGGGGGGGGTAGGGGGGTTGGGGGTGTTTGGCTATGGGGTGATATCAGGATGAGAGATTCCAATGCTGCAGCCACCGACAGAAGCCTGATTGACATAACACCTTGAGATAGCTATGCCCAGGAAACCGGACACTGTGTGTGGGTAGCATAAGCTAAGTAGACGGCAGGGGATTGCCAGTCTTATCAGTCAGTGACTGCCCACCTTTAGCCTAGAGAGTTAGTGTAGCAAAAGGGGAAAGAGCACACATTTTTTCAAGACTCAACTCCCACCTTGGATGAGAGAGTTCTCTTTGTGATTGGACCTGAGCCGGGAATAGCACAAGGGTGTTAAGATCTCAGGTAGTGGCGTACCTTTGCGTAGCACCAGTTCAGGGACCTTTGGTAAGATCACCCGTTGCATTCTCTGATGGCAGTACTGCATGAACAAGTTTGAAATCACTTCTGTCAATGGCAGCATGAACTAGTGCGCATCACAGCAATCGTTAAGATACCTGAGCAGGTGTCAAGAACACCCACAGTTCCTCATCAGTCAGTCGCCAAGTGCAGGCCATAGGCACAAAGTTGTGACCCAGCTTACCGCACATGCTATACAAAGGGACAAGTAAAAGCGTTGGAACAGCTCACAATCTCGGAACCTGTGACTCAGTGGTCAGATTTGCGCCTGGCAGATGATGGGGAAACACGTGGACTTTCATCGGTTTCCATGTCACCGCGGCACCTCGGGGGCGAGTTGGCCACTGGGATGCCAAGGGTATCACACAAAGGCAGCAAATCCGCTGGCGTTCTCATTTGAGCCAAGCAGTTGCCGTTCGTCGCTTGAAGGCAGAATGGGAACTTCCACTAATAGGGAATATGCCTCTCTCACAGAACTTGTAGAAGAGGACGGAGATCCCTCCTGTGTTGTAGGGTAATGGTGGACAAGTCCTGGAATAGCTGGATACGTGCCCCTTCATGTTTCAGGTGGACATGATTGCGGGCCAAACGTAGGATCTCTTCCTTCTGGGTAAAGCTGACCAGACAGCAAACAGCATTTCCGGGTGGATCAGTGTCTCCACCCCTTGGCCTCAGCGCTCTGTGGCATCTCTCCATCTCCACTGGTGCATCTGGTGGTCTACCCAAAAGGGTGTTAAATATAGCCCAGACCACAGCTTGCAATTGGGGGCCCTCAAATTGACTCCGGGATCCCCCTGACACGGAGATTCTCCATATGCCTGTGCATGTCCAAGAGATGCTGGCTGTGTACATTTACTGCCTGCTGCACCTGGTGTATGGCTGTACCATGTGTCATGGCCGCTGGCTCCACATGTTCCACCCGCGAGGCAACGGCTTTAAGCTCCAATTTTAGGTCTGCAATTGCCGCTCTTGATGTCCAGGGCCACACATTGGAAGGGAAAGGTTCGTGAGGAGGACGAGCCTGCCTGGGAGACTGCAGGGGTGTCAGCCACGGCCGCATAGCCAGTTAAACTACAGTCCGCAGCTTGAGTCCGTGTGCTGGGTGCGGAACATCGCTGGTATGTTTCTGCTCAGCTGGGTAGACGGGTCCAGCTGAGAGCAGGTGGCTTACTGGCTCCTACCCGTCATTTTACCGCTAGTAGATCTAGGTTTACCTGCTACTGAAGCTGAAAAGAAGCCCTGGATGGCGGAGGTCTCCCACTAAGCAGCCATCTCGCTCCGGTGCCAGGCCATGCCCTGCTATATAATTTTTTATTTTATTTATTTAATCGTTTTTTTCCCCACGAAAGTGGAGTTACACTTTAAGAAAAAAATAGTCTCTTGTTGTTTCAACAAGCTATCACATTACTGTGATACTGAGGTACAGAGCTGGTTGTTTTGTTTTGTTTTTAAATATCTCCATGGTAACTTTTTTTGTGCTACTGCCATGAATCACCACACCTCACACAAATACTATCTCCTTTGTTAATGTTGTAACTTTGCTGATAATCACTGTCACCAGTTACTTGCACAGTTGTCTGTGACAAAACCTAAAGCGGAGTTCCACCCAGATTTGACACCTTTCAGGGGGGAGCGGATACTTGTCAAATCCAGGTATCTTCTCACACTTCCAGGGAAAGATCGCCGCAATCTTGTGCGGAGAACTACACAAAGTCCGGCCCCTCCTCCTTCCCTCCGCTGCCTTCTGGGAGATACACAGGTCCCAGAAGACAGCAGGGATCATTCAGAAAGTGCAGCGGGACTGGCGAATGCGCAGTAAGGCTTCACTTCCTGTTTCCTTTAGTAAGGATGCCGGCGCCTGCAACCGGAGCCGAGGGACGGGTAGGCTTCAGGTTCCGGCATAGCAGTCTCCCTGGACAGATAAGTACCCATATATTAAAAATCAGCAGCTACAGTATTTGTAGCTGCTGACTTTTAATTTTTTTTTTTTATACAGGCGGAACTTCGCTTTAAGGCAGCCATGCATGGATTGAAATTCTGCCGCTTCAGCAGGAACCAGCCAAATTTTGATCCATGTATGGGAACTGTGATTGTACAGAAGTCGTACAACCACCCTGTTGGATTTTACCCGCTTGATTAGCACCGCAGGCTAAAACCTACCACGCTGATCGGTGTATTCTGATGTCAGGATCAAGTCTCCGCCCTGTGAGAATACAATGACACAAAGGGGAGGATTCCCCTATTCAAATCAAAGGTGTGGATAGGGGAATCGGGTCAGTTTATTTGTTCAACTCGCTGATTAAACAAAA
Organism: Lithobates clamitans; assembly: GCA_037952925.1. NCBI lineage: Eukaryota > Metazoa > Chordata > Amphibia > Anura > Ranidae > Lithobates > Lithobates clamitans. Next base: position 3,057,981 of record JBBGZY010000748.1, read on the forward strand.
AAAATAAATAAAAAAAGCTGATTCATCTATGGGCCGCTTAAGATAGCCTTAGGCTGGGTTCACACTACTGTGTGGAGCGGCACACAGCAGGGGTCTGGTGCGTCCCTGTTCTCCATTTCAGGGATAAATCAGGGACGAATTTTTGACTGGATTTGAAACTGAAATGAGCCAGAAGACCCACAGGACTCCTGTGCAATCCGCTCTGCAGCCATCCCGGAGCTGTGTGAACCGGCTCCATTGAAAGCAGGTCACAGTCTCCTAACATGTGAATTGGATGCGGGGAAACCCTCATCCAATTTGCACTAGTGTGAACCCAGCCTGACAGAACATTGATGGCTGCCACAATAATGCTGCCACTGAACTAATCAAACTTTTACCCATAAGTCTTAAAGTGTATGTCAAAGCAAAAAACACACATACAGCACCGGTCTGCAACATGGACATTTCCCCATGTTTTATCCTTTTAAAGTGTCAATAAACCTTCAAAAAATCTTTGTGTTTATATCATTAAAATTGTGCCTTGTACCTGTTTGCATATGTAAGTTATCGTCTATTTGTTTTTTTTTTCAAATACCTGTGTTGTCTGTGTCAACCTAATTGCAGCCGATCCTGTTGTCGTTGTGTTGCCACACTTGGTACGCATGCTCCCCCCTACAGCCTGCTGGGAGAAGGCACTCATTTTTTTTTTTTTGCCCCATGAAATAATTAAATGCCAATCCTGCAGGCCACAATTCATCCTGAAAAAAAAACCCACCTGTAATACAATTTATTAAATAATAATATGTTAACTGGTGGTGGAGGAGTTTGTTCTGAAGTACAGCCTCAGTCATGTGGGGTGCATAGGAGGAAAGAGGGAGCGAATGTTACTCAAGCGGCTGGCACCGCCCCATGTGCTCCAGCTGCTTGAGTGACATTCACTCCTTCATTTCTCCTATGTACCCCTCCTATGTGCATGTCACTCAAGCAGCTGGAGCCGCCCCACAAGCCATGAAAAGAGTCACGCAGGGTGCACAAACCGCCTGGGTGACATTCGCCCCCTCTTTCCTCCTATACGGCTCACATGATGACTGGGGCTGTACTTAAGAACAAACCCCTCCGCCACCAGTTAACATATTTAATATTTAATAAATTGTATTACAGCTGTTATTTTCAGGATTAATAATAGCTTTCAGGATTGGCATTTCATTTTAATATTAATTTTTTTTTTTTTTTCAATGAAACCTTGTGACTGCAACAGTGACAATCAACGGTGGGCAGCCACAAGAAAAGTTCCTGCGTTGATGTCTGCATAAGTAAAAGGCTTACTGCCCCCCCCCCCATCGATTGTACATTATGGTGTGGAGCAAGTGGATAAAAGTCACATGACCAGCATCTATAAAGAACAAAATAAAGTATGTGGAAAAGTCAGTTATGATTACGAATGCTTATATTGCTATGTAAAGTTATCATACATGTGAAAGGGTGACTGTGGGTTTAATGACACTTTAAAGATCCTGAAAAATACCTGCTAATCTGCCAACTCTTCATTTTCTATCGTGGGCTGAAAACACACAGAATTTTTGTAGAACAAGTGGTGTCAGCCCTGCCTATTGTTTTTTTGCTAAAGTACTTATCCACTCCAATAGGGACTAATTGACCTGCGGTCCAAGATAAAAACATAGAGGGCTAAATAGTCTCTTTGAGATAACACAGGCAAGCTCTGAATTTATGACAAGATCCACAGGCATTTTGCACTTATAAAACAGATAAAACTAAATGCTTTTTAGTAGTATATTTAATAGACCAAAATGATGGAAAGATAAGTTTATTGTTAAGGTTTACATACAGTACACTGTAAAGCAAAGCTGTGGTAAATGCTTTTTTAAAGGTTTAGTTCACCTTTACTAAAAAGCTGCCTATGCAGGTAAGGGACCCCGTACATAAAAACAAACTGTGCAGATTTGACTTAAGTTGACTAAAGTCGAATAATGCCCTTATAGGGCGTACACACGGTCGGACTTTGTTCGGACATTCCGACAACAAAATCCTAGGATTTTTTCCAACGGATGTTGGCTCAAACTTGTTTTGTCTACACACGGTCGCACAAAGTTGTCGGAAAATCCGATCGTTCTAAACGCGGTGACGTAAAACACGTATGTCGGGGCTATAAACGGGGCAGTGGCCAATAGCTTTCATCTCTTTATTTATTCTGAGCATGCGTGGCACTTTGTCCGTCGGATTTGTGTACACACGATCGGAATTTCCGACAATGGATTTTGTTGTCGGAAAATTTTATCTCCTGCTCTCCAACTTTGTGTGTCGGAAAATCCAATGGAAAATGTCCGATGGAGCCCACACATGGTCGGAATTTCTGACAACACGCTCCGATCGGACATTTTCCATCGGAAAATCCGACCGTGTGTACGGGGCATTACTGTAGGTGTAGGCCATTTATAAACCTCCTGAAGACTGACTAAAAAAAACTCCCAGAGATGGCATTTTCCTATCTTGCCTTGTTGCTAAGACATTGCCATGACACTCCAAACCATTCCTTCTCATCCCCACCATCACAGGAGCGAGCACCCAAATCCCCACACATGTGTGGTCCACTATCTCCTCTGCCGCAGCTTCACTGAGCTTAGAGCTACTGCAACAGGAAACAGAGAGCACATGCAAACGAGTTTGAATCAGCTGAAAGTGTCTTAGCAACATCCTAGCAATTGGGCAGGATGGGATGATGCCATCTTTGGGAATCTTTCAGTCTGCTTTCAGGAGGTACATAAACGGTCTATACATATAGCAAAAGTGTATTTGGTTGAAGCTGAACAGATTGTTTTTATCTAAAGGCGCCCTCTACCTGCATAAGTAGGACTATCCCTTTAACCACTTTAGCCCAGAAGGATTTACCCCCTTAATGATCAGGCCATTTTTGTGATATGGCACTGCGTCACTTTAACTGACAATTGCACGGTCATGCGACGTTGTACACAAACAAAATTGATGTCCTTTTGTTCAAACAAATAGAGCTTTCTTTTGGTGGTATTTTATAACCTCTATGGTTTTTATTTTTTGCGCTATAAACAAAAAATCAATTTTGAAAAAAAAAAACATTTACTTTTTGCTAAATATCCCAAAAAAAAATGTCTTCATCAGTTTAGGCCAATATGTATTCTTCTATATATTTTCTTTAAAAAAAAAAATCGCAATAAGCGTATATTGATTGGTTTGCATAAAAGTTATAGCTTCTACAAAATAGGGGATACATTTTTATTATTTTTTTTTTCCTTTACTAGTAATGACGGCGATCAGCAATTTTTAGCGGGACTGTGACATTGCAGCGGACAGATTGGACACTTTTGACACTTTTTTGGGACCAGGGACATTTATACACTGATCAGTGCTAAAAATAGCCACTGATTACTGTATAAATGGCACTGGCAGGGTCTTCATCAGTTTAGGCCAATATGTATTCTTCTACATATTTTTGTTAAAAAAAAAAAAAAAAACGCAATAAGCGTATATTGATTGGTTTGCACAAAAGGTATATCGTCTACAAAATAGGGGATACATTTTAATATTAATTTTTTTCTTTACTACTAATGACGGCGATCAGCAATTTTTAGCGGGACTGTGACATTGCAGCGGACAGATTGGACACTTTTGACACTTTTTTGGGACCATAGACATTTATACAGTGATCAGTGCTAAAAATAGCCACTGATTACTGTATAAATGGCACTGGCAGGGTAGGGGTTAACAGGGGGTTAAGTGTTCCCTAGGGAGGTGTTTCTAACTGTGGGGGCAATGTACTGACAAGCAGTAGAAAGAGATCGCTGTTTCTGATCATTAGGACTAATCTGTTTGTTTACTTTGAAAGATCCCCATCCTGACTCCCTGTGGAGCGATCGCGGGTGGCTGGCCACGCGCATCGGCTCTGGTGATGTGTACGCCTGCTATTGCTCTTAAAGCGGCAGACGTACAGCTATGTCGATTTGCGCAGCCGAGCCAACCTGCCTCAAGTGGTTAAAGTCTCAATTATTCTGAATAGAAGACACCTGCCTCTTTCACCTGTAGCCCTGTAAACTCACTGGGCATCTCAAAACCCAGGCAACATCGTAATGCAAATAGTATCTATTGTTGCTAGATCTGGCCCAGTCCTTTTCTACCTTATATATGTTACTAATGTCCTGTTACTGCGAGGAGTAAGGTAAAGGCTTCCAAAGTCAACTCCTGTATTCTTTTAATGGAGTTCCCCAACAAAAAAAAATAGTTATATCTCATTCAGTAGTCAAGTATGGGAAACCTTTCTAGGGGCCTGTGTTGAGGAGCTTTTGTTTGGTATGGAAATGTAAAATCTGTCTAAAGCAATCTATAAGAACGTAAAACCTGGTCACATGGAAGTTAGAGAGAGGTCAACTGCAACCCAAATGCACCTGTGAACACATTTTGAATGATCGCTGAAGCATCCCAAACGACTGTGTCATCAACATAAGCCGTAGCCCATGGACACAGGCCCTCCTACAGGTGAGGAAAATATGCAGTAAATGACTATTTTGGGAGCAACTGAAACACCCCAACTCTGGTCTTGTGGCTTGTGGGAATATTTACCTGATGTTCTTGGAAGCTGTCAATGCTCTAACCTGTGGTAATGAGTTGTAAAAAAGAAAGTAAGCGAGAATATAGCTCCAGGTGCCTGGGGTGCGTCTGAGCTTGTGTGCATACTTAGTACAATATATTCATATCTGCAAGCTCTGACATTGCATTCAGGTCTTGTGTCAGCAAAAGCCAACAGTGTGAATTAATTAACTGGAGCGTAAGAGCCTGAGGACCTAATAGATTCGTAAGAACCAGCACAACTACTAGTGTGTATCCTGCACATCTTGTAGAAATACTTGATTCTATATTTGTTCCTATAGAGTGTTTTTATTCCTTGGATGAGGCTGCCTGTTATCAGCATTTGACACACAGGAGTTGATTTACTAAAACTGGATAGTGCAAAATCTGGTTCAGCTCTGCATGGAAACCAACCAGCTTCTAACTTCAGCTTATTCAATTAAGCTTTGACAATAAAACCTGGAAGCTGATTGTTTTCTATGCAGAGCTGCATAGATTTTGCACTCCCCAGTTTTCGTAAATCAACCCTACTGTTCCACACAATTTTGTGCAAAAACATGGGATCGTAGTCAGAACTCAATAACAATTGTTATTTAAACAAAATCTTCAATTAGTTAAATAAATTATAAAAAACACTTCAATCAAAACCTGTGGTTTAAATTGGCCGTGGCCCTTTATTTCTAGGTATAAATATTAAACCAATTGATATCAACTTACAATAAATTTGTAAATAATCAGTATACATAGCATATATTAAAATCTTCTTAATAAATATATATATATAAATAGCTAAGCCATTTAAGCTTAAACCATAACTGTAACATTAAGTATAATGTCCCATATGCCAGGCTCAATCCTTAATGAGCCTGGCACCCCACCATGGCAACAGCCAATTCAACACAGGTTTTAAAATCTAAATTTAAGATATCAAGAGCAATATCAGATAAATGCACATTGTCTGGTCTATAGAAACCAGGCAAACCGCCTTCCAAGTTCACTTGTCGAAACGACAAACCATGAACCAAAGGCATGAATTTATCCATAGTCCCATTACATTTTTTATGATTTTTTTCCAAATACTTACGCTCAGAGCATAACAACCAATCAAGTCGAGGGATTACTTCAGCAAAAATCTAAGACAGTATTAGGTAAAATAGCATGCAAGCATAACAGATCAAGCTTAATTTGAGAAATCAACTCTAACGTTTTGCGTTTACCAAGATCATTACGTGTATGATAATGACCTGGGGTACGGGCAAGCAATCATGTAAATGAGATAAAAGAGGACATAAATCGCTCCAACGCATACCACGTTTTCCAAACCAATGTATATTAAAACCAGAAGAAGGTAATCCCAAATATTACCATGGACTCTCCACTCAGCTCTCTTCTGAGCCCAAAAACATAGGAGTGTCCAATAATCCAGATGTTACAGAGAGCATCTAAAATTAAAAACAAAAATTAGGTCTAACATATGCTCTATAACAATTAGACCGCCAACCTCCAATCTTTTTAATAACAGATTCATTAAGACCAATCATAGCTGCTTCAGTGGCTGCACCTATACAAAATGAGTGAGATGAAATTCGTAGATGATCTAAACGTAATGCTTTAAGGCATCTACGCAGAACAGCCTTGAATTGAAAAATAGTCACCGGTGCACCGTGACATGAATCAGAAATTGTTTATGAGACACAGGTCTTACTTCCAAAAATTGGCGTATCAATGAGAAAACACAATAGCGAGCACCCGGATTAGCTCGCAGAGTAATACATTGATCATGACCCAGAGGATCAGTCTTGCTTTTATTGAACAAAATCCAGTTTAAGAAAGATATCCTTAAACAATAAACTAGTGTCATCAGCAATTCTATGTGGCAGTGATTCAGAAAAAACATAAACAAAAAGGCTAAAGTGAACAATAAGGATTCATAAGGGGAATAACATACATCCTTACAAACGTCACAAATACAACCCAAAAGAGCAGCAGAGATTGGTAATCTCGTATCAGAAACCAAGTATTTTCTTCTGCAACCCTTCAAAGCATGTTTAACAGAGAAAAAAGGACAAACAGGATCTGACACCCTGCATATGGATAAAAAAGGAAACACCTGATAGAGTCTTAACAATATGCGAATGTGAATAACCACGTGACATTAAAAAATGAAGAAAGGAGAAAACTTATCCTTTAGAAAAGGGTGTTAGACGTTGCCCAGACGAAAACAAGAAGAAACACCATAAGGACCATGCGGCTTTATACCCCACCCACAAAGAAGCCTTAATAGCTATGAAGACAGGATTCACCAAAGGTCCCATAAGTGTTGAGGGCATAACAGGCCAATTGGATCTGCATCCGGCACCAAGCGCTTGAATTCCTGAATCTGAGAGTGGGACAAAGCATCAGCAATTAAATTATCTTTACCAGAAACGTATTTGGCTTCAAGCCACAGGTTAAGGTCTAAACCTTTAAACACCAATAATCTAAGTAGAGCAGGAACAGTAAGAAATTTAGATGATAAACAATTAAGAGCAAAAACACTCTTATTGTCAGAGTAAAGTAAAATTCGACGATCTCTGAAAATGAACACCCCACAATTCCAAAGCAACTAAAACAGGAAAAATCTCCAATAAAACTATATCAGATGTTAAACGAGAATCCTTCCAAAAATCAGGCCATAAATCAGCAGACCAATGCCCATTCCAATAAGCACCATAGCCACAAGATCCAGCGGCATCAGTATACAGATGAAGCACAGAAGCTGCACAAAAAGGAGTAAAGGAGTCTGCTATAAACAACAACCATTAAATGTCGATAAAAAACAACACCAAACCTTAAGATCATCCCTAACTCCACATGTAATTCGCACGAAATGAGAAGGAGAGGAAATTCCAGAAATAGCGCCATACAATCTTTTCAAAAAAACGTGACCCATCAGTAAAATTCTGGACGCCAATGCCAATAAACCAAGCAAAGATTGCAAGATTTTCAATCGAACTTTACTTTTAGAAAGAACCGATTCTAATAATATCTGAATTTTAATAATTTTCTCTTCCGGTAGACGAAATTCCATCAAAACCGTGTCAATCTGTATACCCAAATATTCCAAACAAGACATAGGGTAGACAGACTTCTCATGAGCTAATGGAATACCAAATTCTCTACACACAATCCTAAATTCGGTAAATAAATACAGTCAGTCGAACTAGCCTTACCAATAAAAAGAAAATCATCCAAATAGTGCAATAAGTTATTTGAACCCGTACGAAAACTAACAACCCACTCAATAAATGTAGAAAAGAGTTCAAAATAATGACACGAAAGTGAACATCCCATTGGGAGACACTTATCAAAGAAATAGTCACCCTGAAAATGAAAATTCAAAGAGTTAAATGCTGACGGCTGAATAGGAAGTAGCCGAAAAGCTGACTTAATATCAGCTTTAGCAAGTAAAGCAGAAGCACCAACTTTTCTAATTTTGAAAAGCACGTCATCAAAAGAAGAATATTGCACAGAACACCAAGTCGGATCAATATCATTGTTTAAAGAAGAACCAATGGGAAAAGAAAGATGGTGTATCAATCGAAAAGTGTTTGGTTCTTTCTTCGGAACTATACCTAGTGGCGAAACATGGAAATTGACAAAGGGAGGATTAGAAAAAGGACCCGCAATCCTAGTTTCATGCAATTCCTTATGCAATTTCTCACGAATATCCATATGAAAAGAAACTGAAGGTAGATTTGGAAAGATGCAGCAACCTATTCCAGAAAAAGGCAAATGAAAGCCAAATAAAAAACCATCACGCAAGACGAGCACCGTCTAAGGCTCTGGATATATTTAAAGCCACGGCAACATGTCTATTATTCTCACTGGCGTTGTTGCTTTTAACAAAAAGCTCCTTAGACGGAGCAGAATTACTGGGCGACAATTTCTTAACCACTTGACGACCGCCTCACGCCGATGTACGTCGGCAAAGTGGCACGGACAGGCAAAATCACGTACAGGGTACGTGATTTGCCTTCCACGGGTGGGGGGTCCGATCGGACCCCCCCCCGGTGCCCGAGGCGGTCGTCTTTTGTCCAGCGGCGATCGGTGATGAGGGGGAGACCATCCGTTCGTGCCCCCCCCCTCGCGATCGCCGCCGGCCAATGAGAATCTTCCTTTGCTGCTGTATGCTAAACAGCAGCAAAGGAAATGATGTCATCTCTCCTCGGCTCGGTAATTTCCGTTCCGGCCCAAGGAGAGAAGACATCAATGTGAGTGCACAAACACACACACACACAGTAGAACATGCCAGGCACACAAAACACCCCGATCCCCCCCCCGATCGCCCCCCGATCCCCCCCCAATCACCCCCCCCCCGTCCCGTCACAAACTGACACCAGCAGTTTTTTTTTTTTTTTTTTTTTTCTGATTACTGCATAGTGTCAGTTTGTGACAGTAAGTGTGTTAGGGCAGTTAGTATTACCCCCCTTTAGGTCTAGGGTACCCCCCTAACCCCCCCTAATAAAGTTTTAACCCCTTGATCACCCCCTGTCACCAGTGTCACTAAGCGATCATTTTTCTGATCGCTGTATTAGTGTCGCTGGTGACGCTAGTTAGTGAGGTAAATATTTAGGTTCGCCGTCAGCGTTTTATAGCGACAGGGACCCCCATATACTACCTAATAAATGTTTTAACCCCTTGATTGCCCCCTAGTTAACCCTTTCACCACTGATCACCGTATAGCCGTTACGGTTGACGCTGGTTAGTTTGTTTATTTTTTATAGTGTCAGGGCACCCGCCGTTTATTACCGAATAAAGGTTTAGCCCCCCGATCGCCCGGCGGTGATATGCGTCGCCCCAGGCAGCGTCAGATTAGCGCCAGTACCGCTAACACCTACGCATGCAGCATGCGCCTCCCTTAGTGGTATAGTATCTGATCGGATCAATATCTGATCCGATCAGATCTATACTAGCGTCCCCAGCAGTTTAGGGTTCCCAAAAACGCAGTGTTAGCGGGATCAGCCCAGATACCCGCTAGCACCTGCATTTTGCCCCTCCGCCCGGCCCGGCCCAGCCCACCCAAGTGCAGTATCGATCGATCACTGTCACTTACAAAACACTAAACGCATAACTGCAGCGTTCGCAGAGTCAGGCCTGATCCCTGCGATCGCTAACAGTTTTTTTGGTAGCATTTTGGTGAACTGGCAAGCACCAGCCCCAGGCGTCAGGTTAGCGCCAGTACCGCTAACACCCACGCACGCAGCATACGCCTCCCTTAGTGGTATAGTATCTGAACGGATCAATATCTGATCCGATCAGATCTATACTAGCGTCCCCAGCAGTTTAGGATTCCCAAAAACGCAGTGTTAGCGGAATCAGCCCAGATACCTGCTAGCACCTGCGTTTTGCCCCTCCGCCCGGCCCAGCCCAGCCCACCCAAGTGCAGTATCGATCGATCACTGACACTTACAAAACACTAAACGCATAACTGCAGCGTTCACAGAGTCAGGCCTGATCCCTGCGATCGCTAACAGTTTTTTTGGTAGTATTTTGGTGAACTGGCAAGCACCAGCCCCAGGCAGCGTCAGATTAGCGCCAGTACCGCTAACACCCACGCACGCACCGTACACCTCCCTTAGTGGTATAGTATCTGATCGCATCAATATCTGATCCAATCAGATCTATACTAGCGTCACCAGCAGTTTAGGGTTCCCAAAAACGCAGTGTTAGCGGGATCAGCCCAGATACCTGCTAGCACCTGCGTTTTGCCCCTCCGCCCGGCCCGGCCCAGCCCACCCAAGTGCAGTATCGATCGATCACTGTCACTTACAAAACACTAAACGCATAACTGCAGCGTTCGCAGAGTCAGGCCTGATCCCTGCGATCGCTAACAGTTTTTTGGTAGCGTTTTGGTGAACTGGCAAGCGCCAGCGGCCTAGTACACCCCGGTCGTAGTCAAACCAGCACTGCAGTAACACGTGGTGACGTGGCGAGTCCCATAAGTGCAGTTGAAGCTGGTGAGGTGGCAAGCACAAGTAGTGTCCCGCTGCCACCAAAAAGACAAACACAGGCCCGTCGTGCCCATAGTGCCCTTCCTGCTGCATTCGCCAATCCTAATTGGGAACCCACCGCTTCTGCAGCGCCCGTACTTCCCCCATTCACATCCCCAACCAAATGCAGTCGGCTGCATGAGAGGCATTTTTATGTCCTCCCGAGTACCCCTACCCAACGAACCCCCCAAAAAAGATGTCGTGTCTGCAGCAAGCGCGGATATAGGCGTGACGCCCGCTATTATTGTCCCTCCTGTCCTGACAATCCTGGTCTTTGCATTGGTGAATGTTTTGAACGCTACCATTCACTAGTTGAGTATTAGCGTAGGGTACAGCATTGCACAGACTAGGACACACTTTCACAGGGTCCCCCAAGATGCCATCGCATTTTGAGAGACCCGAACCTGGAACCGGTTACCGTTATAAAAGTTAGTTACAAAAAAAAAGTGTAAAAAAAAAAAAATATATGAAATAAAAAAAAATAGTTGTTGTTTTATTGTTCTCTCTCTCTCTATTCTCTCTCTCTATTGTTCTGCTCTTTTTTACTGTATTCTATTCTGCAATGTTTTATTGTTATTGTTATTGTTATTATGTTTTATCATGTTTGTTTTTCAGGTGTGTAATTATTTACACTTTACTGTGCTTTATTGTTAACCATTGTTAACCATTTTTTTGTCTTCAGGTACGCCATTCACGACTTTGAGTGGTTATACCAGAATGATGCCTGCAGGTTTAGGTATCATCTTGGTATCATTCTTTTCAGCCAGCGGTCGGCTTTCATGTAAAAGCAATCCTAGCGGCTAATTAGCATCTAGACTGCTTTTACAAGCCGTGGGAGGGAATGCCCCCCCCCCACCGTCTTCCGTGTTTTTCTCTGGCTCTCCTGTCTCAACAGGGAACCTGAGAATGCAGCCGGTGATTCAGCCAGCTGACCATAGAGCTGATCAGAGACCAGAGTGGCTCCAAACATCTCTATGGCCTAAGAAACCGGAAGCTACGAGTATTTCATGACTTAGATTTCGCCGGATGTAAATAGCGCCATTGGGAAATTGGGGAAGCATTTTATCACACCGATCTTGGTGTGGTCAGATGCTTTGAGGGCAGAGGAGAGATCTAGGGTCTAATAGACCACAATTTTTTCAAAAAAGAGTACCTGTCACTACCTCTTGCTATCATAGGGGATATTTACATTCCCCGAGATAACAATAAAAATGATTAAAAAAAAAAATATGAAAGGAACAGTTTAAAAGTAAGATTAAAAAAAGCAAAAAAATAATAAAGAAAAAAAAAAAAAAAAAAAAAACACCCCTGTCGCCCCCTGCTCTCGCGCTAAGGCGAACGCAAGCGGCGGTCTGTCGTCAAACGTAAACAGCAATTGCACCATGCATGTGAGGTATCACCGCGAAGACCAGATCGAGTGCAGTAATTTTTCCAGTAGACCTCCTCTGTAAATCTAAAGTGGTAACCTGTAAAGGCTTTTGAAGGCTTTTAAACATGTATTTATTTTGTTGCCACTGCACGTTTGTGCGCAATTTTAAAGCATGTCTTGTTTGGTATCCATGTACTCGGCCTAAGATCATCTTTTTTATTTCATCAAACATTTGGGCAATATAGTGTGTTTTAGTGCATTAAAATTAAAAAAAGTGTGTTTTTTCCCCAAAAAATGCGTTTGAAAAATCGCTGCGCAATTACTGTGTGAAAAAAAAAAATGAAACACCCACCATTTTAATCTGTAGGGCATTTGCTTTAAAAAAAATATATAATGTTTGGGGGTTCAAAGTAATTTTTTTGCAAAAAAAAAAAACTTTTTCATGTAAACAATAAGTGTCAGAAAGGGCTTTGTCTTCAAGTGGTTAGAAGAGTGGGTGATGTGTGACATAAGCTTCTAAATGTTGTGCATAAAATGCCAGGACAGTTCAAACCCCCCCCAAATGACCCCATTTTGGAAAGTAGACACCCCAAGCTATTTGCTGAGAGGCATGTCGAGGCCATGGAATATTTTATATTGCGACACAAGTTGCGGGAAAGAGACAAATTTTTTTTTTTTTTTTTTTGTTTTGCACAAAGTTGTCACTAAATGATATATTGCTCAAACATGCCATGGAAATATGTGAAATTACACCCCAAAATACATTCTTCTGCTTCTCCTGAGTACGGGGATACCACATGTGTGAGACTTTTTGGGAGCCTAGCCGCGTACGGGACCCCGAAAACCAAGCACCGCCTTCAGGCTTTCTAAGGGCGTGAATTTTTGATTTCACTCTTCACTGCCTATCACAGTTTCGGAGGCCATGGAATGCCCAGGTGGCACAAAACCCCCCCAAATGACCCCATTTTGGAAAGTAGACACCCCAAGCTATTTGCTGAGAGGTATAGTGAGTATTTTGCAGACCTCACTTTTTGTCACAAAGTTTTGAAAATTGAAAAAAGAAAAAAAAAAATGTTTTTTCTTGTCTTTCTTCATTTTCAAAAACAAATGAGAGCTGCAAAATACTCACCATGCCTTTCAGCAAATAGCTTGGGGTGTCTACTTTCCAAAATGGGGTCATTTGGGGGGGTTTTGTGCCACCTGGGCATTCCATGGCCTCCGAAACTGTGATAGGCAGTAAAGAGTGAAATCAAAAATTTTCACCCTTAGAAATCCTGAAGGCAGTGATTGGTTTTCGGGGTCCAGTACGCGGCTAGGCTCCCAAAAAGTCCCACACATGTGGTATCCCCATACTCAGGAGAAGCAGCTAAATGTATTTTGGGGTGCAATTCCACATATGCCCATGGCCTGTGTGAGCAATATATCATTTAGTGACAACTTTATGAAAAAAAAAAAAAAAAAAAAAAAAAAAAGTGTCACTTTCCCGCAACTTGTGTCAAAATATAAAATATTCCATGGACTCAATATGCCTCTCAGCAAATAGCTTGGGGTGTCTACTTTCCAAAATGGGGTCATTTTGGGGGGTTTTGTGCCATCTTGGCATTCCATGGCCTTCGAAACTGTGATAGGCAGTGAAGAGTGAAAGCAAAAATTTACACCCTTAGAAATCCTGAAGGCGGTGATTGGTTTTCGGGGCCCCGTACGCGGCTAGGCTCCCAAAAAGTCCCACACATGTGGTATCCCCATACTCAGGAGAAGCAGCAGAATGTATTTTGGGGTGCAATTCCACATAGGCCCATGGCCTGTGTGAGCAATATATCATTTAGTGACGACTTTTTGTAAATATTTTTTTTTTTTTTGTCATTTTTCAATCACTTGGGACAAAAAAAATAAATATTCAATGGGTTCAACATGCCTCTCAGCAATTTCCTTGGGGTGTCTACTTTCCAAAATGGGGTCATTTGGGGGGGGTTTTGTACTGCCCTGCCATTTTAGCACCTCAAGAAATGACATAGGCAGTCACAAACTAAAAGCTGTGTAAATTCCAGAAAATGTACCCTAGTTTGTAGACACTATAACTTTTGCGCAAAAAATATACGCTTATTGACATTTTTTTTACCAAAGACATGTGGCCGAATACATTTTGGCCTAAATGTATGACTAAAATTTAGTTTATTGGATTTTTTTTTATAACAAAAAGTAGAAAATATGATTTTTTTTCAAAATTTTCGGTCTTTTTCCGTTTATAGCGCAAAAAATAAAAACCGCAGAGGTGATCAAATACCATCAAAAGAAAGCTCTATTTGTGGGAAGAAAAGGACGCAAATTTCGTTTGGGTACAGCATTGCATGACCGCGCAATTAGCAGTTAAAGCGACGCAGTGCCAAATTGGAAAAAGACCTCTGGTCCTTAGGCAGCATAATGGTCCGGGGCTCAAGTGGTTAAAACAACGTGAAGCCGGGTGTGAACCAGCTCAGTAACTACACTCATGCTTATATTATCAATTGTTAGGCCATTTGCATAGCCCATCATTAAAATGAAACGCACCCTTCGTCTATACAGGTTAGTATTAGTAGAAGTATTAACCTTAACTGTCATTTTTTTTTGAGGCATCAAAAGGTTGAGCCAGAGGCCGACATCCTTTGTACCCAAACTTCATTGATTTGTGTACAGATAATTTTTGGTCGAGAGGCCTCGTCGTAATAAAACCACGAAAAACCTGGAAAATTTTTGTAGTCAATAAATTCCCCCTTCCAATTTTTTTCTTTTATCGCCCCGGATAAATGAAAGCCTAGAGGAGATAATTCGCGAGCCAAAACTTTTTTTAAACAAGATTCTGGGACAAGTGAAGAAATCCCTACAACAGGGGCATCTTGAGCTACAGTTGCTGTAGCAATGGAAGTAGCAATAGGGACACTATTTGGCTCAGATAAAGGATCCACACTGAAGCAACATTAGAATTCAACTGGGGTTGACTTTTAACAGTATCAAAAGAAGCAGCAAACGTGTACATAAAATTAGAGAAAAATTTACATAGAAAATCCTTAAACCGTGAAAAATGATTAGACTCACCAGAAGGAGTTGAAATCACAGGAATGGGAGAGCCCACCAACTCCGTCATTAATGGAGGTGAACCATCCTGCTCAAGAGATTTGTCCACTACCAGTTACCATGACAAAGGGATCTGCTGTCATTAAAGGACCCCCAGAAGTTGTCTGTGGCATTGCAGTTAAAGCAACAGCACTAGAAGGGTTAAATTGAGAAGCAGAATAATTATTAACATTAAACACATCTTCCTGAGATACATCTAGTACCTCTAGTTTTAAATAACCTTTTTTTCCCTGTTCCCCTAGTGACTGGATCAGCCGGGGTATCGAACCTGCGAGGTCGCTTGTGAGCTCTCTGTGGGACTCGATGAGGACGAACTCCGCGATCTCTGCTGAAGTTGAAGGCCGAGCGTCAATAGTGACTGGAGGCCTGCCCGAAGACGAAGATGATGCAGGCAGAGCTGACGACACATGAAACCGAGACACTGAAGATCTAGAGGCAGCATTAGGAACGGAAGGAGTAAGATGATTAGATGCTCCAGTTCAGGGCACCGGGGGGATCAGACACAATGGATCCAGGGGGGAACATGACAGAAGCGGGCAAAGCAGGAGGATGACCCAGTACAGAGGAAGGTCCAGGAAGAGAGAGGTACTGATGAATCCAGCTATCATCATCTTCCGCTGTGGCCCGGTCCATCATTAGGCGAAGTAAATGCTCCATAACAGGTAGGCACAGATATGCTCCTTTCTGATCCCTGTCGTCTTCTGCCCACTAATGACGCATCCTCTATTCCTTTTATAGGTTGAGACTCGTGCCAGAGGACCGTTTTTTGGGGCAACTGTAAACTCAACAACCAATCCTTGGTAAGTATATATATATATATATATATATACACACACACAGTGTGGCGGAAAGTATTCAGACCCCCTTAAATTTTTCATTCTTTGTTATATTGCAGTCATTTGCTAATGCCAATCATTCAAGTTCATTTTTTTCCTCATTAATGTACACACAGCACCCCATATTGACAGAAAAACACAGAATTGTTGACATTTTTGCAGATTTATTAAAAAAGAAAAAAACTGTGCGATCAGTAGGTTTAAAATATGTACTAAACCTAAACTGACGTGCACATAGCTCTATTTCACAATCCAAAAAATTAATTTTGGTCTGGCTGCATTCAAAAGAACAATATTTATATTGTTTGTATTTAGAGTTGCAAAGAACTGAGACAAGGATTCAAAAGTGCCATCCCATAGGAGGAGGATGCCGTCAATGTATCTAGCCCATAAAATGAGCTCAGGCCAATGTTCCGCATAGACGACATCCTCCTCCCACTTGGCCATAAACAAATTAGCGAGGCTAGGGGCAAATTTTTCCCCCATATCCACCCCCTTCTGTTGCGAATAGAAGTGATTATCGAAACAGAAATAGTTGTAATGAGTAGCAAACTCAAGTAGTTCAATTATGAAGTCGGCCTGTGGTATGGTCTCTTCTAAGAAACGAGCATACCACTTCTACACCTTTATGATGGGGATACAGGTGTACAGTGAAGCTACATCTGCCGTGGCCATAATGTAGTCACCACTGACATTCACTGCTTCCAACAATCTGATTGTATCCCTCGTATCTTTAAGATATGAGAGAGTTTTCTGGACAAGAAGTTGGAGGAAATGGTTGATGTATCGACCGATACGTGACATAATGAAATCGATCTCGCTAACGATTGGGCGGCCGGGGGGGGTTAGTTAAACTTTTATGTATTTTAGGTAAATAATACATCATCAGGATTCTTGGTGCTAGAGGGACTAGGAACGATTTTTCTTTGTTGTTAAGAAATTGCTGGTCAAACCCTTTCTGAATCAAAAGGTTGAGATCCTTCTTATATTTAAATGTAGGGTTATTAGGCAATTCCCTTCAAGTATCATGGTCACTCAAGATTCTGTATATTTCATTAACGTAATCAGTTTTAACCAATAATACGATACATCCACCTTTGTTGGAGGGATGTATCACCAAGTCCTTCTGTTCGCACAGAGATTTGAGACTCGCACTGGACAAAGAGTTAACTTGAGTTCTTTTTTAATGGTAAACTCGCAAGGTCTTGCAGAACCAAATTCCTAAACATTTTGATAGCTGGGGCTAACTGGGAAGGGGGATTAAAAAGAGACGTGTTGGACAATCCAGAAGGGACTGTTCCCGATGTGGCTGCTCTAGCCAAATTTCTACAGGGATTAGATATCAAATACCTTTGGATGTTTACTTCTCTAATGTATTTGTGGATATCGATAAAGGTATTAAACTTATCGAGTCTCCTGGGAGGGGTGAATTTAAGGCCCTTATCAAGAACAAATTGTTCTTCCTTCGTGAGTTCTTTGTTACTGAGGTTGAACACTCCCAAACAGGTTATGTTCTCCTTTTTCCTCCTCTGATACCTCCTCCCTCCTATGGAACTTCTCTTACGTCTGGACCCCTTTTTCGCCCGTGGGGGTCCTCGTAAAAACCTGGTTTCCCTGCAAGTTAGGGTTAGATTGGTTATAACCATACGGGGATTGGTCAATATTACCATAAGAGTATGAGCGTGGCTCATCATTATAATGATCTCGAAGAGGAGAGAATCTATTATACGTATTGAAAGGTGGATGGTTATATGGTAATGGATTGGGGTTGGTGCCGCGATTATCATAATGACGCGCAGGGGAACCTCTCTGGTAATATGTCTCATGTTCATACTGAGAATTTCTAGAACCAGAGTGGTTACCTCTAGAGGAGCCTCTACCACCCCTCCTATTTGAATGTTGACCTCTACCTCTATGTGCGTTATTAGGGGTATACATGCCTGGAAAACATCCTTTCTGAGAGGAATTATCCTTTCTAGGCGGATGCCCTTTGCTAGTATTGATACTTGGGGGAATGGTTGGGTGGGATGAATGGTCAGCTGTGGCCCCTCCATTTTGTTGACCTGAGGGGGCAGCACTGACCTCCATAGCTGGATCCGCTATAAGTGATTTTTGCCACCCAAATACAGTACCAGATTTGTAGTCCCCAATAGGCCTAGAGCATTTTTTATTTTTCTGATCTCTATCCTCCTTAATAAGGTGAGCTTTTGTATTCAATAGAATTCTTATTCACCAGGAGAACGTCCTTAAGCTCTTTGATCTTTCTGTCAAGAGTAGAAAGGCATTTACGCTTCCTGGTAATGAGAAAATTCAAGAATTTTGTCCTAGCCTCATTAAAATATATATGTATACCATGACTCAAGGTCGGTATCACCCTGTTGGGCGTGAACATCCCATCTGAGGCTCCGGGGGCTCATATTTTCTGATACATATTGCTCTAAGAAAACTATATCCCATTGTAAATGGAGTTCTGATACCATAATATTTTTGAGTTTCAAAAATAAACCACCAATTTCTGTGTCACTACCAGTAGCGACAAAAACCCCTCCAATATCCTTGTGACACATTAACCCTGTGATACCAGATCCTCAGACGACAGTCCCTAATTCTACCCTGAATAACCCTGAAATTGGTGTTCATTTCTGAGCACCTGCTCCAATGAATCATCTGTCTTGCACTGCTGCTGGAATTTAAATTATCTGTGGGGCAGGCGATCATTCCGTCGAAAGAGGAACAAGGCTGCACAGGCAGTGTGCTGGAACACATAGCGTTTCTGGTACTTTATTTTTGCTAAGTCTGAGCTTGATGGTGGCAACTAAAGGAAGTGCTAAAGGGGTGCTTAATGATATTTTGGGGATGCTATAGCACACCAAACCACCCTCCCTGGCACCATCACTGAATTGGAGGTCAATCAGCCACAGCTCAAAGAACCTCTGGAAGATCCCTAGGATTCTAGAGAACCCTGGTAGAGAATGGCTGCTAGGAATAGATTTGCTGCAGGAGCAGCATGTATGCTGACACATAAAGAGTGTGTGTCCAGGCTTGTCTGGCCTTATATCTTGAGCAGACTGATATCTGATGGCAAAATAGTGGATCACTGCAGGGCTAGATTACCATAGGGGCTGTTGGAGCTGCAGCTCCAGGCCCCTTACCTTAAGATAGGCCCATTTGCCCCCCAAAAAATTAAGTAAATAAATAAAAGGATCGAATTTTGAGGGTCGTACAGACACCAAATTTGGGGGGGAGGTAGCCAAAGACCTACCCCACCACTGGGGCTCCTATCATCTATGTTTCTGGAGATATGGGGCTTCTTGTGCAGCCTGTCAGAAGCTACATACAGAGTGGACAGTTTAAATACAAGCATGCACACTTTGTTTGAAGCAGATTAAGAGGATGAGCTCACAGTGCCTCTCACTTCTTGTCAGAGGCACTGAGCTCAGCTTGGAGCCTTGGACCAATAGTAAAGTAACAGCTGTCCAATAAAAATGCTTCAGTGGAGGCAGCATTTCCAACCCTGCCCTCTTAATTAGAAGGAAAAAACATGGGTTTATGGGTATAAGGTTTACCCATAATCCCATGTTTTTCTCACACAGTTAAAAGGGAGAATGAGAATCTTCTGCTGCTGAAAAGGTACTGTTTAATCAAGCTAAATCATATATTATATGATGTTTATATTGGCATGCATTAAAAAGGGGATAACTCCAGGAATAAAGCGATAATTCTCCCACTCTACAAGACTCTGGTCCGGCCACACTTGGAGTATGCTGTCCAGCTCTGGGCACCGGTCCTCAGGAAGGATGTACTGGAAATGGAGCGAGTACAGAGAAGGGCAACAAAGCTAATTAAGGGTCTGGAGGATCTTAGTTATGAGGAAAGGTTGCGAGCACTGAACTTATTCTCTCTGGAGAAGAGACACTTGAGACGGAATATGATTTCAATTTACAAATACTATACTGGTGACCCCACAATAGGGATAAAACTTTTTCGCGGAAGGGAGTTTAACAAGACACGCGGCCACTCAATAAATTAGAAGAAAAGAGGTTTAACCCTAAACTACGTAGAGGGTTCTTTTCTGTAAGAGCGGCAAGGATGTGGAATTCCCTTCCACAGGCGGTGGTTTCAGTGGGAGGCATCAATAGTTTCAAAAAACTATTAAATAAGCACCTGAACTACCACAACATACAGGGATATACAATGTAATACTGACATATAATCACACACATACAGTAGGTTGGACTTGATGGACTGTCGTTTTTCAACCTCACCTACTATGTAACTATATTATTATGCTATATGTTATAACATAATATTGTATTATTTTTCTATTTACTGTGAAATTACTAGTTTGTTATAACTAGCTTAGTTACAACTTCATACTTCAGTAATTTGTCCGTTAAGCCACCTGCTTGAGTACAGTTTTTGAAAATATAGTAAATTACCTTAAAAACAATATATAATAATTATCTTACTTACGGTAAGTAACCCCTTGCCACCCAGGTCAATTCTGACACTTCTCTCCTACATGTAAAAATCATCATTTTTTTTGCTAGAAAATTACCCAGAACCCCCAAACACACACACACACACAGAGATATATATATATATATATATATATATATATATATATATATAAATAACACACACACAGTGACAATATTCTCACTCAGTTCTCAGAAATGCACTTTGCCAGTAATCCAACCTCCAGCACAAAATTAATCAACTGATTGGACTGTAAGATTTACTTTGAGTTGACCTTTTGTTTCATTAGATCTTTAACTAATTACCGAATCATGTCAAATTCGGTATTCCCCTATAATTTCTTTTGTATTAGTTGAAATTCGTTATTTTTTATTTGGACATTTGAATGCATCCGAATGTCTGAAAGATGCAAAAGTCCAGAATTTACACAGCTTTTCTGCTCTTCCAGGGGCAGGGGCGGGAATGTGATGTCACACATTGCACAGCTCAGAGAGGAGGGCTGAGTGTAATCTGAAACCTAAATGGAGGGAATATACTACCCCCCCCCCACACACACAATTGCATAGCAAAACATGCACAGCTGGGGCTGTCAATCACAGGCTGTGTGCTGTAGCTACTCTTCACATCCCCCTTGATAGCTCGGAGTCGGCACAGCCTGTCAGAAATTACTTATGCAGATAGCAGAGGAACCAGACTGCAGGCAGAAATCACACTCAATGCTTTGGATTGAGGCAAGTATGTGGTAGGGCAGGGACAGGGTGATAGGTGGTTGTCACGTCCTTCATGTATGTAACAAAATGTAAGATACTCCCAATGGCTTATACGCAGCTTACAAATAATGAAAAATACTTTTTTTATATTATTTTCAATGGGTAAAATTGCATCAATAAAAGCAGCAATAACAAAAGGGGATGGGAAGGGGAACATGTGGAAAAGGAGGAACAACAACAAGAGCTCTGGTGTACACAAAAATAATAAACATATTAGATGTCTATATAACATTTAACAAAAGGAAATCCACAAATGGCATATCTGTGGATATTACCGTTTAGAGTAACCCCAACGCGTTTCAAATGATAATTTTGTATACGATCTTCTTCAGGGGGGTACAGACATCTATAACATATCGATACAGAATATTAGCAATATTGACATCAATAACATCATCATCATTGGGAATAAAGAGCCTGTATATACAGGAATTAAAAAATAACAAAGGGTCCTACCTTTGATATGAGAAATATTTAAATAGCCAGAGCAAAAAGACAAAACGTCACAACACATCAGGATATGCTCACGGTGGTTCATCATCCAGAAAGTGGGCAGGGAGTTCAATTCTATCTACAAGAGGTCATACTTAATTAGACGTGCAAGGGTGGGAGGAGACACGAATGCGTGTATGATATGTATAATATCTAGGGATGAATTACCTTCAACTTTTTTGTTTTTGTAGGGATATCCTATGCACTGATGCAAATCCTGTGCGTTGTGCTGAAGGAATGTATTTCCCAAATTGAATGCATCACCTGGGGGATATAAATTTCCAACAGTTGTATATATATGTATAGAAGTTTATAACATATGTCTATATAGGTAAAGCTACATTCAATGGGTACAATTACCGTGTTTAACTATCTATCAATCCAGTGTGTAATATGTTGATTTTATCAAGTATGTCAGAGCAGGCGGCTAGTTATACGTTCATCACACGATTAGTGGTATCATCAGTTCCTCACCATTAAAGCACCCACATGCTGCATTGAAAGAAACATATATAAACATATATGTATGTATACAAATTTACCAATTAGTTCAGAAAGGGCTGAGGCAGCTATCTCAAACCCCCAGCTAAACTGACCATATTGAAAGAGTTGTCTTTCACTACATGCTCCTGTCCTGCAACTACCCATTGTGTTGTAGCCACATAGGAATAGGATGTGTACTGGGTGTGCCATTTATATGGAAGCCTGCTGATGCCCTGACCTATCTCACCTGTGTGCATAATCAAGGTATGAACAAGCACATCAGTGTTTCACCTCCCCATCCTGTATTGCACGGCCCTTCCAGCAAAGAATAAATCAAAGGCCAGCCTCCTCGGCATTCAGGGAGAATCCCGGCAATGGCCGCCGACCCCTTGGAAACCTGTCCAGCGTTTTGATGCCACGCGCCAGCACACCGCCCCCTGGTGGTGGCCGTGTGCACGCGCCTGACAGGCACCAGCGCCTGGAGTCAGCCACTGAATTCTCGCTGAAGCGGAGGGAGATCCCCAGCTGATGCCGGAGGTATGGTGGCAGGGCAAGACCCTGGAGTCCTCCCTCCTCCCTCTGCGCCAGGAGACAGAGAAGGAAAGAGCCCCGACCATCCAACCAGGAAACCACCAAAAGACCTGCGTGGGGACACACACACAAAAAATAAATAAATAATAATAAAAAAAAAAGGGGCATAGTTATTGCATACATCTATACATTTTTCTATATAGGTAATTATTTAACATCTACATGTAAAAGTCCTTGTATAAAAAAGGCAAGGACTTTAACTTATCATTAGGGTTTATTAATTATGTTTAAATCAATATTGATTTTATTGATATTTATTGATATATTGATTTATACTCCCATAAGAGCTTGCAAACGATGCGTCACCAATTACTTAACTGTTATTATCTTACTATATCAATCAATTATGTGTATATTGATGACTATATGTGTGTTTGATACAGAGGAAAAGACATACATTCATCAATTTTCTTGTCATATTTGGCAAATTAATTTGTCTTCCCTGAGGAAAAGCCTTTTAGAAAGGGACAATATGACATAGAGTCATTTAGCCCAGGAGGGAAAGTCGCCTGTAGGCGAAAAATAACGTTTTGTTCCAATCACCCCCTCGGATGGGTAAATGTACCCGGTCTAGGGCTGTGACTTTGACTTTGGGGACGCTATATCCATGTTCATCCACTACATGTCTCCCTACAGGAAGGTAAAAATTGCCAGACCTCTAGAAAGGACGTTTATTTCCATGTGTGTTAGGTTGTGCGAGGAAAGTTTAGTGACATTTAGGTGCTCAGTGATTTCAACATTACATGATTCTGTGTCCAATTTTGGTATAGCTATGGCCTTATTTCCCTGCCCCCTCGGCCTCTCTGTAGGGGAGGAGTTACCCAGTTGTTGCGTAATAGTGCTTTTGGTCCACCTAACGGGTGTGAAATGTGACTTGTGTTACTGGAAGTGTCAGATAGTGAGGATTCTTGGTCGCATAGGAGGCACCCTGTATGTGTCCACTCGTGCTAGGTGGCATTTGATCATGTGAGTGTTCTACTTTTTTGTCCAACGTGCACTTTTTATTATCCTGTTCTAGGGAACTTCTATGTTTTCTAGTTCTTTTGACTCTGCCTCGAGCTCAGTAGGGATGTGCATTGTCCCATGCCGATGGTGCAGAAGAATTGGAAGGGTAATATGCACCCTACGATTCGGTCGGTGGCTGGTAATTCCTTTGGGGGTATACATTTCTTTTAGTTTCACTGTTCCATTTCTAGGCCTTGCCTTCATGGAATGTATTTTTGTCTCGCCAGTATTTCTTCTCCTTTGTCAGGAGGGTACTCTTATTGAAATTTGCCAAATCTTCCTTTAGTTTATTCTCGAGATCCTGATATAAATTATGCTCTTTAAGTGGAACTATGGCTTGTTCTATTTTGCCTATTTCCTTATATAGCTGATAGATCTGTTTCTTATACTCTTTGATTAACGTAGTCATCATAGCTTGTGAACATAACTTAAGTTGTCCTCCCACTCACTAAATTCGGAAAAATTTGGATTCTCAACTCATAAGAATTGATTTTCTTTTTTATATATCTATGAAAAGTCTTATTGTGACAAAACAAAGCTGATTTTTTTTCTCAAGAGTCATGTATAGCTTATAAAAGAGGGAGGAGAGCTCAGTTTAGGTTTGTTCATTTTGTTCAAAATGTGTTGACATACAGTCAGTCCACTGTTGCCCCTGAAAATTACTCATAATGTCTACTTCACTTCTGTATCAAAACACACAAAAAATACACAATATTGTGAACAACAATACAGTTTCCAAAATTACTGTAGATATTGATCAAAATTGAGATGTAATATACATCTATACCAAAGCTCCTGTTGTCAACCACAGGATTGGAGGAGGGATTTTGGAATGGGAGATACGGGTGTTTAGTCACCCAAATGTTTTAACCCCCCCCCACACACACACACACACACACACACAGCTGGGGCTGTCAATCACAGGCTGTCTGTTGTAGCTACACTCCCCATCCCCCTTGATAGCTTGGAGTCAGCGCAGCCTGTCAGAAAGGACTCATGCAGATAGCAGAGGAACCAGACTGCAGGCAGAAATCACACTCAGTGCTTTGCATTGAGGCAAGTATGTGGTAGGGCAGGGACAGGGTGATAGGGTGGTTGTCACGTCCTCCGTGTTTCCCTCCCCGTTGGACACCAAGCAAGGGTCACATGAGATGCCTACCCAGGGATGGGTTCTTCTGGGGTTCACTAGGCATTCTGGAAAGGGTTACTGTCGTATTGAGAACCTTTACTTGAACAGTAAAGTTTCACTTGAACAATAAACTCTCTTGATGTACACTACCACTGTCACTTGTGCATTTAGAAGGGGCCTACAGAGCCAATGCCCTCTCCATCTGTCAAGCTACCTCACTCCCAGTAACAGTATGGGGTCCCACCATGCATCTAGCACAGACTCAATGCAAGCACTTTACTTAACTCTTCCTCTTCTGTACCTGTGTACAGGCTGAAGGCCCCGGTGGTGCAGATCTGCTCCGGTTGCTATGGGAGACGGATCGCTGCAGACGGAGTGCCGACAACATCTTCCCTACTGCAAGAGGCTGTCTCACCCATCACATGTACACGCTTACAACAGGCAGCTAGAGAAACCTTTATCTTCACACTGTGTATACTCTTATACTGTTATCTTCATACCCCTAGGTATTTTGTGACCTGAGCTGTACCTATGTGTGCTGGTTACTTGCATTACACACCTTTAGTAACTTCAGACCAGGCAAAGTTTCAAATATTTTATTTGAATAAATTAACATGATCTCATACACAGACAACAGTCCAAAATAAATTGCATACAACCAATATATTTGTCTTGGGATTGTATATGGTCAACATTGAATTTAATATAGATTCATTACAAATTAGCTTGGTACCATTTCATCCTCTTTTTGTATGCAATATTTATTCTTTTATTAAACAACAATGTTGGAAACTAGTTATTCTTTGGTCATATGTGCCTCATTTAAAGACCCAGGACAAATACAATTGTATGGCTATATTAATAAAGGGATGGAGGCACATCATTGGTGCACCAGGCCACATTCTATTCTGTTAAAAAATAAATTGCTGTCTTTTCCCTAATATCCCTAGTCCATACTTGGTTTCTTCAACGAGAACTAAGTCCCAACAATTCCCCTTAGTGGCAGGGACTCCAACCTCAGCATGGCACTGGGAATTCAGACTCCTCTGGCAACGGGGGTGAGTGGGTCCACGACAAGTTAGCAAGGCCCAGTCTCTCTTCTTAGTAAGGACCCCCACGGTCTGGTCCTCCATCCCTTTTAAAGCACACAGAATCGGGGGGGGGGGGTCGGACCCAAGAAAGCCCACCAAGAAAGACCTGAGAAACACAATTAACTCCAACCTCCCCACTAACCTGCCTACAAGTACACACTACAGAGGGATATGATCTGTTCATTTTTCATGTCAGAGGTTTACATCCACTTTAAAGCAAAACAATAAAAATACATTCAAAATTGTTCTTTCTAGCTGTTTTTTCAATTTCTTATAAGTAGGTTGTGATGCTATAAAATACTTTATACTATTATTATAATAACAGAACACAGCAGCCATCCCAACTAGCATGAAGGTGGTGAAACTTCTGTAAAAACATTACCTCGCACCATAATATGCTAAATGCAAGATTTTATGCGTGATTTTATCATTTTAAATGTGAGTGTACTTCGTTTTAAATAGCTTCTAGTTTGAAGTAATACACTATCAGAGGCATCTTTGTTCTCTTTCTCTTGATAGTGGAAAAGGGGCTTTGGAGATTGAGGTTACATTTCTGAAATGGAGTTGAACACCATTTAAGCACTATTGCTACTCATGAGAATGAATGGCAGTTTGGTCCGGTGGGAGGGAGTGGAACGCGTTTTTCTGACTTTGGTGGTGTATTTAAGATGATTCATCTGCAGCAAGAGCTTACACTTATGTGTGATACCTATATTGACTCTTCATTTAACCACTTTTACCCCCTTCATAACCAGGCCATTTTTTGCAATACGGCGCTGCATTACTTTAACTGACAATTGCACAGTCGTGCGACACTGTATCCAAACAAAATGTCCTTTTTTCCCCCAAGTAAAGATTTTTTTTGGTGGTATTTGATCACCTCTGCGTTGCGCTCGAAACAAAAAAAAAAAAACCCTGCTATATTGCTATAAAACGTATCCAATAAAAAAATGTAAAAAAATACAATTTCTTCATCTATCTAGACCAATATGCCTTCCATACTAACAGAACGGCAATCTTTCTTGTTTACATAGACAGACTACTGTTCTGCCTGTGTAACAAATGTGTTCTGGCTGTCAATGGCTGAAAACTGGCATGTCTGTTTTTTGACAACAAACCGCATTTACAGTGGTTCAGAAGGGTCAGGATCCCAGAAAAGTCCCTAAAATGACTCTTTGGAAAAGTTGACTTCTAAAGGTTCTTGGGAAGAGATATAACTTGCACTTTGAACCTTAATTTTTCAGAATGCTCTTGGCAGAAAGATTAGGAAAAAAATTAAACACAACATTTTCACTGATGGCATAGCAAACATTGTATCCAACAATATGCTCAGCCAGCTCTCCCATGCACTAGGATACATACAGGGCAAGTATGCCTTAGTCAATTGGTGGGAACTTGGGAGGTTTGGGACAAATAGGGCTTTCATTTGGTAGAGAATGTGTATATCTATCTGTTTTATTTCCTTAGTATTTATTGAAAATAGTAAAAAATTTGAAAAATTGCACTTTCCTGTCATTTTTCTCAACACAGTAGTTACATCATTTGCACACCATCATAAATTTGCCCCAAAATACAAGTCTGCAAATTATAATGATATCACATTGGTGTGACTTTTATAAAGTGTAGCAAAATGCTAAAGTGAACCTAAATCACATTGATTCCCAGAATGTTTTTCTGTTTCGGCAATGTCTACTCTAACGTTTTTAATTCCTTTGGTTTTATTTAGAAAAAAATGCACTTTTCTGTAGTATTCCCAACGCAACGTTTATGTACCCAGATAGCAAGGAGAACTTGCCACAAATTTGTTGTAGTGCTGAATTGTAATGCCCCGTACACACGGTCGGATTTTCCGACAGAAAATGTGCGATCGGAGCATGTTGTCTGACATTCCGACCGTGTGTGGGCTCCATCTGACTTTTTCCATCGGATTTTCCGACACACAAAGTTTGAGAGCAGGCTATAAAATTTTCCGACAACAAAATCCGATCGCGTCAATTCCGACCGTGTGTGGCTAGTTCCGACACACAAAGTGCCACGCATGCTCAGAAGAAATTCTGAGACGGAACAGCTCGGTCTGGTAAAATTAGCGTTTTGAATGGATACAGCACTTTCATCACGCTGCAATGTTTTAAATTGTTTAATACAGCGCACTCTCTTCTTCTTTATAATGTGAAAAGAATGAAGTAGTTTTGCTGCTCATAGTCACACAGACTTCTCACAAACTTCTTTCTTTATTATTTAGTGGGATTCCTCAAAATATTTTGATTTGTCACATCTGACCAAATTTCTATTTTGTTGTTTTATTTTTGTTTTGTATTTTTTTCAAGGCTGTTTTTATTTTTTTTGGGGTTTGTATTTTTTTCAAGGTTTTTTTTATTTTGTGTTTTTTGTGTTTTACTCCCGAATATTTTTGTGTGTGTTTTGTGTGTCAAGTTACCACAACACCATTATTATTTAGACTGGGTTCACACTGCTGCAGTGGCAGACATCGTATGTGATTCGCAGCGCACTGCTGTTCACATCACATGCGATGTCTGTGCTGTGCGATATCAGCCATACAGATAGTATGGCTGATATCGCACCGCATTCGGTCCAAACTCGCACAGGACCCTTTTTTTTGTTCGGACCAGAATCGGATCGCATGGGTGTTCGCATATGGCAGTGTGAACGCCGTGCGTAAATTCGCTGCGGTCCCGCACCGCAGCAGTGTGAACCTAGCCTTAATTTCAAGGAGGTTGCTTGGTGTTGGTGTCCCTTGTTAATTTCACATTGTATAATAGAAATGTACCTGCCTCCTCACAAACAAACTGTCATTTTTGAAGGAAAACACACATAAGCGAGTATAATTGAAACAAAAATTCCTTTATTAAGGGCTCACAACCAAACAAAGAGGGAGGCAACGCTGGAGAAACAGCAGAAATTGATGAAGCCTTTGGCCCCCAGGGAGTGCAGTCTGGTCCAGAAGTCCCAGAGATCCGGAAAGCAGCAGATGACATCTGTGTCCCCAGGCTGTGGTCACACAAGAGACTGCATCTTTTGTCAGACCAGACTGAACCCAGGGCCATCACTCTCTGGTCTTCCTTCCGCGCTTCCTTCCACGCTGTGGCTCTGGTGTTGGAGATGTGGCAGCAGGAGGAGGAGGAGGAGGGGGATGGGCCAACTCACTCAGGTGGGTATTGGGTGTGATTTTGCCACTCACCCCCTTAGTTAGGACTTTATACAGAAGGTCCTCACACAGCTTGCGTTGACCCTCCTGCATGCCCTGCAGTTTGGTGGCAGCAAAGGCCTCTTCAGGAGTGGGGGTGGCTCTGAGGGATGCAGAAGCCTCCTGAATGAGCCTGAGCGCTGAATCCTGAACGTGACTCCCCTTCCTCGGTCTTTTGTATGGAAGGCGGAGGGGAGGAACCTGAGATTCGGTCAGGCTCCGACTGGGCCCAGGCTTTTCCTGGCTGCCACTTAGCCCCGCCTCCTCCTGACTGCCACATTCCACAGCCTCTTCCTGGCTGCCACATTCCACAGCCTCCTCCTGGCTGAGGTCTTCCTGTGTATGAAAAAGGGACATCGTTTTAGTTTTTTATTCATAAATCACACACAATTTTCACCTCATGATTGTTGCAAATTGAATATTAACAAATATAAAAGACTATCATTCTGAGCCCAGCATTTTTCAGTCTTGTCCCAATTATTTTTCAAAACTACTGTCTATTGATATGTAAAACACTTTCTTAAATCAGCAATTAGTGATCAATAATAACATCTAGTAAACATCATTTCTTTATTGACCTGAAATCTGTAGAAGAATGCTATACCTGACTCCATCTGGGCTCCTCCACTTCTTCCTGGCTGGAAGTCCCAGGTTGGACATCGGAAGTCTCAGCTGGGGTGGAAGGAAGAGTGGAAGGAAGGGTTGAGAGGGATTCCCTGACTCCAGTCTGGTCTGACAGAAATAGCAGTCTCTCATAGTACCACAGTCTGGGGACATAAACGTCATCTGCTCCAGCTCCGGATCTCTGGGAATCCGTGACCTTCTTGCGCTCCCTTAGATAAGTGCTCCTCAGGCCACCAATTTTGGCTTTTAAATAGGGGATGGTTGCTGTGGGGACCACCGGCTTCACCAACTCCAGCAGTTTCTCCAGCGCTGTCTGCCTCTTTTGTTTATTATTATATTGTGGGTGTTTCACCTGCCACAGACAGGGCTGCTCCTTCCTCCGCTCACAGATCATACGTACTACGCATGCGTGTTTTGCTTTATACACACTGCGCATGCGTGTAACTCCGCCCGCCCCTGACGTGCTTTCTAGTCTATTCCCCGCCCCTTTTCATTCGGCGCAGTGGGTGAAGAGCACATGACGGAGACACAGCAGGTGCGTGCTAATTACAGCAACGAGGAGGGGGGGGGAAAGCCCGGAGCCTGAAACGCCTGGATCCAGAAGGAGAAGATTTGAGGCATCAAATATGTCCTTTGGGGAGATGTTGGAGATGGTGGACATCCTGAAGAAGGCCGACTATGACGGGAAGTATGGACCTTACCCCAACCCCAATGTCCGAAAGGCCAAGATCATGGCGAAAGTGGTCAAGAGTCTGCACCGGAATTTCGGGGTACGCTGATCGAAAGATCAGCTCAGGAAGCGGTGGTCGGACCTCAAATTAAGAGAGCATGAGCAGTACAGAAAGATCCGGAGAGTGCTGCAAAAAAGTAAGTAGTTGTCCTGTGTTCCTATTCTTTATTTTTATTACGTTCGTGCTGCTCCATGTGCTTTTCTTAACTGTTGTCCAGTTTAAAATGTCAACTTTCATGTTCATGGGCACATTATTCGTTCGTATCAAACATTGTTCGTTCGGCCTAGAAAACACCATGGTTTTGGCCATATGCATTTGGCCACATTTTTTAGGGCCTACTTGTCTGAAACTAATTTGGTTGGGTAGATGGGTTTGTAACTAGAATGAAATGCAAACTAGATTCTGTGTAAGGAGAGGACACTCAGCAGCAGTTTTCACATCTGGACGCTGGAGCACTAGTGTGGGACACAAGAACGCCCTTTTTATTAGGGGGGCCACACAGGTGCTCCAGTGTATACTATAGGGGTGTCTCCATCTGTGAAGCTTGTACAAGACAGGTAAAGTATTCAAGCTTGACAAAGGACAAGAAAAATGCTACATCTTGGAACTCTGCCCACAAAAAAAATCGTACCCCATTTCCAAACAATGTTTCATATTTATAGTTCTGCCATCAAATATCTGTGTGCTAAGTATACCATTTTTTTTACATAGGGGAGAAAAGACTCGGAAGTCATCCGAGGAGACCAGAGACCCTCCCACCTCTGGAAGAAGGGGAAATCCACCCAAGACAAACAGAGCAGGAGGAGGAAGACATGGTGGAAATTGGCACCACGACAAGTGAGTGTCTACGACCACAGGCTCAGCTAAGAGATGGATGCCGACATATTTATAATACATGTTTTTTTTTTGGTTTCTATCTTTTTAGGTGATCGTGATGTCGTTGATCCAGATCCTTTCACCTCGGAAAGTGCACAGATCCTGATCGGGGAGATCATGGGGTGTAATAGGGACTTGGAAAACATCAAGAAAAACATCAATGATGTTCTTCAAAAAAATAAGAACATCATTGATGTTTTAAGGAGAGATTAAAACCCCTCCAAATCCCTTTGTTTTTTGGTGTGCTACAATTTTTTAAAATTTTTTGTCAACTTGTAGAAAAGCCAAATTTTGAAGAGGCACACAGTGTGTCAACATGTGCTATCTGCCATCACGGAAGATCAATGGACGCATTTTGGGGGTGCAACGCCTCCCTCAATAATAAAGTAGCTGAGAGGAAGGGGTTGCACCCCCAAAACACGTCCCTTGATCCCCCATGATGGCAGGTAGCACATGTTGACATTCGGCTATTTGTGTGAATCTTCAAAATTTGGCTTTTCCTGGGGTGACTTCACCCCATCTGAACGCAATATCAAACACAGTTTGTAAATACTTATGTCTGATATTGCCTTCAAGTTCTACCAAATGTGAACTTTGTAAGTTCAAGATTTGTGTCTTTCTTGTTGGTTTTAAACATGCCTGTTTTATCTTAAATGGACATTTCTACTTTTTCTAATGTGACCCCAAAAATTGTTATACAACAAACATGTTGGTTTGTTTTAAAAACCTTTTCTAAATGCACATGAGGTATTAAAAATATTGTTAATCAAGAATGTGTGGATTATTGTCTCAACACTACAACACTTTTGTGGTGCTCTAATTGCTGTTTTCTGTGACAATGTGTGTTATTTCCTAAGGGCAAATCCACTTTGCACTACAAATGCAGTTTTAGTGCAGTTTCAAGTACACTTGTAGTGCAAAGTGTCTTTGCCTTTAGTAAATAACACCCAACAGTGATTTTCAGGACTCACCACATTTCTCTCAGGGCCAGCTAAAACAAACACAAGCAGAAAATGTTACCAAAGATTTGATTATTTTTTTTTTATTTGAAAAAGGTTTTAGACATTGTCTGACATATTGATAGCCCCCCTACCCGCAAAGAATTCAAGGTATCTTAGCCGGACATCATGGGCACTCAGGGGGGGCAAGCCAGGACGGCCACTTTCAAGCGCCGTCAGGGTTGGTTCATTTTGAATTCCGGCCTCAGGCCCAACTGAGTCAGCATAGTTGGCAGAATGTTGCCGTAAAAAGTTGTGTAGAACACAGCACGCCAGGATAATGTGATTCAGTTTGTACTCCACCATATGTATGGGTGTAAGAAATAGGCGGAACCGGCTGGCCATGATTCCAAACGTGTTCTCCACCACTCTTCTGGCTCTGGCCAGCCGGTAATTAAAAACCCTCTGGTCCGGGGTGAGGGTCCTCATCGGGAATGGCTGCATAAGATGGTCCCCCAGCGCAAATGCTTCATCTGCAACGAAGACGAATGGGAGTCCTTCCACATTGTCTTCTGGAGGTGGCAAGTCCAAGCTGCCATTCTGGAGATGCCTGTAGAACTCGGTCTGGGCGATGACTCCACCATCGGATATCTGCCCATTCTTCCCCACGTCCACATACAGGAACTCATAAGTAGCCGACACCACCGCCAACATCACAATACTATTGAACCCCGAGTTGGGTGGTGGGACAATGTGGACATGTTTTCCATCAATTGCCCCTCCGCAGCTAGGAACGTGCCACCGCTGGGCAAAGTGGGAGGCCACAGTCTGCCATTCCTGTGGCGTGGAAGGAAACTGTGAAGTCAAAACGAAAAAAAAATTAGTAATTTTGCACATAAACAGGGAAAGCAGATTACACACAAACATTCTTGGCCAACATCAAGATAACATTGTTTTTTAAAGACCAAAGTATAAGGTACAACTA
Source organism: Lithobates clamitans (assembly GCA_037952925.1). Lineage (NCBI taxonomy): Eukaryota > Metazoa > Chordata > Amphibia > Anura > Ranidae > Lithobates > Lithobates clamitans. Next base: position 3,091,321 of record JBBGZY010000748.1, read on the forward strand.
TCAGATTCCTCCTCCCCTCTCCTCTCATGGGCCATTTCTAACATTATATGGGGGGGGGGGCTCTTGGACAGGTAACCCTCTACACTTCATTGAGAGATGACTGCCTAAATAATGGGTCTTTGGGGAATTCATCCATACATCTGACCACAAAATAGATGGGTATAGTGTGTATGGGTTTGGCAAAGTCAGCAGATAGATGATTGAGGATAGATAGTGAATTGGTATCAGCTGACTTAGCAGTTGGGGGGAGGGAGGGTTCCAAATGATTTGGGGACCCCAAAAAAAGCCTCTGGCACTCTGCCTGAATTTAAAGCACAAATCACATTTCAAAACATTTTAGGGGGTGTTTGGGGTAAAGCACTACCATGGAGCCGATAAAATACATTGTTAAGTGACTACATGAGAATATAGGGCCAGGAGACCATGCTGGGGAGGTAAGTGAAGGCAAATATGTATGAAGGACAACAAAAATAATTACATAAAAATCCAGCATGAATGAGGACAAAGGGGACATTCACAGCATATTACAATCATGGTAATTAGGGAATGAGGAAAGAAATACAAATTATTAGCAAACATTATATACAATAAAATGTGATATTAAAGGATAAAAATCTTACCTTAATATACTCCTTCTGCAGGACCTGGATGATGGCAGAACAGGTCTCTGGGATAGTGATCCCCAGAGCCTGGGGGGAGATGCCTGTCGAGAACTTCAAGTCCTGCAGGCTTCTCCCTGTTGCCAAGTACCACAGGGTGGCGATGAGCCTCTGCTCCGGAGTGATGGCTTGCCTCATGCAGGCATCCTGCCTGCAGATATAGGGGGTCAGCAAAGCCAACAAACGGTGAAATACGGGGTCCATCATCCAGAGAAAGTTCCTGAAATCATCAGGATTATTCTCACGGATCTCACGGAGCAAAGGCATATGACAGAACTGGTCACGCTGGAGCAACCAATTCTTGGTCCATCAACTCCTCCCCACCCTGTTCATGGACTGGACTTGTGTCAAGGTCAGGACCCCAACACCAAGCCCCCGCACAGCACGAACTCTACGAGGAGTACATATACGCAACATGGCTAGAAAACGGTCGGCTGTTCAGAACGAAGTAACAGAACGCACTGAAGAACAGCAAGGCCTGTGAAGAGCGACCTGAAAAACAGTAACGAGCAGGCAAGATCGCACTGAATAGTACAATACGAACTGACTGCACGCACTGAAGAGCAGATACAAACCCACAAGCACAAACTGAACAGCAAAAAACGATCTGAAAACCACGAGTCTGAAAAAGCGCGAATCGTCTCTCACCAAACTTTTACTAACACGGGATTAGCAAAAGGAGCCTAAAGGGTGCCGCGCTTGGTTCTGAACTGGCCTTTTCTAGCCTCGTCGTACGTGGTGTACGTTACCGCGTTCTTGGCGATCGGAAATTCTCACAACTTTGAGCCAACATCCGTCGGAAAAAATCCATGGATTTTGTTGTCGGAATGTCCGATCAATGTCTGATCGTGTGTACAGGGCTTAAGTCTGTTGACTTGCTGCACATTTTCACTGGCAGGTTGTACCCTTGCAGAGCACTTGAAGTACTTTTCCAATTTTGTAGCAAATTTGTGTGCCAAATCTCTAGAAAGAGCAAGTCTACAGCATGAAAGTCTCTACAAGTCTACAGCACGAACTTCTCTGCAAGTCTGCAGCTCGAAAATTCAGCCATAGTGACCCCTGTGGTGGGATGGCTATTGCACAACATAACTGAACCAGAACTTGCAGCAAACTTGCAGAATGTTTGCAAAGAAAGTTGATTTGGAGTCATGCAATGCGGACTTGCTGCAATTGTGCAACAAAAGGATTAGCAAAAGGAGCCCAAAGGGTGCCGCGCTTGGTTCTGAACTGGCCTTTTCTAGTCTCGTCGTACGTGGTGTAGGTTACCGCGTTCTTAGCGATCGGAAATTCTGACAACTTTGTGCGACCTTGTGTACGCAAAACAAGTTTGAGCCAACATCTGTCGGAAAAAATTCCATGGATTTTGTTGTCGGAATGTCCGATCAATGTCTGATCGTGTGTACGGGGCATAAGTCTGTTGACTTGCTGCACATTTTCACTGGCAGGTTGTACCCTTGCAGAGCACTTAACCACTTGCCGACCGCCTACCGCATATATACTGCGGCAGAATGGCACGGGCAGGCAGAATCACGTACCCGTACGTGATCTGCCTCCCGCGTGCGGGGGGCCCAACCGGACCCCCCCCGGTGCCATCGGCGGTCGGCATTTGACTGGGAGCGTCGGGAGGCGAGGGGGAGACCATCCGATCGTGGCCCCCCCCTCGCGATCGCTCCCAGCCAATGGGAATCCTCCTCTGCCTGTGTGTCGTTTCACACAGGCAGAGGATGTGATGTCATCTCTCCTCGGTCTGGCAGTTTCCGTTCCAGCGCCGAGGAGAGAAGACAAGTGAGTGCACAACACACACACACACACAGTAGAACATGCCAGGCATACCTTACACCCCCGATCCCCCCCCGATCGCCCCCCGATCCCCCCCAATCACCCCCCCCCCCTGTCACAAACTGACATTAGCAGTATTTTTTTTTTTTTTTTCTGATTACTGCATAGTGTCAGTTTGTGACAGTTAGTGTTAGGGCAGTGAGTATTACCCCCCTTTAGGTCTAGGATACCCCCCTAACCCCCCCTAATAAAGTTTTAACCCCTTGATCACCCCCCCTCACCAGTGTCGCTAAGCGATCATTTTTCTGATCGCTGTATTAGTGTCGCTGGTGACGCTAGTTAGGAACGTAAATATTTAGGTTCGCCGTCAGTGTTTTATAGCGACAGGGACCCCCATATACTATCTAATAAATGTTTTAACCCCTTGATTGCCCCCTAGTTAACCCTTTCACCACTGATCACTGTATAACTGTTACGGGTGACGCTGGTTAGTTCGTTTATTTTTTATAGTGTCAGGGCACCCGCCGTTTATTACCGAATAAAGGTTTAGCCCCCTGATCGCCCGGCGGTGATATGCGTCGCCCCAGGCAGCGTCAGATTAGCGCCAGTACCGCGAACACCCACGCACGCAGCATATGCCTCCCTTAGTGGTATAGTATCTGATCGGATCAATATCTGATCCGATCAAATCTATACTAGCGTCCCCAGCAGTTTAGGGTTCCCGAAAACGCAGTGTTAGCGGGATCAGCCCAGATACCTGCTAGCACCTGCGTTTTGCCCCTCCGCCCAGCCCAGCCCAGCCCACCCAAGTGCAGTATCGATCGATCACTGTCACTTACAAAACACTAAACGCATAACTGCAGCGTTCGCAGAGTCAGGCCTGATCCCTGCGATCGCTAACAGTTTTTTTGGTAGCGTTTTGGTGAACTGGCAAGCACCAGCCCCAGGCAGCGTCAGGTTAGCGCCAGTACCGCTAACACCCACGCACGCACCGTATACCTCCCTTAGTGGTATAGTATCTGATCGGATCAATATCTGATCCGATCAGATCTATACTAGCGTCCCCAGCAGTTTAGGGTTCCCAAAAACGCAGTGTTAGCGGGATCAGCCCAGATACCTGCTAGCACCTGCGTTTTGCCCCTCCGCCCGGCCCAGCCCACCCAAGTGCAGTATCGATCGATCACTGTCACTTACAAAACACTAAACGCATAACTGCAGCGTTCGCAGAGTCAGGCCTGATCCCTGCGATCGCTAACAGTTTTTTTGGTAGCGTTTTGGTGAACTGGCAAGCACCAGCCCCAGGCAGCGTCAGATTAGCGCCAGTACCGCTAACACCCACGCACGCAGCATACGCCTCCCTTAGTGGTATAGTATCTGATCGGATCAATATCTGATCCGATTAGATCTATACTAGTGTCCCCAGCAGTTTAGGGTTCCCAAAAACGCAGTGTTAGCGGGATCAGCCCAGATACCTGCTAGCACCTGCGTTTTGCCCCTCCGCCCGGCCCGGCCCAGCCCACCCAAGTGCAGTATCGATCGATCACTGTCACTTACAAAACACTAAACGCATAACTGCAGCGTTCGCAGAGTCAGGCCGGATCCCTGTGATCGCTAACAGTTTTTTTTGTAGCGTTTTGGTGAACTGGCAAGCGCCAGCGGCCTAGTACACCCCGGTCGTAGTCAAACCAGCACTGCAGTAACACTTGGTGACGTGGCGAGTCACATAAGTGCAGTTCAAGCTGGTGAGGTGGCAAGCACAAGTAGTGTCCCGCTGCCACCAAAAAGACAAACACAGCCCCGTCGTGCCCATAGTGCCCTTCCTGCTGCATTCGCCAATCCTAATTGGGAACCCACCGCTTCTGCAGCACCCGTACTTACCCCCCATTCACATCCCCAACCAAATGCAGTCGGCTGCATGAGAGGCATTTTCTTTATGTCCTCCCGAGTACCCCTACCCAGCGAACCCCCCCAAAAAAGATATTGTGTCTGCAGCTAGCTCGGATATAGGCGTGACACCCGCTATTATTGTCCCTCCTGTCCTGACAATCCTGGTCTTTGCATTGGTGAATGTTTTGAACGCTACCATGCACTAGTTGAGTATTAGCGTAGGGTACAGCATTGCACAGACTAGGCACACTTTCACAGGGTCTCCCGAGATGCCATCGCATTTTGAGAGACCCGAACCTGGAACCGGTTACAGTTATAAAAGTTAGTTACAAAAAAAAGTGTAAAAAAAAAAATAAAAAAAACACAAACAAAAATATAAAATAAAAATAGTTGTCGTTTTATTGTTCTCTCTCTCTCTATTCTCTCTCTATTGTTCTGCTCTTTTTTACTGTATTCTATTCTGCAATGTTTTATTGTTATTATGTTTTATCATGTTTGCTTTTCAGGTATGCAATTTTTTATACCTTACCGTTTACTGTGCTTTATTGTTAACCATTTTTTTGTCTTCAGGTATGCCATTCACGACTTTGAGTGGTTATACCAGAATGATGCCTGCAGGTTTAGGTATCATCTTGGTATCATTCTTTTCAGCCAGCGGTCGGCTTTCATGTAAAAGCAATCCTAGTGGCTAATTAGCCTCTAGACTGCTTTTACAAGCAGTGGGAGGGAATGCCCCCCCCCCCAACATCTTCCGTGTTTTTCTCTGGCTCTCCTGTCTCAACAGGGAACCTGAAAATGCAGCCGGTGATTCAGCCAGCTGACCATAGAGCTGATCAGAGACCAGAGTGGCTCCAAACATCTCTATGACCTAAGAAACCGGAAGCTACGAGCATTTTATGACGTAGATTTTGCCGGATGTAAACAGCGCCATTGGGAAATTGGGAAAGCATTTTATCACACCGATCTTGGTGTGATCAGATGCTTTGAGGGCAGAGGAGAAATCTAGGGTCTAATAGACCCCAATTTTTGCAAAAAAGAGTACCTGTCACTACCTATTGCTATCATAGGGGATATTTACATTCCCTGAGATAACAATAAAAATGATTTAAAAAAAAAAAAAATGAAAGGAACATTTTAAAAATAAGATAAAAAAATAATAATAATAAAGAAAAAAAAAAAAAAAAAAAAAAAAGCACACCTGTCCCCCCTGCTCTCGCGCTAAGGTGAACGCAAGCGTTGGTCTGGCGTCAAATGTAAACAGCAATTGCACCATGCATGTGAGGTATCGCCGCGAAGGTCAGATCGAGGGCAGTAAGTTTAGCAGTAGACCTCCTCTGTAAATCTAAAGTGGTAACCTGTAAAGGCTTTTAAAGGCTTTTAAAAATGTATTTAGTTTGTCGCCACTGCACGTTTGTGCGCAATTTTAAAGCATGTCATGTTTGGTATCCATGTACTCGGCCTAAGATCATCTTTTTTATCTCATCAAACATTTGGGCAATATAGTGTGTTTTAGTGCATTAAAATGTAAAAAAGTGTGTTTTTTCCCCAAAAAATGCGTTTGAAAAATCGCTGCGCAAATACTGTGTGAAAAAAAAAATGAAACACCCACCATTTTAATCTGTAGGGCATTTGCTTTAAAAAAAATATATAATGTTTGGGGGTTCAAAGTAATTTTCTTGCAAAAAAAAATTATTTTTTTATGTAAACAATAAGTGTCAGAAAGGGCTTTGTCTTCAAGTGGTTAGAAGAGTGGGTGATGTGTGACATAAGCTTCTAGATGTTGTGCATAAAATGCCAGGACAGTTCAAACCCCCCCCAAATGACCCCATTTTGGAAAGTAGACACCCCAAGCTATTTGCTGAGAGTCATGTTGAGTCCATGGAATAATTTATATTGTGACACAAGTTGCGGGAAAGAGACAATTTTTTATTTTTTTTATTTTTTTTTGCGCAAAGTTGTCACTAAATGATATATTGCTCAAACATGCCATGGGAATATGTGAAATTACACCCCAAAATACATTCTGTTGCTTCTCCTGAGTACGGGGATACCACATGTGTGGGACTTTTTGGGAGCCTAGCCGCGTACGGGACCCCGAAAACCAAGCACCGCCTTCAGGCTTTCTAAGGCCGTAAATTTTTGATTTCACTCTTCACTGCCTATCACAGTTTCGGAGGCCATGGAATGCCCAGGTGGCACAAAACCCCCCCAAATGACCCCATTTTGGAAAGTAGACACCCCAAGCTATTTGATGAGAGGTATAGTGAGTATTTTGCAGACCTCACTTTTTGTCACAAAGTTTTGAAAATTGAAAAAAGAAAAAAAAAAATTTTTTTTCTCGTCTTTCTTTATTTTCAAAAACAAATGAGAGCTGCAAAATACTCACCATGCCTCTCAGCAAATAGCTTGGGGTGTCTACTTTCCAAAATGGGGTCATTTGGGGGGGGTTTGTGCCACCTGGGCATTCCATGGCCTCCGAAACTGTGATAGGCAGTGAGGAGTAAAATCAAAAATGTACGCCCTTAGAAATCCTGAAGGCGGTGCTTGGTTTTCGGGGTCCCGTACGCGGTTAGGCTCCTAAAAAGTCCCACACATGTGGTATCCCCGTACTCAGGAGAAGCAGCTAAATGTATTTTGGGGTGCAATTCCACATATGCCCATGGCCTGTGTGAGCAATATATCATTTAGTGACAACTTTGTGCAAAAAAAAAAAAAAAAAATTTGTCACTTTCCCGCAACTTGTGTCAAAATATAAAACATTCCATGGACTCAACATGCCTCAAAGCAAATAGCTTGGGGTGTCTACTTTCCAAAATGGGGTCATTTGGGGGGGTTTTATGTCATCTGGGCATTTTATGACCTTCAAAACTGTGATAGGTAGTGAGGAGTAAAATCAAAAATGTACGCCCTTAGAAATCCTGAAGGCGGTGCTTGGTTTTCGGGGCCCCGTACGCGGCTAGGCTCCCAAAAAGTCCCACACATGTGGTATCCCCGTACTCAGGAGAAGCAGCTAAATGTATTTTGGGGTGCAATTCCACATATGCCCATGGCCTGTGTGAGCAATATATCATTTAGTGACAACTTTTTGTAATTTTTTTTTTTTTTTTTTGTCATTATTCAATCACTTGGGACAAAAAAAATGAATATTCAATGGGCTCAACATGCCTCTCAGCAAATTCCTTGGGGTGTCTACTTTCCAAAATGGGGTCATTTGTGGGGGTTTTGTACTGCCCTGCCATTTTAGCACCTCAAGAAACGACATAGGCAGTCATAAATTAAAGGCTGTGTAAATTCCAGAAAATGTACCCTAGTTTGTAGACGCTATAACTTTTGCGCAAACCAATAAATATACACTTATTGACATTTTTTTTACCAAAGACATGTGGCCGAATACATTTTGGCCTAAATGTATGACTAAAATTGAGTTTATTGGATTTTTTTTAGAACAAAAAGTAGAAAATATCATTTTTTTTCAAAATTTTCGGTCTTTTTCCGTGTATAGCGCAAAAAATAAAAACGGCAGAGGTGATCAAATACCATCAAAAGAAAGCTCTATTTGTGGGAAGAAAAGGACGCAAATTTCGTTTGGGTACAGCATTGCATGACCGCGCAATTAGCAGTTAAAGCGACGCAGTGCCGAATTGTAAAAAGTGCTCTGGTCAGGAAGGGGGTAAAACCTTCCGGGGCTGAAGTGGTTAAAGTACTTTTCCAATTTTCTAGCAAATTTGTGTGCCAAATCTCTAGAAAGAGCAAGTCTACAGCACAAAAGTCTCTACAAGTCTACAGCACGAACTTCTCTGCAAGTCTGCAGCTCGAAAATTCAGCCATAGTGACCCCTGTGGTGGGATGGCTATTGCACAACATAACTAAACTAGAACTTGCAGAATGTTTGCAAAGAAAGTTGATTTGGAGTCATGCAATGCGGACTTGCTGCAATTGTGCAACAAAGTTGTGAAGCCTGGCAAGTCTAGCAATAGCTTAGCAAGTCATTTTTAAACTTGCAGCACAATTGCTTGCTATCTGGGCAATTTGCGCATGCTCATAATATTATTTCAGATATAATCAAAAAACTCTGCTGATTAAAATCACACCACATTAGTGCAACTTTTATGTAATGTAGCTTAATGATAAAGCTCAAAGTGAATGTATGTGTTTTTATTTTAGGAAAACTTCGTTCCCCTTTTGATGTTACATTATGATGCACGAAGTTTGCATAAATTGTTATTGTAATATTAGGATAACATTAAATCTGGGCACAAGGCAGCATGACCAAGACTTTTTCACAGGTACACAATCGCTAAAGATTTCAATGACTTTGCATTTGATTACATGAGTATTTTGATGCAGCACAAATGTCACCAGATCATCCAATGTCATTGTTGCAATGTAGGAATTATTCTGGAGAGGTAATATTGTTATTTGGTCTCATACACATGGTCGCTTTTTTCATACAAACTAAAGTTAGTTTTTCTGTTCTCAAAAAGTACAGGTGTGCTTACAGCTGCCAATGCAAATAAATGGTTGTGTGTGGGTGCATGCCAGTATATCCCAATACTCAGGTAAATATGTGTATAGCATATGGGTGTATTCTTTGTATTTTTGATGTTGCTATGTGTTTTTGTCTTTAGAAAGCAAAGAAAATAATATACTTGGAAGACAATATTGCTAAAAAAATGGTTTGTTCCAAAAATATTATGTCGGTATCATAAGTAATGACAAAGTTATTGCTGAATGAGTAGGCTGATAGCTGAATTATGAAAGTTACACTGATTCATAAGTGCTATACAGGTGCAAAAGCTTAAATGCATTTTTACAGCTCCCTGAGGTTCCAGTAAAGTCTTTTGGTTTCCCATTGACTAAGTGGACTGAGTCCATTTCTAAAATTCTGTCACAGAATGTTGACCTCTCTGGTCATTGTTTAGCTAAGCCAATATCACTTTTTCTTTCAAGTGAGGCCAACGTTTGAAAGCACAACACAAGAAAATTAGTAACACCTAGCATGGAGACATTCCACCTCATCTGCCAAATATTACTTTCTCTGCAGCTGTAGTTTAGGACACAGTAAGAACATTGCGCACTATGAACCATGATGTCATGCACACATTTATACCTCCCAGACAAACTTACTTTCAATTCAATCCTCTCCAAAATCATTATGCTCTTAAGTGCGGTGTGTCTTTTATGATGCCCACTTCTTTATACTGCAGGGCTAAAGTTACTAAAACGCACCCATAGCCCATTTCCTATGTACCAGAATAGGTAGATCCCTATTGCTCTCTTCTTCCCTTGCTATTTGCATGTGTCACTTCTGACAGTTTTTCTGACACCAGACAATCCATAGTGATGGCCTGCTTCACCCTCTAGCACAGGGGTGACAAACTCAATTCCATTACAAGCCGCTTGTACCTGGGTCACGCTATGTACAGAGTGCAGGGTTCAGGGGTGTTACGTATGGAGTGCAGAGTTCAGGATTACGCTATGTACAAAGTTCAGAGTTCAAGGGTGTGCTATGTACAGAGTGCAGGGTTCAGGGGTGCGCTACATACAGAGTGCAGTGTTCAGGGGTGCGCTATGTACAGAGTGCAGGGTTCAGGGGTGCGCCATGTACAGAGAGCAGGGTTCATGGGTGCACCATGTACAGAAAGTAGGGTTCAGGGGTGAGCTAAGTACAAAGTGCAGGGTTCAGGAGTTTGCTATGCACAGTGTGCAACATTTCTACCACCACTCTCCTCCCAACTCCCCCCTACTTCACACATCTGCCTCCACAACCCTCAACACCCCAATCCCCCACTCTTACCAAAGCTTCCTCACATCTGTACTCTCTCCTACCTTCCTACCTGGTCCAGTTCTAGTACAGTATAGGTGGCTCCTTCCATGTGTATTGGGCTATAGTTAGTGCCTCCCTGTGTTGGCGGATCTGTGTGTTCAGCTCTAGTGGCAGTGTTAGTTCTGCCCTATATGTCCTATTTCACCATCAAAATCAACATTTTCAGCTCAGCAGCAACTGCACTCATGAGTAAGATGTACAAGGCTTTTACAGCACTCCTTCTCTTCATCGCCACTATTGGATAAAGCAAGTCCCCAAAAGCCCGCTCTCAGGATGCAGCCTGCTGGATGGAAAAGTCGCCAGAGCTGCCAGGAACCTCCGCCACTGACAGCTATGCCGGACCGATTGCGCAGGTGCTCAGATCACAAAGCTGGCGCTGCTGGAGGGACTGATGAGGAGAGAGAGCAGGAAATTTTTATCCTTGTTGCCTAGGAGACTGACTGGCCGTGCATGCGCTCAGCTCACATAAAGCCTGTGCCATTTGTGGGCCTGAAGGTGATAGAGCGGGAAATGTTTATTCTTGTTGCCTAGGAGATCTGGCACGACATCGGAAATAACAGACAGCCATGAGAACAGGAGGTGGCGGGGAGAGGCGTGGGCCACATGACATGGCCTAGCGGGCGGGCCTTGTGTTTGCCACCTGTGTTCTAGCACATAGCAGGTGATTGACAACCTCAGATGTGCATGTTTCTTTATGAGTCTATGAAGAGGGGTAGGTGTATCTGTGCATTTCTTCCATTCAGGTCTCAGAATAAACTCATCTTTCTTCTCTATGCTGTGTAGGGTTTGTGATGTCATATCCCCACCCCCTGCCTCCTGGAAGCTAAGAAGTACCATCTGATTGGTGTACTTTGGAAGGCTCTGGAGGAAAGAGGGCTGTAGATAAAGAGGTACATCCTATGTGGAAGGATTTGCTTCATTCCCTTGAGTATCATCTGAGGCTAGTAACTTCAGTGGGCTTATGTAAGGGTTTATTATTCACAGGTAGGGTTCCAATGCACCTTTAGAAGTCACAAGAAGTAGAACCCATGTAAACATACTTCATCATATGTCAAGGAAATGAAAACAAGAGAATTTTTGCTAGCTAAATTGCTTGATTAAAGTGAATACAACTTTATCTAATTTACTAAGCTCAGTGAATATTCACTTTGCTAAGTAAACAGTCTGTTTTGCTTTAATAAATCTACCCCAATAAATCTTCAAAGGACAGCATACAATAAAACTGTATAATCTGTTAAATGTAGAGAGAATTTCAGAGAAAATCTTAAATCTGTGTTCTTATTCATAAAAAAAGTTGCCATTGTGTAAAAAAATGATTGAATACATTGGTATATTTTAATTAGCAGACAGTTGAGCTTGCCATACTTCATAATTTGTGTAATCAAATTTTGTAAAGAACTTTCTTTTATCCTATATTAAGGATACAAATATTAGATGAATTGAGATGTACAGAATGGTCAGGCAGCAAAGCTAGGCACACATTACAAGCTGGCTGCAACTTGCAATATACCATATTAAGGGTAAATGATTAAAAAAAAAAAGAAAGAAAAACAAAGAAACTATCTTTCAAAAAACCTTAGTAGAGGTTATCAGATTTTAATAAAATTCAAACTGGCTTTAAGATCACTGAAAAATGCCTCAATAAATGCCTCAATAACTTCCCTCCACTATGGGAACGCTGGTTGTCGGCCACAAGAGTCTGTCCTCACTCAGAAGAATGAAGGGTTGTCACTGATTTCATCACTTTCTTCAATCCATATTGCAGATCCTTGCTTAGAGACCACCCTACTGACGTGTTTCACCCTTACACGCTTAGTCGTTGTTTATTGAAACAAGTGAAGTAATTTATGTGCATCCCTTCATTCCTGACATTGCATTCAAATTAGCTTATTTATTAAGGTAATGTGATATAGGCCATGTGCAATAACCTATATGAGACACTCAGACTTGACTTTGGCTACAGCAAAAAAATAAACTTTACAACAGTTAAATGGTTAATGTCAGGGCTGGGCTCGGCCCTTCCTTCTCAAAGCTAGCCGCTCAGCTGTCGGCTAATTGCCAGCTCCTTTCTCTCCACAGTGACTCACCTGTTGATAATATACTGCTCGTCAGTCCTGCCTACTTAAGAGCCCATTCACACAATGGCAACTTTGGATCCGACTCCAAGTCGCCCCTAGTCGCCTCGAATCGCGCTTCATGAAAAAATGTAAGTGAATGGATCCGTCTCAATGCACACTACTGCAGTCGCTTCAGAAAAGGTTCCTGTACTACTTCAATCCGACTAGAAGGCGACTTGTACCCATTGATTTAAATGGAAGTTGCCTACAAGTCTGATCACTGTTCATACTGAGGCAACTTTACAGGAAGCAGAAAGGAAACAGAAAGTAATTTACTCCACTAAAGAGCCAGCCCCATCCTTCTCACACACAGCTGATAAGCTCTGATTGGCCACTTGTAAAGTTCCCTGTCCTGAAGCCGACTTCAAGTTGTGTTGTAAGTTGCCCCAAGTCGTGCTGTGATTCATACTCAAGTCGTGTCCAAGTTGCCTCCCAAAGTCGCGCTTGAATTCGGGTTGTCCCTGTGTGAATGGGCTCTAAGATATCCAGCCCAGATGATCTCTGCCTTCGCCTTAGTCACATCTCTAGAGGTGCTCTCCTGCGTTCTTGTTAAAGACTTGCTTGGCTGACATTCCTTCTGGCTCCAGATCCTGCTTGCTGTTCTCCTGCCTCATCTCGGGCTCCCTGACATTTTGGCTTGTCCGACTATCAGTTCCTGAACTCTGGCTATGTTTTGACTAAGTTTACTCGGTTTACCTTTTTATTAGTATTATTAAACAAATGTGATTTAACTGTACTTCTGTCTCAGTCTGATTCATGATTCATTATTTCTGACACCTAATAAAAATGTTAGGGCCATCAATAAGTTTTTTTTTGTTATACACATTAGTGGGTATTCAAAATAAATCCAGCCATATATGGATACATATATCCAGCTGTGTTCCAACCAAACCTTATTAGGATAGAGTGGGGAAAAGTTAGAACCTCTGTCATGTTTTTTATTGCCCCAATTAGCAATAAAAACCTAACCTATGGTTTGCAGGCTCGGTGTGGTGACTTCACTGGCTGTATGCCTTTCTAGGTTAGTGTCACTAAAACCACATTATAAAAAGCTATCAATAAATGCAGTATGACATGCTGTTTATACTCACTCAGTCACTATGAGTTTTGTTTTCTGTACTCTGCAAAAAACCTAGTTGATCCTGCTGCTCTCTATCTCCACCTTCTGTTCATGTATTCAATTCAGCTAGGGATTTTGCAGCTGTGGTGGCAACTTTGCACTTGCTGAGTTTTCAGTTTATTTTCTACCCTGAGCATTTCCTCCTTTTAACAGCAACGACCTTGAAACGTGCAGCTTTATAACCCAAGCGAGCAATGGCGGCTGTCATATACTGGATATCTACCCATGTTTAGACAACAATGCAGCGTATTTGCTAGCACTAGCTGTGGTGTTATTTTGTATATACAGGGTGTAGCTGTTGTGACTTTTGGCAGAGCAATCACCTTGTAATCTTTGTTGATTTAATAGTCTACCTCACAGCTGTGTGATGATTGAACTGGTACAGCAATGCATGAATTTAATAAAGAACATTATCTGCACCACCCTTGCATTTATTACAGAGAACATTTGCATATAGAAGGCTTCCAAGGGCCCTGGTTTTTCCAGGTCATCTATGTTTTGCTGTCAGATATATCTCTTTCAGAATGATTACAAGGTCAGAGGTACAGTATGTTCTAATCTATTATTCTTATTCTGAGTTTAATGAACGTTCTGATTCTTCTTAATAATTTAAGGGTACATACATATAAATACTTTCCATTTAAATTATTTTGGGGGACACCTACATGCTGTGTAGCTTTCATTTTTAGTCCGGCATTAATGTGGCTGGGTGCAACTATTTTCCCTGCTTGCCAAACCTCCAAGCTCTTGGTATTCGTGTTGCTGAATGCAGGGCTTTCTCTTTATTCTTGCCCATGGTCATAACAGAAAGTTAGAAGAAATGTATAACTTCCAGGTTGCAGTTTGCATATTCCAGGTGCAGTTTGCCTTTTTCAATACACATTTTTGATCCATTGAAGTCTATGAAACCAAAAAACAGAAGAAAGTCCCTGGCCCTTTCCATAAAATGCATAGATGTTAACGTGACCCATAGGAAACCATGTTAAATGGACTGTAGTGTGTTTCTGCAAAACTTAAAACACACAAAAAATGCATAGGTGTGAACCAGGCCTTAGATAGGATTCATAGAAATTGATGTGCCCTTTGAACAATTTCCTATCTTCCCCTGTACTGGTAACAAATGTATTGTTTCTCATTACTTTCTATCCAGACTTCTCAAGTCCCCCGTGAGTCGCGGGAGTCTCCCGCATTTGACTGCGGGCTACCGGACAACCACTAGCGCCGGGAGATCTCCCAGCTGGGACTATCATTCAGCCACAGACAGAGCAACCCGAGTGGCCAAATGGAGTATGGCCATGATGGCCCCTGTAGCTGCTCCATCTTCTGACTGTGGCCAGGGGAGGGGGCAGGACAGAGCCGGGAGATCTGGAGACACACCCCATGCTGATGCCCTATGTTGCACTGAGACCTCTCATGGCACGCTCCTCCCTGCCGGCCCCTCCTTCCCCCCATCCACCCCAGGTGCTTCTGGGGTGGAGGGGGGGGTGAAGGTGATTTTGGTGCCTTAAAGTGATACTAAAGTCTTGTTTTTTTTTTAATGAAAATACCAAACATGTTATACTTACCGCAGTGGTTTTGCACAGAGCAGCCCAAATCCTCCTCTTCTATGGGGGCACCCAAATCGAACCACAGCTCCCTGTGCCCATTCAGACACAGAGCCATGACTGGGCCCTGCCCCCTCTCTCTCTTCATTATCTCACTGAGTTTGATTAACAGCAGCAGGAGCCAATGGTGCCCAATGCTGTGTCTCAGCCAGTCAGAAAGGAGAGTCCCCGACAACCGAGTCTCTCGTACAACATCGCAGGATCCAGATGAGCTCAGGTAAGTATTAGGGGGCTGAGGGGGGCTGCTACACACAGAAGGTTTTTTATCTTAACCGCCTCCCGACCGCCTCACGCAGATATACTGCAGCAGAAGGGCACGTACAGGCAGATTACTCTACCTGTACGTTGCACTTTAAGAGGCAGCTCACGGGCGCTCCGTGACCGCGATTGTGGGTCCCACGGACCCCATGTCCACGGGGATACCTGCGATCATCACAGTGAGGAAGAACGGGGAGATGCTAATCTAAACCAGCATCTCCCCATTCTGCCTAGTTACACTGCCACTGATCTCTGCTCCCTGTGGTCGGGAGCAGTGATCAGTGTAGTGTAACACACAGCCCCTCCCCCCCACAGTTAGAAACACTCCCTAGGACACACTTAACCCCTACAGTGCCACCTAGTGGTTAACCCCTTCACTGCCAGTGACATTTTTACAGTAATCAATGCAATTTTTTAGCATTGATCGCTGTATTAATGCGAATGGTCACAAAAATGTGTCAGAATTGTCCGATGTGCCTACCATAATGTCGCAGTCATGATAAAATTCGCTGATCGCCGCCATTACTAGTAAAAAAAAAATTATCAAAAAAATGCCATAAAACTATCCCCTATTTTGTAGACGCTATAAATTTTGCGCAAACCAATCAATAAACGCTTATTGCGATTTTTTTTACCAAAAATATGTAAGAAGAATATGTATAGGCCTAAACTGAGGAAAAAATAAATGTTTTTTTAAATATTTTTTGGGGATATTTATTATAGCAAAAAGTAAAAAATAATGTGTTTTTTCAAAATTGTCGCTATTTTTTGTTTATTGCGCAAAAAATAAAAACCGCAGAGGTGATCAAATACCACCAAAAGAAAGCTCTATTTGTGGGAAAAAGGACGTCAATTTTGTTTGGGATCCACGCCGCACGACCGCTCAATTGTCAGTTAAAGCGACGCAGTGCCGAATCGCAAAAAGTGCTCTGGTCAGAAAGGGGGTATATTCTTCCGGGGCTGAAGTGGTTAATGCATAGAATGTATTAAGATAAAAAAAAACCTTCTGCCTTTACAACCACTTTAAACAAGAATATTTGTGCACCTAGTGTGCCCTTTTTTAGTTAAAATAACAGTGGCTCATAGGTTGATTTACTAAAGGCAAATAGACTCTTCACTTTGTAAGCAAATCTCCCCCAGAGCTGGGTGAATGTGGTAAAATTTCACTTTGCACAAAATACCCAATCAGTTGCAAGAAAAAAAAAACCACAGGACTTTGGTTTGCACATGATTGGACGCTGAAAGTCAGCAGAGCTGCACCTCCTTCACTAAGCTCTGGGGAGAATTCCCTTGGAAGGTGAATGGTCTATTTGCATTTAGTAAATCAACCCCTCAGTGTTACTTTTTATTTAAAATTAAACAATATATGCAAGGCTAGAACATTACTTGCAAGTGACATTTCTGAGACATATTCATTTGATCTGCAGATAGCGCAATGTTCAAACTCCACGGAGTTGATGAATGTCTGGGTTCAGGGCTTAGGAGGGAGTGGAACCAGTTCAGCATTCAGAGCATTTCTTCATCCTTCCTTTGGCTTTAATACCGCTACTACAATGATACAAACCTTCTGGAATTTTATAAACACAGGATACGTATCGGTTAACCACGTCTCTAGGAGGGAAGAGAAGAAGAACATTTATGACTATACAATTTTCAATTTATATTTAAGTCAACATCAGCCTTAGAATTAAAATAGGATTTATAAGTTCCATCCATACTTTCATTACTTTGTCTATTGTAGTCTGAGACACAGGGTAAAATTATTAGTAATTTCACTTCTGTTGGTTACTACTGCCAAGTGTTAAAAAATACACATATTTTCTGTGATATTGCAGTAAAGATTTAACCAAAAACAAATGTTGCCAAAGCACACTAGGCACATGAAGCACATAGAATAAACAACATTTCAAAGTGGTTGTGTCATTTTTGGGCAACTTAGCTGACAATCCAAACTACCTTCTAGGGTGTTGAGTTAGTGCTGTAAGCCCACTGGAGGTTTGAACAAATTTAATTGGCTAGAATGAAGCTATAAACTTGTACAGTATCTGACTATGTGCACTTTGTTAATTATTTTTTCTTGACAGATTTAAAGTAAACCTATGGCCACTTGCATTATGCCCTTGGAGCCTCAATCCTGAGGTATTCAATTACACAAAATATATCATAGGTGGGACTTCTCTATAACATCAGTCCAACTCTATAAGCCACGATTTATGCTCTCTACTTAATAGACATAATAGAGAAAGGAAAATTGCCAACATATACTGTATGTAGGGGTTTATTGAAGCTCGGATGAAGTCTTCTGGTAAACTCTGCAGCATTGCACACATGATATTTGGAACAGCATATGAAACATAAGGTCACTTCCTCAAAGGTAGGAAGATTTGCTGGGCCCCTTAGAGATGAAAGTGGGGAATTTGGTTGAAGAAACTTCTTCACGGGGTCATCCTTTGGAGACTCCTGGTGTGATGCTTTCATAATATCACCCAAACTATCACCGCCTCCCAGTCACCTCTTCCAATACTTGTCTCCAGGACTTCTCCAGAGCTTCTCCCTTCCTGTGGAACTCCCTACCCCAATCCATCTGGCTATCTCTTACTCTGGTTCATGAAAACCTAACTCTTTAGGGAAACCTATCCCACCTCTCCCTATCAACTGGAATTTTACTTTCTACATCAACTCTTCCCCCAATGTAGTTATCATCAATTGCGACTCCATTTAGATGGTAAGTTCTCACAAACAGGGTCCTCCTCTTGTATAAAATTGTATTGTAACTGTACTGTCTCCATTTACAGGGCCATCTTTAACATTGATTGGGCCCTGGGCAAACATTTTCTTGCCCCCCCTCCATTCTGAAACATACAAAAAATAGCAGGTAGACTCAAAAGCAAGTCACACAGCGATTGTAATTGGTTGCCAGAGGTTACAGCCTATCCTTACCGCTCACTGTCTGGTTGCTAGAAGTTATAACACATAATTTCTGCTTGCCGATTGGTTGCTAGAGGTTACTGCACATTATTAGCGCTCACTGATTGGTTGCTAGGGGTTACAGCACATCATTACCACTCACTGATTGGTTGCTAGAGATTACAGCAGATCACTACTGTTCACTGATTGGTTGCTGCAGGTTAATGCACACGATTACCACTCGCTGAGCAGTGGAACAATCCCAAAAAAGTGAGCAAGTAAAGCGACACATTAATACACATACTACAGAAGAGGGTCAGAGACTACAAACATATTACAGGAGAGCATCAGAAACTGCAAATATACTGTAGGAGAGCATCAGAGACTGCAAATATACTGCAGAAGATGACCAGAGACTGCGGACATACTACAGGAGACAATCAGAGACTGCAGACATACTACAGGAGACATTCAGAGACTGCGAACATACTACAGGAGACAATCAGAGACTGCGGACATTATACAGGAGATGGTCAGAGAACTTTCAGCAATGCACAACTTTACAATTGAATAATACAGCTCAGAGTTTTAGCAGTTAGGCATTCTATGGGTGTAGGGACATACCTGGCCAGCCGAGCTCACTACATACATTCAGAAGTCAAGGGGAAGGGCTTCCATTCTCTGCTCTCACTACAACTGCTCCCCCCCTGAGCATACAGGCTGCATGGGGTGGGGTTAGAGCATCAGTAGAGCTCCCGACCCCACCCCCAGACCTCTCTATTCCCCAGCTAGTATAGAGGGGGCCGGGCTGGGAGCTCCACTGACACTCTAACCCCGCCCCATGCAGCCTGTATGCTCGGAACAGAGTGGCTGTAGTGAGAGCAGTGATCGAAGTGGGAGCATCAGTGGAGCTCCCAGCCCCACCCCCAGCCAGTATAGAGAGGGTGGGGGCCTATCACTGCTCTTACTACAGCCGCTCTGTTCCGAGCATACAGGCTGCATGGGGCGGGGTCAGAGTGTCAGTGGAGCTCCCGGCCCCGCCCCCCTCTGCTGGCTAGCTCAGGAATGCAGCCTCCTGTGTCCTCTGTGCGCTCTGCAAAGCCGTCATCAGGGCCCCAAATCGTGGGTAGCGCTGGCTCAAGCAGCAGCTGCTTTAGGCCCCCCAAGAAAGATTGGGCCCAGGGCAGGTGCCCCGTTTGCCCTGCCATATACTTTATAAAATTGTATATAAATACCCTATAACAATAATAATGCTTGAGCTGTCAGGTGTAGCAGCTTGGGTCTTGATGGCCAAACCTGTAGCTGAATTGCAGCTTTAGCCAAGACTGTGATACAAGACGTTGAAATCAACATCTTTGGAACTCTCATTGAGATTGTCTAAGTATAGGGACCTTACTGTTTTGCAGTTGTTAGATGTAGTTTCTTAATAGACATGGACTAGTCCTCTTTGTACAACTCTGTAGCATCTACTGAAATAGAAAGGGATTTAGAGTTACAAGTTACACAGTCCATGAACTGATGAACATCATTATTTTGGTGCAGTATTTGTAGATTAATTTAAAGCAAATGGCATGATGCTCTTGAAACTATTTGCATTCTTCAAAGGGCTTTCCTTTGAATGCACAACATTTCCTTAGTGGATGTGGTTTGTTGTGGGGTAAGACATTTATGGAATTTAGGTACTTTTGTAGACATGTGCAGAACAGAAAATTAGTTTAGTTTTGTATAGATTAGTTATGTTACTAATTTTGTTTCGTTGATTCATTTCAGAATTAGTTTAGTTTCATTTAGTTTTGGTTAAATTTAGTTGTGTGTAATAATTTTCTACCAAATTCAAAATTTTAAATTTGAATTCAGATTGGGTCCGGCGGTTGCGGCGGGCAGCGTGATTGACGATGGATCTACACCGGTGAGACATTGTTTTTTATTTTTTAATAAAGGAATTGTCAAAAACTTGTGTACTGTCTTTATTCACTTTTTACACTTTTTTAGTGAATGTGTAGGAATACTATGTACCCTATACTCAATTCACATAGGGGGGCGGGATCTAAGGGCCCTCTTGTTAAAGGTGGCGACCAGACTCCGATAAGTACCCCCACCGCAGATTCCCAATGGGACGGCAGGTCTCATGTTGAGGGCATGTGTCCTGGCATGGTTCATAGGGGGGTGCTCGCTCACCCCTCCTCACTTTCCTTGCTTTCCGGGCTGCATGCTCAGATAAGGATCTAGTATGGAATTTGAGGGGCACCCTTTGCTGTTTTTTTTTTTGTAATTTAGGCGTGGGCCCCCACACGTTTTATTTTTGGAATTTTCTGTTGTCAGCTTTCTTCTGTTTACATTTCAGCTCTCAGCGGGGAAGCCCGCTGACAGCCTATGAGTCAGTGGTTGTTAAGGATGTGGTGGCCGGCTTCCCGGCCCGCTGCTTAACAACCAGCTATTCTTCACACAGAATTGGAATCGGTCCATCATTTTTTGACCGATCCGAATTCAGATCTTTGTGAAAATTTGGAATTCGTTAGAAAACAAATAAATGAAACAAATGTTAATGAATATCAACAAAATTCGTTATTACAGCATTTCATTCAGAGATTTGGATACATACATGTCCTCTTTGCTCCTCCTGTGCCTCCTGTCCAAGACGCCTTCATGGTTTCTTGAAGGGCCTCGTCCATACCCACACTCTGGGCCCAAGGTCTCGCCTAGCATTTCATCTTCAAGCTCTGAACAACTCCAACTCCTCCCCAGCTGGGCTGACCCTGAGTACTTAAGAAAGCATGCCCCCTGCCAATCTAAGTTGGAGATTGGTTAGGGCTCCTTAGAATACCCAAGACAGCTCCACCTCTCCTCTCCTCCTCTCTTTTTAGTACCTTCCAGAAAGCTCTAGAAAGAAGAGGGAGGGCTTAGTGATGCTGCCTGTGAGTCACCAGCTGCTATTCTGAGCCACTCCCCAGCCCAGATCAAAACAAACAGGCCTAGCTGCCATAAATTTGCTTACCTTAAGACAAAAAAATTCTACTCTAGCACCTACCTACCTAGAGGGTGCTATATATTTATACATGTTGATCATATACCCCTTAATCTCCTCTTCTGAAGAGAAAATAAATTCAGTTCCTATAATCTTTCCTCATAGCTGACCTCCTCCATGCCTCTTATCAGTTTGGTTGCTCTTCTCTGCACTTTCTACAGATCCGCAATATCCTTTTTATGAATTGGTGCCCATGTCAGGCTGGGCTCAGCCCTTCTATCTCAAAGCTAGCCACTCAGCTGTCAGCTAATTGCCAGCTCCTATCTCTCTACAGTGACTCACCTGTTGATATCCTGCTCGTCAGTCCTGCCTACTTAAGCTGTCCAATCCAGATGATCTCTGCCTTCGCCTTGGTCTCTAGAGACGCTCTCCTGTGTTCCTGTTAAAAAGACTTGCTTGGTTGACATTCCTTCTGGCTCCAGAACCTGCTTGCTGTTCTACTACGCTCATCTCTGGCTCCCTGACTTTTTGACTTGCCTGACTATCTGTTCTGGTTCCTTTGTTTACCTTTTTATTATTATTATTATTATTATTATTATTATTAAACAAGTGTGATTTAACTGTACTTCTGTCTCAACTGTACTAAAGTCTGATTCATGGTTTCTGACAGTCCAAAACTGAACTGCACATTTCAGGTGAGGTCTTACTAATGATTTGCACAGGGGTAAAATTATATCTCTTTCTCTCTGGAGTCTATACCTCTCTTAATACAAGAAAGGGTTTTGCTCGCTTTGAAAACCACTGCCTGGCATTGCATGTCATTATTAAGCTCATGATCTACCAAAATACCCAGGTCCTTCTCCCCCCACCGATTTCCCCAGTTGTATTCCCCCTAGTATGTATGATGCATGCATATGTTCATGCATGGTTCATTGATGTGAACAATTTTACCGCTTCCCAACTGCGCTATAGCCAAAAGATGGCTACAGCGAAGTCGTCCAGTTCTGGGAGGGCGTCCATAGACATCTTACCAGAACCATGACCCCACATGGCCGCTGGGGCACACAGTCAGTGCGCTCTGTGATCGCTGTGTCCTTCAGACACAGCTGATTACAGATCGGGGTAAAAGGCTAATCACAGCAGGCTTTTACCATGTGATCAGCTGTGTCTAATCACTGCTGATCACAAGTAAGCACACTTGCTGGTTATCAAAATTCCTTTCCTCATGTGCTGTCACAACAAAAGGAGAGGAGAGCTGGTACCTGCCAATTGTGACAGGGGAATTTTACACTGATAATCAGGGCACTGATCATCAGTGTCCATCAGGGGTGCCTATCAATGACGCCTACCAGTGCCCATTAGTGCTTATCAGTGTCGGTTATCAGAGCCTGCCCCATGTGCAAGGGGCCTAACACTGACTGAGGAAACATGAAAGAAGCAGAGATGATTTAGCTAAGAGTAAACTAACACTAAAATAGGAGTGTAGAACAGAGGCAGATACCAAATACAGAAAGTAAACAAGGTGAAGTGGACCAAAACTACCACTAGATGTCAGTATGCATAAGAACAGCAATAATTTAATGCAGTTCAAAGCAACAACAGAAAAATACATTAAAGGTGGGACACAACAATAGCATAAACTAAATGGGAACTTAAAGCATTTGTTACCCCAACACTTCATATTCCTGATATTTGCCTGCTGTACCATATACTTGTATGAGAAAATATCCTGTTCTCTTTTTAATGCTTTTAATGCTTCCTTTATGTGAAATCCCTGGTGTTCCTGCTAGTTCCCTTGCTTTCCTATTAAAAACTGACCACACTAAGCAAGAGAGCACACCATGGTCAGTTCTCTAGCTATGCTGGTGTAGTGGGTGCCTCGCATATCCTGCGACCTTGCCAAGCTGGCCGAGGCACTCCTGTGAGGGAAAGAGAGAGACTGCCAGGAGCTGCGGAGGAATTTTCCCCCTCCCTCTCCTCTTCTCTCTGTTGGGAGACACACACACACAGAGCTGCTCACTTTGCACCGTCTCTTGTGTCCCTATTGGCAGGAGGAGGAGGAGAGGCAATTACAGGAGCCAATCAGAAGGATGTTATTAAGAAGCAGCAGCTGCAAAGGATTCTGGGATATGTAGTCCCTATTACAAACAGCCCCATAGTCTTGTATGGGGGCAGGAACTACTGAGACCAGCATGCCCTGGAGAAATAGGACTGGAGATTCCATCTTGCTGATCTGAGATTTTCAGTCACCACGAGGCAGGTGAAGAGACTGGACTCGGTGGAGAGGAGCCTCCCGGCTCAGTTCACAGCTCGTTTACAAATTCCACAGCCAGTCAGGGACATCCAACGTTAGAGAGGGGGGATCCCAGGTGAATTGTATTGTAATTGTACTGTCTGCCCTAATGTTGTAAAGCGCTGCGTAAACTGTCAGTGCTATATAAATCCTGTATAATAATAATATAAATTTATAAAAAATGAGAAAAAAGATATTTATAAGGTTTTATTTTAATCTATTCAAAAATGTTTTGCATTTTACTTCTATTTTAACCACTTTAGCCCCCGAAGGATTAACCCCCTTCCTGACCAGAGCACTTTTTACAATTTGGCACTGCGTCGCTTTAACTGCTAATTGCGCGGTCATGCAATGCTGTACCCAAACTAAATTTGCGTCCTTTTCTTCCCACAAATAGAGCTTTCTTTTGATGGTATTTGATCGCCTCTGCCATTTTTATTTTTTGCGCTATAAATGGAAAAAGATCTAAAATTTTGAAAAAAAATATATTTTCTACTTTTTGTTATAAAAAAAATCCAATAAACTCAATTTTAGTCATACATTTAGGCCAAAATGTATTCAGCCACATGTCTTTGGTAAAAAAAATGTCAATAAGTGTATATTTATTGGTTTGCGCAAAAGTTATAGCGTCTACAAACTAGGGTACATTTTCTGGAATTTACACAACCTTTAATTTATGACTAATTTATGTCATTTCTTGAGGTGCTAAAATGGCAGGGCAGTACAACCCCCCCTCCAAATGACCCCATTTTGGAAAGTAGACACCCCAAGGAAATTGCTGAGAGGCATGTTGAGCCCATTGAATATAAATTTTTTGTCCCAAGTGATTGAATAATAACAAAAAAAAATTTTTTTACAAGTTGTCACTAAA
Source organism: Lithobates clamitans (assembly GCA_037952925.1). NCBI lineage: Eukaryota > Metazoa > Chordata > Amphibia > Anura > Ranidae > Lithobates > Lithobates clamitans. Next base: position 3,115,608 of record JBBGZY010000748.1, read on the forward strand.
TGATATATTGCTCACACAGGCCATGGGCATATGTGAAATTGCACCCCAAAATACATTCAGCCGCTTTTCCTGAGTATGGGGATACCACATGTGTGGGACTTTTTGGGAGCCTAGCCGTGTACGGGGCCCCGAAAACCAATCACCGCCTTCAGGATTTCTAAGGGCGTAAATTTTTGATTTCACTCCTCACTACCTATCACAGTTTTCAAGGCCATTAAATGCCCAGATAGCACAACCCCCCCCCAATGACCCCATTTTGGAAAGTAGACACCCCAAGCTATTTGCTGAGAGGCATGTTGAGTCCATGGAATATTTTATATTTTGACACAAGTTTTGGGAAAGTGACACATTTTTTTTTTTGCACAAAGTTGTCACTAAATGATATATTGCTCACACAGGCCATGGGCATATGTGGAATTTCACCCCAAAATACATTTAGCTGCTTCTCCTGAGTACGGTGATACCACATGTGTGGGACTTTTTGGGAGCCTAGCTGCGTACGGGGCCCCGAAAACCAATCACCGCCTTCAGGATTTCTAAGGACGTAAATTTTTGATTTCACTCCTCACTACCTATCACAGTTTTGAAGGCCATAAAATGCCCAGATGGCACAACCCCCCCCCCCAAATGACCCCATTTTGGAAAGTAGACACCCCAAGCTATTTGCTGTGAGGCATGGTGAGTATTTTGCAGCTCTCATTTGTTTTTGAAAATGAAGAAAGGGAGCGACGCAGACCCTATCTGACCCTAAAACCTAACTTATATCACCGCCGGGCGATCAGGGGGCTAAACTATTATTCGGTAATAAACAGCGGGTGCCCTGACACTATAAAAAATAAACTAATTATCCAGCGTCACCCATAACACTTATACAGTGATCACTGGTGAAAGGGTTAACTAGGGGGCAATCAAGGGGTTAAAACCTTTATTAGGTAGTATATGGGGGTCCCTGGCGCTATAAAACGCTGATGGCGAACCTATATATTTACTTCCCTAACTAGCGTCACCAGTGACACTAATACAGCGATCAGAAAAACGATCGCTTAGTGACACTGGTGACGGGGGGTGATCAAGGGGTTAAAACTTTATTGGGGGGTTAGGGGGGGTACCCTAGACCTAAAGGGGGCCTAACACTAACTGCCCTACCACACTAACTGTCACAAACTGACACCAATGCAGTAATCAGAAAAAAAAAACTGCTTGGTGTCAGTGTGACGGGGGGGGGGGGGAGGGGTGATTGGGGAGTGATCAGGGGGTGATCGGGGGGTGATGGGGGGTGTACAGTATGCTTGGCGTGTTCACTGTGTGTGTAGTGTTTGTGCACTCACATCGATGTCTTCTCTCCTTGGCGCCGGAACGGAAAATACCGAGCTGAGGAGCGATGACATCACTTCCTCCGCTTCTGTTTACTATACAGAAGCCGAGGAAGCATTTCATTCGCCAGGAGCGATCACGAGGGGGGGCCCGAATGAGTGGCCTCCCCTCCACCTCTGATCGCCCCTGATGAGAATCCGACCGCCGCAGGCACCGGAGGGGGTCCGATTGGACCACCCGCCCGTGGGCAAGCAAGGACGTACAGGTAAGTCCTTATGCCTGCCCGTGCCATTCTGCCGGTCGGCAACTGGTTAAACTGAATTGGTTGTTTTACAAGGTGATCGTTTACAATTACTTTAATATTGGAAATGTCATGCTGTTTCATAAGAGTAACAGGATAATTGTAGTCAGTTACTGTTATCTTAAATTCTAATGCTGATTGTACGGTGGATTGAACCTCTGCAGTCATATGTTTAGGTTTGTACATGTGACGCGTAATTTAAAATATGAATTTAAACAAAGAAAATTCCCCTAGTGGACTTTAAAGGCACATATAAAAAAATATTTGGGAGAGTATATAAGGTGAACAACAGTTTATTCATTACAAAAAAGTTCCTCAAATAGATATCAAACAAATAACATGAATAAAAAAAACAGGGAATGCAGTTCCATAGATATATAGCTAGTGATACCAATACGCTTGCACCCGACGCGTTTCGGAGTTGTTTTGGCCTCCTTCTTCAGGGGTGATTGTAAGCTTTAAACAGAAATTTCTGTGTAGGAAATGGCATATGCAACATAGACATAGTAAATATACGTAAAAATCAAACCATAGAACATATAGTTACAGAAATATAAACATTTTCGTTTACACTTACATTGGTATCTATAGATATTGGCTATGCATTCCAAAGAGGTTTAAAAGAAGACAACGGTATTGACACATACTGCCCATCAGACGCGTCCCCTGATCATGGTGTGTAGAGCTTTGTTGAGTATATCCAAAATATTCATATAGCCTCTATCGAGGTAGAGATAGATAGGTAGGAATATATAGAATGGTTTTACTTCCTTTCAGTAGGAAGAGAAGCCCATTAATCAAGGGCGTGCAAAAGTTTGGATCTGGAATCCCACTGGGGCCAAATGCGGGTCCTGTAGGTTGTGAAAATATGTAAATAAGTGTGTGTTGGCCAAACATATAAGTGGCTAGAGTAATAGGTAGGGAGTCTTAAGATGTATCCTACCTGGTCAGCCTACAATATAGAAATCGAAAGGGGTCATCAGCTGATGATAGATGTAGATCAGGTGAGGCCCAAATAGCTGGAGGATCAACATGGAGAAAAAGGAGAAAAAGGAATGTATCAGAACCTGATTGTGTACTTATGTCATAAAGGGGGAGAAAAGAGAGAGAGGAGGGCGGGGGAAGGAAAGAGGGGAAAAAAAAGGGGGGGGAACCTTCTTTTCCCCCTCCCATCCCCCCCCTTTTTTTTTTCCCCTCTTTCCTTCCCCCGCCCTCCTCTCTCTCTTTTCTCCCCCTTTATGACATAAGTACACAATCAGGTTCTGATACATTCCTTTTTCTCCTTTTTCTCCATGTTGATCCTCCAGCTATTTGGGCCTCACCTGATCTACATCTATCATCAGCTGATGACCCCTTTCGATTTCTATATTGTAGGCTGACCAGGTAGGATACATCTTAAGACTCCCTACCTATTACTCTAGCCACTTATATGTTTGGCCAACACACACTTATTTACATATTTTCACAACCTACAGGACCCGCATTTGGCCCCAGTGGGATTCCAGATCCAAACTTTTGCACGCCCTTGATTAATGGGCTTCTCTTCCTACTGAAAGGAAGTAAAACCATTATATATATTATATATTCCTACCTATCTATCTCTACCTCGATAGAGGCTATATGAATATTTTGGATATACTCAACAAAGCTCTACACACCATGATCAGGGGACGCGTCTAATGGGCAGTATGTGTCAATACCGTTGTCTTCTTTTAAACCTCTTTGGAATGCATAGCCAATATCTATAGATACCAATGTAAGTGTAAACGAAAATGTTTATATTTCTGTAACTATATGTTCTATGGTTTGATTTTTACGTATATTTACTATGTCTATGTTGCATATGCCATTTCCTACACAGAAATTTCTGTTTAAAGCTTACAATCACCCCTGAAGAAGGAGGCCAAAACAACTCCGAAATGCGTCGGGTGCAAGCGTATTGGTATCACTAGCTATATATCTATGGAACTGCATTCCCTGTTTTTTTTATTCATGTTATTTGTTTGATATCTATTTGAGGAACTTTTTTGTAATGAATAAACTGTTGTTCACCTTATATACTCTCCCAAATATTTTTTTATATGTGCCTTTAAAGTCCACTAGGGGAATTTTCTTTGTTTAAATTCTGAATCTAGGATGTGGCACAATCTGCAGATAATTAGCCGATCAAACCCTTGTTTTCAATTTAAAATATGATGGCATCCAGTCTGCAAACACATCTGCTTATAAAATATATTTGATTTATTTTATAGTCCTGATTACAATACATATGGAAAATATATCTCAAATCACTATGAATTCTCTTTAAGCTGCACTCCCATGACAATGCTTTCATTTGCTCTTTCTCCTGAAGGCTGGCACCATCTTGCAAGAGGTATCATTCAAGGTCAACATCTACCTCCCAAACTCCTGATACCAGCCCAGGGCTGACCCAATCCTGTAATCCCAATTAGCTGTAGAGCTTTATATTCTTGGTTGTATGTATATGTATTGTCTTAAACCAAGGCCGGCGTTAACACTAGGAAAACTAGGCAGCCGCCTAGGGCGGCCAGCCGCTGGTTTCCCTACTCTCCATCCCCTACCAGTCTCCACACTGTAAGTTTTTGGTGCGGTGCAGCCATGTAACTAACTCTAATGCCTTGTACACACAATTGGACATTGATCGGACATTTCGACAAGAAAATCCATGGATTTTTTCCGACGGATGTTGTCTCAAACTTGTCTTGCATGCACACGGTCACACAAAGTTGTCGGAATTTCCGATTGCCAAGAACGCGGTGACGTACACCATGTACCTCGAGACTAGAAAAGGGCAGTTCTGAACCAAGCGCGGCACCCTTTGGGCTCCTTTTGCTAATCTCGTGTTAGTAAAAGTTTGGTGAGAGACGTTTCGCGCTTTTTCAGACTCGTGGTTTTCAGATCGTTTTCTGCTGTTCAGTTTTTGCTTGTGGGTTTGTATCTTCAGTGCGTGCAGTCAGTTCGTATTGGATTATTCAGTGCATTCTTGTCCGCTCGTTGCTGTTTTTCAGGTCGCTCTTCACAGGCCTTGCTGTTCTTCAGTGCGTTCTGTTACTTTGTTCTGACCAGCCGACTGTTTTCTAGCCATGTTGCATGTACGTACTCATCGTAGAGTTCGTGCTGTGCGGGGGCTTGCTGTTGGGGTTTTTACTTTGACACAAACCCAGTCCATGGACAGGGCGGTGAGGAGTTCATGGACCAAGAATTGGTTGCTCCAGCGTGACCAATTCTGTCACATGCCTTTGCTCTGTGAGAATAATCCTGATGATTTCAGGAGCTTTCTCAGGATGACGGACCCCGTTTTTCACCGTTTGTTGGCTTTGCTGACCCCTTATATCAGCAGGCAGGATACCTGCATGCGGCAAGTCCTCACTCCGTAGCAGAGGCTAGTCGCCCCCCTGCGGTACTTGGCGACAGGGAGAAGCCTGCAGGACCTCAAGTTCTCGACAGGCATCTCCCCCCAGGCTCTGGGGATCATTATCCCGGAGACCTGTTCTGCCATCATCCAGGTCCTACAGAAGGATTATATTAAGGTAAAATTTTTATCCTTTAATATCACATTGTATTGTATTTAATGTTTGATAATATATTGTATTTCTTTCCTCATTTCCTAATTACAATACACTTTGATACAGTAGGAATCAGAGGGCCCTTCTCCTTAGAGCTTACAATCTAAGAGGGAAGGTCAAGAGATACAAGAGGTAATAACTGTGGGTGATGTGCTGATTGAGAAGATAAATGTACAGTTGTTAGGTGGGGGCCAGATAGGCTTCCCTGAAGAGATGAGTTTTCAGGGATCGTCTTTAAAGTGGATAAAGTAGGAGAAAATCGGACGGATTGGGGTAGAGCATTCCAGAGGATGGGGGAGGCTCTGGAGAAGTCCTGAAGGCGAGCATGGGATGAAGTGACAAGGGAGTTTGAGAGCAGGAGGTCTTGGGAGGAGCGAAGAGAACGATTAGGTTGGTATTTTGTGACTAGGTTAGAGATGTAGCTGGGGGCCAGGTTGTGGATGGCTTTGTAAGTTATAGTTAGTATCTTGAATTTAATTCAGTGACTGAGTGGCAGCCAATGGAGGGATTGGCAGAGGGGTGTAGCAGACGCTGAGTGGTTTGTGAGGTGGATGAGCCTGGCAGCAGCGTTCATGACGGACTGAAGTGGGGAAAGCCTATTTAGAGGTAAACCAATGAGGAGGGAGTTGCAATAGTTGAGGCGGGAGATGACCAGGGAGTGGATTAGAAGCTTTGTGGTGACATTGGTTAGGAAGGGGCGTATCTTGGAGATGTTGCGGAGATTGAGGCGGCAAGTTTTGGATAGTGATAGAATGTGGGGTTGAAAGGTTAGTTCAGAGTCCAGGATTACACCTAGGACCTTGGCGTGGGGAGATGGGTTGATAGTTGAGCCGTTGATATTGACAGGGAAATCAGGGGAAGTGGCACCTGAGGGAGGAAATATCATGAGCTCGGTTTTGGATAGGTTGAGTTTGAGGAAGTGATGTGACATCCAGGCTGATATGTCTGCTAGTAAGTTGGTAATGCGTGAGGAGACAGATGGAGAGAGCTGGGGGGTGGAGAGATAGATTTGGGTGTCATCAGCATAGAGATGATATTTAAAGCCGTGGGAGGCAATCAACTGACCCAAGGAGGTGGTGTAGATTGAGAAAAGGAGAGGTCCAAGAACAGAACCTTGGGGGACCCCAACAGAGAAAGGAAGAGGAGAGGAGGAAGTAGAGTTGTAAGTGACACTGAAGGAGCGGTGGGATAGGTAGGATGAGAACCAGCGAAGAGTACAGTCACGGAGACCAAAGGAGTGGAGTTTTTTGAGGAGGAGGGGGTGGTCCACTGTGTTATAGGCAGCAGAGAGATCCAGGAGAAGTAGTACAGAATAGTGTCCATTGGCTTTAGTCATTAGTAGGTCATTTGCGAGTTTAAGGGGAGCAGTTTCCGTGGAGTGTTGAGGGCGAAAACCGGACTGAAGGGGATCAAGAAGTTTATTCATGGTCAGATGGTCGCTTAGTCAGTTGTAGACCAGTCTTTCAAGAAGTTTGGAGGAGAAGGAGAGTAAGGAGATGGGACGTAAGTTGTTGAGATTGGTGGGGTCCAGTGAGGGCTTTTTAAGTATGGGGGTGACTAGCGCATGTTTTAGAGAGTTTGGGAAGATGCCACAAGAGAGGGAGAGGTTGAAAATGTGAGTTAGAGAGTGTAGAATCGAGTCAGAGGGTGAGCGTAGCATTTGCGAGGGAACAGGATCCAGGGGGCAGGTGGTTAGATGAGTGTTAGATAAAAGTTTAGCAACCTCAGTAATAGTAGCAGGGTTGAATGAGGGAAGTAATGATTGTATCTGTGGACATGGGGTGTTGCATGGGGGAGGTTTTTGCACATTGGTGATCTCCTCATGAATTGTATTATTACACTTCTTACCTGTCCAGTGGGCTGTCAATAGTGTAAGTAAGGAGGGGCTGGCCAAAGTAATACACATTATTTAGGCATTCATCTCTCAATAAAGTGGAGAGGGTTACCTGTCCAAAACACCCCCCCCCCCAAAATGTTACAAATGGCTCATGAGAGGGGGAAGGGGTGGAGAGGGGGAATCTGATAGGTGGACCTTATACCTTGGTCTTTCAAAACTCCCTAAAATAAATGTTATACTGATGTTGGCCAAGAATGTTTGTGTCTAATCTGCTTTCCCTGTTTAGGTGCAAAATGATTTTTTTTTTTTCTTGTTTGACTCTATAATTTCCTTCCAACCCACAGGAATGGCAGACTGTGGCCTTCCACTTTGCCCAGCGGTGGGATTTTCCTAACTGCGGAGGGGCAATTGATGGGAAACATGTCCACATCGTCCCACCACCCAACTCGGGGTCATACTATTACAACTATAAGGGGTTCAATAGTATTGTGATGTTGGCGGTGGTGTCGGCTACTTTTGAGTTCCTGTATGTGGACGTGGGGAAGAATGGCTGGATGTCCGATGGTGGAGTCATCGCCCAGACGGAGTTCTACAGGTGTCTCCAGAATGGCAGCTTGGACTTGCCACCTCCAGAAGACAATGTGGAAGGACTCCCATTCGTTTTCGTTGCGGATGAAGCGTTTGCGCTGGGGGACCATCTTATGCGGCTATTCCCTATGAGGACCCTCACCCCGGACCAGAGGGTTTTTAATTACCGGCTGCCCAGAGCCAGAAGAGTGGTGGAGAACACATTTGGAATCATGGCCAGCTGGTTCTGCCTATTTCTTACACCCATACACATGGCGGAGTACAAACTGAATCATATCATTCTGGCGTGCTGTGTTCTATACAACTTTTTAAGGCAAAATTCTGCCAACTATGCTGCCTCAGTTGGGCCTGAAGCCGGAATTCATAATGAACCAACCCTGACGGCGCTTGAAAGTGGCCATCCTGGCTTGCCCCCCCTGAGTGCCCGTGAGGTCCGTTTTAGATACCTTGATTACTTTGCGGGTAGGGGGGCCATTAATATGCCGGACAACGTCTGAGACATTTTTAAAATAAAAAAATAATTTTAACTACTAAAATCTTTGGTGACATTTACTGCTTGTGTTTCTTTTAACTGACCCTGACAGAAATGTGGTGAGTCCTGAAAATGGCGTGATTGTGTAACATTAGAAAGCACTGTTGGGTGTTATTTACTAAAGGCAAAGATACTTTGCACTACAAGTGCAGTTGAAACTGCACTTGTAGTGCAAAGTGGATTTTCCCTTAGGAAATAACCCCCATTGTCACTGAAAACACCAATTTGAGCACAACAAAAAGTTTTGGAGCGTCGAAACAATAATCCACACATTCTTGATTATCAATCTTTTTAATACCAGCACAATCACATGTGCATTTAGAAAAGGTTTTTAAAACAAACCAATATGTTTGTTGTATAACAATTTTTTGTGTCACATTACTAAAAGTAGAAATGTCCATTTAAGGTAAAACAGGCATGTTTAAAACCAACAAGAAAGACACAAATCTTGAACTTACAAAGTTCAACTTTTAAAGAAATTGAAGGCAATATCAACATGAGTATTTATAAACTGTGTTTGATATTGCGTTCAGATGGGATGAAGTCACCCCTGGAAAAGCCAAACTTTGAAGATGCACACAAATTGCCAAATGTCAACATGTGCTACCTGCCATCACGGGGGATCAAGGGACGTGTTTTGGGGGTGCAAACCCTTCCTCCCAGCTACTTTATTATTGAGGAAGGGGTTGCACCCTCAAAACGCATATATTGATCTCCCGTGATAGCAGATAGCACATGTTGACACACTGTCTGCATCTTCAAAATTTGGCTTTTCTCAAATCTGTCAAAAAAGAAGAGATATTTTGAGATTACAAAAAGCACCAAAGAGGGAAGGGATTTGGAGGTGTTTCAAACTCGCCCTAAAACATCAATGATGTTTTTCATTTTTTTTTTGAATATCATTGATGTTTTTCTGGATGTTTTCCAAGTCCCTATTACACCCCATTATCTCCCCGATCAGGATCTGTGCACTTTCACTGGTGAAATGACCTGGATCCACAACATCACGATCACCTAAAAAGTCAGAAACAAAAACACTCCATGTATTATAAATATGCCGGCATCCATCTCTTACCTGAGCCTGTGGTCGCAGACACTCACCTGTTGTGGTGACAATTTCCACCACATCTAATTCCTCCTCCTCATGTTGTCTTTGGTGGGTCTCCACTTCTTCCTGCCGTGGGGGGTCTGTTGTGTCCTCGGATGAGGGGTGTCCTCCGAGTCTTTTCTCCCCTATGTAAAAAAAAAAATAGGTATACTTAGCACACAGATATTTGATGGCAGAAATAGGAATATGAAACATTGCTTGGAAGTGGGGTACAATTGTCTCTTTTGGCAGAGTTCCAAGATGAAGAAAAATTTTTGGCCTTTGTCAAGCTTGAATACTTACCTATTTTGTACAAGCTTCACAGATGGAGTCACCCCTATAGTATACACTGGAGCACCTGTGTGGGACCCCCTAATAAAAAGGGTGTTCTGTTGTCCCACACTAGTGCTCCAGCTGCTGCTGAGTGTCCTCTCCTTACACAGAATCTAGTTTGCATTACATTCTAGTTACAAACCCATCTACACAACAAAATTATTTTAAGAGAAGTAGGCCATAAAAAATGTATTCAAATGCATATGGCCAAAACAATGGTGTTTTCTAGGCTGAACGAACAATCTTTAATACGAATAAACAATGTGCCCATGAACATGAAAGTTGCCATTTTAAACTGTACAACAGTTAGGAAAAGCACATGGAGCAGCATGAACGTAATAAAAATAAAGAATAGGAACACAGGACAAGCACTTAGTTTTTTGCAGCACTCTCCTGATCCTTCTGTACTGCTCATGCTCCCTGATTTTGAGGTCCGACCAACGCTTCCTGAGCTGATCCTTGGATCGTCGTACCCCAAAATTCCGGTGCAGACCCTTGACTACTTTCGCCATTATCTTGGCCTTCTTCAGGATGTCGACCATCTCCACCATCTCCACAAAGGACATATTTGATGCCTTAAATCATCTCTTTCTGGATCGGGATGTTTCAGGCTCCGGGCTTTCCTCCTTCTCGTTGTTGTAGTTATCAGACACCTGCTCTGTCTCCATGTGCTCTTCCCCACTGCGACGAACGAGAAGGGGCGAGGAATAGACTAGAAAGAACGTCAGGGGCGGGCGGAGTTTCACGCATGCGCAGTGTCTATAAAGCGTAACATGCGTGCGTAGTACGTACGATCTGCGAGCGGAGGAAGGGGTAACGGAGGTGCCGATCGTGATAACGAAGGTAAGATTTAAAATTGGGCCTATACTGCTTCTAGATTGAGGCCTGTATTTGGACAAGTTTAGAAGACTTTAGGCTGACATTAGGGTTTGTCTTGTGTTGTGTCTTGCAGTTAAAATGGATATCTTAAAGGATCATGACTTTATGCCAATCTTCATAGATATGTTTAGGGAGCTGCCCTTTCAGTGGCAGATAAACCACCCTGAATATAAGAACCAAACAAAGAGGAAGGCAGCGCTGGATAATTTGCTGCAATTTGTGAAGTCGGTGATCCCCACGACAGACATCACCTATTTGAAGATCCTAATTGGTGGCATAAGGAGCACTTATCTAAGGGAGCACAAGGAGGTCCAGGATTCCCAGAGATCAGGAGCTGCAGATGACATTTATGTCCCCAGGCTGTGGTACTATGACAGACTGCATTTTCTGGCAGGTCAGACTGAATCCAGGCCAGAACTCTCCACTCTTCCTTCCATGCTTCCTTCCCCCGCAGCTGAGGCTTCTGACGCCCAACCTGGGCCTTCCAGGCATCAACATGTGGAGGAGCCCAGCTTGAGCCAGGTATAGCATTCTTCTAAATATTGCTGGTTGTCCAATCAATGATGTTCAATATATGTTAGTTTGGAGTACTAATTTATGATTGTGATTGATGAAGCAAAAACTAAAACCATGTCCCTTTTTCATACACAGGGAAGTCTCAGTTAGGAGGTGGCCGGGCCAAGCAGGCTGCCGGATACCCAGGTCCCTCCGCCTTCAAAGACAAAGTGGCAGGAAGAGGAGTAACCTGGAGGAGGCTGCCATAGGCCTATTTTAGAAGGCTACTAAGGCCCTCAGAACACCGCACAGTGTGGAGGAGGACTTTGCTGCCATAACTGCATGCAAAATGATGCAGATGGAGGAGAGCCAACGACTCCTATGTGAGTATTTAATTTTGGAAGCTCTAAATAAGGGGTTGAGGGGCCAAATCACATGAGCAACCCACATTTGTCACTTCGCCCATAATCCTCCTCCTCCTCCAGGTCCTACTCCTCCTCCTGACACACCTCCAACACCAGAGCCACAGCCGGGAAGGAAGCGTGGAAGGAAGACCAGAGAGTGATGACCTGGGTTCAGTCTTGTCTGGCAAAATATGCAGCCTCTTGTAGTACCACAGCCTGGGAACATACATGTCATCTGCTGCTTTCACGATCTCTGGGACTTCTGGACCAGACTGCACTCCCTTACATATGGACTCTGCAGGCCACCAATTTTGCTGTAAAATAATTGATGTGTGCCCTGGGGGTCAAAGGCTTTGCCAATTTCTGATGTTTCTCCAGCGTTGTCTCCCTCTTTGTTTGGTTCTGAGCCCTTAATAAAGGAATTTTCGTTTCAATTATACTCGCCTATGTGTGTTTTCCTTCAAAAAGGACAGTTTGTGAGGAGGCAGGTACATTTCAAAAATACAATGTAAAATTAACAAGAGACACCAACACCAAGCAACCTCCTTGAGAGTAAATAAGACAAGATAATAATCGTGTTGTGGTAACTTGACACACAAAACACACACAAAAATATTCTGGAGTAAAAAAAAAATAAAAACAAAAAAAGATCAGCCTGGAAAAAAATACAAACCAAAAAAATAATATTATATATATTTTTTGTCAGATGTGACAAATCAAAATATATTGAGGGAATCACGATAAATAATAAAGAAATAAGTTTGTGAGAAGTCTGTGTGAATATGAGCAGCAAAACTACTTCATTCTTCTAGCATTATAAAGAAGAAGAGAGTACGCTGTATTAAACTAATTTAAACATTGCAGCATGGGTTTCCTTACAACATTCAAAAAGACGATTAAAGCGGAGTTCTACAAATACTGCAGCTGCTGACTTTTAATAATCGAACACTTACCTGTCCCAGGGTCCAGCGATGTTGGGGATCGAAGCCCCTCTCGTCTCCCCCTCCGCTCGGCGGCGCCGGCATTGTAGCTGTGGGCGCCTGGTTGTGGCTTCACAGCCGGGCACCCACTGTGCATGCGCGAGCCGCATCGCGGGCCGTGACTGGCCACGCAATCATCTGGGACCTGTGACGAGTCCCAGATGATTGCCTAGAGGGAGGGGGCAGAGCTGATCTCCCTTCCGGCACCGAGGGAAGTGACGTAAGGAGCTGAGGTGAGTAAGGAGGCAGATCACGAGGGACCCCCTAGCAACAGGCATTAAGAGGTGAGTAAAAAAAAATTTTCTCCAATTTTCTTTTTATTTATTTCATGCACATTAATGAATCTTTTTTTTGGGTGGAACTCCACTTTAACAAGCTCTTACATTTCACTTATCATTGGACTGTTGTACGAATGAATAAAACAAATAGGCAAGCATGGAAAAACTTTTAAAAAATGGAAAATCACATGCCCATCACTTCTAAAAATCCAGATGTATCATCTGATAGGTGATTTATTTATTTTTTTTGCTACATATTAACATTGTCACTCCTGAGACTCTCTGAAGAGTGTATCAGTTCCAATTACTACAGCTTGGTTTCCAAAGCACTAAACCGACAGTTATATTCTTGGCAACTCCTACTGTATATACAGCTGCTTAGGCATGGAGGGCACATGGCTTGGCCTGGCTGTATAATGCAGACAATAAGAGCTGGCATACTCTGTTAGTTCCAGGCCAGTGGCTATACAGCACCACCATCTGCTGGGGGTCAGGGCAGTTGTCAAGGTCGGCGTCTGTCTTGAACATAATAAATACCTTCTGCAGGGGGTGTGCTCAGCAGTACGTATTTATAAAAACAATGCAGAATCTTGCTCTTGCTGTGTCACGGGCATCACAATAGCACACAATAAAGGTGATATGCATCACAAAGGCCGCTCTCTGGTTAGAAAAGTTTTAATGCCAGGCCAATTGCATGAACTGGAAAAAAGAAAGCAATGCTCTTGTAACAAGCAGAAAGCAAAAGGCAGCCCCAACCTCTGAGCCTCTTTTGAAATTGAACAAGTGTAGATTGATTATGTGGCCCATCTCATTAAGTTATGCTGGGCTTAAACAAGAAGAGACCAGGTAAAAAAAGATGTGCAATTTCAATCATTAAACTTGACATAGAGGTCTTGTGTTTGGCTGACTTTAAGGGTCAGCCTATGTAAAAACTGATATTCCAGTTTATAGAAGATGTTGGAGCATTCAGTCTTCATAATAGCTTCTTGAATTTTTTGAGGATTCCAGTGGAGAGAACTCAGTCCACCACTCTCCACCTATAATTCAAATATATTATTATGGATATATTATTTTGAAATATGACATTATTTACAGTAATTACTATTCTCATTATTAAACAAATTATGTTAGAATGATATTAAGCCTTTTTCTAAAACTATAAAAAATATATATTTCTGCTGTATGTAGAGGCAAATCAGAGACATACCCCTTTAAAACACAGCAGGCAACAAGGCGTGACCATGGCCCTGGTCATCGACCCCTTCCTTAAATCAAGTTCCCCTGTTCCTCCTGCCCTTCTCCCCTCATTTTTTCTCCCTACCCTCTTCTTTTATCCTACTTTGGACAAACAATGCTGTTTCAATACATACTGTTCATTACATTTACTTTGTTTTCTTGAACAATGACATTTCCGGTCAACTTCTTGCCATGTTGACTATTCTGATTTTATAAAGAAATATATATATGTTCTCTCTTTCAACATTATAGAAAACATTGTTTCTAATGGTCAAGCTGTAAAAAACAGACAATAAAAACAAATTCAACTATAAAATACTGAAGATCCTGGCCCCTGACCTGCAAGTCATATCAAACACCTGTAGGTCATACTTTATCTTCTTACACAAAACCATATTATATGCCTTGGACAAGATTTCAACTAGGGTTCCTCACAGGTTTCTAGGGGTTCCTTGAACAATGAGCAATTTCTGCATCTCAGATAACTAACCACTGACACCAATGATTTTTTAGCTATCTAGGGGAGATTCTTCCCAATGACCTCAAATGTAAAGAGCATTCTTCTCAGTGACTATCACATTAATGTACCATGAGCTTTAGATATATCAATTAATCGCAGAGGTTCCCTGAGAACAGTAAGTTATTTCAAGGGTTCCACCATGTTAAAAAAGTTGTGAAAAGCCTATCAACCCTATAAGGGTTCCTTACATATGCGGCCGCTGGAGATATACAGGTCCCCCTTACCTGTTCAGAGGCTGCCCACACTGTATTCAGTCCCAGAAGCACACCAACAAATTCAGGCTAAAGGGCCATACACAAGGGCCAAATATCAGGTGCTATCAGCCGGTTTCTATTGGACATTTTGCCCGAGTGTACAACAGCCGGTCTGTCAGAAACCAGCAGAACGTCTGGTTTCTGTCAAAGGAGAATGACCAAAAAAGATCTGTCAATCAGCATCCAATCAGCGCTCTCAGCCAAAGTGAGGGGCATTAGGGAATGATAAAGGAAAAAAACTGAGTCAGATTACCACCAAAGAATGGTGAGGTGACTATACTGAGAGAGGGTGGCATCCTTTATACCCTCAAAAATAGTGACCAGCATAAATGTTATCACCAAGTATCCCCTAAGCAAAATTTTGCAAAATGGGCCCATTTTATATCATATTCAGAAACTTATGTTATTTTGACACTTGGGCTGCTAATTGTAATACAACCAGTTAAAATGTCATTCATGCAATCCCTGTAAGCAATCAATACCCACTTGACAATATTAGTCCAGTATTGAAAGAGTTATTTGTGTCATTTCTGGCATTGGTGATTTTATATACTTTTATTTTGTTTATAGATAATTATTGTAATAAGGAACATGGCTTATAGCCCTTCATATGTTGTCATGTCTATGATGATACCATGAAAGGCCATAGGGCCTAAAAAATACACCTTTCCTTTGATATTAATTTTAGGACGTAGGTACCCTTTAAGCTTTCTTATATGCTATCCAGCACATTTTGATGTTTTGATTTGTATGGTTTGGACATCAATGTCTATGGTTTATTATCTTTTGAAGATGTGGCTGATGTATACATTTACGCAAAATATATATCATTCCACGTGAAAACTGTGTAAGTGTCATTTGTTATCAAGGTCTAAGGTCAATGGGAGGGATTTGCGGTTATTGGGGGAATAAAGATGACCACTACACCAGTCATGTGACAGGACTACTATTTTAACAATGTAAATCTGAAGTATGGGTTAACTTTAAATATTAAGGGTTGAGGGAGGTTAAAGGCTGAGGATTTTGTCCTTCGTTTTCTTTAAGGATCATGTCTATGTACCCGGTCCCTCTTCTGCGGGTGCTTTCCACAGCTCCCGGTACAGGCAATTTGGACAGCCTCTGACTCCTTGTCCCCCATTTTCCAGACTTATTATGATGTAAGTACTCATAGGTATGAGTAACTCTCTACCTTTCTTTTATTACATATCCTCCCTGTTGAGGGGTACAACATTGGATCATATTGGTCTACTCATGTTTTGTCTTTTATAGATTTGCGTGCACCTTCCCCTGAATTTATAATAATAAATTTACATATTTTTTCAGAAAAAGGCACTTATTATTTTACCCTCGGGGCCTGCAAAGCATTGCAATCAGTAGATCTTGGGTGCAGTGTCAGGCTTTTGCAGACAAGTCCTCGAACTTTCTTGCTCATACCTCTGTACAGGTTTTCTGTTAGAAAGGTGGAGGAAGTGTCAATGAATTATGAGGGTGCTCATCAGCTCCATCGCAGTTCATTGAGAACTACAAGCCATCTGCTGTGATGGAAGATGGGACTTTCTTCTTTTACAGATTGATTTTGAAATGTGACAGCGGCTGCGGGGGGACAGGAACCCTGTGCCCAAGAAAGAGTGGGTGGGATTGGGGGGTGCAGGGGACAGGAACTGAAGCATGTTACATTTTACTCCCTGAATATGGGTGTACCATGTAACATGCTTCAAAAGGTTAACTTAGTCTTTAAGAATTAGGCTGGATTTGTTGCATTCTTGTACGTTATTTTGTGTATTTGTATGCATGTTTTTGCATCTTTTGTTAAAGCATTTTATAGCGTTTAGGAGCTCTAGCAGTTTTAAATTACTCAATAGAGAAAAATTGAATCTGTGACATAATCTGTTGCTGTGTGTGTCTGCTTCTTGGATTATTTTCATCTCTTTCCTGGTTTTGCAGTGGCAGATGTGTTTGACAGGTGTGGTGAAAGATGCTGTGTATGGATAGGCTAGACTTTTCCTGAAAACTGTCCTCTGCCGGGAACAATTGGCCCTGCTCTACCCAGTGTTTTTGTGGAGGATGAGGCCTTTGCCTTGGGTAAGAATCTGCTAAAGCCCTATTTAGAGCACAACCTAAGAATAAGGTGTACAATTATTGCCTCCTGAAGGCACACAGAGTAGGAAAGTGTGCATTTTTGAATAATTTCTAACAAGCAGCGTTTTTTTTGCACAATTCCACCATCTTAAACATGCAAAATGCTAAAGTTGCATGTGCCCTGCACATCTTTCTTCGCCGAAGGCTTCCTTTTTGAGGATACACAACATGGAAAGGGCTCATTGGATTGAGGTTCAGGGAAGCAGATACGGTTCACATATAAAGGATAAATTTGCCTCCTACTTCATGTCTTCTACAGGACAAGTCCCAAGGCAACTTGAGACAATACATTAATTTTACATTATGAGAAATATTTTCAGTTGTACCCGAAATTTTTTGTTACATAAATCAATCTTCTATGCTGTATTGTAGTGAACTGAATAATAAAAACATTATTCTGTATTTTCGTGAGTTATTTTTGTAATAAGAACTTTCAAAACTTTGTTTTTACATGTATATCTATCTAGCTTTGCATTATCCTATATACACAGGGGGTCGCATACTGTACATAAAGTACTCATGTCCAGCAATAACGCAGTACAGACAGCCCTCCTGCTGTACCGCTGACACCAATCTACTTGTGTGTCTCCATGCAACGCTGCTGTGTTATCTTCCTTTCCCTTCCCTTTTTAGGCTTCAGGCATTTGACTTCAGGAAACTCATTTTGAAGTGGAGATGTGAACCACCACCATAGAGATGTAGTGATTTTTTTCTCCCTGAGAGTTTTGGAGCTTCAAGCTTAACAATACAAAACGCCCAGGTGTGAATGGGGCCTAAAGACTTACAATAAAGGTTTTAGGGTCTATGGTAATTATTAAGGGTTGGGGGACAGGGTTAAAGGCTCATTTTTGGAAAATTCTGTTTTTTTGCATTTCTAGAACAATACAAGGGAAAAAATAAACAAAAGAGCACACAGACTACATTTGAGATCAGCCCAATTCCAGGCAGTACATAACACACTTGGCATACAACATGTCAGGGATGTACTGCCCACTCCAGAAGGTGTGCGCCTATGCGCACGCATGAATCACAGACTTCGCGCCCAACGGCCTATAAAAGACGCTCCAGGAATGCTGCCCCTTGCGGTTTGATCTGCTTCGGTTCCCTGTGTTCCTGATTCTGTGCCTGTATCCTGTTCCTGTGTTTACCTGGCCTCCTGACCTTGCTTCTGTCTCCAGTCCTGACCTCAGCTTGTTTCATCCTGCTTAAGTTACCTGCCCGATTGCCTGTTGCCAAGACCCAGCCTGGATTCTGACTACTCTCTGCCTACTCTCTGCCTGCCGTTTATGCTGTTTACCCTGATGTGTATGACCCGGCTAGTCTGACTCCGCTTCTGTCTGCAAACCTGCACCTGCTTACCCGCATCCGCTGCTCTGCAAAACCTGCACTTGCTGACCTGCATCCGCTGCTCTGCACTTGCTGATCTGCATCCGCTGTTCTGCAAACCTGCACCTGCTGATCTGCATCCGCTGCTCCTGCTGACCTGCATCTGCTGTTTCCAGTACCAGCTGTTCCAGCTTCCATTTGGCTACACTACTCCAAGCAGTGAGGACCAAACAGGCACCCTTACCTCACCGTGCTCCTACCACCACTGTTCCCACTCCAGTGGTTTCTGAGCCGGGGTTGTACGGGAGGTCTCCCTCCGCACGTTAGGCTCACACCTAAGGTACGTTACACAACACTTCAGCACTAGGCCAATAGTATACCTCCAAGGCTATTATGTATTTATAACAACGGAGCTTCTGCATCACATTTATCCCAGACAGAGATTCATATAATGTGATTTCAACCAGCTCCCAAAGCTAATAGTATCTGATGGATCCAAACAAATTCAATCAATAGACCCCAAATTCAGTGGATAAGGTACCAACTTTCATCTAGGTCATCTCAAGACCACAGCCCACAATAACAGTATCGACTTTATATGTATAAGAGTTCGCAACTACTGAGAGTCATATACCATACCTACTTAGTCAGACACTGTAGATACACTGTTCGTCCACCCACCCCAAACCTTCTCAGGTTTGTTGGGTATTCCCCTACTAGTATATGTGGCTCTATATAAAGGTAGGGCTTTATTGATAAGTGCCTTCCGGGCCCGAGCATCAGGAGGTGTAGATTTTTTCCAAGAGAGAATTATCATCTTTCTAGCGTAATAAAATAGTAATGTCAAAAGGGTACGTGTTACTCTCTTAGGGGCCAAGGCATCAACTAGTCCCAGGAGGCACACCTCAACAGATGGTCTGGCATTGAGTGTAGTAACTTCCTCTATGCATTCAGTTACCTCCAAGCAAAACTTCTGTATGGCCGCACAGTCCCAAAAAACGTGCAGAAAAACTGCCCTGGGTGAGGTACACCACCAACAGCAGGGCGACTGGGAGGGAAATACCCTAGCCAATCTGGCCGGAGTGAGGTATATGCAATGTAGAAAGTTGTATTGAATAAGATGGTCTCTAGCCGATACCAATCTGGAAAAATGTATTTCCCAAAGGTCATCCCAGTCGTCCCGTCTAGCTGCAGGAACACCCGCTCCCAAGCTGTTCTGCAAGGTGTAAGGACCCTGTTCACATCGACAAATAGACATTTGTAAAGATTAGACAAGTCCTTGCCCAAAGAATTGTACCCGAAGCACAGACTCTAGGTCCCCCTCCTGCAATGTGAGTTCCTCAGTACCAAACTGAGAATTGTACGTATGGCGGAGTTGCAGATAGTGAAACAAGTGAGAGTTTGGTAATTTAAATTTGGATTTCAAAACATCATTCCCAACAATATCTCCCTCCCTTTTGATACCAAATTTGATCCATATATTAGGGTCAGGGTATGTATAGAAATTAGATAACTGGGGGGTTTTCCATCATGGTGTGTGTGCAGAAATTACTCTGCTATCCCCTGACTCAGCCTTAGTAGTCACCATCCATGCATGGAGATAGTGATGGGGTATGGAGCCCTATTTCCGTGGAGTAAAAGATGCTTCAGTGCCTCCATAAGAAACAACTATGGCAGCCTCTAAAGCAAC
The DNA here is from genome assembly GCA_037952925.1 of Lithobates clamitans. NCBI lineage: Eukaryota > Metazoa > Chordata > Amphibia > Anura > Ranidae > Lithobates > Lithobates clamitans. Next base: position 3,135,388 of record JBBGZY010000748.1, read on the forward strand.
CCCTGCATTGTCATCTGGGAAGGTTAACCATCCATGAGCGAAAACCTGCCTGGAAATATTGGACAATGTTTGGAACTGCTAGCCCCCCTTTTTATCATGGTTGCTGGAGCACCTGCAGTTTAATCCTGGGATTTTGCCCTTTCCACAAGAAGGCCGATACTAGACGATCTATATTCCTAAATATATATTTCGGTATCCAAATAGGTGAGTCCCGAAATAATTACAGGAAAAGGGGCAGGAATGTAATTTTCAGCAAGTTAACTTTACCAATGAGCGACTGAGGGAGGTTTTGCCAAGCTTGTGCTTTAACTTTGACAACAGTGGAGTGACATTCAAGGTGATGAAGTCAGCAACTGAGTTAGTAATATGAGTTAGTGATATGAATGCCTAGGTACTTAACCCTATCCACCTGCTTTAGTGGGCAATTGGCTGGGACCCTGCAAGAAGTAGAGGGTATTTAAGTGGAAGAATCTGGGACTTACCCCTGTTTACTTTCAGACCAGCGAATACAGCAAAGAAATTCAAAATAGACAGGGCAGCTGCTAAGGATGTGTCAGAATGACTCAAAAATAAGACCATGTCATCCGCATATAAAGTTGTCTTTTCTATCAGGCTGCTGACTTGAATACCCCTCACCTCTGGAGAGGCTCGCAGAGCCACTGCCAAGGGTTCAATTAAAAGAGAAAAAAGGCCAGGAGACATGAGGCAGTCCTGACGGGTACCCCTGCCTCCTGCCCACTGTCTAAACCAAACGCCAAACCCATACGTTTCCAGCACTGAGGTCATATACTGCCAGTCCACAGAATCAAAAGCTTTTTCTAGGTCTAGAAAAACTAGTATGCCTCCACTGATAATATCCAGTGCCAACTGAGTGTTGGTAAAAACCCTACGAAGGTTAATGTCGGTGGCTTTTTTTGGCATAAAGCCCATCTGATCAGGGGAAATCAAGTGTTCTAAGACAGGCATAAATCTGGTATCTAATAATTTGGTGAGTATTTTGAAGTCCATATTGAGTAGGGATATACTGTAGGTCTGTAGGAAGAACACTGTAGGGGATCCTTATCAGGTTTGGCCAACAACACATTGGGTTTATTTACTAAAGGCAACTCCACTTTGTACTACAAGTGCACTTGAAAGTGCACTTGGAAGTGCAGTCGCTGTAGATCTGAGGGGAAGATCTGAAATGAGGGGAAGCCCTGCTGATTTTATCATCCAATCATGTGCAAGCTAAAATGCTTTTTTATTTTCCTTGAATGTCCCCCTCAGATCTACAGCAACTGCACTTCCAATGAAAATTGGATTTGCCTTTAGTAAATAACCCCCTATATGTGCTTTGTAGAATGAAGGAGGAAGGGAGTCATTCTGAAAACAATCATATAACCAGAGCAGTCTCGGTGAAAGAATATCAGCGTATTATTTATACCATTCAATCGGTAGTCCGTCCGGGCCAGTGCTTTACCATTAGGAAAAAAAGCCTATTGCTTTGGTCACCTCCTTCTCCCTAAAAGGGGCATCCAAAGTCTCTCTAACCTCCTCTGGCAAAGAGGGTTAATTTAGGGTGTTGAGGACAGCTATAAGATCCTCTGTATTATAGGACGCTATGGGTGAGTATAAATCTCTATAAATGTCTGTAAAATGTCCTCTCTGTCAGTAAATAACAACAGCTCATTTTAAGAGATAGATTAAAGTTAAACTCTAGGCAAAAAAAGACACATTTACTACAGCGCTGTAATCAATAATACACCAATAAATTTATTTTTAAAAATCAAGCAGTGTATATACCTGGAATTTGATCTGCTATATAGCCAATCAGGAGGGTGAGAGGGAGAAGCAGTAGAAGAAGCCAATTAGTTCATGTGCTGAAAAGAGCATGCTGATCGGAAGAGAAAGCAGAGAGACAGAAAGATGAGCTCATCAATGTGCTGCTTCTCTTTTCACTGTTCAATCATAGGCTGGGATGGGACATAGGAAGTGGTCTGAATGCTGCTGGCTATCAGACCGAAGGCAACTGATAAGACTTAGGACATCCAGCTGCAGAAAAAGTACTAAGGGGGGCTATTCTCGCCTAGGAAAGGATTGAGGGAGAGGGAGCAGGAGCAGCTATCTGTCAAAGAAAGATACTCTGCAAATGTGTATGAAGCCGATGTAAGGTGTGAGGAAAAGGATGAGCTGCACTCTCCTTTTTGGGTGACGGACGGACAAATTTAATTCTAACTCCAGCTGATATTTTTTTAATTAAATAGAGCAACAGATTTCATCTTCCTTTGAAAAAGAGATTTAAACCATAGGTACAATTTAAATAAAAGCCAGTGAAAATATCAAAGGAATTCATATACTAATTATAATTACAGATTTTATCATCATACACTTATTTAGAATGCAATAATTTTTCGCTATAGCATTAACATAAGAACTTCCTACAGCTAACCAGAATCATGCTCAGACTGCTCTGTCTCTGTTCTACTAAAGTCATTTGCTAAATCCATGTGCTGGATGCCATTCAATTTCTAGACTGAACTGCCAGGAGATGTAGCCATATCCCATCTAAAATGGTTTAATCCTTCTGTAAAACTGACTAAACAGAGCAGAGTAATAATTCATACTGCTCCAGGGACTGGCAAAAGCCTTCTGAAAATAGGAATTCTGATCTCACTTTCTGGAGATATCAGCATTTCAAGTGAACAGCAAAAGAATAGGGTCATAATGCTGGAAAGGCCCTCAGGGTGTGTTATGCCAGTAAACCAGTATGGAAGTTTGGATCTCTCACACTGCAAGACTTCTTTCCATTTCAAGAAAAAACATATGAACACGAGTCACAGTGAAAACAGCCTGTTCTGAGAGAATCTCTAAAATTTTTATAAATAGACGTGTTAAACGTTAATTTATAAAACAAAAACAGTTTACTCAAAATTTTTGTTGTACGTGTACAGTGGGCAGCCAGGTCTGCTCACTGTAAATGCTTGTTGAGATGCCTGCTTATGCAGCACAGCAATTATGTTTTGCTACATTGCTATCTCAAAAAAATGATGGAAAATCCTGAGATTAGTTTTATATTAAAATCAGCTGTGATACTAAGCAGACAAATTTAACCGGAAAATGGCAAGCAACACACACTCCAGTTTATCCGGTAAAAGCTGTCTTGCAACAGTCTATAAGCAAAGATGATTATTACATTTTCTGATAAAGACAGAATACATAAATAAGATCATTCTGAGATTATTAGAGCAGAACTAAACTCTCTCTATCAACATTAACTATTTTAATCCTTATGCTGCTAGAATTATTAAATAGATAGGAAAGTATAATTATATTTACTTGTTTAAACTTTTTTTTAACATTTCTGCAGTTGCTTCCTGGTTTCTGGCCTAGGTCAAAATTATGTCATACATCCCATGAGTCTTTATGTCCATTTCTTTTAATCTGGTGGAGGGGAGGGCTGACGGTCTGGGGAACCACACAGTGGGCTTGATCCTGGCCCCCAGCGGCTGCCAGCCACCCCTTCTCCTCCTGTTCCGGCTCCCCCCCCACGGGGCGCACGGAGCCGGCACGCACAAGACCTTCAGCGGTGCCATGGTTCCTGCCTGACCACCAGCGGGGAGAGCCCCAGACGCAGATGGCCCGGGGAGCCACCCTGGCCATTATTGCCAGTTCTCCTACGGCCATTTCCCTGACAGTACCATTTTTACCATTACATTAAAAGGTTTGATTTTTACTGCATTTCTGTCTCAGTCTGATTCATGGTTCCTGACAACTTGGTGTTCCTGACAACTTGGAGTTATTCACTTTCAGGAACTAGGGGTGCTCTTTACGACTAGATTGAAAAATATTTACCTTCACATTTGGAATGGCTTCTTCACAGTAAGAGCTGTAAAGATGTGAAACAGACTTAAAAAAAATAGAAAGAAAATAGATAATATAACTGGATTCTAAAGTTTATAAGTAATAACATCAGGGGTAGTTGATTCAGGAAATATCCGATTTACCTTCTAGGGGGTCAGGAAGGAATATCTTTTCCCCAGCTGGAGCAAATTGGATCATGCTTTATTATTTATTCTATCTTTTCTATTTATTATCTATCTATCTTGATTATTTATCTATCATTTTTTTGCATTCCTTTAGTATATCTATGGTTATAGGATTGTGTATATAGAGGTTTTCTATTTTTTTTTTTCTATTGGATCTAGATGGATTTGTGTCTTTTTTCAGTCTAACTGAATTTTTAACTATGTCTTAGCCCAGGTTCACATTGAGGGCGGGTTTGAAATTGTGCAAGTTCAGTTGAACTCGCACGATTTCAAACAGGCAATGCAGTCCGACTTTGGGGGCGATTTGACAGACATCTGTGCAAGTTCATGCACAGATGTCTATTCAAATCGCCCCCGTAGTCACCAAAGTAGTATAGGGACTACTTTTGGGAATCGGACAGTGCCATTGTTGGCAATAGCTGGGGATTTTACATGGGATTTTCTCAAGTGTGCTCTAAAAATGTGTTAAAATCATTCTCACAATTACAGGAAGAATACAATATCCCTAGAGGTTGTTTTTTCCAATAATGCCATGCATTCCATGCCCAACAAAGACGATCTCTACTATTGTTCTATCAACCGGTTGACACTAAATGCAACCTCCAAGCAGGGAATATTTTATATGTTTATCTTTGTTTACTTAATGCTCATTTGGACCTATACCCGCTTGTTTGTAAGGCCAAATAGGAAAAGGATTTGGGAGGAATCTCTGCTGAGCTGTGGGAATTTATCCTACAACACATACCTACTATCTCTTTATCTAGCTCAAAAAGATTGTCACAACTCTACATTCTTCATAGGATATATCGAATGCCCATATGGCTGCACACATATGGCTATAGAACCTCCCTGCTCTGTCCAAGATGTCGTGGAAATATGGGGTACCTGATGCATATACTTTGGCTTTGTGCCAAGTTATTTCAGTATTGGTGTGGCATAGTGGACATAGCCAGTTTGGTGTTCAATTCCAGGATACCCTTTACAACTCTCACTTGTGATTTGGGCTGGCTGGAACTTCCGGAAGAGAACATCTTGATGACTGTTGCCAAGTTTTATTTATATCCAGGAAACTGATAGCCATGAAGTGGTTGTCACCTTTTCCTCCAACGGTAGAACCTTGTATTAAGGAGGATAATTCCACCCTGTGTTTAGAAAAACAGATTTATTAGCAAAGGGGTTGCCCACAAATACTTGAAAAATGTGGAGAGCTTGGCCGGACACTCCTACTGCAACAATGGTTTATCTGAAATGAGATAGACTCTTATCTTATTGCACCTATGTCCTATTCCATTGACACACTATTCACCTGTTGATTTATATAAGTATCCCTTGTCTTGATTATAGTTGTGGACCCCTCATGTCCAAGAGTGTTGATGTCACTACCCTGTTACCCTGGTGTTGAATTGCTATTATATATTACATATGGTGATGTTTAATATGACTACGTGGCTGTTTTTCCCCTGTTCCATAATTCTTTCCCTCTCCTTTTCCCTTACCTTCCCCTACTTCTCCTCTATGTATTACCTTTTTGCTTTTTTTCTAAGGCACACAACATCTTTTGGTGCACTGAATTAATATTTTTGTTCATACCTTGTCATACCCTATTATGCCTTAACATGATTGTAAACGATCACCTTGTAAAACAACCCATTCAGTTTAAAATAGAAATGAAAGGCAAAACATTTTTTGTATAGAGATATCTATATCTGGATGATGATATCTATATCTGGATAATGCCTGCAGCTACAGGCATCATTCAGATATCGGCTTTTTCAGCCGGCGATTCCCTACACCATAAGAAGGATCATAGCGGCTGTTCCATCCCTTGATCATTCTTTCGGGTGGTGAGAGGGGATGCCCTCCGGTGCTTCTACCGTCTCACAGCTTCCATCGGTGAGTCAGAGATAGGATCCGTCTGCCCCGGATGGTGACCATAGAGATTTCCGGCAGACCGGATGGTCGCCGGAGTCTCTATGATCGTTCGGAGGTCGGGCGCGATGTTATGGCATCACGGCCAGCCTCTGCATTCAAACAAATGGCGCCGCCTCGGCTGGGAAGCCAAGATTGTTTTATTTTATTTTTGATTTCAGGCTTCCCAGCCTAGAGGTGAGATGTGGGGTCTTATTGACCCCATATCTCACTGTAAAGAGGACCGATCATGCTATATTCCTATTACAAGGGATGTTTATATTACGGCAAGGCCAACAAACACGAACGTGGTGACGTGCTACGTGTTTTTTCAGTTCTTTAGAGCCACCCTTTGGGCTCCTTCTGCTAATTTCGTGTTAGTAGAAGTTTGGTGAGTGTTGATTTGTGCTTTTCAGTTTGCGCTTTTCATTTCGTGCTTTTCAGTTCGTTTCTGAACGGCCGTTTGTCAACCAGCCATGTTGTGGAATCGGAAGAGATAACGTGTTATTTATTATTGGCCTTGGAGTTATTGCTTTGACCCATGTCCAGTCCAGGAACAGGAGGAGGAGGATTTCTTGGACCAAAAATTGGTTGCTTTATTAATCATGACCAATTATGTCATATGCCTTTGCTGCGGAAGCTCCAGGAGAATAATCCGGATGGTTTTCGGAATTATCTCCGGATGACGGACCCCTGCTTTCACCAACTCTTGGTATTGTTGACCCCCCTATATTAAGAAGCAGGACACATGCATGAGGCTTTTATTTTATTTTTGGTTCAATAATGATTTGATTTGGTAAATTTTCTATATGTTTGAATGCATAGAATGCACTTTTTGGTTAATTTCTATTGGCAGATAGCATGTCTAATTTTATTTGTATTCCTTTTTTAATGCACAATAAAAAAATTGTGGAGAATAATACTTGTGTATATGTTTTACTTCAGATGACAGTTTGGGAGTAGACAGTTACATTTAAAAAATACAATGTAAAATTAACAAGGGACACCAACATAGTTGTATCTTTGATCTTAAAAACTACGGGATAATGGTGTTGTGGTAACTTGCCCAAAAAAAAAAAAAGCATAATAATATTATTCTTGATATCTTTAGAAAAAAAAGCCTTTTAAAATACGTTTACCATAACTCCATCAGTATCACCAGCAAAGCAGCTTCATTATTATCCCATTAAAGAAGAAGACAATGTGTGCTGCATTACGAGACTTCATAATTTGCCACGTCAAGAAGGTTAATTCTGCATTATGAACGCTAGTTTACAAGACTGACCACTTCCAGCTCATCCTTGCTTCTGTGCATGCGTGTTTGTACTTTGGACTTTTGTCCGACGGACTTGTGTACTCACGCTCGGGAAATCCGACAACAGACATTTGTCCGTGGAAAATTTTAAAGCCTGCCATGCAACATTTGTCCGCTGAAAATCCAACAACAATTGTCCGATGGAGCGTACAAACGGTCGGATTTTCCGCCAACAGCCTGTCATGACATATTTCCTGTCGGAAAATCCGATCGTGTGTACACGGCTTTATGTACGGAGGTGTAGCTCATTAAGCCCCTCTTCTTTTTGTTTGGGATCATACTTATGTGAATCGGATGTGGGTTTTCCTCACATCCAATTCGCATGACAGGACAGTGTAACAGGATCTCAATGGAGCAGATTCACACACCTCTGGGGCGGCCGCAGTCCACATTTGGAAAGGGTCCTGTGCGTCTTTGGTGTGGAATCAGGTGCAAATTCAAGCAAAAATTTAGACCTGATTCACACCTGAATCAGTGAACAGCGATGCACCGGACCCACTGCTGTAAGCCATGACCGCAGCATATGTGGACCAAGCCTCAATTGGGACTTAAATAGTTGCACCAGTTGCTTTTCTGACAGAGGTATTAGTGCATTGTATTTATGTATTGTTTTACTGGGTATTTTCCATGCAGGCTGATTTAGCAGGGACTGTGGTGGTGGGTCACTGTCTCATTGGGGGGTTGAGAGGGAGCTGGGAGGGTTCCTTTGGGTCTGACCAGGGGTAGCATTTAATTTAATTTTCATTTTTTCCTTGTGGTTTTCTAATTTGATCATATCTATTATTGTTGGGTATATTTATGATTATTTGATAATAAACTTTTTTATATTTCTAATACAGGGCAGAGTTGGTGTCTCCTTGGTCGCATTTTCTTCTCTTTTGTTGTTTACCGTAATAAAGCGCCTTGCAAATTAGAGTAAAGGGCCCTAGGACCGATGCAAAGGGCTTCGGGACTGGGTCAGGGGGGGCCCTTCAGAGTTTTTTGCACCAGGACCCTGAAGGTTCTAGTCACGCCTCTGCATCAATACCCAAGTATTTTACTGATCATTACGCAGGAACTTTTCTCCTAGAAAACATATGCGTAATAAGTTCAGTAAAATTTTTATGACCATGTGAATGAAGCCTTGTAGGAAACACTTTATTATCTGTTATAATGCCAAGATCTTTCCACTTGCATGATTCTGGAATTACTTGAGGACAAGATTGATGGCTAGCGCAGTTTTATGTAACAAAGCTATGAACCAATATTTTCCTTTTGAGATAAGCACTCCCATTGCATAGAAAAGCCGTATGCTGACAGTTGCAGTAATCGAGTCTGCTGCTTTAACCTTGTATTGCTGATATTTACTTATGTATTCTAATGACTGAGCTGTTCTTTAAATAGGACACGGCTGTACAAGCACATATTACTCAACAATGTGTGGTGTGGAGGTTATATGTGCACATGTTCCCTGGTATTAAATAATATAGTTAATTTATTGCAACATAAACATTGAGCTATTAAAGAGCCTTTCAGAGGAACAAGGAAAACCCATGAAGTCACTGCATTGCTTTAGGTTAATAGCTGTAAGTTAGACAGAGACTCCAGCAAACCACACAGTGGCCTGACGGCCAAACACTGCATGTATTTCTAGTAGTTAAAGCAGACTTATATGGTTTTCTTGGAAGCCGTTCCTGCTATTACATATTCATGAAAGGAAATATTAACACCTGAAAAAATATATGGCACTCTGCTGCTCTGTGCTACCTAACTACGGCAACATAATTACTCATTGATGTTACTTACTGCACATGGGCTTAGCTCTGTGTTGGGGGTGTCAGAGTCCTCAGTTGGGGAGTTTGTGGCATTAAACATATACCTAAACATATCTGTTAATCCTTTAGAATACAGACATGTTTAATGGAATTTTCCATAAGAATTAATAGCTTTTCTTCCTGTGCACCTGGAAATAATTTTCAAACCTCCATCCTAAAACACTTATTTACTTGGTTTATATTTACTCAGCTGGTAATTGCACATTGGTCAATAACTACCCATAACCAAAATAAAACTATTTAAATTACTGTTAAGAAGAACTCTGCTCTAAACAAAATGTTTTATATAGTCTGTAACATCAGAACTAATTATATCTCTTGTAGTGTTACCCCCAAAGGGGCTGCTTGGTATGATGGGTCCTCTGTTCTAGACCAACTCAATAAACCTGCTTGATCCCCACCAACACACCTGGACATACGTTACTCACACCTGTGTAACTTAAAGCGGTATTAACCACTTCAATACAGGGCACTTTCCCCCCTTCCTGCCCAGGCCAATTTTCAGCTTTCAGTGCTGTCGCTGTTTAAATGACAATTGCGCGGTCATGCTACACTGTACCCAAACAACATTTTTATCATTTTGTTCCCACAAATAGAGCTTTTTTTTGGTAGTATTTGATCTTTCGGTTTCACAGCCGTTTCCCTACTGCGCAATTGGTCCGGCGGCAGAGGAAGGAGGAGTGGGCGGAATGATAACACAAAAACGTTTACAGTGCATAAGTGCAAAACAAGATTATGTGCCACAGCTGCTAATTGTGATAAATATCACTGTGCTCATTCAATCAATAAATACAGTAATCAAAAATTCAAGTACAAAGAGGGTGATTTACTAAGAAGGCACTGCACCAGTTCATACATTAATTGGTGCGCCGGAAAAGTCATTAGAACGTGCGAACCGGTGCACATTGAAGCTCAAATAGTGATAATAAATACCCGCATATATAAACTGCAACTGTCGCTAGGGTAAACAATGCAAAATGAAGGCCCTCCCCAGAACCAAGCTCTCAGGAATAAAGCAAGATTAAACCATGGGAAGATATACTAAATTACTCCTCCCTTACAACCAGAACCAATTAAGGATAGAGCTGCTACCATTCACATGTCATACTAACACATAGATACATAAATCAAAACAATATAAGGCAGTGCTGCATGAAAATACCATAACATCAATGCATGTGTCAGTGCAGAAATGAAAGTGGCATTATAGTGAAGATTGATGATAAATTCCTCAGTCCATATAGAGTAAAAGAAAGTTCAGTCAGGAAGTGAGGTCCCACACATTTGTACTCAAGGATATTCAACCACCAACACCTCCACTCGTGCGATAAATTGGGGGACCCCTATACTTTTACCTGAAAGCCGACCGCCGCACGAAAACGGGGATACCGGGGTTATGGCAGCTAGCTGCTGCCATAACAATGATATCCGCCGCCAAAGTTTGGACGTACATCGGCGTGCGGCAGTCAGCAAGGTCTAAATGGGCCATTGACACAGTTGAACTTAGGAATGTGTCTTTGCAAAGTTAAACTAAATCAAATCCTTTCTTATTTTTGCTTGGGGATAGAGTGCAAAGGGATTAGAAGTCTTGTCAGGGGGATTTCTGCACCCCTGATAATGTGAAGACACCTCCCAAATTTTGCCAGTTTCTCCTTCAAATTTATTCACTTCCTGTCACATAGCCGAACAGGAAGAGAGGATAAAACCCTACCAATGTCTTTCCTTGGGGACACACAGTTATAGTTTCCCTTTTTGGTAAATAGCTCTGTACACCCCAAATTATTAGGTATCTTGGACTTTGGGGTTTATTTACTGAAGGCAAATCCAATTTGCACTACAAGTGCACTTGGAAGTGCAGTTGCTGGAGATCCGAGGGGGACATGCAATGAAGATTAAAAAACAGCATCTTTGCTTCTACATTGGGTGGATTGGGTGACAAAATCACCAGTGCTTCCCCTTGGATTTACAGCGAGTATACTTGTATTGCAGAGTGGATTTGCCTTTATTAACCACTTAAGGACCGAGCCTCTTTCTGAGATTTGTTGTTTACAAGTTAAAAAATTTAAAAAATGTACTTAGAACCCCCAAATATTATATATATTTCTTTTTCTAACACCCTGGAGAATAAAATGACGGTCGTTGCAATACTTTCTGTCACACTGTATTTGCGCAGAGGTCTTACAAGGGCACTTTTTTTGGAAAACGTACACCTTTTTGAATAAAAAAAATAAGACAACAGTTAAGGTAGCCCATTTTTTTTTATATTGTTAAAGATAATGTTACGCCGAGTAAATTGATACCCAATATGTTATGCTTCAAAATTGCGCCCGCTCGTGGAATGGCGACAAACTTTTACCCTTGAAAATCCACGTAGGCGACGTTTAAAAAATTCTACAGGTTGCATGTTTTGAGTTATAGAGGAGGTCTAGGGCTAGAATAATTGCTCTTAAATATGAGATCTGGGGTCAAAAAGACCTCAGATCTCATATTTACACAAAAATGCAATAAAAAAAAAGTCTCTTTAAGAGCTATGGGTGGAAGTGATGTTTTGACGTCGCTTCCGCCCTGCAATGATATGGAGATGGGTGGGGGCCATCTTCCCCTTATTTGTCTCCATACCAAGCCAGGAGAAGGATCCGCTACCGATGGCTCCAGTAAGTGGTAGAGGGCACCGGAGCGTGGCGGGAGGGGGGCCCTCCCCCGCCGCCGATTAAATGTGATCTTGTGGAGAATGCGCCACAGAGACCACTTTTATCTGAAAGCGGACCGCCCGCTGAATAAGAGGATACCAGGGTTATGGCAGCTAGCTGCTGCCATAACAACAATATTCCTCTTTAAAGTACCGACGTAACACTGCTGCGGGCAGTCCGTATGTGGTTAAACCACAAAATACCTAATAATTTTGGGTGTACACAACAAAGTGCTAGAGTGCAATTTGCCTAATGGGGACACTAGTTAGATTGACCTGTGTGTCCCCAAGGAAAGACATTGGTAGGGTTCTACCCTCACTTCCTGTTTGGCTATGTGACAGGAAGTGAAGCCAATTTTCAGAAAAGGGACACAAAGCCCAACCTAAAAAACACAAGCAGGGGTTTCACGTGGTGTCCCTTAAATGCCCACAATTAGAATAGGATTGTCTTGAGCTAGGTTTTAGCTCAGTGCTCTAAATCAGTGTGTCTCAACCCTGCCCTCATGGACCCCCAACAGGCAATGTTTGCAGGTTTTCCTTCATCTTGCACAGGTGCTTTAAATCACAGTCAATGACTTGGTATTTTGGACAGCTATTTTAGCTAAGATAAATTCCCAAAACTGTCCTGTCGGGGGTACTTGAGGACTGGGGCTGAGAACCACTGCGCTTAAATGGAAAATTGAATACGTACCTCTCTGTAATTTTCCTTTCTTGGTGCCTATCCATGGCAGCATACGCACAATCCATGCATGTGCTACCATGAAGGCACTAGAAAAGTAGCTTTTAGACAAATCACACTTTTTTTTGTTTTGCCATGCCAATCAGCCTAGTTAAGCTGCAGCTGGGAAATCTGTTGCATGAAAATTGTTTGGGGGGGGGGGGGGGGGGGAGTGTAAAATGCATTACTTGGATTGAGCATGCTTCTGCAAAACAAATTATTAACAAAACACATAAAACATAAAAATTTGCTACAAATTTTATTAGTCAACAAAACAGGACATGGCAATGAGCAAGGAAAGCAAAAGAAAAAAAAAACACATGTATGTTAATTTGAGACGCTAACAGAATATGGTTTTGAGGTCTGACCATTTTGCAGAGGAAATTAACAGGAGTTAAAAGGACTGCACCCACAAACGGACAGTTTCTTAAGGATTTAAACATATAGTAGTCACAATAGCTTGAGGAAGCAGCAAAGATGAAAGAAAGAAAGACAAACCTCTTTTCAAGGCAAGGTAAAGAATGCTATCTGCAAGCTTTATATAACATAGGTTTGTGAGCTACTGAGGAATTGAAAACTCATGCACAGTCCATGAAACACACAAAAGGCAAGTTCACCCAATGTAGAGAGAACTTAAAAGTGGGTACACCTGTTAAGGATGTCTTTAAAATGACTAACCCACAAAGCACTCTCTGAGCATGCCCAGAAAAAAATCTGCTGTTCACACTCAAAAAACACCAAAAAACCCCCAGACCAACACAAATGCATTTCACACACCAAAAGCCACAGAAAAAAAAACAAAGTCCCCGAGCATGCTCAGAACAACCTAAATGCAGCTAGCACAAAATAAGCCACCCCCTGACCAAAATTAGGCACATCATCCAGGGGGAGGGGGGGCAAACAAAGAGCCTAACATGGGCAAATTGCAGTCTATGGGAACTGACTTCTTAATTGTGCTAGTCCCCACTTGGCTGGCTTATATTCTAGTTATTGGCCCTAAAATGGGTAGGAGGCCCAGGTCCCACCCTGAGGGACATATATCAATGCCACCAATTTGGACAACCCCCAAAGCGAAAATTGCTTAAAAGCTATTAGCTTTTGGGGGGGGGGGGGGGCTTACTCTGCCTGTGTTGCATCTGTAGCATGTATTCAAAATGCTGCTTCAAAGATGTACAGATTTCTTACAAATCTACATTGCAGCTGCAAGATTTTAACCCAAAACAAAAAATAGCCTGCCCCAACACATACAAGGCCATTTGGGTCTGTTAAGGCTTAAAATGAGAACCACCAAAAACTAAAAAAATAGTGCCCTCCAATACACTAACAAACTCCTAGCCAAACACACAGCAAGCCAGCCCATGAAAGGGGGGTGGATGCTTGGGGGCAGGAGGGGCTTGGGCACCCCAAAAGTCAACCACTTTGTTCCCATATTCAGGGGGACAAGGCCCTCCTCCACACAACCCTAGGCTGGGTTTGTGGGGGGCTGCAGACAGGGGGTTTTACAGAATCTGGAAAGCGCCTTTAAACTAGTGGGTACAAGGTGCTTTGTGGTTGGTATTGGGCTGAGCCCAACATGCCCCAAAGGCAGCAAGTTATGTTGAGTGCACGTGGCCTTGTATGGTTCAGGAGGGGGTTGGGTGGTCGCTCTTCTTGCCCCTTTCCTAGCTGGCCCTGTTCTATGCTTTGAAAAAGGATGTGGTTTGGATTGGTGAAGGCAGCTCACAGTCTTTTGAGAATAGAGTGGAGTGTGGAGTTCCCCTTTAAAAACAAAAGTTAACCCATGGAAATCCAAGGGGTTAGAGAGGGAGACAAGAGCACTGGAGAATGGAGTGGGGAGTTGCCCTTTAAAAGCAAAAGTTAGCCCATAGAAATCCAAGGGGTTAGAGGGGTGAGACAAGAGCATTGGAGAAAAGCAAAAGTTAACCCAAGGAAATCATATGCATTGGAGGGGGAAGGTTAAATGTCCTTTTAGGAGGAGCTAGAGGAGCGAGAGTCATTTTACATAATTTTAACAAGGTGCATGTCACATGTTGGCAACGTAACATGCTAACATGACCTGTGTACAAATCTCCTTAAAAAAATACATAAAGGTGAACCAGCGTAAAAAAAAAAAATGTGTCAAGTTTAGAGGTGCGCCCGTTCAACCCATGCAATTGCTTAACATTTACTAAGATTTTGGCCGCGCAGTGAACAAATGCATGTGAACGAGCGCAATAGCTGCTTGCGCATGCGCACTGCTTACATTGATCTCACACAGTTCTAAACGTACTTGCAGGCACAGCAGGCTTTCTCTGAAAAAGTTACTTTCTCATTCTATTTTGGGCATATTGGTTACTTCGGCAGTTATTACGAAACTTCCTCACATCACCCTATCATATTGGCACCTCCATCTTCTGTCAATATTATTTTGGAGATGTCGTGCGCCATGTTCATAGTGGTGCACAGATTGCATCCTTCCGTACGCAGAGATTGCTAAAGTAAATGGGGGATTCGCGCTCTGTTACCGGCTCACCATTTCCCAAAGTGTCCACAATCCATTTTATAGCAAACTAAATGTTTAAAAAAAATAGTCCGTTAGGGATATTGTTCCACCGCAGCGCTTTTAGGAAAAATCTGTAAAGTGCCCATGCTATCTTCCACCTGTGCACACCAGCTGCTTACCTCATGTTAAGACCCCTGGATTACCAGTAGGTCATAACCAGCCACTCCCTCCCCCCCCGAGGATATAATGAAATCTGTATGGTGTGCTATCCATCCCTGTCTCCTGTATCCACTTGTCAGCTCCCATTCATGTATTATAGTCAGGTTGCTCTAATTGAAATTAGATTTTTTTGGAATGCTCCAGTGTTTAATGTCTAGAATCATTTTGTTGCTCACCAGCCCTCCTGTATGATATTCCAATTCAACAGCTTACAGATTGTAAGAAGCTCTAATTACACATGGGGGGTGATTATTTTCCCAGTTGAAATAAAGAGCTATGGCAAAGAGGAGATGTGCCCTGTATTCAATTTCTTCAATTTGTGCTTTGAGAGACACAAGGGCCCAATAAAGGGTGGGCATTATTTTTTGAGGAGTGGGTTTTTGTTCCTCTGAAATTGTATTTGGAACATGTTTTGTGGACTGCAGTGGTTGGCAGAGATCTTTTGAACACCTTACTCAAGCATAAGCATGTCTTGATAGCATGAGCAAGTATTGAATTAAAGAGAAGAGCTCTGGCCTTGTACCAATATACTGTACCTAATCCCTCGCCCAGGGATGTATCTTATGCAGACAATGACATACTGCAGTTTATTGAAACTTCTATTGTTTCATCTACTAATGACTTACATTTGTAATGCATTATTCTAGCAATATATACCACAACAATTGTTTCTTGTGAACTTGGTGCCAAAATTATAATGCTGAAAACTGAAGAAATTACGTAATTTCCTGTGTAAATTCCCTTAGAGGATATTGTTGGAGACACTGACTAATTTTATGACTAACTGTGAAGAAATCAACTAAAACTGAGAAATTTGACTCATGCTTCTAGCAAGCTAGAATATATAGTATCTAGTAATATATATATATGTTTAACTTGTGTTACTGTCTGTATACGCGTTACACTTATGGTAATTCTGGTAAAAGTGAGAAGGAAAACCCCTGAAACTAGATTTAGGAATGACTTCATGCACACCTTTAGAATGAATTGGAACTGTATATTGCAATTGGGGTTGAAAGAAAAATAAACACCACCTTTTGTTTCTTTACTTATGAAGGTTTTAGAGTTTTGAAAGTGTGACTGCTTGCACTCCTTTTTCTCTATCTTTACAGCTCTATCTTTACTACTATACATGTGCATCTCATACAGTTAGAATATCATCAAAAAGTTAATTTATTTCAGTAATTCAATTCAAAAAGTGAAACTCATATATTTTATATAGATTCAATACACACAGAGTAATATATTTCAAGCATTTCTATGTTTTCATTTTTTATGATTATGGCTTACATCTATTGAAAAACCTATAATTCAGTATCTCAAACAATTAGAATATTACATAAGACCAATAAAAAAAGGGATTTGTAATAAAGAAATGTTGGCCTACTGAAAAGTATGTCCATGAACAGTATAGTATGCACTCACTACTTGGTCGGGCTCCTTTTGCATGAATTACTGCATTAATGCGGCATGGCATGGGGGCAGTAATAAGGAGAGCCCGCAACACTGTAATCCTTGAAGTGTCATTTATTGGTACATCAGAGTGGCAATAAAACAATAAAGCTGATGCGTTTTGGCAATAGCCTTAGTCGTAGCTGACATGGCATGGGGGCAATCAGCCTGTGGCACCCCTGAGGTGTTATGGAAGCCCAGGCTGCTTTGATAGCGGCCTTCAGCTCGTCTGCATTGTTCGGTCTGGTGTTTCTCATCTTCCCCTTGATAATACCCAACAGATTCTTTATGGGTTTTAGGTCAGGCAAGTTTGCTGGCCAATCAAGCACAGTGATACCATGATCATTAAACCATTTGGTACTATTGGTACTAGTTTACTAGTATTGGTACTTTTGGCAGTGTGGGCAGGTGCCAAGTCCTGCTGGAAAATTAAATAAGCATCTCCATAAAGCTAGTCAGCAGAGGGAAGCATGAAGTGCTCTAGAATTTCCTGGTAGAGGGCTGCGCTGACTTTGGACTTGATAAAACACAGTGGACCAACACTAGCAGATGACATGAGTCATCACTGACTGTGGAAACTTCACACTGGACCTCATGCAGCTTGGATTTTGTGCCTCTCCGCTCTTCCTCCAGACTCTGGGACCTTGATTCACAAATGAAATGCAAAATTTTCCACAGTCCGTGATGATTTGGGGAGCTATGTCATCTGCTGGTGCTGGTCCACTGTGTCCAAAGTCAGCGCAGCCCTCTACAAGGAGATTCTAGAGCAGTACATGCTTCCCTCTGCTGACCAGCTTTATGGAGATGCTGATTTAATTTTCCAGCAGGACTAGTTGGCACCTGCCTACACTACCAAAAGTACCACTATCTGGTTTAATGATCATGTATCCCTCTGCTTGATTGACCAGCAATCTCCCAGACCTAAACCCCACAGAGAATCTGTGGGGTATTATCAAGAGGAAGACGAGAAACACCAGACCCAACAATGCAGACGAGCTGAAGGCCGCTTTTAAAGAAACCTGGGCTTCCATGACACCTCAACAGTGCCACAGGCTGATCGCCTCCATGACACGCCACATTGATGCAGTCATTTATGCAGTATTGAGTGCATACTATACTGTACATGGACATACTTTTCAGTAAGCCAACATTTCTGTATTAAAAATCTTTTTTTTTTTTTTAATTGGTCTTATGTAATATGCCAGCGGTTCTCAACGCCTGTCCTCAGGACCCACTAACAGGCCATATTTTATGTATCACCTTGGGGAACATGCAGGCTAGAATACTGCAATCACTGAGCAGCAAATGTGATGTATTTCAGTTATCTTTCAAACCTGGCCTGTTAGTGGGTCCTGAGGACAGGAGTTGAGAACCACTGTAATATGCTAATTTTCTGAGATACTGAATTTTGGTTTTTCTCTAGCTTTAAGCCATAATCATCAAAATTAAAAGATATAAATGCTTGAAATATATCATTCTGTGTGTAATGAATCTATATAAAATATATGAGTTTCACTTTTTGATTTGAATTACTGAAATAAATTAACTTTTTGATGATATTCTATTTCTATGAGATACACCTGTAGTACAGATCACATTTCATAGGTCCTGTTCATAAAAGTTGCATACAACAGTGACCTGTATTCCCTAGGTACAGTATGTTGTCACTATTTATTCAGCACAGGATCCTGCCTCCCCCTCCCACTTCATATATACTTGAAGTTCCTGAGACAAGGGGGGGCAGGAGGCGGAGCCTAGCAGAGCAGACATGCATTGTTAGAGCTCCACACCGCTGAGGAGAGAAGAGAAGGACAAAGCGGAGCCTGCAGGCTCAAAAGGTATCCATTTGAACCTTTTTGCCCCAGGGAACAAACTGTGAAAGTTTGGGCAGGAAATATGGTACTGGGAGGAAACTGTGGCAGAAATAAAAATCACCTCAAAAAGAGCTCACAGGCACTCACTGCAGCTGAAGCAGCTCCAGTCACCTCACAATATACAGCATCAGGGCGATCTCACAGACAGAAAATGTCACAGCAAGACTCTCCATTTGAGTCAGATACAGAACAAATCCTCTCACAAACTTCTCCACAAGCCTCCTCAGTATCCCCAGTAATATTATTACAATTTGAAAAGATGCTTCATAAGGCTTTAAAACAAACCTCAGACCAAATAACAAAAAGCCTTATCCAAAGAAATAAGAGAGCTGGGAAACCGCACCGCAGCCTTAGAAATAAAAATGGATGAAATTGAAATTACAACCCAAGAAAATATAACAGAATTGGAACAATTAAAAAAAGAGAATTTAATACTTCAAACTAAGCTCGAAGATTACGAAAATAGAGCCAGACGTTCAAACTTGCGCATAAGGGGAATACCTGAAACTGTGACAGACCTGCAATCTACTATTACTGCTCTATTACAAGAACTAAAGCCAGATATCCCTATTGAACGTTTAGAACTGGACAGAGTACACAGAGCCCTCACAGCCAAAAAGAAAGATGGACCCCCACGTGATATAATCACAAAATTTCATTATTACAGAACGAAAGAACAAATACTAATTGCTGCAAGAGAAAAAAAGGGAACTTAATTTTCAAGGACACAATTATCAAATTTTTGCTGACCTATCCCAACTTACTATTAATAAAAGACGATCCATGAAACCCCAACTAATGGAACTGCAACGCCACAACATGTATGTATCAATGGGGCTTCCCCTTTTCAGTCAGATTTAACTACCAAGGTACAATTTACAGAAGCAGATCAGCAGATGAACTACAACAAACCCTTTTAAAATTAAATCTGACAGAACCCACAAGCAGCAACTCTCCCACATGCAGAAGAATGGCATCATCTTCACCTTCAGGCAGCACCCAGAAAATTTCAGAACAAAATGGGAATCATCATTCTCACAAAAGAGGCCGTTATGCCACATCATCCATGGACCAAGAAGATTCAATGGACTGACATCCTAATTCCTGATATCTCTTCATTTATTATACTAAGAGATGGTTCTCTATAAAAAAACCTATATTTATAACTGAATGTAACTGCAGTCTGATAGTAACACACTGTGTGGGATCATGTTACATTCCAGTTATATTTCTTATTACTTCCGATTCATATAGCCTTAGAATATATAAGTGAAATAAGGAAATTCTTGTTCAGTTATATATTATCAGGTAATAACAATAGATTTATTACTTTTTAGGACAAATATGTTCAATAATCCAGAAGTAATGGAAGCTTTTTCTTTCTTTTCTTAAAACAAATATATTATTACCTAACTAGTTCCTAGAATTATGTTTTTGTTTATTCTAATCTGAAGCAATACAACCTCAATTTTATGAGTTAACATATCTAAACAGTTACATATGAATAAAATATGTAATTGTTTACTCTAAAAGGGTTAAAATCCCAAAATAATTCAAACTATCTTCATCAATACCAAAGTTATTAACAGTACCTTTCTAACTGAATTATTTAGCCTAGGGCAAGACTACCCATATACAACCACGCTGGAATAAATAATTTCAACAAAAACTATATTCTGCACTCCAATTAATGAAACATCATTTTGATGTCTTTTGACATAGCACTTCTCTCCTGTAAGCGGAAGATCCCTGTACCCCCATTAGCCCTCCTCATTCTCCCAACCATATTATGTGGGAGTGTGACGAAGGCACTTATTCCCCTGAGAGAGATATTTATTCTCTTTCACGGGTAAATTGTGATTACTTGCAAAAAATAATTTATACAATGTATCATCTAATCTCATATGTTTTTTGTTTACTCTTTACTCCAGAATTCACTGGTTTCTTTTCTATCTATTCATCTCTTCAGTCCACACAGGTTGATCTGCGCAGTCAGCTCTGCATAACAAAAAGTAAGTCAAAACTATTTGATCTATTGCCATGGCACCACTGAATATACTTTCCCTGAATGTTCAGGGAATAAATGTCCCTCAAAAAAGGACCAAAGCCTTCCGTACTTTCCATAACAAGAAGGTTCACATAGTATGCCTCCAAGAAACACACTTCACCAAAGATTCTACTCCAAAATATATTTCTCCTTTTTATCAACAAATTTACACGGCTTCTGCCTGTACCAAACAAAGGGGAACTCTAATTGCATTTCACCGATCCACACCATTCACCTTATCATCAGAAATTAAAGACCCAGAAGGTAGATACCTGATACTCATGGGTTATATAATGGATACAGCAATCACGGTGATTTCCTACTACGCTCCTAACAAACAACCTACACCATTCCTCTCACATATATTACAAGTGATTAATACACACAAAATAGGAACAGTGATAATGTGTGGGGATTCGAACCAGGTCCTCCTCCCATTTCTAGATAAATCACCTTTTACACCATCCAAAATAACCTCTAGATTACCTTTTTCTCAACTTCTTTCCAAATACAATCTGGTAGATTCATGGAGAGAAAGTAACCCAATGAAAAAGAAATTCACTTATTTCTCGCACCCTCATCAAACCTTCACCAGAATAGATCATATTTTTCTAACAATAGGAATGATACCAGAAATTATTGCATCAGATATAATTCCGATTCCGTGGTCTGACCATAATGCAGTATACACTACTTTAGCCTCAGCCATACCAAAAGCGCATGACCCAACGTGGTACTTACCGGACATAATGCTCAAACACCCACTACATCAGATGGCCATTGAACAAGCTTTAAAGGAATACATATCAATTAATAATACAACAGACATCTCCCCAATAACACTGTGGGAAGCTCATAAGCCTGTCTTGCGTGGTACAATACAAAGACAAATGGCACTATTTAAACGGGAACGCAAAAATCTAGCAAAAAAACTAGAACTCAATTTTAATGCAGCCTACATATCATTTCAAGATAATCCATCTCAGAGTACAAAATCTCATCTGGAAAAATCTAGATTGGAATACGATCTATTTCTCACTGAGTCAGTTGATAAATCCCTCAAACGCTCCAAACACATTTTTTACATGAATACAAACAAACCAGGTACATATTTGGCTCGGGCATTAAATTCAACTAACAAATCTTTCAAACCAATACGTTTGAAATTATCAAAAAATGTTTACACTTGTAATCCAGTTAAAATAGTTCATTAATTTTCTCTCACATCTCGCAACTTTATACAAGACAAACAATGAATTTAATCCTACAGAAGCTGAATCCTTCTTCTCAAAAATAACCTTACCTGAGTTATCTCAGAATCAAAAAAGCAGTTTGGATGAGCCTATAACTATAGATGAAGTTGCTAACGCCATAAAAGACCTAAAACTTAACAAAAGACCAGGCCCAGACGGCTACTCGGCTTTATACTATAAAACATTCTCAGAAATACTCTCTCCCATTCTCACTGAAACTTTTAACAAACTTCTAGATGGACATTCTTTTCGGCAAGAAACACTAATGGCAATTGTTTGTATGATCCCAAAACCCCTTTCTGATGATACTTCCTGTGTGAATTATCGGCCTATCTCTCTGTTAAACCTCGATATTAAATTATTAGCAAAAATAATAGCAAAAAGCCTCAATAGCATTATAGGAAAATTAATACATAGAGATCAAGTAGGCTTCATGCCAAATAGACAGGCAGGCGATAATATACGCAGGGCAGTGTTATTGGCACATATTGCTAAAAAACGGAAAATCCCTTTATGTTTTCTATCTCTCGATATTAAGAGGGCATTTGACACAGTATCCTGGCAATATATGCAATATTCATTACAAAAATGGGGTTTTGGACCCCACTTTTTAACATGGATCAAGGCATTATATAATAAACCCAAAGCCTATATAAAATATGCTGGATACAAATCTGAAGCCTTTAATATCGAAAGAGGTACCCGACAGGGTTGCCTATTATCTCCCTTATTATTTGCCCTTATACTCGAACCCATGGCCCAATACATCAGAACAAACCAAACTATAACTGGCATTGAAGTAGGAGGTATTACACACAAATTATGTATATTTGCAGACGATATATTACTTTTTCTATCATCACCACAGGTCTCTGGTCCTAACTTAATACCAGCTCTTGATGGATTTGCAGCCCTATCCGGCCTTATGATTAATCCTAAGAAATGCCTAGTGCTTAATATTTCACTCACAAACATGGAATTGATCCCGGCTAGGGCTGCACTCCCATTCACATGGGCAGAAAAATCAATCCCATATCTTGGAATTCATTTAACAGCATCTCATTCTGACTTATTCTCAACCAATTATCCTCCTGTATTAAGACAGATCACAAATCTAATAAAACAATGGTCGCAACTTCCTTTATCCTGGATAGGGAAGATTAATGCAATCAAAATGACTATTCTACCCAAATTGCTTTATCTATTCAGAGTCCTCCCTATTCCAATTCCTTCCTATTTTTTGAGAATAGTACAAAAAAGAGCAACTTCGTTTATATGGGGCTCTTCTAAACCACGTATACCTATACACACACTACATCTTCCCAAAAATAAAGGAGGCCTGGGATACCCTAATTTTACTAACTACTACAGAGCAGCACATTTGGCCAGTCTGTCCAAATACCATGCAAAACAGGAAATCCCATTATGGGTATTTATAGAGGCTTCAGAAAATGACCCTCTATTAATATCAAATTTATTATGGCTTGATCCTAAAGACCGCTTTAAAATTCATAATCCCATAACTAAACACTTCTTATCTCTCTGGGATAAACTAAAAACCAAATATCAGTTACAATCTCCACACAATCCTCTCCTTTCTTTTATCAGAAATCCGGCCTTTTATCCGGCATGGATCTACCCAAATTCTTTTAAAGCTTGGACAACATCAGGCATTCAGACACTAAATGACTTCATAGCATCTAAATCATTCCTTTCATTCCCATCGCTTAGAGAAAAATATGATCTACCAAACTCTGAGATATTTAGATATCTCCAAATCAAAAATTTCCATACACCATTCCTAAAGGGGGATACACCATTATCCCATTTATCCATTTTTGAATCAATCTGTACAAAAGATCCATTTGCTAAAGGTACAATTTCATCACTTTATAATCAATTATATGGAGTAGCAAATCTTAATAGACCCTCTTACGTTCAGAGGTGGGAGGAGGACCTGGGATGAACTTTAGAAGACACAGACTGGTCTAACATATGGCTCACATCTAAGTCATCTTCACCCAACATCTTAGCACTGGAGACAAATTATAAAGTCCTAACTCGCTGGTACCTTGTACCCGCTAGAGTGGCAAAATATTCACCTAATACCTCAACTCTTTGTTTTCGAGGATGCCCAGAAATAGGCACATATTTACACATATGGTGGACGTGCCCAGTAATCCAAACCTTCTGGAAGGAAGTCTTCGTGATTGCATCTAAAATATTTTAAAAAATAATACAACCAGATCCATATTTAACTTTACTTAATCTAAAACCGGAATGGTTAACACTCTCTCAATTCAAACTTATGATCCAACTAATAACGGCTGCAAAACAAACAGTGGCCAAGGCATGGAAATCTCCTACATTGGTACTAGCAGAAACAATTCACAGAATGAATAATACAATGTCCCATGCTAAGATGGTAGCAGAGGCGGCTCTCTAATTAGGCAAAAAAGGCGGCCGCCTAAGGGCCTCGCGCTCCCAGGGGCCTCGCGGCCGCCTAATTTGCCTGCTGTGTGAGGGAGGATGAGAGGAAATATCCCCGGTCAGTGTCCCCAAGCTGGCAGGGTGAGCGCGCTGCCTGCTGCAGACGAATTGTAGAGGAGGTGGAGACGGAGTTGCCGGGCCGGCCACTGCTGAACCCGCCAGGATGTAGGGGGGACTGTACTGGGGGGTGGGGGGGGGGCATAGAGGCCTTGTGAAAATGCTGCTCGCTCCGGAGTCCGCACCGCGGCAGACAGCCGTGACACCCGCCAGCCGCCGGTACACTGTCTATGTGCAGCGGTGCGGTGCGAGTATGCTGCTGTGTGTCCAACCGACCGACGCATTCACTTCCCTGTCAGGCGGAGTGATCTCCTCCCGACAGGGGCTTCCTAGTCCCGCCCCCCGTGATGTCATCCACAGGCCGGGATGTAAGAGCAGAGGAGAGTGCTGCACAGACCTGCGAGGAGCCAGTGAAGCGCCGTGCAACAGAGCAAGTAAGTTTGCAGAGACTTAAAACCTTTCCCAAGGCACTATTGTCACAGTGGCTTAGATGTGTCAACCGCCTGAGGTGTTTAACTCTTTAGGGGGGGGAGGGGGGTAATTTACATTGTTATTTGTAATATGCAGCATGGAGGGGGTTATTGCATTACTACATTAGTGACCAGTGGCTGTTAATTAACCCCTTTGTGCTGCATTAGTGGTACCGATATCAGAGTTCATGAACCCCTATATGGTGCAGCATGAAAGGGTTCACAAACTCTGATACCGGTGCCACTAATGCAGCATAAAGGGGTTAATTAACTGCCACTGGTCACTAATGCATCAGTGTGTATTTGATACTACTCCCCACCCCTCTCATGTACATACTACCCACCGCCATACACTCCGCACCCCTCTCATGTACATACTACCCCCCACCATACACTCCCCACCCCTCTCATGTACATACTACCCACCGCCATACACTCCGCACCCCTCTCATGTACATACTACCCACCGCCATACACTCCCCACCCCTCTCATGTACATACTACCCACCGCCATACACTCCCCACCCCTCTCATGTACATACTACCCACCGCCATACACTCCCCACCCCTCTCATGTACATACTACCCACCGCCATACACTCCGCACCCCTCTCATGTACATACTACCCACCGCCATACACTCCCACCCCTCTCATGTACATACTACCCACCGCCATACACTCCCCACCCCTCTCATGTATATACTACCCACCTCCATACACTCCACACCCCTCATGTACATACTACCCCCCACATACACTCCGCACCCCTCTCATGTACATACTACCCACCGCCATACACTCCCCACCCCTCTCATGTACATACTACCCACCGCCATACACTCCCCACCCCTCTCATGTACATACTACCCACCGCCATACACTCCGCACCCCTCTCATGTACATACTACCCACCGCCATACACTCCGCACCCCTCTCATGTATATACTACCCACCTCCATACACTCCACACCCCTCATGTACATACTACCCCCCACATACACTCCGCACCCCTCTCATGTACATACTACCCACCTCCATACACTCCCCACCCCTCTCATGTACATACTACCCACCGCCATACACTCCCCACCCCTCTCATGTACATACTACCCACCGCCATACACTCCCCACCCCTCTCATGTACATACTACCCACAGCCATACACTCCCCACCCCTCTCATGTACATACTACCCACCGCCATACACTCCCCACCCCTCTCATGTACATACTACCCACCGCCATACACTCCCCACCCCTCTCATGTACATACTACCCACCGCCATACACTCCCCACCCCTCTCATGTACATACTACCCACCGCCATACACTCCGCACCCCTCTCATGTACATACTACCCACCGCCATACACTCCCCACCCCTCTCATGTACATACTACCCACCGCCATACACTCCGCACCCCTCTCATGTACATACTACCCACCGCCATACACTCCCCACCCCTCTCATGTACATACTACCCACCGCCATACACTCCGCACCCCTCTCATGTACATACTACCCACCTCCATACACTCCCCACCCCTCTCATGTACATACTACCCACCGCCATACACTCCCCACCCCTCTCATGTACATACTACCCACCGCCATACACTCCCCACCCCTCTCATGTACATACTACCCACCGCCATACACTCCGCACCCCTCTCATGTACATACTACCCACCGCCATACACTCCCCACCCCTCTCATGTACATACTACCCACCGCCATACACTCCCCACCCCTCTCATGTACATACTACCCCCCACATACACTCCCCACCCCTCTCATGTACATACTACCCCCCACATACACTCCGCACCCCTCTCATGTACATACTACCCCCCACATACACTCCGCACCCCTCTCATGTACATACTACCCCCCACATACACTCCGCACCCCTCTCATGTACATACTACCCACCGCCATACACTCCCCACCCCTCTCATGTACATACTACCCACCGCCATACACTCCGCACCCCTCTCATGTACATACTACCCACCGCCATACACTCCCCACCCCTCTCATGTACATACTACCCACCACCATACACTCCGCACCCCTCTCATGTACATACTACCCCCCACCATACACTCCCCACCCCTCTCATGTACATACTACCCACCGCCATACACTCCGCACCCCTCTCATGTACATACTACCCACCGCCATACACTCCCCACCCCTCTCATGTACATACTACCCACCGCCATACACTCCCCACCCCTCTCATGTACATACTACCCACCGCCATACACTCCCCACCCCTCTCATGTACATACTACCCACCGCCATACACTCCGCACCCCTCTCATGTACATACTACCCACCGCCATACACTCCCACCCCTCTCATGTACATACTACCCACCGCCATACACTCCCCACCCCTCTCATGTATATACTACCCACCTCCATACACTCCACACCCCTCATGTACATACTACCCCCCACATACACTCCGCACCCCTCTCATGTACATACTACCCACCGCCATACACTCCCCACCCCTCTCATGTACATACTACCCACCGCCATACACTCCCCACCCCTCTCATGTACATACTACCCACCGCCATACACTCCGCACCCCTCTCATGTACATACTACCCACCGCCATACACTCCGCACCCCTCTCATGTATATACTACCCACCTCCATACACTCCACACCCCTCATGTACATACTACCCCCCACATACACTCCGCACCCCTCTCATGTACATACTACCCACCTCCATACACTCCCCACCCCTCTCATGTACATACTACCCACCGCCATACACTCCCCACCCCTCTCATGTACATACTACCCACCGCCATACACTCCCCACCCCTCTCATGTACATACTACCCACCGCCATACACTCCCCACCCCTCTCATGTACATACTACCCACCGCCATACACTCCCCACCCCTCTCATGTACATACTACCCACCGCCATACACTCCCCACCCCTCTCATGTACATACTACCCACCGCCATACACTCCCCACCCCTCTCATGTACATACTACCCACCGCCATACACTCCGCACCCCTCTCATGTACATACTACCCACCGCCATACCCTCCCCACCCCTCTCATGTACATACTACCCACCGCCATACACTCCGCACCCCTCTCATGTACATACTACCCACCGCCATACACTCCCCACCCCTCTCATGTACATACTACCCACCGCCATACACTCCGCACCCCTCTCATGTACATACTACCCACCGCCATACACTCCCCACCCCTCTCATGTACATACTACCCACCGCCATACACTCCCCACCCCTCTCATGTACATACTACCCACCGCCATACACTCCCCACCCCTCTCATGTACATACTACCCACCGCCATACACTCCGCACCCCTCTCATGTACATACTACCCACCGCCATACACTCCCCACCCCTCTCATGTACATACTACCCACCGCCATACACTCCCCACCCCTCTCATGTACATACTACCCCCCACATACACTCCCCACCCCTCTCATGTACATACTACCCCCCACATACACTCCGCACCCCTCTCATGTACATACTACCCCCCACATACACTCCGCACCCCTCTCATGTACATACTACCCCCCACATACACTCCGCACCCCTCTCATGTACATACTACCCACCGCCATACACTCCCCACCCCTCTCATGTACATACTACCCACCGCCATACACTCCGCACCCCTCTCATGTACATACTACCCACCGCCATACACTCCCCACCCCTCTCATGTACATACTACCCACCGCCATACACTCCGCACCCCTCTCATGTACATACTACCCACCGCCATACACTCCCCACCCCTCTCATGTACATACTACCCACCGCCATACACTCCGCACCCCTCTCATGTACATACTACCCACCGCCATACACTCCCCACCCCTCTCATGTACATACTACCCCCCACATACACTCCGCACCCCTCTCATGTACATACTAACCCCCACATACACTCCGCACCCCTCTCATGTACATACTACCCCCCACATACACTCCGCACCCCTCTCATGTACATACTACCCCCCACATACACTCCGCAACCCTCTCATGTACATACTACCCCCCACATACACTCCGCACCCCTCTCATGTACATACTACCCACCTCCATACACTCCGCACCCCTTTCATGTACATACTACCCCCCACATACACTCCGCACCCCTCTCATGTACATACTATCCTCCACCATACACTCCGCACCCCTCTCATGTACATACTACCCCCCACATACACTCCGCACCCCATTCATGTACATACTACCCCCCACATACACTCCGCACCCCTCTCATGTACATACTACCCACCTCCATACACTCCGCACCCCTCTCATGTACATACTACCCACCGCCATACACTCCGCACCCCTCTCATGTACATACTACCCACCGCCATACACTCCGCACCCCTCTCATGTACATACTACCCACCTCCATACACTCCGCACCCCTCTCATGTACATACTACCCACCTCCATACACTCCGCACCCCTCTCATGTACATACTACCCACCGCCATACACTCCGCACCCCTCTCATGTACATACTATCCTCCACCATACACTCCTCTCATGTACATACTACCCACCTATATACACTCTGCATCCCTCTCATGCAAAATACTACCCCCCAACATACACTCTAAGCCCCTCTCATGTACATACTACCCACCCACATGCCCTCCACTTTCCTCTCCTACTCAAGTTTACTGCCATTGTACAGTAGGGGCCCCTACTACGGAGAGGGTGACCCGTGACATACAGAAACATTTGTATGTGTGGCTAAATTATGCTACCTATTGGGCATGGCTTTTTAGTTTGATTAGAAATTTTAGTCTTTTTTTTTTTTTTTTTACAGTGTTATTTTTATTTTATTTTTTACAATCTTTTTATTTATTTTTTACGTTTTTCGTGGGAGTTTTTTGGTTTCTTTCGTGAGATATCAGGGGTCTAAACAGACCCCTGAAGTCTCACTTTTGAGACAGAGAAAGGAAATGAGGAAACGCATTCCCAAGTTTCTTTCTCTGTAGCCTCAGCTGCACTGCATATGAATGAACAGGAGACAGAGGCTCCTGTTAATTCATAAACCAAAACATAGTAAACACAAATCAGTTCCAATCACTCACTGTGTTTGTTTAGAAAAGGTAGGGGGTTTTTCCCGGCCTCCATCCTAAAGAGCCCCCCCACACACACACACACACACACACCAGTCAGCGTGAGGGCAGAGGGGGGAAGTTGGCAGTGCTGTGGGGGGGCACACCGTTATTTCTTATCTTTTGAATTATTTTTCCCATTACGAGCGTGAGTGGGGCCTCATGTCTAAGTTTTGCCTAAGGCCTCACAAAGTCTAGAGCCGCCTCTGGATGGTAGCCATCGATCAAAATCAAATTCCAAAATTTGAAAAACTTTGGCATCCTTGGATAAAACAACAGTTCCTGTCAAACTTCAATGACTCTGTCCTGTTGCCATGGTAACAGATTAAATGACTTACAGAGACACCCATTCTAAGGCTTCAAAGAGAACTAAAAAGAATAATAAACTGACAAGCAGGACAACCTTGTGGACCATACCTCTACCTTTCAACCCTTTTTCTTCTTTCTCTTTCCTTTTCTCCACCTTACGATTAAAGCTCATTATCAGAATTTATTTGACCTATATACACTCTACTTGTAAACAATATGTATAGTAGGTATAAATCATTTAAATACCTACAAAAGTAACTAAGGAAATGATATATATCTTTAATTTAGGTTTACGTGAACCCAATGTTTAATATTTGAAATTTCATGATATTTACCTATATAAACCCTACTGTAAAACAATGAGCTTACTTTATAGATCCTTGTAAACTTACGTTATGTATCTTTATAAGATTGTATACTCAATAAACTTCTTTTGACAAGGAAGTTCCTGAGACAAGCTTCATACAGTATCTGCAGGTCATATTAATTTAAAGGCAAGAAGGGATTGAGTTTCTGTCAGTGACCTATAAGGACAGCTTGGAACAAATGTTTGACTTAAAGTGGTTGTAAAGTCTCAAGGTTTTTCACCTTAATGAATTCTATACATTAATGTGACAAACCTTCTTTGCTGCAGCTGCCCCCAGAGTCCCGCCCCCTTTTTCTTACCTAAGACCATCCACTCCAGCGACGTGCACGTGCCCAGTGACTCCAGGCCTGTCTCTGTCCTCATTGAATAGATCGATTGCATTCAATAGATCCATTGGCTCCCACTGCTGTCTATCGAATCCAGTGACACAGGAGCGGGGGGCGGGGCTGAGTCCTGCTGTCTGTGTCAATGGACACAGCTGTGGGACTCGGGAGCGAGCCTGCACGGGTGCCCCCATGGTAAGCGGCTCTCCATAGGGGCACCCAATGAAGGGGAGGAACCAAGAGCCATCGTGGCACCCCAGAAGAGGAGGATCAGGGCTGCTTTGTGCAAAACCCTTGCACAGAGCAGGTAAGTATACCATTGGGGTGATTTACTAAGAAGAAGGCACCTGGTATACATTAATTAGTGCACCGAAAAGTCATTAATTGAACATGCGAACCGGCGCACATTGAAGCGTAAATAACGATAATAAATACCCGCATATGTAAACTGCAACTGGCGCTAGGGTAACTGCGGTTTTCTCATTGATAATAGTGCATGCCCAATACAATTGGTTAATTTCATCTCATTGGATGTGTCTTGTTAGGCAATTAGTAGGTGTACTCAGTTAATTAACCCCTTTGATGCTAATCTCATTCCTATCACTTCTAATATACTGTATCTTTGAAATGTGTTTTTTTCTTTTTTTACCCAAATCGTTCAATACATTAAAGAACAGAGAAGTGTTTCTAAACCCAATAAATTAATATTTTCAGATCTTGATCTTTAAAGGTGACCATACACTGCAATCAGTTAGATCCAAAATAAATTAGATTTAGTGCAAGAGCCTGTTTGATTTCCTATATTTTAAATGAATCGTTCAAGTGCGTCTTCCTATTACCAATTTTGCCTAAATATCGAGTTGTACAGAAATTGGCCAATCAGATTGCATAGTGCATGACCATCTTAAGTTCCAAATTTGGAATTTAGATGTGCCATGATCCACTTGTATTTTCCTAACTATATTTCATGGCATTATACAAAGCACATGAAAAACCACCTTTTTTCAAGACATGCTGGAGTGATCAGGAATCTTCAAACTATGGCTCTACAGCTGTTGCAGAACTACACATTCCATGAGGCATTGTAATACTCTGACATTCACAGACATGACTAGGCATGATGGGAATTGTAGTCTTGAGCTCAATTTTAGCTCAATGCTCTAAATCAGTGGTTCTCAACCCTGTCCTCAAGTACCCCCAACAGACCATGTTTGCAGGTTTTCCTTCATCTTGCACAAGTGCTTTAAATCAGAGTCAATGGCTTGGTATTTTGGACAGCTATTTTAGCTAAGCTAAATTCCCAAAACATGTCCTGTCGGGGGTACTTGAGGACTGAGGTTGAATACTTACCTCTCTGTAATTTTCCTTTACTGGTGCCTATCCATGGCAGCATACGCACAATCCATGCATATGCTACCATGAAGGCACCAGGAAAGTAGCTTTTAGACAAATCACACTTTTTTTGTTTTGCCATACCAATCAGCCTAGTGAAGCTGCAGCTGGGAAATCTGTTGCATGAAAATTGTTTGGGGGGGAGGGTAAGATGCATTACTTGG
The DNA here is from genome assembly GCA_037952925.1 of Lithobates clamitans. Taxonomy (NCBI): domain Eukaryota; kingdom Metazoa; phylum Chordata; class Amphibia; order Anura; family Ranidae; genus Lithobates; species Lithobates clamitans. Next base: position 3,167,932 of record JBBGZY010000748.1, read on the forward strand.
ATTGAGCATGCATCTGCAAAACTAATTATTGTCAAAACACATAAAACATATATTTGCTACAAATTTTATCAGTCAACAAAACGGGACTTGGGAAAGAGCAAGGAAAGCAAAAAACACATGTATGTTAAATTTGAGACACTAACAGAATATGGTTTTGAGGTCTGACCATTTTGCAGAGGAAATTAACAGGAGATAAAAGGACTGCGCCCACAAACGGACAGTCTTTTAAGGATTTAAAAATCTATTAGTCACATTTAGAGGAAGATTTTGCAAAATAATGCAGCACAGACAATTAAATCAAAGTGAAACTAACAACTTACAAACACAGATTGACAAAATCAAAAATATTTCAGTGAAAAATATTCCCCCAGCAAAAAGGAAAAAAGAAACAAAAGTAAAAAATACTTGCTCTAAAACACATCTGTTTTGCAAAGACATAACAAACAAAATACAAGGACAAAATACATGTTACAAACTCTATAAGAACACCCAAATGTATACTCTCCTGACACACACACACCATAAAGCAATCTTGCCTCTTCTCAGGGCAAGATAAAGAATGCTATCTGCAAGCTTTATATAACATAAGTTTGTGTGCTAATGAAGGAATTGAAAACAGTCCATGAAACACACAAAATGCAAGTTCACCCAATGTAGAGACAGAGCTTCAAAGTGGGTACACCTGTTAAGGATGTCCTTAAATTACTAACCCAAAAATCACAAAAAAAACCCTTGTTAATTTTGCTAGTCCCCACTTGGGTGGCTTATGTTCTAGTTATTGGCCTTAAAATAGATATGGGGGCCAAGGTCCCACCCTAAGGGACATATATCAATGTCACCAATTTGGATAACCCCGAAAACGAAACAAGGAGAAGTGCCTTTAAAAATGCAAAATTGCTTAAAAGCTAGTAACTTGGGGGGGGGGGGGGGCTTACTCTGCCTGTAAAGTGGTGCATCTGTAGCATGTATCCAAAATGCTGCTTCAAAGATGTATGGTTTTAGAGAAAACTTACAAATCTACATTGCAGCTGCAAGATTTTAACCCAAAACAAAAAATAGCCTGCCCCCCAATACATACAAGGCCATTTGGGTCTGTTAAGGCTTAAAATGAGGACCCCACGTTGAAAATACCACCCCAAACTAAAAAAATATTGTGCTCCTCCCACACACTAAAAAACCCCTAGCCAAACACACAGCAAGCCAGCCCATGAATAGGGGGTGGATGCTTGGGGCAGGAGGGGCTTGGGCACCCCAAAAGTCAACCACCTTGTTCCCGTATTCAGGGGGACAAGGGCCTCTTCCACACAACCCTAGGCTGGGGTTGGGGGAGGCTGCAGACAGGGGGCTTTACGGAATGTGGAAAACCCCTTTAAACTAGTGGGTACAAGGGGCTTTGTAGTTGGTATTGGGCTGAGCCCACCATGCTCCAAAGGCAGCCAGCTATGTTGAGTGCATGTAGCCTTGTATGGTTCAGGAGGGGGTTGGGCGATTGCTCTTCTTGCTGGCCCTGTTGTATGCTCTGAAAAAGGATGTGGTTTGGATTGGTGAAGGCAGCTCACAGCCTTTTGAGAATAGAGTGGAGTGTGGAGTTCCCCTATAAAAGCAAAAGTTAGCCCATGGAAATCCAAGGGGTTAGAGGGGGAGACATGAGCATTGGAGAAAGGAGTGTGACATTGCCCTTTAAAAGCAAAAGTCAGCCCATGGACATCCAAGGGGTTAGAGGGGGGAGACAAGAGCATTGTAGAATGAAGTGTGGAGTTCACCTTTAAAAGCAAAAGTTAGCCCATGGAAATCCAAGGGGTTAGAGGGGTGAGACAAGAGCATTGGAGAATGGAGTGTGGTGTTCCCCTTTAAAAGCAAAAGCTAGCCCAAAGAAATCATATGCATTAGAGGGGGAAGGTGAAATGCCCTTTTCTGGGGAGCTAGAGGAGCGAGAGTCTCTTTACATAATTTTAACAAGGTGCATGTCACATGTTGGCAACGTAGCATGCTAACATGACCTGTGTGCAAATCTCCTTAAAAAAATACATAAAGGTGAACCAGCGTAAAAAAAAAAAAAAAATGTGTCAAGTTTAGAGGTGCGCTCGTTCAACCCATGCAATTGCATGTATGTTGCTTAACATTTACTAAGATTTTGGCCGCGCAGTGAACAAACGCATGTGAACGAGCGCAACAGCCGCTTGCTCATGCGCACTGCTTACATTGATCTCACGCAGTTCTAAACGTACTTGCAGGCACAGTAGGCTTTTTCTGAAAAAGTTACTTTCTCATTCTATTTTGGGCATATTTGTTACTTGGGCAGTTGTTACTAAAGTAACTCACATCACCACATAATATTGGCACCTCCATCTTATGTCGATATTGATTTGGAGATTCTGTGTGCCATGTCCATAGTGGCGCACAGATTGCATTCTCCCGTGCGCCGAGATCGATATAGTAAATGAGGTATTCGCGCTCCGTTACTGGCGCACCATTTCATAAATATGGAAATGTGCTGTGCGCCTCTACTGATGGCGCGCGGCTTTCATAAATCATCCCCCATGGTTGTTATTTTTATTTTTTTAATTCAAACCTCTACAACCACTTTAAAGCTTATCTATGGTAAAAATCTAAAATAATATATTCGTTTCCACATTGCATTTGAATTATTTCTAGCCGACTCCTATCAATATGAACAATCTTGAAGTATAAAACTTACATTTTGAAGAATTACACACATTTACTTCCTTTAATGCTGTGACATTTATTCACTATGTCTTGCAAATATGCACTGCTGTATCTCACATTTCCCAGAGCCGGCCTTCTGAACTACAATCATACTTCAGAAGTCCTGGGAGAAGGAGTTTCAGGAGGTAAAATCAGTACAGGAAACACACTACAGGTGACACAATCACTGCTTGCAGGCAGAAAGGTACCATCGGATATGTAGTCCCTAAAAACCAAAGAAATTAGTAGAGGAGAAACTGCAAAGCATGCAGATAATCTGGGAATTTGTTTAAAGACGTGTTCGGCAGGCAGGCAGGGCTCACAACATGAAACATTTTTTAAGTGAGCTTATATTGGATTGTCAAAAAAATTATCATTTGTATTGCTGGTGTTAAAAATATGAGTGTGTGCTGTGTTTATAGATCTTCTTTAAGACTAGTGATTTTCCCCTGGATCTCCAGTGCTAACCCCCAAATGTATTTCCTGGATATAGTTGAGCAGCATATTAGGTATTTGGCATGTGGTGAAGAAGTCGACTTGTGTAACATGCTGTGTCTTTGTCAGGGAATTCCTGTAAGATGGCTGGCTTAGAGACATGCACATGGTATGGCTTATAAAATTGAGCAGTGGAGGCTTGTCCACAGGTTTTGGTTCCAGGAAAAAAAAAAATCAAAGAATCAAAATAAACTACAGTATATAATTATTTTTTTCTGTTGAATTTTTAACTTTGTGTAAACTTACACCTTAACCACTTAAGGACCGGAAGGATTTACCCACTTCCTGACCAGGCCATTTTTTGTGATATGGCACTGCGTCGCTTTAATTGACAATTGCACGTCTACAAAATAGGGGATATATTTATGGCAGTTTTATTATTTAATATTTTCTTACTAGTAAAGGCGGCGATCTACGATTTTTAGTGGGACTGCAACATTGCGGCGGACAGATCGGACAATTTTGACACGTTTTTGGGACCATTGACGTTTATACAGCAATCAGAACTACAAAATAACCACTGATTACTGTATAAATGTCACTGGCAGGGAAGGGGTTAACACTAGGGGGTGATCAAAGGGTTTAATGTGTTCCCTGGGAGGTGTTTCTAACTGTGGGGGGAGTGAGCTGACTGGGAGTAGAGAGAGATCGCTGTTTCTAATCAATAGGAACAGCAGATCTCTCTCTACTTCCCTGACAGAACAGGGATCTGTCTGTTTACATTGACAGATCCCTGTTCTGTCTCTCTCAGGAGCGATCATGGGTCACCCGCGGACATCATGGCATGCGCCCCCTATAGCGCCAAAAGTGGCCGCCGTACAGCCACGGCGATTCGAGCAGGGCTGGTTGGCAAGGCGTTAATATGTGTCTGTGTGATAAAATGTGTTCTGTGCCTTTAAATGATAGTCCTTCACATGTAGTTCTCTTCCCTGATTGTTGTATCTCTCTCTCTGCTGTTGCTAATCATGATTACTTTTTTTTTCTCATCTGCCTAACAGACCATCCGCCTGAAAAAAGATTTACAACTGTAATTTAAAACACTGAGTAAACTGTTTCTCCAGGTAGGTCAGTGCAGGGGTCAGGTAGGTCAGTGTATTGGTCAGGTAGGTTAGTGTAGGGGGCAGGTAGGTCAGTGTAGGTAGGTCAGTGTAGGGGTCAGGTAGGTTAGTGTAGTGGTCAGGTAGGTCAGTGTAATGGTCAGGTAGGTCAGTTTAGGGGGTATGTAGGTCAGTGTAGGGGTCAGATAGGTCAGTGTAGTGGTCAGGTAGGTTACTGTAGGGGTCAGGTAGGTCAGTGTAGGTAGGAGTCAGGTAGGTCAGTGTAGGTAGGTCAGTGTAGGTAGGTCAGTGTAGGTAGGTCAGTGTGAAGTTATGAGAAGTGGGAGGGGTCAAAAAGGAAGGCTGGGATCTGGCATCCCACCATCTTAAAACTTCACCAGCCGCAACAGGAACTGAGACCAAGTGCTCGCATGCACGCATCCACAGTTTCTGTTGGTGCCAGACAGCCTATATAAAGGATGGTCTCATCCAGTGTCATTGTTGACTGGTCTTAAGATGTATTCTGTTTCCTGCAAGTATCCTGTATTTGTCTTTCATTGCTGACCCATCTTGCCTTTGACCTGATCTTTGACTCTGCCTTCACTGCTGTTTACCTGTTACTAACCTTGACTCTTAAACCCTGATCCAGCCTATTCTTCTGTACCTCACTGCCTGCCCACTAATGACCTCAGCTGCCCATATGACCACACTACAGTCTGCTTCAGCTCTACATTACTACTAAGTGCCTGCCCCGGAAGTCTGCATCTGCTCCAACCATCACAGTATATTCCTGTGTTGAGAGCTCTGACAAGCCATGTTTCCTGAACTCCAGCTGGTCTGTCCTGTGGAGCTTCTGCTCTTAACCAGATGTCCTGCCAGTTCTACCAAGCCTGCATCTCCAGTGGCAAGTTCTACTATTAATATTTACCAGTACTCCTATTCCCCCTGTTCCTTGGCACTATCTGCTTCACTCTCAGTGGGGCCTGGGCAATAGATACAAGGGAGGCCATCTCAGGCTTCTGTCAGGTACATAACAGTCTTACTGGGCCAAGATACAGATTGTGATAACAAGACTATATTTGAGTTTTCTAGTGAACAGAAACATTCCAACCTAGTTTCTAAACATCCTAGGTTCTGAGTATGAATATAGAGTCCTAAACACATACATTTAACAATGCTTTCTCAGGTTGTGGTCACAGTATGAAATCCTACAATTATCACTGCAGATGTTTAAAGCGTAACTAAACCCACCGATTGAACTGTTTCCCAAAACTGGTTCATTGTGTGTCAGGAAAGGCGTAAGGTCGTCAGGTGCATAGGTATGCGAAAGCACAGAATTCCTGTTAGTCATGCCCATACTCATGAGAGTGCTGATGTACATGTCAGTGTGCCTGCCCACCACTAAGACAGGTGCCAAGCGGACAATTTAAACAGCACTGATACACTAGGACCTTGCCTTATGGTCTACAGCGTTTCCTGCATATTTGCTACCTGTTCCTGTATCCGATCTCTTGTTGCCAACCTGATCTACCTTGACAATGCTAAGAAATCTGCTTGTACTGACCCCTGGCGTACCTTTGGACCATGTCTCTGCCTGTTCCCTTTGCCTACCTGCCCCACCATTACTGACTCTGGCCTGGACTCTGACTACACTCCTGTCTGCTGTTTTGCTTCTGACCTGCCTGCCAGTTACTGACTGGGCTTATCTGACTCTGCTCTGTATCCTGAACCTGTGGCCCCACCTGTCAAGTGCCTGCTGTCTGTCAGCCAGTGACCTGCCAGCCTGTCATCTCTGTCGTTCGGCATCCTCGGTTCAGCCTGCATTTGGATACGCATGGCTCTTACGCATGTCATGGATCTGCAGTAATGTTCATGTCTGTCTGCTTACCTCTCCATGTGATCAGCTTAAGAGACCGTCCGCCTTTCACCTGGCTGCTTAAGTATTCTTCCCTCAAGCATGGCTCCACCCCAGCCTCTAACTGGGAACACTATATTAACCTGTGCACTACAAGCCAGCACCTGGCTGCTTAAGTAATCTTCCCTCAAGCATGGCTCCACCCCAGCCTCTGGGAACACTATATTAACCTGTGCACTACAATACAAGCCAGCCTCGCTGATCAATATTTTGTGTTGGGCTTCCTTCCTGCTCCTTGCTGTGTGTCCTACGTTTGATCCTGTTTACTGACCTTGGCTTGTTCTTGAGTGTCCTTGTCTGCTTCATATCCTGACCTTTGGTGTGTTCTTTGACTATCCCTATCTGCTTGTTGCCCCAACCTTTGGCTTATCTCCTGAGTATCCCTTGATGTTCCAGTCTGCTGCTTCCTCTCTATCCTCCAGTAGTCTACCATGAGTGTGAGCTGGGAGACTCTGGGGGCCGCGACCTGGAACCAGGCTGCAGCGAAATCCATCCCCACCATCAGAGGCCTCTGGTGAACACCTGCTGGCTCATAGATTCTGCACCCCAGGGAATCTCATGCTCTAGCTCCCAGTGGGACCTGTGTTGGTGCTCCAGAGTGCCTGCTTTCCTGAACCACCCAGAGCTCCATCTGCAACAGTCAACCTTAGGGTCCAATATCTTAGCGGTTCATTCCTGATCCCAACGGTGTGCATCTGTCACCTGGCCTCTAGTGACCTGACACCACATCTGTTACTGCACTCCTGCCACTTTGAGCTCTGGTGCCTCCTGGTACCTTACCAGCCTTACCAGAGGTACAGAGCTGGAGGTGTAAGAGGCACCTACCTCCACGTCAGGCCCCATCACCAGGTACGTGACAGCATACCATGAATGATAATTGTCACAGTTGCTTGTGCTCTAAACCGAACATGCAAGTCATCAAATTGCTGGTGTCAAAACTTATCACATATGCATCACCGTGGCAACTGCAGATCAAACAGAAGGTAAGAAGACAGCTTCCTTGGCTATAAACAATAGGAGGGTTTAGCTTCCTTAAAACATTTAGAAAAATGCTAAATGTAATTTTCCTACCTCTCCAACTTTCATTGTAACCTCAGTGACACAAATTTTTTGCTTGATCCAGCCAGATAAAATTCCTGTAAAAAAGCAGGAGTAGTATGGCGCTGCCCTTATGGAGACAAAAAAAATGTTTTCATCTTTGTAGTGAATGTATTGCCTAGTTTCCTTATAGAATTGCTTCTAAAACCTGTATGTGTTCAAAAGTTGAATAAGTTGAATAAAACTGTGACTGGTGGCGAATATTTCTATTAGAAGTGAAAATACAACAACTGGTGCTTCAATTGTTCAACAAAGGTGCATTGTGCCCTTTAAATTAAGTAATAAAGTAGTTATGGATATGGATACAATATCATCTAGGTGGAAAGTGTTAAAAAAAAAATAAAAAAAATGAAAAAAAGGAAAACAGGAATAGTATGGCGCTGCCCTTATGGAGACCAAAAAAAAAATAAAAATTCTCTTTTTATAATGACTTTATAATTCCTAAAGTGTGTGTGCCAAAAATGAATAAATATGTGACTGGTGCCAAGTCCTTACTGTTAAAAGTACAATTGCACCATAAGGTGCTTCAGTTATTCAACAAAAGTGCATAGTGCAGCATCACTAAAGTGACCAGTGTTAAATCATACAAATCCATACAACATTGTGCAAATTATCCATCATAAATAGTGACTCTTGTGCTGTGACCAGTATTAGTTGGATAGGAAATGTTCCGTTTATGAAAAAACAAGTTCTTTTTGGAGTATTTTGTAGTGTTCAATCTTTGAGGGTCAAATATCTGTAGGAAAGCTTCTTATCCAGGTGCTGCTTTCTTTAATTAGTGCCTTGTCTGCATGCTCTGACAATGCTTGCACTCACCAGATTCTCCTTTCCCCTGCAGGGGTATGGATGGTCACAGTGTCTGCCACTGTGTAGCAATCAAGGATATCCCCCAAACTTTACTTGCGTATTGTGGTGTAGTAATTACATGTAAAGGAAAGAAGGTATGCCCATTGCGTAAAACCATAAGAGAACTTTTATTAAAACTTAATAGACAAATGTACTCACATTTCAAATGAACAAATCAATTATGGCAAAAGTTAGTGAATTCCCTTTGTTAGAGGTGCTGCAAGACGTTCGTAACCCGCCCTACGCACGTTTCGTCGTCAGACTTCTACTGGACAGCTTCCTTGGCTATAAACAAGGAGGGTTTAGTTTCCTTAAAATATTTAGAAAAATGCTAAATATAATTTTCCTACCTCTCCAACTTTCATTGTAACCTCAATGACACAAATTTTTTGCTTGATCCAGCCAGATAAAATTCCTGCCATCTCATATCCATAGGCTGCTTTATATATGTTTATAAATGCCATTTTTTCTATATATTCTAACAACATGTACACTCTACCGAGTGCCAGACGTTCAGAGGGTTATAGGGTTTGGTGGTTCAATTATGTACTCAATTATGTAACAGCAATCTGAGTATTTCAAAATTCCCCTTGAGCAGGCTTTATCCAAGGATTTCCTCCATCCCAAGCCCCAAAACTTAACCAAATCCAGATACCCCACAATGAAGTGCTTGTTGTATTGTTTCATTATTATACACCACTGTTATGCCGCGTACCGGCGGACTGGATTTCGTCGGACAATTCGATCGTGTGTGGGCTCCAGCGGACTTTGTTTCCTCAAAAGTTGGACGGACTTAGATTTGAAACATGTTTTAAATCAATCCGGCGAAATCGAGTCCGGTCGAAAAGTCCGCTCATCTGTATGCTAGTTCGACGGACAAAAAGCCACGCTAGGGCAGCTATTGGCTACTGGCTATGAACTTCCTTGTTTTAGTCCGGTCGTACGTCATCACGTACGTATTCGACGGACTTTGGTGGATTGTGTGTAGGCAAGTCCGTTCATTCAGAAAGTCCATCGTAAAGTCCGTCGAAAAGTCCGCCGGGCAAAGTCTGCCATAAAGTCCGCTCGTGTGTACGCGGCATTAGATAATTTTTTTAAGGTGTATATAATTATTTCCATATAGGCATAGACTGTCTGTCTGATAGCTGGATTGGATAATTACCACTATGTTTAAAGTAGAACTAAAGGTAAAACATTTTTATCATTTTTGGATAGAGTAAGGGAGGGTTAAAATCCCAGTAAGTTTTTTGCCATCTCTGCCTCAGCGTACAAATTTTCCTTTATTTCCTGTCCCATATCCGAAACAGTGTAGCACCCTTGCCCTAGGCTAGCTACATGTAGTTTTTGGCTTTGCTGTACCCAGCTGAGAAGTAAGTTATTTTTCAGGTCTGGTCAGGTCTACCTAATGTTGGTGGTTGATTGCTCCAGCCTGCCTCTGGAAAAAGCTTCCAAAAATAGGGTAGGAGCATTATTAGCCACTGGGTTATGAATATTTATCTGACTTCAGCCAATCCCTGGGGGGGGGGGGGGGGTAGGCCCAGAGGTGGCTAGGGAGAACATAAATGTTTGAGAGAGTCTGTTTATAGCTCTGTCCCCTGGGGTATTTTCCCCGGGAGGCAGCCTGTATTGCTGAAGAGCCGTTTTGGTTGGGCCTCAGCATGTACTTGGCTGGGAGCCTGAAAGAGCCTAGATTAACCGCTTCAGCCCCGGAAGGATTTACCCCCTTCCTGACCAGGGCACTTTTTATGATACGCCACTGCATCACTTTAACTGACAATTGCGCAGTTGTGCGACTTTGCACCCAAACAAAATTGACGTCTTTTTTTTCCCCACAAATAGAGCTTTCTTTTAGTGGTATTTGATCACCTCTGCGGTTTTTATTTTTTGCGCTATAAACAAAAAAAGGCCGACAAAAAAAAAACATTATTTTTTACTTTTTGCTATAATAAATAACCCCAAAAAAGATATAAAAAAAATGAATTTCTTCCTCAGTTTAGGCTGATATGTATTCTTCTACAATTTTTGGTAAAAAAAATCTCAATAAGTGTATATTGATTGGTTGGCGCAAAAGTTATAGCTTTTATAGTTTTATCGTGACTGCGACATTGCGGCGGACACATCGGACACTTTTGACACTATTTTGGGACCATTGGCATTTATACAGCGATCACTGCTATAAAAATGCACTGACTACTGTGTAAATGACACTGGCAGGGACGGGGTTAAACACTAGAGGGCGATAAAGGGGTTAACTGTGTTCCCTCACTGTGTTCTAACTGCAGGGGGGATGGGCTCACTAGAACATGACAGAGATCACTGCTCCCGATCACTGGGAGTAGTAGATCCCTGTTATGTTGCTAGGCAGAACAGCCCGCAATTTAAAGGGGACATACAGGTACGCCCATTTGCGCAGCCATTACATTGTGCCGACGTACATCATCATGCGCAGAACGGCAAGCGGTTAAGGAAAACTTGCTGTAAGTAACTGCCTGTGGAAACTTGGCTGGAAAGGTGGAGGCCCTCTTGCCTCACTGACAGCTCCGATCAGAGTCGCTGTACTAACCATCCAACATTAGTACAGCAATCTCCCCCATTGAGCTGTTGTGTTCTGACAGTGGGACCCCCCCGCCAGAACACTCCGATCAGCACTCTCTGCTATTGGCTGAGAACAATGATTGGGAGCCAGTCGGCTGCTGGTTTTCCAGCATGCTTGTCCAAGAGAAGCTGCCCAAATAACTGGCTTCTGTCAGACAGATGGACATAACCACCGGCTGAATGTTGGCAATGTTTTTTTAACCTGCAGATGTCTCCCGTGTGTACCTGGCTTTACATTGCTAGCTGTCCCATTTTTCTCTTACTGCTGGAACCAGGATCTTTGAAGATGTTCTCTTATAACTGTGAGTGCTAAGAGTATCCTGTGCTTTCATCCACCTATCCGCCTGTGTTCAAATACTATAAAAATCTGTAAAAAGACACCCCTAGACTGAGCTTATGTTAGGTCGGTGTAATCTGGAATTGGAAACTGGGTTTGGCAGCCTCTGAACTGGTAATTGAGACCTGTGTTATTTCCAGTGGTAACTTTGAGAGAGGGAATCTCTCCACGATTAGGGAATCCCTGGTTATCACAAGGATTACCAATGGAAGATTTCCCCCCAAATCCTGTTAACAACCCAAAATTTAGAATTTTGCTTCTCTTTTGGTGATAACCGTAAACACAGCAAATAGAGAGGGTGAATCTACCTAACGGGGACATAGACAGCAATAAAAACCACCTAAATAATCTCTCTCCACTCTATTCAAAACTAAAAAGTTTTTCTTTTGGTCATACATTAAAATTCCTGTATTAGCCCAGTAAATTATTCCTGGGGTAAACGCTGAATGGTCTGGTTGATATTTATTGTAACCCTGACTTACTGAAATGAGACTGAAAGGGTCACCTATGTATTAAAAAAAGGATTAAAAGATAGCTGTAAGTACAAAACAGAGGGTTTGAAGGCTAAGTTCACTTTTTTGTTCTAAAATTCAGCTCCCCTATGTACCAATATACCAGTAAAGAGGAAACCCATTATTTTTTGGCCCCGTTTACCTGATGGTGGTATCTGCACATTACAAATACCCACCCACCTAATGGGTCCATGCAGCCGTGTTCTCTCTGACGTCATCGAGCGGCCCGCCGGTTTTTCCGGGTTCAGTGGGCAGGTGTCTCAGTGACAAGCCAACAGGCCCACCCCCTCCTTCTATTCTTGAATGAGACGTACATATCCCGGGAGGCACAGTGGGCAGTGTACTCATCATTCGCCTAAGGCGAGTGACATGCATGGGTAGGCGGGACGGACTTTAAATAAAGAAAAAAAAAAAGGAAGTAAACAAAAGGAAAAAAAGCAATGCCCTATTCCTGCAGAGGAAGAGAGGAGGGGTGGAGAGGTGGGATTGTCCTCGGGAGGCTGAAGGTTCGCTTTAATGTACCTCGGTTTAAAAAAAAAATGCTTCTTTGATTTTCAGAACAAGGCCTTACCTTAGCCCTTGCTGTGTTCCATAGAAAGCTTCAGAGATTTCCTGGTATGTAGATTTGGGATGTAAGGGCCAGTAAGACACAGGAAGCAGTTTACCAGCTGACTTCATTAGCACACACCCTGCACTCATCAACTAGGTTTGCATGGCATCCCTCCATGCGTGCATTTGCCTGGCATGCAATCTGATACAATTTCGTTCTTTTCATTCAATTTAGATCTACTATCAATTGCGTAGTGCAAGGGCCTGCCTGATTGGATACAAAGTGAATGGATAGATATGATTAAGGCCATGATTAAGGTTTGACGGCCGAAACGCGTTGGCTTTCTTTTTGACTGCTGTTCACGTGCAATAATAAAATGATGTTTTAGCTTCATACGACCAGCCTGTCTCCTTTTTTGAATGGATGGATAGGTGGCTCCTCTTATTTCATAATTCTGCTAAATCGAAAGGAAATTATACAGAGATTGTACAATTAGATTGCATAGTGTATGGCCAGCTTTATACAAGTACATAGGAGGGAGTGTATGGAGAAATTCAGCTGGGAAGCCCCATTCACATCTCTGCATAGCAGGAACTCACATTACTGCATGCATTTTTTGGGGGGCAATTTTGAGCGTTTTTGAGCATTTTCGCTTGTTATGCATAGGACAGCTAATTCACTTGAATAGGCTGCCCTACGCTTAACAATCACCCCAAAGAAGCTCAAGAACTTTTTTAGAGCAGAGTGTGGTGCATTTTTTACTGTGCTTTTTGGTGCCTTTGCAGCGTGTTTCTGAAGCGCAAAGCAACGCGTGCATTTATCGGTGTGATTTGCCATGCATTTGGAAACGCACAGATGTGAATGGAGCCTTATTGTTCCTGTGAAAACACACCAATTTCACTTTCAGGTCCCATTCACACTTATGCCCCGTACACACGGTCGGACTTTGTTCGGACATTCCGACAACAAAATCCTAGGATTTTTTCCGACGGATGTTGGCTCAAACTTGTCTTGCAAACACACGGTCACACAAAGTTGTCGGAAAATCCAATCGATCTGAACGCGGTGACGTAGAACACGTACGTCGGGACTATAAACGGGGCAGTGACCAATAGCTTTCTTTATCTCTTTATTTATTCTGAGCATGCGTGGCACTTTGTACGTCGGATTTGTGTACACACGATCGGAATTTCCGACAATGGATTTTGTTGTCGGAAAATGTTATATCCTGCTCTCAAACTTTGTGTGTCGGAAAATCCGATGGAAAATGTGTGATGGAGTATACACACGGTCGGAATTTCCGACAACAAGGTCCTATCACACATTTTCCGTCGGAAAATCCGACCGTGTGTACGGGCATCAGCGTAGTGGAAGCGCACATTTTTTGGCTCTATACACATACTGCAGGCTGTTATCTGATCTCTCAGCTCCTGCACACTCTGCCAAATGAACGATCACTGCCTGTGTATTTAGTGAGAAAGATATTCACTGATTGCATTTGGAAAAAGTGCACCTGATAAAGGGTGGTAGTAATGTGCTGGAGTAGGAGGGCAGATGGTACAATGTGTGTGCTAATGAGGCCAGCTGGTAAATTCCTTCCAGTGTCACATCCCAAGGTCTGTCCAGGAAGTAATGGAGAAGTTTTTTTTATACAGCTGGACACTGAGATAAGGGGTGTGTAAGGCCCCTTTCACACTGGGGCGGTGGGGGCATCGGCGGTAAAACAGCGCTATTTTTAGCGCTGTTTTACCGTCGTTTTTGCGGCTGTATTCGGCCGCTAGCGGTGCGGTTTTAACCCCCGCTGGCGGCCGAAAAAGGGTTAAAACCGCTCGCATAGCGCGGCTATAGCCGCGGTATAGCCGCGCTGCCCCATTGATTTCAATGGGTAGGAGCGGTTTAGGAGCGGTGAATACACCACTCCTTCACTGCTCCAAAGATGCGGCTTGCAGGAGTTTTTTTCTTTTCCTGCCAGCGCACCGCTTCAGTGTGAAAGCCCTCGGGCTTTCACACTGAACAAACAGCAGTGGCTGTTTTGGGTCGGTTTGCAGGCGGTATTTTTAGCGCAATAACGCCTGCAAACCGCCCAAGTGTGAAAGGGCTCTTAGATAATTAGTTTTTGTATTTCTGCAAAAGAAGTACATTAATGCTGTGTTAATACATAGGGGAGCAGGAATTTAGAAAAAAAAAGTAAACTTATCCTTTAGTATCCTTTAGGAGACAAAGTGGTGAAAAAAATTCTCGATCCACCAGGTCGCCCCTCAATAAAAGTAAATTTAAATGGCTTCTTCCCATGCAGAAAGTGCGTTTGTTGTAGAACAGTGAGAATTAGAAATAGGAGCATGAAGAACATCACCAATCAAGAAAATGAAACATTTGAAATAAAGAAGTTCATTACATGCAACTCATAGTATGTAGTGTATCTGATGTGGTGCCCATGCGGCCTATTTTATGTAGGACGCACGAAACGACTGCTGAGGGTGCGCATTTCTGAACATCTAACTAATATAAAAAATGGCTTCAAATATCACAGCGTGTCCCTCCATTTTAAAGAAAAACATAATCAGGACCCGAGTCTTCTCCAGTTTTATGGGATAGACATCGTATATCCATCTTGGAGGGGCTCAAATAGGATAAGAGATCTATCCCAACGAGAAACTCGATGGATTTATCTTTTGAAATGTCTTTCTCCTGGGGGTTTAAATAAAGAACTGGACCTCAACTGCTTTATTAACAATTATTGATGGAGCAGTTGAGGTCCACTTCACCCTCACCCCATCCCTTAAAGGTTGAGATTCACTCTTTAACACCAACGCAATCATGAGAGTAGGATTATATGACCTATGGGGATGTGGGTGATAAATTGGGGAGGTTGCTGGTATATGGCAAACTATTATCTCTGAATATTCAAGGAAGTCTGATTGGAGAAGGCAACGGAAGAAGGATGCGACCACGGGCATGGGGGTTAGTAACATCGTGGGTGAGTTGGCATCGACCCCGTGCCTCTAAAGATGAAGTAGAGCCCTATTTTGAGATAAAGGGGAGCATGTATATATTAATAATACAGGCTTTTAGCAGCAGTGTAGAAATTAGTGATGTGTTGCTTTCGATAGTAATATATTAAGAGATACTATAGTCACCTTTAGTCGGGGTCATAAGGGGAGAGGAATGGTTTGGCACAACTGACCTTATTTAATTTGTTGTATTGAGGGCTCAAATATCATGTATTAAGCTGATTTATACCATGATATGTTAAACACCTCTTTGAGATGTATATATGTCCAACCATTTATTTTTAGAGAATGATATTTTATATTTGTAACACATTGTGTTTTTAAATAGGATAGATTATCTGCGTTTTTTCATTATGAGTGAAATGCGCAGTATCTGACAAGCCATTGTCTCCATATAGCTGTATATTTAGGCATTTGCAGTGTGAGTAGGTTTTATGTGCATGTTGACTCTCTAATACAATGCAATATGTATGTATGGTGCGAGCGTAGACACAGGAAGCGCACAAGCGCAGTGTCACCAGCGCCGCTCGTAATACGAGCGGAGGGTATAAAAGAAAGATTGCCAGACCATATAGCCAATCCCATGAGTAAGTCCTTCGTGACAAAACATGTCGGGGCGTGGCTATACGGCAATCGAAAGTGCATGACGTAGGACGCTGTGACGGGGAGCGCCATACGAGGAAGTGGGGAAGCGGCTCCAGGAGATTCCAGGGAACGGGTGAGAGTGTCACCAGCGATCGTGCTACCTGGGTCCGCTGTGACCACCATACGTTTATTTTACCGATTAGAGTGTTTTGTGGTGATGACCACGGTTGCTGTGCCTCTTTGCTTGATTTGATTTGAGAAATGTGAGTTCAATGGTGGAGGAGAGTGTTGTTTTAATAAATTTTTATTGCGTTACTGCACTATTGGATCGCTTTCTTTTTTTTCATGTAGAGAGAGCTTTGCTTTTATACTCTGGATATATAACGGGGAATCATTGGAGGTCACCATCTTGCCCCCTTCTGTGTGGGAAAAAGCCTTAAAGCCGAGCACGAGAGTGTAAGGCAAGAGGAGCTGGTGAGTTTATTCGCCTAAGGGGAGTGGAATCACAAGTCACAGAGGTGTGGTGGAAGATTGAATTATTGAAGATCTGCACTATATCACGTTATGGATCACCACTAATACCACTACGTTTCACTGAATATTGGACTTCATATGTTTGCAGAAAATTTATGTTTTTATAGGTCCTTTTCAACACATTTTTCTTTGTTTACACAGAGATTCCATACTCATTTAATGAACATTGATTTTGGACACAGGTCACATTGTGTTGATATAGTTTGGTGTAAATTATTAGTCACATATAATTTTTGCACGCATTTTTAGGTTAATTGATTTAGCGCTGCTATTTGATTTCACTATTGGTTGGGGCTAGTTTATAGTGAATCATTTATTGTTTTGCACTGTTTTAAATATTTTAAGCGGCTGCTCAATTTGAGGCTCTGACTCCACGAGCACAGCCTTTGGCACATAGGAGGGGGTGGATTTCCTGTGTACCATATTATTGACATAAGAATTTTAGTGTTTGGGGTTACATTTACTGTACTTTATCTACTTAAAGTCCTGGGCAATTTTTTACATTTTTCATACAGGTTACAATCTGCATCTTTTCGCTAGAAAAAAACCCTAAACAGTTATATACCATATTTTCTATAAACAGAGGGCCTGAAGAATAAAATGATGGTAGTTGCAAATTTTATGTTGCACAATATTTTCACAACTGTTTATCAAATGCATATTTTCAGTAAAAAATATACTATAATGAATTTTAATGCACAAAACACAATTATACCCAATTGTTTGATAAAATAATAAAAATAACGTTGCTTATAGTAAATAGATACCAAACATGTCAAGCCTTAACCACTTTCTAACTGCGCAATAGACAAAAGGCAACTACAGCCCAGCTCTCTAGTCTAGGGAGGGCATTCATGGACATCCTCCCGGAAACCATGCTCCTCACGTGCCTCCTGAAGCGTGCATCCGCCGCGCTCTGTGATCAATGTGCCCTTCACAGATCCTGGTAAAGGGCCAATCACAGCAGGCCCTTTACCACATGTTCAGCTGTGTCCAATCACAGCTGATCACACTGTAAACAGAATTGCCGGCTATCGGCTTTCCTCTTCTCACGTGCTGTCACAGCATGAGGAGAGAAGAGCTGGTAACCTGGCATTCCTGATAGGGGACATGCACACAGATAATCAGGGCACTGATGATTAGTGCCCTGATTATCAGTGCAGCCCTATTAGTGCCTATCAGTGCAGCCTCATCAGAGTACAGCAGTGAAAGAGAAAAATTATTTTTTTGCAAAATTTTATAACAGAAACTAGGAAAAAGTTTTTTTTTGTTCAAAATGTTCTGTCTTTTTTCATTTGTTTAGAAAAAAAATTAAAAACCCAGCAGTGATTAAACACTAACAATAAGAAGCTCCATTTCTCAAAAAAAGGATAAACATTTCATATGGGTGCAGTGTTGCATGTCCACACAATTTTCATTCAAATTGTGACAATGCTGAAAACTGAAAATTGGCCTGGTCAGGAAGGGGATATACAGTCAGGTCCATAAATATTGGGATATTGACACAATTCTAATCTTTTTGGCTCTGTACACCACCACAATGGATTTGAAATGAAACGAACAAGATGTGCTTTAACTGCAGACTTTCAGCTTTAATTTGAGGGTATTTACATCCAAATCAGGTAAATGGTGTAGGAATTACAACAGTTTGTATATGTGCCTCCCACTTTTTAAGGGACCAAAAGTAATGGGACAATTGGCTGCTCAGCTGTTCCATGGCCAGGTGTGTGTTATTACCTCATTATCCCATTTACAAGGAGCAGATAAAATGTCCAGAGTTCATTTCAAGTGTGTTATTTGCATTTGTAATCTGTTGCTGTCAACTCTCAATATGAGATCCAAAGAGCTGTCACTATCAATGAAGCAAGCCATCATTAGGCTTAAAAAACAAAACAAACCCATCAAAGAGATAGCAAAAACATTAGGTGTGCCCAAATCAACTGTTTGGAACATCCTTAAAAAGAAAGAACGCACTGGTGAGCTCAGCAACACCAAAAGACCCGGAAGACCACAGAAAACAACTGTGGTGGATGACCGAAGAATTCTTTCCCTGGTGAAGATAACACCCTTCACAACAGTTGGCCAGATCAAGAATAGTGAGTGAATACAGAGGGTTCACCACAAGATGTAAACTATTGGTGAGCCTCAAAAACAGGAAGGCCAGATTAGAGTTTGCCAGACAACATCTAAAAAAGCCTTCACAGTTCTGGAAGAACATCCTATGGACGGATGAGACCAAGATCAACTTGTACCAGAGTGATGGGAAGAGAAGAGTATGGAGAAGGACAGGAACTGCTCATGATCCAAATCATACCACCTCATCAGTGAAGCATGGTGGTGGTAGTGTCATGGCGTGGGCATGTATGGCTGCCAATGGAACTGGTTCTCTTGTATTTACTGATGATGTGACTGCTGAAAAAAGCAGCAGGATGAATTCTGAAGTGTTTCGGGCAATATTATCTGCTCATATTCAGCAAAATGCTTTAGAACTCATTGGACGGCGCTTCACAGTGCAGATGGACAATGACCCGAAGCATACTGCGAAAGCAACCAAAGCGTTTTTTAAGGGAAAGAAGTGGAATGTGATGCATTGGACAAGTCAATCACCTGACCTGAATCGGATTGAGCATGCATTTCACTTGCTGAAGACAAAACTGAAGGGAAAATGCCCCAAGAACAAGCAGGAACTGAAGACAGATGCAGTAGAGGCCTGGCAGAGCACCAGCAGGGATGAAACCCAGCGTCTGGTGATGTCTATGCGTTCCAAACTTCAGGCTGTAATTGACTGCAAAGGATTTGCAACCAAGTATTAAAAAGTGAAAGTTTAATGGATGATTGTTAATCTGTCCCATTACTTTTGGTCCCTTAAAAAGTGGGAGGCACATATACAAACTGTTGTAATTCCTACACCGTTCACCTGATTTGGATGTAAATACCCTCAAATTAAAGCTGAAATTCTGCAGGTAAAGTACATCTTGTTTGTTTCATTTCAAATCCATTGTGGGGTGTATAGAGCTAAAAAGATTAGAATTGTGTCGATGTCCCAATATTTATGGACCTGACTGTAAATGCCCAGTAAGCAAGTGGTTAAAATTGCATGTGCCCATGAAATGGCAAAAAACTACAGTACACAAATATGTCCATAGGTGGCACTTTAGAAGCCTTTACAGATCATCAGTTTACAATTTACAGTGATCATGGCCCTAGAATTATTGCTCTCACTCTGGCATTTTTGGTGAAACCTCACATGTGTGACGCAAGGGCTGATTTCATACACGTGCACGTTCTAAGGGCATTTTCATTCACTTGTGTGAGCGGCAACAGTGTTATTGTTGGAGATCGGTCCCCTCTCTTTGCCCGCAGTTTTCTGTGACACCACAGAGTCACAGCCTGCTTCCCAAAGTAACCATGTGGGTGTCAGGGTCGGGGACCCGAAGATTGGTGAAGAACTGGCCTGTGTGAGGGCGGCGCTGGATCCCTTGGCAGATAAGTATCCTTTCATTAAAAGTCAGCAGATACAGTATTTGTAGCTGCAGACCTTAATTTTTTTGGGGGGGGGACGGGACTGAATATCATCTTCAACTTGGTTGGTTAACAAGCCCCCTATGTGATAGGTTGGGCAGGTGACAGGTCTTCTTTATGGAGACATCAGGGGTCTATTACATCATGCTTAATTAGCTGCTTTTCCAGTGTCAAGATCTGGGCAATGAAAGAACTGAAACCAGAAGTGATGATGTGCTTAATGCTTCCAGTTTCATTCATCAAAGAGCAGATTGGGGATTGGATGTTCCCTTATCTCCTACCACTTGGTGTCCTGATGCAAGTTACTGCAGTCCCGGGCACCCCAAGAGTCTTGGGGAACATCCAGGTGGCTCCTGGCAAATGAAATTCAAAAGTTTGTTTTCTTTTATAATAACAAACATGTTATACTTACCTGCAATAGTATTGCACTGAGCAGCCCCTATCCTCCTATTCTGGGGTTCCCTGCCAGTACTTCTGGCTCCTGCTCTTCTCGGTGTGCCATCATAAGAAGCCAATTCCTATTGTAGAACACCTGCGGGCTCACTCCTGAGCCACACTGCCTGTGTCTATAGACACAGACAGCAGGGCTTAGCCCCACCTCCGGCTTCCTCGTCACTGGATCTGACTGACAGCAGTGGGAACCAATGGCTCCCACTGCTCTCAGCAAAGCCTGTGAGAGTGCAAAGAAGGGAGAGAGCCACTACAGACAGGCACAGTGTTAGGTGTGGCTTGAGCGTGGGTGGGAACACATGGGCGGGGACAGGGGGCCCCAGGATCTCCTATTGCCCATGGGCCCCATGAGTTGCCAGTCCGCCCCTGAGCGATACACATACTGACATATTTTTTTTATCTTAATGCAGGGAATGCTTTAATGTAAAAAATATTTAAGGTTTACAGCCACTTTAAGTAGCTGCTCTCCATATTTTTTTTTTTTTTGCTAAGGCAAGATAAGTCTGTAGCTTTTTGTATGTTTTTTAGGATCCTTTGTGACATACTGGATGAATTTATGTTGCATCTTTAAAGAAAAGTTGGCAGGCCGGCCACTCCTGGGAAGATTCCCTACTGTTCAAGTGCTTTCTTATTGAATATATTGCTCTTACCGTGATTCCAGTGCTTCGGAAATGGCTTTATATTCCATTCCACACTGGTAGATATCAACAGCTTTTTTTTTGAGCACCCCAGAAATTTCATCCAATTGTGGCAATATGTGTTTGTTGGATCCCTATGATGGTAATTTGACTCCAAAGAAAAGGATCACAAGTGAGATTTTTGCTGAACAGGGATAGCTATATTCAAGTTTGGCTGTTTTCAGCCAGATGACTGAATTTTGCATTTGCTAGACCAGGGGTCTTCAAACTGCGGCCCTCCAGGTGTTCAGGAACTACAATTCCCATCATGCCTAGTCAGGTCTGTGAATGTCAGAGTTTTACAATGCCTCATGGGATGTGTAGTTCTGCAACAGCTGGAGGGCCGTAGTTTGAGGATCCCTGTGCTAGACTAATTGAATTAGATTAATTTGAGACCAGTAATGCCCATAGTTGTGGGATACATTTTTTTTTTCATTCAATCAATTACATAGGTTTAAAAAACTTACTGTAGTTGCTTTATTAATGGTACAGTGAACGAATCTCACACATACTTTTCAGAAATTATGGCACTCATCAGCCAATCACCATTGGCTAGAGTAAGAGTGAATGGCTCCCTCTCCATTCTCTATTTGAAACGGTGCCTGACTTGGCGACAGCTTTAAGGCAACACACATATTTCAGGTATCTCAGTAGGTCCAGCCCATCTGAGTGTGGCTCTTTTTGTCGATGACTTGTTGATGTATGTAACACAACATCTCATTTCTCTCCCTTCTATTATGTGGAAATTTCAAAAATGTAGCATTTGAAGTCAACTATACAAAACCTGAACATTTAAATATATCCTGAAGTCCTACCTAATTACAACACCTGAAAGATAATTTTCCAATAAAACTATGCTCCAAGTCCTTACGTTACTTGGAAAACCACCTCCCCCCTAAACTCCTCTCACAAATTCCCTCTAAATTTTTTGCCACTCCTGACCAAAATCCAAACAGTTCTTTTTGCCCTACTTCTCCTGTGGGTCACAGGAGTGCATAACTGAGTGCACTCCTGTAACCCAGATTCAGCTGACAGTTCAGCCGGTCCATACTTTGGAGGGATCCTGACTTGTTGGGATCCACCCAGATGCCTGAGTGGCCTATCTGAGAGCCTGAGCCAGCAGCTCCTGCCCCCTCCACAGTCTTGTCTGTTATTTTGAAATCCCACACATCTCTTTTAACGTACTCAAAATGGACATCATCCCTTCTTTTTTTGTACTTGTTCCAGGACACTCCCACTTCTCGTACCCACATCGTAATTTCAGAAGCTTCACTGAATATTTCTAAGTTTATCTGGCACAATCCCATCTTTAGACACCGTTAAAAATTGCTTACTCTACCAAAATCATGAGGTGGGGTAGGGGTCCCTGACACATCACTCTATTATAAAGCACCAGTCTTTCTTGGAAAGTCTGGGTTCAATTAGAACATCCTATGTCCCCAGTAGACCTCTTAGCTTTACCCTGGATACCCCATACAGCGCACGGGGCCCTTTCCCCCCTCTCTGATCTTTCAAAATGTCCTTTCTTCCTGTGGGCTCTTGCTACCTTCCACTTATGGAAATATCTTAGTCCTATGACTCCCTTTTTTGACAATCCAGCTGTTCTTTTGGCTCTACATATCCCTACTTTTGGTCCTTGGAATAACGCAGCTATTACAATGAGACCCATCGTTGTTGTCCCACGAGGTGACCACAGTAATACGCATGCATCTGGTCACTGGCTTCAAAGACAACAAACTATATCTTTCATACGCTCCATCCTGCATCTTTCCAGCATTTTCTCCCAACCTAACACGTTTGAATCACCTCTCCTACAACCCTACAATGCACACTATATCCTAATTATACTCAATTTTCTCCTCCCTGTCTCATCCGGTCCTCCCATGCCATACACAAACTTGCGAAGAGAAACTCCAAATCCACCTCAGGCCTCAGGATTGGCAAAGATATTTTACTCTTAAGTGGGAATTGACCAAATGACCCCCTGTTCGGTTTGCACCAGAACTTTCGAACATTGGGAAAGTTCAGACCCGAATAACGAACCCCATTGAAGTCTCTGGGACCCGAACTTGAAAAATCAAAACTGCCCATTTTGAAGATTTATATGCAAGTAGTTGGGCATACAATGCTTATGGGGGTCCGGGTACTTCCCTGGGGGACATGTATCAATGAAAAAAAGTTTGTAAAAAACGTCATTCTTAAATGAGCAGTGATTTATTGATGCATAAAGTGAAAGTATAAAAATGAAAAATTCCTTTCAATATAGTGCCTGAGTGGTCCCCTTAGTCCACCTGTTAAGTGGCACTTCTGTACTGTGTATAAAAGCTACTGCAGCAACAATTGCATTTTCCCTGCAAGCTTTCTTTATTTTGTAAGCAACGGCTTGGGGAGCCAGTCTGTATGATGAGGCCACAATGTAGTGCATGGGAAACAAGATTAGAGATTTTTTGGATAAATTCTGGTGTCTCTACCACAGACTTGGGATTTTGGATTTTTACTTCTGTAACAGGTGCGGAAAAATTGTTCTTTGGATGTCTGTGGCTCCTTCACAACATAACCCTATAGAGGTACTCTTGATGAAAGCAGGAATTGGCCTTGCTGTCAAAAATTGTAATGATATGCACCTGTCAAACAGGTGTGGAAAAATTGTTATTTGGGTGCCGGTGGCGCCTTCACACCGTAACTCTATAGAGGTGCTCTTGATGAAAGCAAGACTTGGCCTTGCTGTCAAAAATTGTAATGATATGCACCTGTCAAACAGGTGCAGCAAAATTGTTCTTTGAGTGTCGGTGGCACCATCACACCATAAGCTTATAGAGGTACTCTTGATGAAAGCAAGAATTGGCCTTGCTGTCAAAAATTGTAATGATATGCACCTGTCAAACAGATGTGAAAAAATTGGTTTTTGGGTGTTAATTGTGCCCATGAAACCTACATCAAAAACATTCACCCAGGTAAAATCAACACCCACAACAATAGGCAGCCTAGAAATCCTGCAGATATTCCACATCCCAAAAACACTTAATCAGCGACATCGGCATCAGGTGCCTCATAGCTGCTGGTAATGCAGGACTGATTCATTTTGATAAAAGTCAGACGGTCCACGGAGTCTGTGGACAGACATGTTCTATGATCAGTAACAAAACCTCCAGCAGCATTGAATGCCCATTCAGAAGCATGCTGGATGCAGGGCAGCCCAGCAGCTCAATAGAATACTGGGCAAGTTCTGGCCAGTGGTCTATTCTCATGACCCAGTAAGCCAGTGGATTGTCGACTGGAAAGCTCTCCATCTCTGTTTTTGCCCCTCGATAATCGTCCACCATGTGATGCAGACGCTGCCGATGGCGTGTGGATGCTGACAGCTCTGAGCGGTGAGGACTAAAAAAAATTAAGAAATGCATCAAATTAAGAAATGCCGCCTTCTCCACCACTCATCTCTTGACCAACAGAAGCCCCAAAACTACTTCCATGACACTGTAACCTACCAGAGTCTGGAAAAGTGTTAGATAAACTTCTCTTTAAGGTGTCCCCAAGAGATTTCATCTTCTGCACTCTGTGAGGATGGTAGGAGTTCTGAGACTTTCCCCTTATAATGGTGGTCAAGGAGGGTTGCCAACCAATAGTGATCCTTTTCCTTTATGCCACGTTATCTTGGGTGCTTACGCAGACTTTGAAGCATGAGGGAGCCCATGCACCACAAATTTGCGGAGGCATGAGAAGCAGACTCCTTGGGGTCACTGAGGTTTATAGTATCTGGAACTGCCTCCTCCCAGCCACATACTACTCCCAAGGGTTCTGTTTGACGTGTGTCTTCCTCTGCTTCAATGCCTCCAAAACTGCCAGAATACTCCCCCTCCTCCTCCTTTCTCTCCTCTTGTGTGTTCTGGGGCATAGGAACAATGGTGTCTGCATAAAGTGAGCCTTGAGAGGAAAGGAAGTCCTCCTTTTCGCCCCGCTGCTCTGCCTCGAGTGCCCTGTCCATAATGCCATGCAGAGTCTGCTCCAGCAGGAACACAACAGGGATTGTGTCACTGATGTATGCATTGT
Organism: Lithobates clamitans; assembly: GCA_037952925.1. Classification (NCBI taxonomy): domain Eukaryota; kingdom Metazoa; phylum Chordata; class Amphibia; order Anura; family Ranidae; genus Lithobates; species Lithobates clamitans. Next base: position 3,192,849 of record JBBGZY010000748.1, read on the forward strand.
CACAGCTCACCATCCTTGTGGCCTCCTCAAATGGTGACAGTACAGTGCATGCATCCTTTATGAGCAGCCATTGGTGAGGGGAAAAAAAGCAGAGCCGGCCTGAGCCTGTCATTGTGCCATACTCCCACAGGTACTTGTTGATGGCCCTCTGCTGCATGTGCAGCCGCTGTAGCATTGTCAAAGTCAAGTTCCATCTAGTGGGCATGTCACAAATCAGGTGGTTTACGGGCAGGTGGAATTCCTGCTGAATTTCAGCCAACCGAGCACTGGCTGTGTATGACCGCCTAAAATGGCTATACACTCTTCTGGCCTGCTTTAGTAGATCTTCCAAACCTGGGTACCTATTTAGGAAACACTGCATCACCAAATTGAGGACATGTGCCAGGCATGGCAAATGTGTCAACTTTCCCTGTCTAATGGCAAGCAGGAGGTTTGTGCCATTATCACACACCACCATTCCTGGCTACAGCTGGCGTGGTGTGAACCACCTCTGGTCCTGTCCCTGCAGAGCTGCAAGAATCTCTGCTCTTGTGTGGTTCCTGTGCCCTAGACACACCAGCTGAAGCACTGCGTGGCACCTTTTAGCCTGACTCATTGAATAGCCCTTTGACCACTTAGGGAGTACTTGAGGTTCATAGGGCAATTCAGCAGAGAAGGGCATGGAGAGGGAAGAGGAGGAGGGGGTAGAGCTGAAGAATCTGGCATCATCATCACCACGTATGCCATGCTGTATGGAGATGTGCGGGCACAACAAGCTGCAGCACTGAGCCCTGTCCTGCATCCTTCTGAGTTGCAAGCAGAGTTACCAAGTGTGCTGTGAACAAAATATATCGTCCCTGCCCATGCTCGCTGGACCACGTGTCAGCAGTAACGTGGACTTTGCGGAAGACTGCCTTGCCCAACGATGTCACAACATTGCCTTCCACGTGATGGTAGAGAGAAGGAATGGCCTTACATGAAAAAAAATAGCCACTGGAAACCCGCCATTGCGGTACAGCACATTCTGCAAATTCACAGAAGGGGCAGAATCCACCAGGCGGAAGGGCAGAAGTTGTAGAGCCAGCAGCTTTGACAAGCTAACACTTAGACGCTGGGCATGTGTGTGGCAATGACTGTATTTCTTTTTCCGCTGCAGCAGATGGGGGCAGAAAAATTTACTCTCTAGTCTACAGCTGGTGACGTGCTGCTGGCAGATGAGCTGCAAGGACCTGGGACAACCTGCGTTATACCATCATCCCTGTCAGTGGAGGCTGCTGAGAGGTCATGAGGTATAGCAAGGACAGACTAAGGTGAGCAAGGAGGAGGGACAAATTTGTGCCCCTTTTGTGTGGCTTTTAGGTGTTCTTGTCAATGGGCTGAGTGGTGGGAGGTTAAATGCCTTGTCAAGCATGTGATACCCAAATGGTTGATGTTATTGCCACGCTTGATGCGCTTGAGACAAAGTTTGCAAATAGCAACAGTGCGATCGGCTGCACATGTACTAAAAAAAGCCCAGACAGCTGAGCTGTGGGAAGTGGGCTGGGAGATAACAGATCCACATTGTGATGGAATGGGGTGGCTGCTCTCTACTCTTCCATGATGCCTTGTTGGGGTTGTGCCTCACCTTCACTTTCCTCCTCTGCTCTATCCGGCACCCAAGGCGAGTCAGTGACCTCATCATCTCCTCTATCCTCATTACCACTGGAGACACCTTGGCAATACGTTGCGGCTGGGGGAACATGATTGCTAATTTGTGTACCAGTGTTCTCCCCTCTCTATAGGCTCATGTTCCTGCCTTCCTCAACCTCAGAGTTAGAACCAACATCTGAATCGAGTAATGACTGCATCGTCAAGGAGCAAGTGGCTGACGCTGTGTGCAAATAACTCCGCTGACTCCTCCATGCCTGATGCTGGGGCTTTGGCAGGAATAGCTGTGGACAAGGAGGCAGGTTTTGCAACTTTGGCAGCTGCAGGGGACTGCGCACTAGTCTCTGCTTGGGTGAAGGAGGATGAGGAGGATGAGGACAAGGACAGTTTAGTAAGCCAGTCCACCACCTCCTCTGCATGCTGTGGCTGGATAGCACGCTAAATCACTAAACAGAGGAAATGATGCCCTGCCTGAGGACTGACCATGTCCACTTTTGCCTGTGGACACTTTGCTGGCCCACTTACAGTGCCATCTACCTCTTCTTGCTGTCCTCCCAGACATGATGGGGGGGGGGTGCTTATTAACAAAATGTAATAAAGATGTGTAAATGTGTACGTGGATGCATTTTAATCAATGGAAAGTGGTGTTTGGTGCACTTAAATTTGAGTATTCATGACACAGACACACTCCACGCATACACTATAATATACTGCAATATACTGCATCAAACATGCAGTAACGCACAGAAGTATATGGCGTTACACTTGCAGTAACGCATGAAATATACGGTGTTAAACTTGCAGTAATGCACAGAACTATATGGCGTTAAACTTGCAGTAACTCAATGAAATACAGTATCTCACAAAAGTTAGTACACCCTTCACATTTTTGTAAATATTTTATTATATATTTTCATGTGATAACACTGAAGAAATGACACTTTGCTGCAATGAAAAGTAGTGAGTGTACAGCTTGTATAACAGTGTAAATTTGCTGTCCCCTCAAAATACATCAACACACAGCCATTAATATCTAAACCGCTGGCAACAAAAGTAAGTATATCCCTAAGTAAAAATGTTTACATTTTGCCCAAAGTGTCTCCTCCATGACGACATCACGGAGCTGGAGGATGTTAGAGATCTTGCGCTCCTCCTCCTTCCGTTTGAGGATGCCCCACAGATACTCAATAAGGTTCAGGTCTGGAGACATGCTTGGCCAGTCCATCACCTTTACCCTCAGCTTCTTTAGCAAGGCAGTGGTCATCTTGGAGTTGTGTTTGCGGTCGTTATGATGTTGGAATACTGCCCTGCGGCCCAGTCTCCAAAGGGAAGGGATCATGCTCTGCTTCAGTATGTCATAGTACATGTGGGCATTCATGGTTCCCTCAATGAACTGTAGCTCCCCAGTGCCAGAAGCATTCATGCAGTCCCAGACCATGACACTCCCACCACCATGCTTGACTGTAGGCAAGACACATATGTCTTTGTACTCCTGACCTGGTTGCCGCCACACACGCTTGACACCATCTGAACCAAATAAGTTTATCTTGATCTCATCAGACCGCAGGACATGGTTCTGGTAATCCATGTCCTTAGTCTGCTTATCTTCAGCAAACTGTTTGTAGGCTTTCTTGTGCATCATCTTTAGAAGAGGCTTCCCCTCCTGGGATGACAAACATGCAGACCAATTTAATGCAGTGTGTGGCGAATGGTCTGAACACTGATAGGCTGGCCCCCCACCCCTTCAACCTATGCAGCAATGCTGGCAGAACTCATACGTCTTTTTCCCAAAGACAACCTCTGGATATGACGCTGGGCACATGCATTCAACTTCTTTGGTCGACTATGGCGAGGTCTGTTCTGAGTGGAACCTGTCCTGTTAAACAGCTGTATGGTCTTGGCCACCGTGCTACAGCTCAGTTTCAAGGTCTTGGCAATCTTCTTATAGCTTATGCCATCTTTATGTAGAGCAACAATTCTTTTTTTCAGATCCTCAGAGAGTTCTTTGCTATGAGGTGTCATGTTGAACTTTCAGTGACCAGAATGAGACAGTGAGAGCGATAAAACCAAATTTAACACATCTACTCCCCATTCACACCTGAGAACTTGTAACACTAATGCCCCATACACACGGTCTGACTTTCCGACGGCAAATGTGTGATCGGAGCTTGTTGCCGGAAATTCCTACCGTGTGTGTTCTCGGACTTTTTCCATCGGAATTTCCGACACACAAAATTTTAGAACAAAATCCATTCTCATAAATTCCGATTGTGTGTAAACAATTCCGACGCACAAAGTGCCACGGTCTGGTAGAACTAGCGTTCGTAATGGAGATAGCACATTCGTCACGCTGCAATTTTAAAAATATTTTAATGCAGCGCATTCTCTTCTTCTTTATAATGCTATAATAATTAAGTTGTTTTGCTGCTCACATTCACACAGAGTTCTGACAAACTGATTTCTTTATTATTTCTCATAATCTCCTGAATCATATTATTTTTTTTCGGCAGATTTCCATAATAATGCTTCTAATTTTTGTTTATATACCGGTATATATTTTTTTTTATCAAGATCTCCTACTTTTTTTTTTATAGTGATCTTCATAATATTTTTTTTCGTTTTGTCTGTCAAGTTACTACAACACCATTATGATCTTGTATTTTTTGTAATCTCAAGGAGGTTGGTGTTGGTGTCCCTTGTTAATTTGACAATGTATTTTGGAAATGTACCTGCCTACTCACACACAAACTGTCCTTTTTGAAGTAAAACACATAGGCAAGTATTTCAGAAAAAAATATCCATTTATTATGGGTTATAACAAAATAAAGAGGAAGGCAACGCTGGAGAAACTGCTGAAATTTGCGAAGCCTTTGTACCCCAGGGCAGACATCAATGATTTTACAGTCACAATTGGCGGCCCGAGGAGTCCTTATAATAGTGAGCACAATCCGGTCCAGGACTACAAGAGATCAGGAACAGCAGCAGATCACATATATATCCCCAGGCTGTGGTCATACAACAGCCTGAATCTTTTGTCAGACCAGACTGAACCCAGGCCATCACTCTCTGGTCTTCCTTACACACTTCCTTCCAGGCTTCCTTTCAGGCTGTGGTTCTGGTGTGGTAGTTGAGGCAGGAGATGGAGAAGGAAGAGGTGGAGGTGGAGGAGGACCATGGTTGAACTCACAAACATGGCTTTGGTTTGCGAGTTCGCCCCTCAACCCCTTATTTAGGGCTTGAGCCTTAATGGCCCTCCTCCATTTCCTGCATTTTGCAGGCTACCATTCAGCCATTCAGGCATATTCCTCTTGATTATTGGGGGGGGGGGGGGTTCTGAGGGAAGCAGTAGCCTTCCGAAATAGGCCAATTGCAGCCTCCTCCAGGTTACTCCTCTTCCTGGGACTTTTTGTTCGAATGCAGAGGGGAGGGACCTGGGATTCAGGCAGGCTACTGGGCCCGGCCACCTCCTGGCTGCCACTTTCCACTGCCTGACTGAGACTTTCCTGTGTATGAAAAAGGGACAAAGTTTTAGTTTTTTGTTCAGTAATCAAACACAATTTTCAGCTCATGACTGTTGCAAATTGAATATTAATAAATAGAAACGACTATCATTCTGACCCCAGCATTTTTCATTCTTGTCACAATCATTTTTGTCTACTACTGTCTATTTATATGTAAAACACTTTGTGAAATCATAAATTAGTGATCAAAAATAACATCTATTTAACATCATTAATTTGACAACCAGAAATATTTTTAAGAATGCTATACCTGACTCAAGCTGGGCTCCTCCACATGTTGCTGCCTGGAAGGCCCAAATTGGTCATCGGAAGCCTCAGCTGGGGGGGAAGGAAGCCCTGAAGGAAGACTGGAGAGTGCTGGCCTGGGTTTAGTCTGGTCTGACAGAAAATGCAGTCTGTCATGCCGTGGGGATCATCGGCTTCACAAATTCAAGCAGTTTCTCCAGCGCTGCCTGCCTCTTTGTTTGCTTATTAAAAAATGGGTGGTTCAGCTGCCACAGACAGGGCAGCTCCCTGAACATATCAATGAATATTGCTAGAAATTCCCTATTATTGAAGGGATTCATTTTCTCTGCAAGACACAACACAAGACAAACCCTAATGTCAGGCGAAACTCTCATAATCTTGACCCAATATAGGCCTCAATCTCTAAGCAGTATAGGCCACTGATGCACCAACCTAAAATTGTACCTTCGTTACCACGATTGTTGCTTCTGTTACTCCTTCCTCCGCTCACAGATCGTACGTATGACGCACGCATGTTACACTTTAAATACACTGCACATGCGTGAAACTCCGCCTGCCCCTCTTTCTAGTGTACTCCCCGCCCCTTGTCTTTCGACGCAGTGGAGAGAGCACATGGCAGAGACACAGCAGGTGCATGCCGACAGCAGCAGTAATGACGAAAGCCCGGAGCCACGAATGTCCCGATCCCGGAGGAGCTTTAAGGCCTCAAATATGTCCTTTGTAGAGATGGTGGAGATGGTAGACATCTTGAAGAGGGCCGACTATGATGGGAAGCATGGACCATACCTAAACCCAAATTTGAGAAAGGCCAAGATCATGACTAAAGTTGTGAAAGTCTGCACAGGAACAACGGGGTACGACGATCCAAGGATCAACTGAGGAAACGATGGTCAGACCTGAAATTGAGGGAGCGCGATCAGTACAGAAAGATCAGGACCCTGCTCCTAAAAAGTAAGTATTTGTCGTGTGTTCCTATTATTATTATTACTTGCATTCTGCTCCATGTGCTTTTCTTTACTGTTGTACAGTTTAAAATGGCAACTTTCATGTTCATGGGCACAGTAATCGGTCGTAGGAAACATCGTTTGTTCACCCACTTATAAGATGTTTTTGGCAGATGCACGTTAATTACATTTGTTCAGGCCTATTTGTATTAAAATAAGTTTGTTGTCTAGATGGGGTTTGTAACTAGAATGAAATGGAAACTTTATTCAGTGTAAGGAGAGGACACCCAGCAGCTGTTTACACATCTGGATGCAGGAGCACTAGTGTGGGACACCAGAACAAACTTTTTAGGGTGTCCCACACAGGTGCTCCAGTAGATACTAGGGGTGTCTCCATATGTGAAACATTAACAAAAAATGTAAGTATTCCAGTTTTAGAAAGGAAATAAAAATGTCTTAAGCTTGCAACTCTACCAAAACAGACAATTGTACGACACTTCCAAGCAATGTTTTATATTCCTATTTCTGCCATCAAATATCTGTGTGCTAAGTATACCTTTTTTTTTATTCACATAGGGGAGAAAAGACTCGGGACATCTGAGGACAACAGGGACCCCCACCTCCTAAAGAAGGGGAAATCCCAAAACCACAAGCAGAGGATGTGGAGGAAGGAGAGGTTTATGAAGTGGGCAAAATAGTCACCACAACAGGTGAGTGTCTGAGACCACAGCTTCAGGTAATAGATGTATGCCTGCATATTTATAATACATAATGTTTATTAATGTTTATAATGTTTTTTTATTTTAGGTGATGTGGATGTTGTGAAAGAAGAATCTCATTTCACAAGTGGAAGCGCCCAGATCTTCATCGGGGAGATAATGGGATGCAATGGTGATTTAGAAAATATAAAGGTAACATCAATGATGTCCAACAAAAAATGAAGAACATCATTGATGTTTTAGGCAGAATATAAAACACACAAAAATTGTACCATTTTATCATATATTTTTGCTTTTAAAACAAGTTTAAAATATTTTAAAAGTCAAACTTTGAAGATGCACACGGTGTGTCAACATGTGCTATCTGCCAGCACAGTATTTCAATGCACACGTTTTGTGGGTGCAACCCCTTCCTCACAACTCAAGTAGGTGAGAAGAAGGGGTTGCACCTCCAAAACACGTCCATTGATCCCCCATTATGGGAGCTAGCACATGTTGACATCAGGCATGGGATCAGGAGGGAAATCCCCAGTTTGAATCACAATTTGTGTGTGTGACAGACTCACCCGGGATAGAGGCTTTTGGAGGGGACTGAATGCAAGCTTCTTGCCGACTGTTTATGGGCCCTGGCATTTGGGGGAACGGTGTTCTTTGTGAGCTGTATGCCTGGGGACTCTTGAGGTGGTATTACTGTGGATTCGGGTCCTGGTCCCCCAGGACACACAGACTCTGGGGACCCTGTGTATGCCATATGGGAAATGGTGGCTTGGACGGTATGTCTTGGATTGCTTAAAATGGGACAGTAATATTTTTCCCCAACATCTCCCAGGATATATATGTAAAGACTATTATTGGTTAGTTTGATTCTGAACTCAACATGTTAATTGAGTGAGATGATCACATTAGCCTCCAGGACTGGCTAGGAGACGAACAGTCTACTTCTACCATAGTTGTTGATGACTAGGCTGAGGAGGGGGGGAGAACACTGTTTGTATTGTTAATTGTAATTAGCTCCTGCTATTGTGAAAATGTCCTGTGGTTGTACTTATGATAATGTATAATGTACTGTGTGAAGCTCGGTGACCACAAGTCTGGGCAAAAGGTCATGTTAGATAATTAGTTCATGTTAATTAGGTTAGGTTTTAGTCATTCTGCTGTATATATTTGTGTGAGATCTCAAATAAAGAGTAAGTCCATGTTAGCAGTGAAACAAACGTCGCCTTGTTTTGTGCTTATGAGCGGTTGGAATATCTGATATATGTATCCAGACTGGGAGGAAGTGGTATACTGACGGAAGCACGCAAGCGGAGTGTGGGACGTTCCGCGACAGTGTGACATCACCCCATCTGATGAAGGCAAGATCAACACAGTTTGGACATATACATATGTCTGATATTGTCTTCACTTTATCAAAGTTGAACTTTGTAAGTTTCTGAGTTGTGTATGTTATGGTTTGAAACATGCCTGTTTAACCAAAAAAAGTATATTTCTGATGTGAAAAAAATGCTATACACCAAAGATGTTGGTTTGTTCAAAAACCCTTTTCTAACGCACATGTGAATGTGCTTTTTGTAAAATGTTTTCTACAATGTGTGGCTTCTTCTTTCAATGCTCAATAGCAATTTTTGTGGTAAGTTGGTGTTTACAGTGACAATGGGGGTTATTTAAAGGCAAATCCACTTTGCACTACAAGTGCAGTTTCAGTGCAGTTTCAAGTGCACTTTTGCAGTGCACTTGGAGTGCAAAGTGGAATTTCCTTTAGTAAATAACACCCACAGTGCTTTTTAATTTGACACAATCATGCCATTTTCTTGACTCCACAAATTTCAGTCATGGTGCTGAAAATTATGAATATTTTTATCAGTAATGCATTACATACATTAACATCAAAAAAAGGTTGTGTCTGTGTGTGTGTGTGTGTAGCAGACCCACAACATAATAATTCGCTAAAGATTGTCACCTCATGTATCAAAAAATTTACATTTGCACTATTGAACAAAAAGGCAAAAAAGAAAAGACCATTGGATAACCTAGGAGCCAGCTAAAAGAAACACAAGCAGTAAATCAAAGTAAATATTATTTAGGTTTAAATAAAAAAATTTTTTTAACATGTTTCTTAACCATTTTGTGGCTTATCAATGGCCCCCCTACCCGCAAAGTACTCTAGATAATTTTAGCGAACTTCGCAGGCGCTTTGGGGGGGCAAGCCAGGACGGCCAGTTTCAAGAGCCGTCAGGGTTGTTGTGTCCGGTAATAAGCTGGCCTCAGTTCCAAGTGAGGCCACGTAGCTCGATGCATTTTTTCTTAAAAAGTTATGCAATATGCAGCATGCCATAACGATATGATTGATTTTATATTCCGCCATGTTTATTGCAGTGAGGAATAGGCGGAACCGGCTGGCCATTATTCCAAAGGCATTTTCCACCACTCTTCTAGCTCTGGCCAGCTGGTAGTTAAAAACCCTCTGGTCCGCGGTGAGGGTCCTCATTAGTAACTGCCGCATCAGGTGTTTACCCAGACCAAATGCTTCATCAGCGACAAAGACAAACGGGATTCCTTCCACGTTCTCTTCAGCAGGTGGCAATCCCAAGTCACCACTCTGTAGCCGTCTGTAATTCGGTCTGGGCGATGACTCCACCATCCGATATCTGGCCATTCTTCCCCACGTCCACATACAGGAACTCATTTGTCGCCGACACCACCGCCAACATCACAAAACTATTAAACCCCTTATAGTTATAATAGTATGACCCCGAGTTGGGGGGCGGGACGATGTGGACGTGCTTCCCATCTATTGCCCCTCCGCAGTTGGGAAAGTCCCACCGCTGGGCAAACTGGGATGCCACAGTCTGCCATTCCTGTGGCGTTGAAGGAAACTGTGGAGTCAAGCAAGAAAAAAAAATAGTCATTTTGCATATAAACATTGCAAGCAGATTAGACACAAACATTCTTGGCCAAAATCAGCATTAACATTTATTTGAAGGAGTATTCAAAGACAAAAAGAGAAGGTCCACTTATTAGATGCCTCACCCCCTCTGATGGCCCATTGTAAAATTTTAGGGGGGGGGGGATGTTTTGGACAGGTAACCTTCTCCACTTCATTGAGAGCTGAATGCTTGTGTGTTACTTTGGGAAGCCCCTCCTAACTTACACTGTTGGCAGCACACTGGACAGGTAATAAGTGTCATAATAGAAAAATATAAATACACACTGTACATATTGAAGCACTTTTTTACATTATGCAATTACCTATCAAGATAATAAGAGAACAAAACTTTAAACAGTACCATTTGAAAGTATTCAGGCAGGTCCTTTCACTATATGCTTTGGTGAATTCATCCATAAATATGACCACAAAAGAGGTAGGTATAGTGTGTATGGGTTTGGCAAAGTCAGCAGATAGAGGATTGGTATCGGTTGACTATGGGGGAGGGAGGGTTCAAAATGATTTTGGGACCCCAAAAAAAGCCTCAGGCACTCTGCATGAATTTAAGGACACAAATAACATTTGTACACATTTTAGGGGGTGTTTAGTGTAAAGCACTACTATGGAAATGACAAAATACATTGTTAAGTGACTAGGCTAGGTGTGTATGGGCCCAGGATAGCATGCTGTGGAGGTTAGTGAAGGCAAATATGCATGAAGGACAAAAAAGGAAGTTTAAAAGCTTCCAGCATGCATGAGAACAAAGGGGACATTCACAGCATATTAAAATCATGGTAATTAGGTAATGATGAAAGAAATCCAATACATTAGCAAACATTAAATACATATAATGTGATGTTAAAGGAGAAATCTTACCTTAATATAGTCCTTCTGCAGGACCTGAATGATGGCAGAACAAGTCTCTGGAATAATGATCCCCACAGCCTGGGGGGAGATGCCTGTCGAGAACTTGATGTCCTGCAGACTTCTCCCCGTCGCCAAGTACCACAACGTGGCGACTAGCCTCTGCTCAGGAGTGATGGCTTACCGCATGCAGGTGTCCTGTCTGCTAATATAAGGGGACAGTAAAGCCAACAAACGGTGAAAAACGGGTCCGTCATCCAGAGATATTTCCTGAAATCGTCAGGATTATTCTCACTGATCTCCCGCAACAAAGGTATGTGAGAGAATTGGTCACGCTGGAGCAACCAATTCTTTGTCCATTAACTTCTCCCCACCCTGTTCATGGACTGGGCTTGGGTCAAAGCAGGAACCCAAACACTAAGTCCCCACACAGCACAAACTCTACGATGAGTATGTACCCACACCATGGCTTCAAAACAGTCGACTGGTCAGAACGAACTAACAGAACGTACTGAAAATCAGAAAGGCCTGAGAAGAGCGAGCTGAAAATCAGAAACGAGCGGACAAGAACGCACTGGAAATCAAATACGTACTATAATAATAATGATACATACTGACAAACAAATGCAAACTGACTACACGCACTGAAGAACAGATACGAACCCACAAGCACAAACTTAAGAGCAGTAACGATCTGAAAAGCACAAGGCTGAAAAGCGCGAATCGTCTCTCACCAAACTTCTAATAGCACGAGATTAGCAGAAGGAGCCCAAAGGGTGGCACACTTGGTAGTGACGTTACAATTTCTAATTATTGTCCCACGTCACCGCGTTTTTGCCGTTCGGAATTTCCAAAAAACATTGTGTGACCGTGTGTATGCAAGACAAGTTTGAGCCAACATTCGTTGGAAAAAAAAAATGGATTTTGTTGTCGGAATGTGCGATCGTGTGTACGCGGCATAACAAGTTACATGACACCGGGGGGAGGGAAAATGGCTAAATTGGCCCAATTTGGACATTTTCACTTAGGGGTGTACTCACTTTTGTTGCCAGCGGTTTAGACATTAATGGCTGTATGTTGAGTTATTTGAGGGGAAAGCAAATTTACATTGTTATACCAGCTGTACACTCATTACTTTACATTGTAGCAAAGTGCAATTTCTTCGGTGTAGTCACATGAAAAGATATAATTAAATATTTACAAAAATGTGAGGTGTGTACTCACTTTTGTGAGATACTGTATATGCCATTAAACTTGCAGTAATGCACAGAACTATATGGTGTTAAACTTGCAGTAACGCAATTTATTATATGGAGTCAAACTTGCAGTAACACGATGAAATATATTAATATATGACGTTAAACTTGCAGTAAAGCACAGAACGATATGGCATTAAACTTGCAGTAACGCAATTAAATATACGCCGTTAATCTTGCAGTAACACGATGAAATAGACACCATTAAACTTGCACAGAACTATATGGCGTTAAACTTGCAATAACGCACAGAACTATACGGTGTGTAACTTACAGTAACGCAAAGAACTATATGGCTTTAAACTTGCAGTAACACAGAACTATATGGCGTTAAACTTGCAGTAAGGCACAGATTTATACGGTGTTAAACTTGCAGTAACGCATAGAGCTATATGGCGTTAAACTTGCAGTAACGCAATGAAACATACAGCATTTTACTTGCAGTAATGCACAGAACTATACGGAGTTTAACTTGCAGTAATGCATAGAATTATATGGCATTAAACTTGCAGTAACGCACAGAACTATATGGCGTTAAACTTGCAGTAGTGCACAGAACTATATGGTGTTAAACTTGCAATAACACACAGAACTATGGCGTTAAACTTGCAGTAATGCAATTAAATATATGGCATTGAACTTACAGTAACGCAATGAACTATACATCGTTAACCTTGCAGTAACGCACAGAAGTATATGGTGTTAAACTTGCAGTAAGGCACAGATTTATACGGCGTTAAACTTGCAGTAATGCATGGAATTATTTGGTGTTAAACTTGCAGTAATGCACAGAACTATATGCAGTAATGCATAGTAATGCACAGAAAAAAACGGTCACTACACTCACAATGACTGAACTATCCCTACATTCACACTAATGTAAAGATGAATGGTCACACTACACTCACAATGACTGAATTATCCCTGCACTCACACTATTGTAAAGATGAATGGTGGTCGCACTACACGCACAATGACTGAACTCCCTACATTCACACTAATGTAAAGATAAATGGTCGCATTACACTGACACTGAACTATCCCTAGATGCACACTAAACCAATATTCTACATGGACAATAGAATCGGAATGGCACACTATAGCAGGGCTCAAAATTTCAAGTCCTAAGCTACTAGCCAGGCCTCAAGGGTTACCAGTTGCCCCGCCCTACCCCAACCCTGCCCCTAATTCCGCTCCTAAACACATACTCATAAATTATCTCATGAATTGACACTTAAATGTTTTATGCAGAATTAAGCTATTAAAAGAAATATTAACAACAACTATATCCGTGTCCACCAATGCAGCCTGCCCATGTCCACCAATGCAGCCTGTGTCCGCCAATGCAACCTGCGTCCACCAATGCAGCTTGCGTCTGCCAATGCAGCCTGTGCCCACCACTGCAGCCTGTGCCACCAATGCAGCCTGTGCCACCAATGCAGTCTACCTGTGAAGGGGAAGAGAGAGGAGAGCTGCCACCCGGATGATCAGAGCGCTGTGAACAGCTTTTATTTCATTAGCTGTGTGTTCCCCACTGCGCGCCGTCAAATACAGCCCCGCCCTTGTCCTGGGAACTTTGATAGACAGATCACCCATCCCAGGATTGGACGGGGGATCTGTCTATCAAAGTGCTTGTGTCACGAATGTCACGTCTACCCAGGTGTGTACCTAGAGCATTTGGCACCCGGGGCGGATCCTATATCTGGCACACCCCCCCCCCACTTTAAAATGTAAAAACACCTACAAAGATTTGTAATGTTTTCAAGAATATTTAAATATTTATTGCACACATTCATCAGTTCAAAATCAGTGCAGGCTCACCAATGCCAATCAGTGCAGGCTCCCCCGTGCCAATCAGTGCTCACCAGTGCCAGCTAGTGCTCACCAGTGCAGGCTCACCAGTGCCAATCAGTGCAGCCTCACCAGTGCCCATCAGTGCAAGTTCACCAGTGCCGACTCACCAGTGCTAATCAGTGCAGGCTCACCAGTGCCAATCAGGGCAGCCTCCTCAGTGCCCATCAGTGCAGGCTCACCAGTGCCAATCAGTGCCATCAGTGAAGGCTCACCAGTGTCCATCAGTGCAGGCTCACCAGTGCCAATCAGTGCAGGCTCACCAGTGCAAGCTCACTAGTGCAAGCTCACCGGTGCCAATCAGTGCAGGCTAACCAGTGCCAAACAGTGCTCACCAGTACAGGCTCACCTGTGCCAATCAGTGCAGGCTCATCAGTGCAGGCTCGCCAGTGCCAATCAGTGCAGGCTCACCGGTGCCAATTAGTGCCCATCGGTGCATGCTCACCAGTACCAATCAGTACCCATCAGTGCAGGATTACCAGTGCAGGCTAACCAGTGCCAATAAATGCAGGGTCACCAGTGCCAATCAGTGCAGGTTCACCAGTGCCAATCAGTACAGGCTCACCAGTGCCAATCAGTGCAGGCTCACCAGTTCCAATCAGTGCAGACTCACCAGTGTCAATCAGTGCAGGCTCACCAGTGCAGGCTCACCAGTGCCAATCAGAGTTCACCAGTGCCAATCAGTGCAGGCTCACCAGTGCAGGCCCACCAGTGTAGGCTCACCAGTGCCAATCAGTGCCCATCAGTGCAGCCTCACCAGTGCCAATTAGTGCAGGCTCACCAGTGTTCATCAGTGCAGGGCCACCAGTGTAAGCTCATTAGTGCCAATCAGTGCCCATCAGTGCAGGCTCACCAGTGCCAATCAGTGCTCACCAGTGCAGGCTCCCCAGTGCAGATCAGTGCTCACCAGTGCCGATCAGTGCTCACCAGTGCAGGCTCACCAGTGCCAATCAGTGCACGTTCACCAGTGCTCAACAGTGCCAATCAGTGAAGGCTCACCAGTGCCAATCAGTGCAGGCTCACCAGTGCCATTTAGTGCCCATTAGTGCAGGCTCACCAGTGCCAATCAGTGGCCATCAGTGCAGGCTCCCCAGTGCCAATCAGTGCCCATCAGTGCAAGCTCACCAGAGCCAATCAGTGCAACCTCAGCAGACCAGCTCAGGGTGGCAGACACAAACACCCCTCCATCTTCTCACGCTAGCTCAGGGCGGCTAAAGTGACTGGTTGGCAGACACAATGCCAACCCACACCCCCTTACCTCAGGTCCGAACTCCAGAGGACACAGCAGCAGCCACGCCGCCCAGGTGGAGAAATGTGACAGGCCTGTAGCACAGCAATGGTGGGAGGAGCGAGGAGGAAAACATAGATCAAGCCAGGCTAGCGCGGCCACGGTGCGGGGGGTGTTCTGGCCAAAAGAAAACTGCCAAAGGGAGCAGCCAGAGCTCCCCCCATAGCGACACCACCGACACCCCCACAGTGTGGCACCCAGGGCAGACTGCCCCCCCCGTTGGTACGCCCCTGCATCTATCTCAATACAGGTGGTCAGACACTATAGCTAGCTACTGTGTGCTTCACCTATAGCAGCCCCATTTCCCTTAAGACAAGTAGGCCTACTGGCACTTGGTTTCCCCCAGGACTTATACACAATGCTATAGTGCCTGGCCACCACACTAGGGCAGACTCTAACAGAGCAAACAACAGACTATTTGCTCTTTCTGAGAAAGGTCCTGAGAAAGAAAAAAAGCTTAATGGGCATGAGCTGAACTGGCATAACTGATGTAGTGGCCGACTGGGCCGCATCGCCAGGTGCAGCGACTGTCTGAATTGCATCACCAGGTGTAGAGACTGTCTGAATTACATAACCAGAGAGTCCAGAATAAGAAAAAGCAGGAAGTTCAATGGGCATGACCTGGACTGGCATAATTGATGCAGTGGCCGACTGGGCCGCATCGCCAGGTGTAGCGACTGTCTGAATCACATCGCCAGGCGTAGCAACTGTCCGAATCACATCAACAGGTGTAGCGACTGTCTGAATCGCATCACCAGGTGTACGACTATCTGAATTGCATCACTAGGTGTGGTGACTGACTAAATCACCGGGTGTAGTGACATTGGAACTTGCAGACAAGTTAGCCTGGCTGTGCGTCCGAGGTAGTTTAGTGACAGGCAAATGTAGGGGTAATCCAGGGGGCATGACTTCTGAGGATTTAGAGGAAGTTTCCAAACAGGGCTCAAGGCTACAAGACAATGGATAAGCTCAGTTTCTAGGAGGAGAGGGTTCAGGCTGTGGCCATTGGCTGGAGAGGTGGCCTGTAGAGAATTCAATAGACTTGTCAGCGTCTTTTGTTAACAGAGTCATAAAGGTACATGGTTATATAAACTGTAGTCACATTTAGAAACGTAGTCATGAACAGGATCTGAATAGAACTGGAAAAAAGGCACGTGACTGGTACTGGCCACACAAGAGTTATACATGGGCAACTGGTCAGCGGTTTTAATGCAATTCTGGATGCAGGTCTGGGACCAGGACCCAACATCCTCTGCAGCCCAGTCTATGTGTGGGTTGTGAAGTTTAAGCCAGGGATACCTCAAGATAAGGGGATAAGCAGGAGAAGAGATCAGGTAGAAGCTGATTGTCTCCCTGAGAAATTTCCCAATGGTCAGGGCAATAGGTACCGTACACAAGGTCACCAGACCCATGGGCAAGGGGGGATTATCAACGGCTAAGACTGAGAAGGGTCTATGCACCTTAGTCACCGGAATCTGTATACTGTGTGCTAGGTCCCTATCAATGAAATTGCTAGCAGCACCAGAATCAATGAAAGCGGAGAGGTGGTGAGAGAACATGGCAGACCTAAGTTGTGCAGGAACATATAAGCCATTTCTGAGGGAAACAGACACAGTATGGTCAATAGAAGCAGACCCCACCCGCACTAGACTCATGGCATTTCTCGGTTTATTAGGACAGTCAGCGACAAAGTGGCCATGGTTGCCATAATATACACAGAGTCCCTGAGATCTCCTTCTAGCCTTTTCCCCAGGGGATAAATGGGTAGCACCAATTTGCATGGGCTCATCCTCCTGGAGAGGTTGAGAGGGCTAGGGAAAAGAAGAAAAGTGGGCAGCGTACTCGGGGGCAAAGAAACAAACCTCTCTGTACGCCTTTCCCGTAAACGCCTGTCTGTACGGATGGCTACTTGCATGGCTTCATTCAATGACTTCGGTTCAGGGTAGTGAACTAAGGAGTTCTTGATGGAATCAGATACGCTTAACCTGAACTGGCTATTTAGAGCGGGGTCATTCCACCCTGAGTCAGGTGCCCAGCGGTGGAAATCAGAACAGTACTGCTCCGTGGTGCGTTTACCCTGACGTAATGACCTAAGATTAGATTCTGCTGCGTGGGCACGATCAGGATCATCATAGAGTAAACCCAGGGCCTTGAAAAATTCTTCAACTGACCCTCTGGTTGGGTCATCTGCGGAGAGACTAAAAGCCTGGGGATCCCCCTGCAACCATGTAATAATCAGGATGAGCCGCTGCACTTTAGAACCAGAGGAGTGTTGTTTGGGCTTAAAGTATAGCGTACAACTATTTTTAAAGTTAAAAAACACATGAGGATCACCAGAAAAATCGGCCAGGCTAACTTTGGGCTTTGGCTCCTGCGTTACTGCTGGAGGTGCGTTTACACACACAGACAGTTCCTGGACTTGGCGTGTCAGTTTGCAAATTTCTTCAGCAAACAAACGGGCCTGTGCAGTGTCCATCTTGACAGAAATTTTTTGTTAAAGGCTTGTAATAATGTCACGAATGTCACGTCTACCTCAATGCAGGTGGTCAGACGCTATAGCTAGCTACTGTGTGCTTCACCTATAGCAGCCCCCTTTCCCTTAAGACAATAAAGCCTACAGGCACATGGTTTCCCCCAGGACTTATACACAATGCTATAGTGCCTGGCCACCACACTAGGGCAGACGCGAACAGAGCAAACAACAGACTACTTGCAGTTTAGCAGACAGATAGCGTAGTTCTAAGACGGTCCAGGTAATAAGAGAGGGCGGAGTTCAGGGAAAAGTCCAATATCCGCTCCAATGACAGTCTAGGTAATAAGGCAGGCTGAGTTCAGGGAATAGTACAATATCCAATCCAAGTCATACACAGGGAAATCCAACAGAAAGGCAGACAAACGGGAGGCTTGAACAGGAACAATGCAGGAAACTGTCTCTACCACAAACAAGGGATAGAGTGTTTGGTTTGTTTATATCGGGTGACTGATCAGATCAATCACCTTGCAGATGAACACAGACAGGGGAAAAGCAACAGCCAACACCCGGGTGCTGGAATGAGGAACAGGGGCACTAAGTGATCATGACAGCCCGGACAAAGAAGAGGGGCTTATGTGATGGCGCGCGGCGGGGAACAAACAGCTATTGAAATGAAAGCTGTTATGTTCCTGGCACTCTGATCATCTGGGCGGCGGCTCTCCTCTCTCTTGCTCTCCGATCGCTGGGAGAACGGCTCCCAAAGAACCTGCCTGCCGGCGGTGCTCGCCCAGCCCCCCCCCCCCCCCCCCGCTCCTAGGCAGCCATAGCTCGCCAGCCCTCAAAATCCACTCGCAAAATGCGAGCAGGTGAGGGCTGCACTATAGCACACTAACTGTCTAATAGCACTGAACAGAGCCCTGTTCTATCTCTCTCCACGTTGCTATCACACTACAAATGGCTGCTATAGAAAGAACACTTTCATAGTGTGGGGCGGGAGTAAGAGCAATGAGCCATGATTGGATACAGTCATTATGACAGCATCCAATCATGGCTCTGACAGTGTCCAGCCAATCAGGACTTTCAATGCACTGTGCGGCAGCATAGTACATTGTGGTCGTTCGGCTGGCCTAACAAACGGTCGAACGACCCTATGATTCGGTTGTTCAGAGAACTTCCGAACAGTGAATGTTTGGGCCGAACTCATGTTGGGGCCACCGTTCGCACATTCTTACTCTTAACCCATAAACTATCTCCAGCAACCAAGATCCAGAAGAAAGGGTTTAGTCTTATCACAAGATGCAGATACCTCGGTACCTTTCACAATTTCGACTCCTCAATTCACGCCACGTGTTGGAGATGTCACAATTCTGTAGGGACAATGCTCCACATATGCTGGGATTGCCGACTAATCAAACATTTTACAATTACAATTATATTGTGACATTATGGCAACATAAATCCCCCTTACACCTGAGATGGCACTTATCTCGTTAATTCCTGGCTCTCCTAAATCTACCACAAAGGATATCCTCAAACGTTTCTTAGCTGCGGCCAGAATGGTCATACCCCGTCCCTAGAAAACTACAAGCATACCTTCCCTAGCAGAGTGGGCAGTGGAACTAGAGCCTATGCTATCTAGAATGTCTGCTATCTCAGGAAACTTATATAGAGCAATGGATCTCTTGGTCTATGTTGAGTCTACAAGCTGTGTTTATCAGCTGGGTTTCAGATGCTGCCCTTTCTGGACCACCTAAGCCATGATGGAACACCACCCCCTTTACCCACACTTCCCCTTGTTAGTTATTTACCCTTATTTTTCTCCTTCTCTCCCAACTTGTTGTTTACCTGCCCCTTCTTAGCTTACTGCTTAGACGCTTAACTATACCATCCAAACGCTCAGTCCCACTATGTGGGTGTAAGCCCATAATTCAATCTGTTCTTAATGGTTTAGTTGGTGGCAGCCTCAGTAATATTACCAATTGCACTCAGAGTTACTAGCTCAAAACTGGATTAAGTTTAAAATGCAACTTCCTTGTACTTCCATCTTTGGCTGATTTTGCTAAATTACACTTGAAGCTGAACATTTATGTTGTCTGTCATATGCTAACCAACATTACCGTGCCTTATTGTTGTCTTTTCTCCTATTTCATGCCTATGAGACCTTATATATTCAGATTGAACTAAAAGTACAGAGAATGTTCACAAGTAAATGTCAACTTAGCTTAGTGAATACGGAGAAGCTGTGCTCACTACAACCATCCAAACAGGTGCAACAAATCGTGTTTCTTTAAATTTTCCTTGCTAATGATTGGGTATGAAAAATAAACACAGCTTTTCCTTTTTAACCATGCTAATGGTATATTCACTCTTTAAGTTAGCAGTCTATTCCTTTAGTAAATCAACACCTATTTGCATCCTAGCATTATATTTTGATCAAGACTTGAAAAAAATCAGTGCAAAAATTTGCAATAACAGAAAAAAAAATGAAAGGGGTATTTTTTATTTTGAATTCTGTTGTTTGGTGCAGCACAATGTCTAGCACTTCTGCCTTACAGAAGTAGGGTCATCAGTTAAAATCCCAACAACGACACTACCTGCATAGAGTTCTCCCTATACTTGCATGGGTATCCCCTGGCTAATCTGATTTCTTCCCAGAGACATGCTGGCAGGTTTATTGGCTAATTTGGCCCTAGTATGTATGCATATGCATGTGAGTTAGGGGCTTTAGGTTGTAAGCTCCTTGAGGGCATAAACTGATGCGAATGTACAATATATATGTAAAGCGCTGTGTACATTGTCTGTGCTATATAAATACTGGTACCGTAGTGAAATTCACCTTTGTTGTGGAAACAACGGCCTTCTGGTCAGTTATATGGATTAGAATGTTTTTAGTAAATGTATTACAGAGCCATAACTGCTGCCGTTTCCATTGAAAATGAGACATGAATGTCATTCACTGCCTATTTCCTGCAGTCACTTTCTACTTTTTGTTTGATGATTGAGCGTCACAGGGGTTGATTTACTAAATGCAAACAGACTGTGCACTTTGCAAAGTGCAGTTGCACTCTGCAAGTGCAGCTCCTCCAGCGCTTAGTAAATTAGGTAAAGCTTCACTTTGCAAAGAATACCCAATCACATGCAAGGAAAATAAAAAAAACTGCATTTTTGCTTGCAAATGATTGGATGATAGAAGTCAGACAAGCTTCTGCTCATTTACTAAGCTCTGGAGCAACTGCTCTTGCAGAGTGCACAGCTTATTTGCCTTGCAATCAGGAGGCATTGTGCAGTTTTACTGCTATAAAGCTATTTCACTCTAGTGTTGAGCTTGGACTCTGTGCTGTCACATTCTGAATGTAATAACTAAGCAAAGCATCTTGGGACGTGTAGTTCTGACTTCTGGGATTTCCCTTTCAGCTGAACTGTTTTGGAACTACAACTACCAGAGGCTGAGAAGGTAGAACAGACTACTGGGAGAGGAGATAAAAGGGTTGATCTAGGCCTGGATTGTTCTCTAGGGAACCCAGCCTGGATCTGCAAGCAGGGACTCTGTTTTTGGGAGTGCTGAAGTTGAGCTGTGGTCTGTGCAAGAAGAGTCACCACACATGTATCCTTGGGTAATCTCTGGACAGCACTGCCTTATTGTCCAGCGGCACCCTTGAGGCCGTTTCTGCTTCATTTAAATCACGTTGCAGCTGATCGGGATGGACTGCGGTGCAGTGTGACTGAGGTCGGACATCATCTCCTGAGCCAGGACCCTGAGGGAGAGCCTGTAAAGTCACTTTCATCACCACAAGCATCATCCATTGCAGTGAGCCAGCATCCATCTACAAAGACACTGTATACACTATCTTTTCCTTGCCAAAAAATATATTCACTATAGATGCAATTGATCCTTGTCTACATTTGTACGTTGTTCTATTTCTTATACTTTGGTTATATACCGATATGATATTTTGATTGTGTTCTCCTGTATTTGCTACAATGTAAAGTAGTGAGTGTACAGCTTGTATAACAGTGTAAATGTGCTGTCCCCTCAAAATAACTTAACACACAGTTATTAATGTCTAAACCGCTGGCAACAAAAATGAGTACACCCCTAAGTGAAAATGTTCAAATTGGGCCCAACTAACCATTTTCCCTCTCTGGTGTCGTGTAACTCTTTAGTGTTACAAGGTCTCAGGTGTGAATGGGGAGCAGGTGTGTTAAATTTAGTCTCACTCTCTCATACTGGTCACTGGAAGTTCAACATGGCACCTCATGGCTAAGAACTCTCTAAGGATCTGAAAAAAAAAATTTTTACTCTACATAAAGATTAAAGATGGCCTAGGCTATAAGAAGATTGCCACGATCCTGATACAGCAGTTTAACAGGACAGGTTCCACTCAGAACTGGCCTCGCCATAGTCGACCAAAGAGTGCACGTACTCAGCGTCATATCCAGAAGTTGCCTTTGGGAAATAGACGTATGAGTGCTGCCAGCATTGCTGCAGAGGTTGAAGGGGTGGTGGTGGGGTGTTAGCCTGTCAGTGCTCAGACCATATGCTGCACACTGCATCAAAATGGTCTGCATGGATGTCGTCCCAGAAGGAAGCCTCTTCTAAAGATGATGCACAAGAAAGGCTGCAAACAGTTTACTGAAGACAAGCAGACTAAGGACATGGATTACTGGAACCATGTCCTTTGGTCTGATGAGACCAAGATAAACTTACTTGATTCAGATGGTGTCAAGTGTGTGTGGCGCAACCAGGTGAGGAGTAGGGATGAGCTGAACACCCTCCTGTTCGGTTTGCAGCAGAACATCCGAACAGGCAAAAAATTCAGGAGAACACAGGAACACCGTTAAAGTCTATGGGACATGAACATGAATAATCAAAAGTGCTCATTTTAAAGGCTTATATGCAAGTTATTGTCATAAAAAGTGTTTGGGGACCTGGGGTCCTGCCCCAGGGGACATGTATGAATGCAAAAAATTTTTTTTAAAAAGCACGTTTTTTTGGGAGCAGTGATTTTTTTTAATGCTTAGTTGAAAGTGAAACAATAAAAATGAAATGAAACAGGGTTTCTGATGGGGACTGTTCAGAAAGGTGTGCCAGAGAAATATAAAGAAAAAAGAACCCCCTAGGGGTGGGAGGCACTACCACATCAGAATAATAGAAAAAATATATAAGGTTTATATAAGGTTTATTGAAAATATCAAACACATAAAAAGCGTATGTAATACATGACCATGGATGCAATACAATATACAGAGAATCAGCAAAGAGAAATGATACAACTTCCTTAACCCGGTTACGTAAATGGGTGACCCCGCCCCCCTCTGACGTTATGGGGAAGACATGGGGAAGTCCCTGTGGTGTCAGAGGGGGCAGGGTCACCCGGATACATCACCGGGGGGCCCCGCCCTCAGTTATATAAGAACTGTCACAAGCAAAGAAGCGTCACACAGCAGAAGCCTCCCGTGGAGGCGGGTCGGTCGCAGATTTTTTTTTTCTTTTTCAGTCCGTCGTGGCGAGATAGAAGAAGATGAATGGACATTGTGGGACTTTTTACTTTTTAATAAAGGACTTGTCTCCAAGCTGTGTATTGTCGTTTTTAGTATTTTGACACTTTTTTTGTGAAATGGTCACAATGGCCCACTTCACACAGGGGGGGAGGCTGTGATCTGGGGGTCCCCTTGTTAAAGGAGGCTTCCAGATTCTGATAAGCCCCCCACCCGCAGACCCCCGCAACCACCTGGCAAGGGTTGTGGGGATGAGGCCCTTGTCCTCATCAACACAGGGACAAGGTGCTTTGGGGGGCTACCCCAAAGCACCCTCCCCATGTTGAGGGCATGTGGCCTGGTGTGGCTCAGAAGGGGGGGCGCTCTCTCGCCCCCCCTCTATTTCTGCGGCCTGCCAGGTTGCATGCTCGGATAAGGGTCTGGTATGGATTTTGGGGGGACCCCTACAGCATTTTTAAAAAAGTTTTGGTGCAGGGTTCCCCTTTAAATCTATACCAGACCTGAAGGGTCTGGTATGGATTTTGGGGGAGACCCCTACGCCATTTTTTTAAGTTTGGCGCAGGGTTCCCCTTAATTTCCATATCAGACCCGAAGGGCCAGGTATGGATTTTAGGGGGACCCCCATGCAATTTTGTTTATTTTGTTTTTTAATTTTGGTTCGGGGTTCCCCTTAATATTCATGCCAGACCCAAAGGGCCTGGTAATGGAGTGGGGCGATCCCATGCTCTTCTTTTTCAATGAGTTTTATCTATATTATCGAGACCCGACAATTCATTACAGCCGCAATCAGTTTTAAATGACAATTTTTCCTTTAGAAATGTCATTTTGCTATGGTACTGTTCTAAACACGGAAAAAATGTGCCACTTTACAGGCATACTATAGACACCCCCCAGGCACAATATTTAAAGGAATATTTCATTTTTATTGTTTCACTTTAAGCATTAAAAAAATCACTGCTCCCAAAAAAACGGCCGTTTAAAAAAAAAAATTTTCATTGATACATGTCCCCTGGGGCAGGACCCAGGTCCCCAAACACTTTTTATGACAATAACTTGCATATAAGCCTTTAAAATGAACACTTGATTTTTCATGTTAGTGTCCCATAGACTTTAATGGTGTCCCGGCGGCTTTCAAATTTGCCCAGAACACCGCATATTGTTCGGTGTTCGCAGAACATCTGAACAACCAAAGTTCGGCCCAAACTTTTGCTCAGGCCGAACTGTTCGCCCATCTCTAGTGAGGAGTACAAAGACAAATGTGTCTTGACTACAGTCTAGCATGGTGGTGGGAGTGTCATGGTCTGGGGCTGCATGAGTGCTGCAGGCACTGGGGAGTTACAGTTCATTGAGGGAACTATGAATGCCAACATGTACTGTGACATACTGAAGCAGAGTATGATCCCCTCCCTTCAGGGACTGGGCCGCAGGACAGTATTCCAACATGATAATGACCCCAAACACACCTCCAAGACGACCACTGCCTTGCTAAAGAAGCTTAGGGTAAAGGTGATGGACTGGCCAAGCATGTCTCCAGACCTAAACCCTATTGAGCATCTGTGGGGCATCCTCAATGGAAGGTGGAGGAGCGCAAGGTCTCTAACATCTACCAGCTCCATGATGTCGTCATGGAGGAGTGGAAGAGGACTCCAGTGGCAACCTGTGAAGCTCTGGTCAACTCCATGCCCAAGAGGGTTAAAGCAGTGCTGGAAAATAATGGCAGCCACACAAAATATTGACAAGTTGGACATTTTCACTTAGGGGTGTACTCACTTTTTTTGCCAGCAGTTTAGACATTAATGGCTGTGTGTTAAGTTATTTTGAGGGGACAGCAAATTTACACTGTTATACAAGCTGTACACTCACTACTTAACATTGTAGCAAAGTGTCATTTCTTCAGTTTTGTCACATGAAAAGATATAATAAAATATTTACAAAAATGTAAGAGGTGTACTCACTTTTGTGAGTGTACATTTATTTGCATATACTCAATAAAAACGAGTAAAAAAAAATGTAGCCAATCATCTGAGCTGGATTTGACCTTTCAGGGGTACACAAGCTGTGAACAAAACACCACTATTTGTTTAAGGGTTGCCACAATTGCTCATAAATTTTAATGAGTTTTCAAGATCATTACTGAATGCAGAGTGATGAAATAATTATTTTTTATTAACAGTTTAGGGCTGTTATTTACTTGCAATTTATAAAAGAAGAATAAAATTTACTGCAGCGCTACCCCCGTAAGGGCCGCTGGGTATTGCTTGTCCTCTTGTGCTGTAATGCCCCTGCGAACTCCCCAGCCCCTCTGAATCTCTAGGTTCAGACATAATACACACCCCTTAAAAATAACCTCAGACACAGTATAAGCTGAACTCAGCAGACTTTCTGTATTGGCAAAACAAACAGAGGGTGCAATAAGTGTATGTCAGCCAAACCCTGGGACAGCACCCAAAGCTAGTTGAGTTGAAAGCTCAGCAATCAGGTATTACAGAATAACAAGCAGACAGTTAATAAAAGATAATGGTTAAATATGCACACAGAATAATAAACACCGAATAATTGGATGGGCCCAGACAACTCAGTTGTACTAATGTGGTAACTAGGGGAAGAGCCTGGCCTACAAGGAATTCTACTCCTATTGGGAGTGGACTCAGGCAGTATCCAGGCCAGTTCACACCCTGCAGATGATGGGATAAAGGTAGTCCAAGTGTTGGGCCTGAAGTAGTCTTCACCTGGATGTTAGAACTCAAAGTATAGGAAAGGGAAAATCCTCAAGGAAAGAATAGAATGTTCAAGCAGTCAACAGATATACAGAGAGTATGATAAATGAGACGATTTCCTCTGAAATCCAGAATATGATGTCTGCATGCAGTGTCCATGTTTGTATGTTGTGGACAAGAAAGGAACTTGAGCTTTAGCCCACTCACCAAATCCTGAAGGCAGTCAGCATCCTCAGGCAGTAACATTGAGTCTTTACCTTCAGACAGGCAAGGATGAATGCAGCATGGATGTGGATTCGGCGGACAGCTTAGGAACCCTTGGCGCGTCTCTCCATCATAAGCCGCAGGGGTGAGAGTCCTTTGGTATTCCACAGCGATGCGATCCCTCACAGGCAGGTACAGCAATGACCCTTGGCGCGTCTCTCCATCATAAGCCGCAGGGGTGAGAGTCCTTTGGTATTCCACAGCGATGCGATCCCTCACAGGCAGGTACAGCAATGTCCCCAGGTGGCTGACAGGCCGCGAACATAAGAGCCAAGCGGCAGCTCGGATGCCTACAGATCGATCCCCAGGAAGAGAGAGGGAGCCTGCTGGAAACACTTCATTTTGTAGGCTCTCCCATAACCCCTCTTCTTGATTGGCAGCTTGCTGGAAGATGTAGTCTGAGAGAGACTCAGCAATCCAGTTATGGCTGAACACAGGACTAAACATCCCACAGCCCTTTGCTTCCTGGCTCAGAAATGTAATGCAAACAGTCTGAGTGCAGCATTAGAGGGAAACAGGAACAGCCTGCGGCAATGGAGGTATTGTCCGCTATATACATACTACAGTACAGTAGCCTGCACCTGGCTACATTACTATAGTGGAAGAGTTACCCTACCAACAGGAAGTTTGAACAACCTTTGTAAGTTAATAAAAAGATATTCCCACTTGTGCATTACTTTTAGTAGAGCCCTCACGCAAAATGCCATACCAACACTTCAGCTTTAAAGTAACACAAGCGAATTACTAGAGATTACAAGGCCACAACCTTGCTTTAAAATAAAAAGACGAGGGTGACTCCTGTAGAAAATCAGATCCAAACACGTGACACCAACTTCACCTTATTCAGTAAGGCCATCCAAACAAATATTACTGTAACAGTTATTTCTCCTTAAAATTTGTAATACATCTGGAAGTCTGCACCCTAATTTCCTTCAGTTTGTCTTCCCAAGTCTGCGTTCATGATTTCCCTCCTTATAAATGGCTAAATAAACCTTATGAAAGAGTTTCCATCGTATGACTAACCTTCCTGCAAACATTTCTCTATTTTTTATTTTTTAGGGAGGGGGGCTATTTTTCTTTCTTTTTTTTTCGTTCAGCAAATCCTAAGAGCTAAGCTTTGAACTTCAAACCAAGAAAAATTATACCCTATAAACAATGGCATTTGTTGATTGGACAAAAAGCTCTATCAATATTGGTTTTGGCTGGCAGAATTGGCTGAATTTCCTTGCAGAAATATGCTGCTTGTGGTGTTAAAATATTACAAGTTCCTCAATATGTGGCTTCTTTTTCTTGGAGCAGAGCCTGCAAAGATGGTCCAGAGTTTCCTACAGAACCCTACCTACAGGCTCGCTTCAACATCTGCTACTTACTGTCTCTCATCCATATTCACAGAGTATTTGTCAGTCTCTCACGACCCTTATCTAGGCAAGTCAGAGACAACAAGAGAATCATAGCGTCCTGTAAAGCTTTTGTTGGTTTATTTACAAGGCTCACAGTGAAATGTTTGACATCAGCTCAGAAAAATCTGGTAAAGCAAGCTAATTTATTTTAAAAGGTTTTGCTTAACAGGTGAATGAAAAAATCAGTTGTTGTTTACTGTGTACATTTACAGGATTAGGTTGGTCATATATGGCTGGAATTTAAAACGAGTTCTGGTGACTCCTGGCACTGTTGGCACTACCTGGCATGACAAACTTCTATTGAAAATTCAACTAAGGGGGCGCAAGGCTCGACATGGAGGACGCTTCCTCGTAGAGCTCCGCACTTGCCGCTGCAGACATGGGACCGCATAGAGCGGCCAGATCGCTCAGCTACCCCAAATCACCGGCGATCACCTCCCGCATCAGTAGAACTTCATCCGGGATGGTTCTGACGGCCACCGCGGTAAAACCAAGTTCAAACCGATCAAGGATGCCCTGGCCCGCGCCTCCTCCAAGATGGCGGCGAAAGCCCTTGCTAAACAATGCGCTGCATCCCCAGCTAGATCGGGACAGGCAGAAAGTGAGAAAGAAAATGAGACAGACCCTATCTACAGCGGATCACCCACTCCACCGCAATCAGGTTTGTCTCAGCCAGACTTTTTAAAACACATGGAGAAGATGCTAAATAAAGCCCTGAAAGCTCCATGTGACCAAATCACAAACAGACTGTCCCAAGAGATAAGGGAGCTGGGCCAGCGTACTGCAGACCTGGAAACCAGAGTAGACGATATAGAGCTTACCATTCAAGAACAAGCCCAAGAGCAGGCAGCACTCCGCAAGGAAAATGCTACACTTCTCTCACGTCTGGAAGATGCTGAGAACCACACACGCAGGTCTAATTTACGTCTCCGGGGCATCCCTGAAGTGGTTGATGACCTCCAATCATTTACCACGCCCCTCTTTCAGCAACTTTCCCCCTCCATTCCTATTGAATGTCTAGAATTCGATAGGATTCACAGGACATTTACTCGCCGCCAGTCAGATGGCCCTCCACGGGATATAATAATTAAGTTGCACTTTTTCCGTACAAAAGAACAACTGCTCACTGCTGCCTTAAACAAGGACGCTCGCCATACCTATCAACTTTTTTCTGATTTGGCACCCCTTACAATTGCTAAACGGCGGGCCATGAAACCGCACTCACAAATTTTGATACAGCACCAGATAAAATACACCTGGCGTTTTCCCTTTGTCCTTCAATTCACGTTCCAGGGGCAGCAACACTCCTCCACATCTCCAGAATCCTTGAAACATCTCCTGTTAATCTCTTCACTTGATGCCCCCTGCTCAACAACCCGAGACTTCGCTACCCCGCACTCCGGCTTGCTCAGACGCATATCCATACACAACCACCCCAAAGTGAAACCAGCCAGGCCCTTCCTCGATCCGAAAAGGAACCCCGTCTCGCCAAGCAAGCCTTTTTGACCCGAAGTCACATACACCCCGCTGAACACGTCATGAACATTTATTGCTCTTCCTTAACACCAAATGTGAACTCTTGGTTATACCATTAGTACCACTCTGAATCGCAATATCTGCGGATCCTCTCCTAACCAAGACTCAGGGGTTTGTACCATGGTAAGAGCTCCCACTGTCGTGGGACATGTTTTATGCAAATCCCTCCAACCCAAAACTGGGTTACATAGGTTTGGACCCATTTCTTTTGTTTGTTCTTTTTTTCTTTTTCTTTTTTTATTGTTTTTATATTGGTTAACACATGTCTTTGAATTGAGCACTAATATTCTGATGCTTACAGACTCCAAGTACCATATTTTTCCACTTTTTTTTTTTTGTTTTGTCCATATGAGCGCTAACTATAGTACTTGTAAGGTTATTGATGTGATGCTCATTTTCTAGAATGTTACATCCCCCTCTGTGATTCCCATTTCAGCTGTGCCAATTGCCTCTCTCTTCCCCCTCCCCCACCTTTCCCTACCCTCCTCCCTTCTCCATTCCTCTCCCTTCCTCCCTTCCCTTTTTTCCCCCTAGCTACCCCCCCTACACCTTCTCTACCCCCCTATACCCTCCCTTTCCCATTCCGATCTTCTCCTCTTACTCTCCCCCTACCATCCTCCTCATGTTTCCATTCCTCTTTAAGAGATTGGCACTGTTTCTCCCACAGCTGTGGGCTACCTCCACTTGGTTTATATAAACATAGCAATATGGTATTATTATGTTAACTTAGTTTGAATATTGTAATATGTTACATTTTCCCGGTCTGCGGCTGGGAGCTGTCACTGCTCCCCCCACTCATTGTGCACACACTCCCTGGCCAGCTGGCTGGCTGGGAAGTCGGTGCACTATTTGGTTGGGCTTTTATGTCCAACACAACTGTCGCTTCTGTACCTACCTACCTATTCTACAAAATCCTTGCTCTATCCCTATCCCTATCCTTCATATTATGCTCCCAACAATAACCCTAACCTCTTCTTTACCCACCTCCTGCAGGTAATACGGTCGCACTGTAAAGGCACTCTATTCATGTGCGGCTACTCCATACGCCCCCGAACAATATTCTCCTTCTATACAATTTTGTAAACTATTTCAACAAGCCTCCCTACTAGATACCTGGAGAGAATGTAATCCCTCTAGGAAAAACTTCACTTTCTATTCATACCCACACAAATCTTTCTCTAGGATCGACCACATTTTTATACCAGTATCATCCTCACCAACCCTACTCCATTCCTGCATTCAACCAATAACTTGGTCGGACCACTGTGCAGTGATCACAACAGTCTCTTCCTTGATCCCGCAATCTAAAGACCACACTTGGTGCATACATGAAGCATATTTAACTAACCAGTCATATGTTTTGATATACAACTTTCCCTTAAAGAATACATACAACATAATTCCACACCTGACATCTCACCTGTCCTCCTATGGAAGGCACACAAACCCGTGATCCGAGGGACCTGCATCTCTGTATCTACCCACCTCAAAAGGGATAAAAAATTTAGAATTCAGCATCTGGAGGCGGACTTCCACCGCCTCTTCCTCCAATTTCAATCCTCCCCAACCGAACCCCACAGAATCTCACTAGAGAAGATGAAAACAGAACTTGACCTACTCTTGGCAGAATCTGCGGATAAAGCTATCCGAAGATCCAACCATACAATTTATACTAAAGCCAATAAACCTGATACTTTTCTAGCACTAAGACTTTGTCGTCCGGAAAGGGTGCATAACCCCATCAGACTCAAATTGGCCAAGGATAATCATACGAGCAATCCTGTGAAGGTGCTGTCCAAATTCCATAGAAGGTTGTCTGAACTATACACTGCAAAAAGCACCTTCTCGGTAAAACAAGCCGAAACACTATTCCAAAATATTTCTATTCCTAAGCTATCAGAGGCCAATTGTGAGTCAATGGAATGCGTCCGAAGTGGTCCTTCTTGCTATAAAAACTCTTAAACCGCATAAGCGACCAGGTCCTGATGGACTCTCCAGCACTTACTTTAAAAAATTTGCTCCTATCCTGGTTCCCCTTCTCACCAATACCTTTAACGCCCTCCTTAAACAACATACCTTTGGTCGAGACACGTTGACAGCTATCATCTCCATGATACCCAAACCCAATACAGATAACTCCCTTTGGTCTAATTATAGGCCCATTTCTTTACTCAACTTGGACATTAAGATCCTGGCCAAAATGATGGCGTTACGCCATAACCCAATTATAGGTGGCCTCATACACAAAGACCAAGTTGGCTTCATACCGCGATGTCAAGCCAGCGATAACATAAATTGCGTTATCCTACTCCAACATCTAGCTCGAACACGGAAAATCCCTATGCAGCTCCTTTATCTCGATATACGAAAGGCATTTGTCTCTTGGCCTTACCTACACTATATATTACAATGCTGGGGATTTGGCCCAAATTTCCTGCAATGGATAAACTCCCCATACAAGCAACCGCAGGCCTACATTAAATATTCAGGATTTCGATCGGACTGTTTCCAAATACAACGTGGTACGAGACAGGGTTGCCCCCTCTCTCCCCTTGTGTTTGCACTAGCAATTGAGCCACTAGCGGTCCCTTCTTAGGGAAAATCCAAACATTAATGGCCTAGATATAGCTTCCACATCCCATAAATTGTGCTTATTCGCTGAAGATGTACTGTTTGTCACCTCACCATGCACTACTCTCCCAAATCTTATCCAACTTTTAGACAAATTTGCTTTAATGTCAGGCCTAGAAGTTAACCAGTCCAAATCTAAAGCTCTCAACGTGTCTCTTCCACAACCAGAACTTGAACACATACAAGAATTCTTCCCCTTCACCTGGTCTACATCTTCGATATCATATCTTGGCATTAACTTAACTAGCGATCCGGCCCATCTATTTCAAGCCAAATACCTTCCTATGTTAAAACATCTAATGGCCCTACTAGAATCATGGCGTGGTCAGATCGCGGCTGTAAAAATGTCTCTGCTTCCAAAACGTCTCTATTTATATAGAGTCCTCCCGATCCCTATCCCTTCTTACTTCTACCAAATTATTCAAACGCGAGTCTCCAAATATATATGGGGCTCCACCAGACCTAGGGTGTCTAGGGCCATACTACTTCGTAGTAAGCTCAGTGGGGGGTTAGGGCTACCTAACTTTCTGAGATATTATCATGCTGCCCAGCTAGCTCAGATCACTCTCTTTCATGCAAAAATGGAAATACCACTATGGGTCAGTCTGGAAGCTATTGACCTTTACCCCCTCACTGTGTCTAACTTATTATGGTTACCCTCCTCAACCCGTGGTCCTAAAAGTAACCCCATTACCAGGCATTGCCTTAAGTTATGGGACAAACTTTGAGTCCCGTTTAAACTGGTATCAGCTCACTCCCCGTTACTTTCTTTTCTAGATCACCCGAAATTTTACCCAGACCACGCTAATTCAAGATCATTACAAATCTGGCTGAGAGCAGGGCTACATCGCATATGCGATTTTATATCTGGAACCTCCGTAAAGACGTTCTCATCCCTACAAAACAGAAATACCCTCGACAGAGTATGTTAGATATTTACAGATAGCCCATTTCGTCCGCAAAACTATAGGCTCACACTCCTCATTAGACGATTTCTCCATATTTGAAGGAATTTGCAACTCAGACCCCCAAGCCCCGGGCCTTACTTCCCGCCTATATACTCACTTGACTTCCCCCCCAACCAACCTGCCCACTTACACTGCACAGTGGTCCAAAGACCTATCAATAGATCCTGACGCGGAAGACTGGTCTAGTATATGAACCAACACAAAAATTTCATCCCACAATGTAATTGCTCAAGAAGCGAATTATAAAGTACTCATGAGATGGTACCTGATTCCAGCCACGATCTCTAAATTTCTCCCAAATTACCCCTCAGTATGTTATCGAGGTTGTGGTGAGAGAGGTACTCATGTTCATATATGGTGGACATGCCCATTAGTTCAGAAATTTTGGGATGCAATATTCCGAATGGCTTCCACCTTACTTCAACATGCCATTGATCCTGACACTTCCATTGCACTGCTGAACCATATCTCATCAGAGTACACCAGATCCCAGACTCATCTCCTCCTTCAACTCACTACAGCGGCTAAACAGACGATAGCCAGAGCCTGGAAAACCCCAAAACTGAATCTCGCCGCAGTTAAGAATAAGTTCACCCAAGCCATGATTCATAGTAAAATCGAAGCTACAATTTTGGATAGAATTCCCCAACACCTTAAAATTTGGAACCCCTGGGCTGAACATTTTTTACTCCCGGACTTGGACAAACACCTTCTAGAGCCCTAGTTATACCACGAAAACGTCAGACTAATTCAGCGGCGTTCCAACAACCAATGCGACCCCCCAACCACCCCTTCCCCGCTCTCCCTTTCTGTATACTCTTTCTGTCCCCCCCTTTTCTCTCCTCTTTTCCTCTCTCCTCTTCACTAGCTATTATCTTACCTACAGACACACTACTGGTAATACTTCCTAATGATTACACAAAGTTTACTAGGTTTTGACCTTTCAAATGTTTGCGGATTAACCTTTTTTGTAATCGCATAGGTATATTGTTCCTGTCTTATCTTTACTGACATATTGCGATAAACTCAATGCATTCGCACATACTGATTTGATGCTTACCTTCTGTATCTTTTGTTATGACAACGATCCTACTGTCTATGTTACTACTCAGACGCACAGAAAAGAAATTGTGTAATTAACATTGTTTATTGTCACACAAATATTACCTGTTGAAATGTATGTCTTCTTTTCAATAAAAAAGTTTGAACAGAAAATTCAACTAAGTAGAAAATTGTAGTCCAAACAGGGACTGCATCCTACCAAATGCAGTCACTGTTCGGGTTTTTAGCAGTCACAGGTGATGCAGCTGCTTGAATACAATAGTGGGCAGCAGAGATTCCTCTGTTGTTTATTATTCTACATTGTTTATTATTCTCTGCAATGCATTAACGGTTGTCTATTTATCATGCAAAAAATAGCCCGCATGATGAACATATTCATCTCCAGTCAAGGTTTATTGCAATTACAGCACCCGCTCGATTCAATGATGAAGTCCTGCTGTAGGTGAAACATATTGGTGGCATGGTTTTGGGTGGGAGTGAGCAGTGTGTTTTCATTGCAATAAACCCTGGCTGCAGTTGAATGTCTTAATTTTGTGTCCCAGTATTTGAATGGTGGACTACAGTAGAGCAAGAGCAGACTCCAGATGTCAGGGAAATCGTATGCATAATCGTGCACAAAGATGTGCACTTGCTAAAAAGAATTCTCAAGTGACAACTAAATGCATGTAAATCGCATGCATGCACATAAGAATTAGCGAGTGACGAATAGAAATTTCTGACTCGCTAACGTACCCGTGCATGTGCACATTAGCGTGCGTGTGCATGAATACTTGGCGCCCTCTTGCCTATTTAAACTAGCTCCATAGACCAGAAGATTGCTGAGTGGTCTTCAGCTTCTACCGTCTGTGACCTGATCCTGTGCTTGTTCCTGTGTATACCCGGCCTGTTTGACTCTGCTTGTTTCTGATACCTGATTGCTGACCTGGCTTGTGACCCGACTCTGCCTTCGGCCTGCTGTTCCGGTACCTTCTCTGCTCCCCTGATACCAACCCTGGCTTAGCCCTGACTCCGCTCTGGATCCGATTCTGTACCTCTGCTGCTTGGCCATTACCAACTTCTGCCTGCCTGACCACCTGAGAAGCTGCATCCGCCTCCTCTCCAGCTTGGTTACTGTCTGCTGTACCTGCATCTGCCAGTCCACCAGTCTGCCATCTGTCCTGCGCCTGTTGGCGTGTACCTGCATTGGCCAGTACACCAACCTGCCCACTGCGTAGCACCTGCTGCAAGTATCTTATCTCCAGGATCTTCAACCAGGCACCTGTGCCACTCCATGCCCTGTTATATCCTGTCACCATCTTCAGGAGAGACAGGACAGGAGGTGTAAGGGAAAGCCTTCCCATCAGCCTTGGCACCTGACTGATTGCAGGGAATCAAGGAAGATACAGGTGGTGTCCATTTGGTTTTAATGGGCCTCCCATTGCAGAAAAATGGGCCTCCCATTGCAGAAAAAATCACTCCTGTTCTGTTTATCTTTAGTCACAGCACACTGTAATGCACACTAATTGTTGTGTTGCATTGTGGTGCACTGTAGCACAAGTGTGCTGTTTAGATGCATTGGAGTGCTATTCAAAATGAACTGCATCACAATGGGTGTTAGGTGTGCTACCACATGTTACTGCAAGATGGCGGAGTAAATAGGCCATTATTGAGTAAACCTCTTGGTCTCCTGCAACTCTTGTACCTGTTTTTCAACTGCCTGTATCCCCCAATTCCTGTGGCTCCTTAACATCATGTACAGTATATTTCTTCATCTGTGTCCACCTTCCTTTGTAAACGATCTTCCTATTAGTTACCTTTTTGTGTCACTCTATCTTTTAGTTTTGTACAGAATTGGAAAATGTTAGAATTTCTACCAGGTGTTATGTCTGTCATTGGGTTCTTATCTTTAAAGAATATGTAAATCCAACATTTTATATTCCTAATATGCACCTGCTGTACCATGTACTTGTATGACAAGTATCCTGTTCTCTTTGTATTCCTTCCTTTGTGTGAATATTATTCCTGCCATTCCCTCTGCTTTCCTTTTGAAAACTGACCACACTAGGCATGATAGCACAGCGTGGCCAGTTTTCTGGCTGTGCTGAGAACACAGACTGCTCTCCTCCAATGATCAGTATACTGACACATCCCCCCTGTACAGCCATTCACCATTAAGATCAGCATCCTGCTGTTTCTTGTCCCCTAGCTCTCTTAGCTCTTAATGCAT
The DNA here is from genome assembly GCA_037952925.1 of Lithobates clamitans. Classification (NCBI taxonomy): domain Eukaryota; kingdom Metazoa; phylum Chordata; class Amphibia; order Anura; family Ranidae; genus Lithobates; species Lithobates clamitans. Next base: position 3,228,846 of record JBBGZY010000748.1, read on the forward strand.
TTGAGAACAGAGGGTATGTGATTACTTCTAATAAAGGAAAAAAAAGTATTTATAATGTTTTCTTTTTATATGTAAACACAAAAGATTTGCCTTTCATTTCTGAAAGGGTTGTTTTACCAGGTGAGGGTTCACATATAAAATATAAAAATAGACTGCAAGGGAGCTGGCTTTCAGACCTTGCCTGGTTTTGGTATATTCAGCAAAGTTACAATAAAATAAAACTACTTGTTTCCCTGCTTGCTTGATACTAGGATTTATTGTGAAGATCTACAGGCACTGCTGGTAAGCATCCTCGTAGTTCATTGAATCTTCCTGGACTGAAGTATCTGCCTGCCTGTTTTTGGAGGTATGGGTAGATAGCTACACTAACAGTCTGCAAGAGCCTTACATTGCACCCAGGGTCTGCTGATCACAGGTGTAATGGTTTACAGGCTACAAAGAAAAAAAATACTAAAAGTACATTTTTTTTACCTGTACAATAAAGAGATGCTGACAAAACACTACATACGTAACAAATTAGGTAAGAAAAGCTTTCCTATGCATATAGTAGTCCCAGATACTCTCAGCACTGTAGCCCATATACTGTACATTCCAGGAACCCCCAGCACTGTTACTCCCTACACCCCAGATTTCCCCCCAGCACTGTTTCCACCTCTACACCCTGGGTACTCCCCCTCCAACATTGTGATGACCACTGTTCCCTGGACCTCTATAACAATGTTGGGCAGGGAGAAGGCAGTGTGGAAGAAAGAGTAGAAGAGAGCAATGGCCAGGACTAGCAGGAGCAGAGTTCCTCCAGGCCCGCACTTGGGGGCATCCTAATTCCAGAGGGATTTCTTTTCTAAACTAAGTGGAACTTAATGAACGCTAGTCCATTGATCTGCGTTTTATTGCACTTGTAAAATGCAGAACAATGCATAGACACATTAAAAACAATTGTTTTCTATGTGTCCTATTTACACTAGAACACTGCATTGACCTGCATTGCATTGTGTTGCGTTACAGTGCAACATGTAGACATTTTACTGCAACGCAAGTAAATGCATGTAAAACACATGTCAACGCAGCGCAATGCAGCACAATGCAAGTAAAGTAAAAAAAAACATGTTATTATTGTGTCCCTAACATACAAACAGAAACAAGATGTGATGTCACAGGAAGCTTGCAAAATACATAGCATTTTAATGCGCCCTAAAACACTCATCAAAGCAAGTCAACATGTTTTAGAACACACTTAAAAAGGATCAAAATGTACATCCATTTTCACTGCATTTTACTGCAAGTCAGTGTGAATTCAGCTCTAAAGCGGAACTATACTCATCTCTACTCCAGCGATGCAATGTTCAGGAGCTCCCTCAACGGCCATTGATATCTTTGGCTGATCTTCTTCTAGGTTCCAATATTTAGCCATATTGATTGGCTTCTTTATTTTAATACTTCTTTATAAAAATGAATCGAAAGTTCTACAGAAACAAATATAGTAATGGAAGAGAGACATATCATATCAGACTCATGACTGGCCTCTTTTGAAATTAAGAACAGGCAAGCAAGAAACTGTAACACCTTGCCTGGTCCTGGTAGTATAACTCCTGCCTGTTAACAATTCTTCACGTTAAGAGTACCTTGGCGTTACACAGTTTTATAAATCCACATTGCTTTATTCATTTTGCTTCATTAAAAACTTTATGTAATGAAAACATGGTGCATATTTTTCTGTCTTTCAACATACTTCTCGAAACAGTCTGTGCGGACAGTATGGCGACTTGCTGAATGCTTCAATCCACACTCAGTGTCAGCTAACCAAGAAGACATGAAGTAGTGAAAGCAAAAAGTAAGATTAATGCCGTGTACACACAACCGGACTTTTCGACAGCAAAGGTCCAACGTAACGAATTCGTCGGACAATTCGATCGTGTGTGGGCTTAATCGGACCTTTTCTGTCGAAAAATCTGCCGGACTTTAGAAATAGAACATGTTTAAAATCTTTCCGACGGACTCGAGTCCTATCCAAAAACCGGTTCATCTGTATGCTAGTCCAATGGACCAAAAAACGACTATTGGCTACTGGCTATGAACTTCCTTATTCTAGTCCAGTCGTGCGTCATCACGTTCGAATCAGTCGGACTTTGGTGTAATCGTGTGTAGGCAAGTCCGTTTAGTTGGAACTCAGTCCGAACTCGGTCGAAAAGTCCTTCAGAGTTCAGTCCGTCGAAAAGTCAGCTTGTGTGTATGCGGCAGAAGGGCAAATTAATCATGTAGCATTCACTTCTGGGAATCAATCTGCCCTTCGCTCAGGCATTCAAGCAGGAGGTTGTACATAGCTGAGAATATAAAACATGTGGATGTGAGCGCTATATTCAATATGGTCAGACAGCAGTGATAGGTCTACTTGTAACAGTAGATGGGGTGATTGGGTGCTGTATTACTTATAACATAAATGACAATCTGAAATGGTAAATAAACGGTGTTATAAACATCAGCAACTGTAGGATGTTGCAGTCCAATATAAAACTGAATTAAAGTCCAATAAAAGCAATTGTAGAAGGCAGCCCTGTTGTTAAAGAAGAAGCAATCCTCTGGGAACTGTAGGAGTAGAAGAACAACAATGGCGCCACTCTAAGTGCAGTAATTAAAACAAATTTAATGAGTCATAAAAACAGGTACTCACAAAAGTACAAGTATTCAGGCATGTAAAGGCTGGGCAGGAAATGCCAGGTGTCCCAGGGGTTTGTTCCGGTCACGTCCTCAGATGTAGTTCCGCTCGGAGACGGGATGTGCTGCTGTATGGGCGGCAGATCCGGCTGCTGGAACGCACTGTAGTGACGTGTTGATCTGTGGGAACGAAGGCACTTCCGGGTCTATGCAGGGGTGACGAATAGGCGACGCGTTTGCGGAGCTGCGCTCCTTCCTCAGGCCTAACGTGACCTGTGATTGGTCAATTGTGTTATAGTCTAACATGGGCTGCGATTGGAGGAAAGATCTGTCAATCACTGTTAGGCATAGACTGTGTACTGGACGCTGTGTGCTGGTATGCCAGCGTCTACAGCTGTATCGAATCTTAGTGCAAGACAGCGGCATGTGTTTGCAAGAGGAAAAAAGATGATGTTATTAATTGAGATCATATAGTCTATAAGGAAACAAGGGGGAAAACGAAAGAGGGTAATTTAAAAACCCTCTTTCGTTTTCCCCCTTGTTTCCTTATAGACTATATGATCTCAATTAATAACATCATCTTTTTTCCTCTTGCAAACACATGCCGCTGTCTTGCACTAAGATTCGATACAGCTGTAGACGCTGGCATACCAGCACACAGCGTCCAGTACACAGTCTATGCCTAACAGTGATTGACAGATCTTTCCTCCAATCGCAGCCCATGTTAGACTATAACACAATTGACCAATCACAGGTCACGTTAGGCCTGAGGAAGGAGCGCAGCTCCGCAAACGCGTCGCCTATTCGTCACCCCTGCATAGACCCGGAAGTGCCTTCGTTCCCACAGATCAACACGTCACTACAGTGCGTTCCAGCAGCCGGATCTGCCGCCCATACAGCAGCACATCCCGTCTCCGAGCGGAACTACATCTGAGGACGTGACCGGAACAAACCCCTGGGACACCTGGCATTTCCTGCCCAGCCTTTACATGCCTGAATACTTGTACTTTTGTGAGTACCTGTTTTTATGACTCATTAAATTTGTTTTAATTACTGCACTTAGAGTGGCGCCATTGTTGTTCTTCTACTCCTACATAGCTGAGAAGCCCCTTTTCCCCTTCTCCAGATTCTTGAAAAAACTGCTGGGATGTATGGCATCATTTGATCTAGACCAGAAATCAGGAAACAACTAAAGAAAAAAAAAGGTTAAAACAAGAAAATATAATATACCTTCCTAAATATTTTGCAGCATAAGGATTAAAAACAGTTATGCCCCGTACACACGGTCGGACTTTGTTCGGACATTCCGACAACAAAATCCTAGGATTTTTTCCAACGGATGTTGGCTCAAACTTGTTTTGTCTACACACGGTCGCACAAAGTTGTCGGAAAATCCGATCGTTCTAAACGCGGTGACGTAAAACACGTACGTTGGGACTATAAACGGGGCAGTGGCCAATAGCTTTCATCTCTTTATTTATTCTGAGCATGCGTGGCACTTTGTCCGTCGATTTTGTGTACACACGATCGGAATTTCCGACAACGGATTTTGTTGTCGGAAAATTTTATCTCCTGCTGTCCAACTTTGTGTGTCGGAAAATCCGATGGAAAATGTCCGATGGAGCCCACACACGGTCAGAATTTCTGACAACACGCTCCGATCGGACATTTTCCATCGGAAAATCCGACCGTGTGTACGGGGCATTAATGTTCAAAACACACGGCTCATCCAGACCTCCCCACATATAAGTGGACCTGGAAAAAAGACCTTCAACAGACTTTTTCGATCGTGGAATGACAAAAATGCTTCATTCTAAGCCACAGACTGTCACTAGTCACTAAAACCTAAGAAAGGGTTCAAATTAGTAGCCAGATGGTACAGATGCCCTTCTCCATCATTGTAACCACGATATCAGATATCTGTTGGCGATGCCATGCTGTGAAGGAAAATATGCTCCGCATTTACTGGGAATTGATTTATATTGTAAATGGGCATTTCTATCCTTGCATCACCCAGGGTGGCCCTTCTGTCTATGATTTCTGGACCTCTTAAGTCAGAGAAAAAAGACATTCTTAGACACTTTCTCGCTGCAGCCAGAGCGGTCATCCTATGCCACTGGAAATCAACTCCCCTCCCTCAGGGAATGGGCAATCAAATTAGACTCCATTAGAGACCTGGAATGGCTGTTGGCACAGGAAATGGAAAAAGAACAGTTTTTCTACACTTGGACTGCTTGGTCGAGGTTCCGAGACTCACCTGAGTTTCCGACCTGGACTAAAGAGGACTCTATTACTGATCCCTTTCAACCACGATGGAGTTCCCCTACTATTTTGCGCTTCCCTCCCCAGATCTTGGGTCCTTCCCTCTTGCTCTCCTTTCTTACCCTTAACCTTTCCCTCTTTCCTCTTTTTTCTTTTCTTCTTCCTTCTTCCCTACTGTCTCTCTGTTCAAATTCTTATACACTGTTAAGCGAGTTTAATGTGAATAATGCACTTAGACAAGTTCCCTAAAGGGAATGTGGAATATATGACCTAAACTCTAACTATAATATTTGATTTTACTAAATAATAAAGTTGCAAAAAAAAAAAAATATTATGTAAATGTTCCTTGCACTTAAAATATATGCGTAAGCTGCAGGCCACAGCAAGGCACCCTGTATCCTGCAGACCCTAGCTCTAACTTTTAAGAGTCTCCACAGTGTGAGCACATGTATTCTAATGGATAGATGAAGGGCAGATGACTGGAGGGAGCTCAACCCTCCTTAAAGGCGCAGGAGCACACTGAACACCCAGCACATTGCACAATGGCAGCAAAGGTGTCAGTGCGTTGCCTGACCAGAATGTCAACAATACAAAAAAAGGTCACTGCCCCCACCTATAACTGGTCTTCACAGCATGGAGCACTGGAAGGGCAAACGCATGTCAAAAACCAAAGAATTTCCAAGCTCAACTTACCAACCAGCCTGTGACCAACCGAATTAACCTGTCTAACAGTATGCGTTAAAAACAGGGGTTTAGTTGCACACATTTGCGAATACATGCGTAAGCTGCAGGTCACGGCAAGGCACCCAAGACCAGTTTTAGGTGGGGGCAATGACCTTTTTTTGTATTGTTGACATATTGGTCAGGCAACGCACTAACACCTTTGCTGCCGTTGTGCAATGTGCTGGGTGTTCAGTGTGTTCCTGAGTCTTTAAGGAGGGTTGGGCTCCTTCCAGTCATCTGCACTTCATCTATCCATTAGAATACATGTGTTCCCACTGTGGAGACTCTTAAAAGTTAGAGCTAGGGCCTGTAGGATACAGTAGGGTGTCTTGCTGTGGCCTGCAGCTTACGCATGTATTTGCAAATGTGTGCAACTAAACCCCTGTTTTTAACTCATACTGTTAGACAGGTTAATTCGGTTGGTCACAGGCTGGTTGGTAAGTTGAGCTTGGAAATTCTTTGGTTTTTGACATGTGTTTGCCCTCCAGTGCTCCTTGCTGTGAAGACCAGTTATAGGTGGGGGCAGTGACCTTTTTTGTATTGAGGGAGAAAGTTTAGTTCTGCTTTAATATTCACCCATAATGGTGATGAGCAGCCACAATAACCAACTACGAGATGAAGGAGGGAGGCAACAACAAGCACAGAAGTTCAGTACTATTTGTATATCAGCATGTCCCAGTATCTGAGGCTTCCAGAGTGATATATAACAAATGTGTCTGTTATGTGAAGTAAGTGGCAGTTTCTTATGTGTTTTATACCTAGATTTGCTTTAACTACAGTTGATAGTGATCCAGATGTTGTACAAGGAACCATGGTGAATATATTCTTCTATGGGCATAATCAAGCCTGCTTTTTTCTCACATGTCTAAGAACAATGAACACTTGGAATTTATACAAGAAAGTGTTTTCCCTTCTCGAAATCACTAGTGGAAAAACTTACAAGAAGTAAATATTCCAAAGAAGTTTTCTATGTGGAAACATTCCTGTTCCGAGTTCTGGCTGCCTGACAAGAGGAACATGGAATTCCTGTATTATAATTTTGATGATTGCCGTTTAATGGCAGCTCCCAATATCTTCGTGCCAGCTGGAACGAAGTGCAAGAAGAGGAGCCTCCTTTATAAAAATATGATTAACACTCCTTAGCCAAGACACTTATTTAACGCATTTCTACTGGAATATGCTTGTGTTTTATTAATATTAAATCAGTAATGATATTTACAGACAGCTACCTTCAGAACTGAAAGACTTTTCCAGACATGAGACATACAGTAGATAAAAATAGGTAATTTATTTTAGAAAAATCTGAATTTTAAACCCACAACAGTCAAATGAGATTGTATACAGTATCTCACAAAAGTGAGTACACCCCTCACATTTTTGTAAATATTTTATTATTTAACACTGAAGAAATGACACTTTGCTACAATGTAAAGTAGTGAGTGTACAGCTTGTATAACAGTGTAAAGTTGCTGTCCCCTCAAAATAACTCAACACACAGCCATTAATGTTTAAACCGCTGGCAACAAAAGTGAGTACACCCCTAAGTGAAAATGTCCAAATTGGGCCCAAAGTGTCAATATATTGTGTGACCACCATTATTTTCCAGCACTGCTTTAACCCTCTTGGGCATGGAGTTCACCAGAGCTTCACAGGTTGCCACTGGAGTCCTCTTCCACTCTTCCATGACGACATCACGGAGCTGGTGGACGTTAGAGACCATGCGCTCCTCCACCTCATTTGAGGATGCCCCACAGATGCTCAATAGGGTTTAGGTCTGGTGATATGCTTGGCCAGTCCATCACCTTTACCTTCAGCTTCTTTAGCAAGGCAGTGGTCATCTTGGAGGTGCGTTTGGGGTCGTTATGATGTTGGAATACTGGCCTGCGGCCCAGTCTCCAAAAAGGAGGGGATCATGCTCTGCTTCAGTATGTCACAGTTCATGTTGGCATTCATGGTTCCCTCAATGAACTGTAGCTCCCCAGTGCCGGAAGCACTCATGCAGCCCCAGACCATGATACTCTCACCACCATGCCTGATTGTAGGCAAGACACACTTGTCTTTGTACTCCTCACCTGGTTGCCGCCACACACGCTTGACACCATCTGCGGGCTTACTTGTGCATCATCTTTAGAAGAGGCTTCCTTCTGGGACGACAGCCATGCAGACCAATTTGATGCAGTGTGTAGCGTATGGTCTGAGCACTGACAGGCTGAACCCCCACCCCTTCAACCTCTGCAGGAATGCTGGCTGCACTCATACGTCTATTTCCCAACGACAACCTCTGGATATGACACTGAGCACGTGCGCTCCACTTCTTTGGTCACCCATGGGGAGGCCTATTCTGAGTGGAACCTGTCCTGTTAAACCGTGTATGGTCATGGCCACCGCGCTGCAGCTAAGTTTCAGGGTCTTGGTAATCTTCTTATAGCCTGGGCCATCTTTATGTAAAGCAACAATTCTTTTTTTCAGATCCTCAGAGAGTTCTTTGCCATGAGGTGCCATGTTGAACTTCCAGTGACCAGTATGTGAGAGTGATAGTGGACGGATAGGAGTGACGTCAGACGTGACTCCTCCCCCCCGTACGCGTTACATCCTGTAGGGGGGGACTTCTTCAGTGTGGCTATATTGCTATCCAGATGTAGTGCTACCTTCCTAGGAGCTACTGATTTAACTGGTTCTTCCCCAAAACATTGCAACGGCCACTACTCACTCAGGCAACAGTCCATTCACTCTGGCCCCATTAAACATTCTAGGGGATGTCTTTTATTAATTATTGCTTGTACTTGTAGAACTGTAACAGGAGAAGGGTGGGTGGTATGTAATACTAAATGCACTCTGAAGAGGTGCAATAGAACACTCTTGAGCAGGAGGACACTCTTGACTAGGCAAGGCCTCTCTGAACGGTCCTTATGCCAAGAGTTAAAAGGAATGGGCAGAAAGAAGACCGTATAGAGCTGTCGCAGAAAGAGCTACTGCTGGCACTTACCCTTCAAAAAAACAGTCACTTGGATTATGAGCTCAGGTCTATTGCCACAAGGTCTCTCCAGGACAGCTGAGCTCCCCCCAGTTTCCTCCAGACATCTCTATGCCTCAGGACAACTGTTCAGCTCTTAGCTTCCAGCGGACACTCTTCAGTGAGGGAGGAATTAATACTCACAGTGCCATAGTACAGCTTCCACATTTTCCAGCTTCCATCCAACACTCTCCAGTGAGTCTTGCAGACCAGATCCTCAGGTGAAACTGCTTAGTTAGATGATTTGGAATAGGCCCCCCAGCCCTACCACAGCTAGGATCTCGATGAACATCAGCAAGTTCCAGTAAGACTGCATCAGAGGGGCGTAGCCCCTGAGGCTGTGCAACTTCTCCAGCAGGACAAGAACAGGGCTGCTTCAGGCCCAAACCATTTATGTTCTCCCCAGCCACCTACTGGAACACACCTCCAGGGGTTTGTTGAAGCACACTAAATATTCAAGCTGCCAATTTGACTCTTCCAGCCCCCTATGTTTTGGAAGCCTCCAAATGCGGTGGGAGGGGGGTGCAATCAAACCTGCAGCCTGTGAGATCTAGAACAGCCCAAAGAAATCAAGAGCTGCGCCAATGATTACAGAGGAGGCAAAAAAAACAAAATTTACCTATTATCCTAGCAATCTATTGTGGAGGGTACTACACAGGCATCAGGATGACAAAGCTCCTTTGTGATGCCTGTCAATATTTTTGGTTTCTTCTTTCACTGGGAAGGGCCGTGTTCCTGTTAAAGATCTGCATTCTGTATTTTGTCATCCTGCCATTGCTAAAAACAAAAATTGATAGAGAATTAGTAGAACACTGATATGCAGGTACCCTTTACTCCTTCCTTTCTCAAATTTTAGAATTACTCTACTTGGCCTTGTTCCTTCCCTTTAAGTTATCATCTATCTTTTCCACCTGGTAAATTTTTTATGAGGTGTCAGGCATTTAGGCCTCAGTATCTTACACCTCTTTTGATTAGGCACTGATTTTAATAAAATGCTTTGGTAGACCTATTGTTTTTCCAGTAACCACCTGGGAATAACCACTGGGACAATTGCCATGGAATTTATTAATACCTTTATTAAAATTAAGCAGGATAAGGTCAATGATTTTTATATTTTTGTCAAACTTAAAGGGATATCCAGTCTTTTTTCAGTCACTTTGCCTTCGCAGCTAGGGTTATTATTGTTGCAGGAATATTTTCTTGCAGATTTGCTCTAGCTGCTAAAAGTCTTAAAGCAGAAATTTAGTCTATACAATACCCTACCTTTTAAATGCTGCCTGCCTAGTGCTCCCTATTTCACTGCATTCATTGTAGCATAAATGTATGTTTATTACATTTGTTCAGGACTGAGAACAGGACAGAATTCCATAGAGTAGTTATATCACCCACTGGTTTCCTACTCTAGTTCCATCCCACCAGCCGCTCACCACATAGAAAAGATGGAGCTTTGTGGTGATGTGACCGCATAGAAAAACAAAGGAAAAGGGTAATTATATTGCAATGTATGCTAAAATATATGCAGTGCAATTGGAAGCAGTGAGTAGGCAGCATTTATAAGTTGGGGTGGGGAATAGCTTTCATTTCTACATTACTAACTCTTATTTGTATGTTTTGTATGTTGTAATTGGGCTATCAAAGAATATATTAGAGTAAGGGGGCATATTTTTGTTGGTTTTCCGTGATTGTGCCATATGGCTGCATGATTTCATTAAATATTTTGATCTTGGTTTATTTATCCATCAGGTTCTGAAATTTTTGGCACCTTTTTAGCAGGTTATGGGTATGCTTTCCAGTGGCATCATTCTTGGAGAATACTAGAGAATTTGTGCAATCTGCTTGTATTAAAATAGTTTCCTGTCTTTGTCTCAGCAGTTATTTGGGGCCATTATTTCTAGAACCAATGTTATATCCTGCAATGCTGCATACAGATAACAAAAGAATGTTTTTTGCCTCTAATTGCTTATCATCCAAATTTGCATTGGTTTTTAAGCTGTTTTGTTTTATTGTTCTACATATCATGACATTTAATATTTTTCTGAAATTTAAGCATGTACCTGGCATTACTTACAACATTGCGGATTTCTTCTCTCATTTGCAGTTATCAAAGTTTTGTAAGTTGTGCCAGTGTCAGATCCGGAAGGTTTTTAATGCCCCAACTTTTTATGGGGCTTGATCTTGGGATAATTGCCATTAACTTTAAGAAATTTGTTGCTAAAAAGATTCAGGGAGAATATCTACAAGCTTGATCAAAATGATGTTCATTTGGTTTGTATGTCAATATTGAATTTACTATTGTTAACTATTAAACAGCCATATCCTATCATCCTCAATTTATAAAATTTTAGGGGGTACCTCTGTTTTGCTTTAGTTTCCTGGTCTCCCAGCATTATCCTCCTTTTTCCAGTACATCAAGTTCCTAGTGCTTTTAAATGGTCTCACCTTGTTGTTGATGGTGGATGCCCTATTTTCACATATCTTATAAGTAAACTGTTTTCTGTGTAAGATTTTTTTTTCTTTTGAGCTCCTTTTGGGTCTATTTTTATGCTTGTTTTTTTAGCGAATTTGGTCTTGAGTAGTTTACAGCACCTAATAAACCTGGCAATTTATTTTTATTATTTTCAGATGTTTCTGTGGTTGATAATTCAGCAAGAATATTCCTTCTTATAGTATCTCACAAAAGCGAGTACACCCCTCACATTTTTGTAACTATTTAATATATCTTTTCATGTGATAACACTGAAGAAATTACACTTTGCTACAATGTAAATTAGTGAATGTACAGCTTGTATAACAGTGTAAATTTGCCGTCCCCTCAATATAACTCAATGCCATTAATGTCTAAACCGCTGGCAACAAAAGTGAGTACACTCCTAAGTGAAAATGTCCAAATTGGGCCCAATTAGCCATTTTCCCTCCTCAGTGTCAAGTGACTCATTAGTGTTACAAGGTCTCAGGTGTAAATGGGGAGCAGGTGTGTTAAATTTGGTGTTATCGCTCTCACTCTCCAATACTGGTCACTGGAAGTTCAACATGGCATCTCATGACAAAGAACTCTCTGAGGATCTGAAAAAAAGAATTGTTGCTCTACATAAAGATGGCCTAGGGTATAAGAAGATTGTCAAGACCCTGAAACTTAGCTGCAGCACAGTGGCCAAGACCATAAAGCGGTTTAACAGGACAGGTTCCACTCAGAAAAGGCCTCACCATGGTCAAACCAAAGAAGTTGAGTGCACGTGCTCAGAGACATATCCAGAGGTTGTCTTTTGGGAATAGATGTATGAGTGCTGCCAGCATTGCTGCAGAGGTTGAAGGGGTGGGGGGTCAGCCTGTCACTGCTCAGACCATATGCCGCACACTGCATCAAATTGGTCTGCCTGGCTGTTGTCCCAGAAGGAAGCCTCTTCTAAGGATGATGCACAAGAAAGCCCGCAAACAGTTTGCTGAAGACAAGCAGACTAAGAACACAGATTACTGGAACCATGTCCTGTGGTCTGATGAGACCAAGATAAACTTATTTGGTTCAGATGGTGCCAAGCATGTGTAGCGGCAACCAGGTGAGGAGTACAAAGATAAGTGTGTCTTGCCTTAAGTCAAGCATGGTGGTGGAAGTGTCATGGTTTGGGGCTGCATGATTGCTGCAGGCACTGGGGAGCTACAGTTCATTGAGGGAACCATGAATGCCAACATGTACCGTGCCATACTGAAGCAGAGCATGATCCCCTTCCTTCAGAAACTGGGCCACAGGGCAGTATTCCAACATGATAACAACCCCAAACACACCTCCAAGATGACCAGTGCCTTGCTAAAGAAACTGAGGGTAAAGGTGATGGACTGGCTAAGCATGTCTCCAGACCTAAACCCTATTGAGCATCTGTGGGGCATCCTCAAAATGAAGGTGGAGGACCTCAAGGTCTCTAACATTCACCAGCTCCATGATGTCATCACGGAGGAGTGGAAGAGGAGGCCAATGGGGTTGAGGTTTAAGGCAGTGCTGGAAAATAATGGTGGCCACACAAAATATTGACACTTTGGGCCCAGTTTGGACATTTTCACTTAGGGGTGTACTCACATTTGTTGCCAGCGGTTTAGACGTTAATGGCTGTGTGTTGAGTTATTTTGAGGGGACAGCAAATTTACACTGTAATACAAGCTGTACACTCACTACTTTACATTGTAGAAAAGTGTAATTTCTACAGTGTTGTCACATGAAATTATATAATAAAATATCTACAAAAATGTGAGGGGTGTACTCACTTTTGTGAGACACTGTAGGTCTATAACAGATCAGTTGGGTAAAGGTCCTTGGATTACTTTGCAAAGATCACCAAATCCCATGATTTACCCTGTTTTGAGAGCTTCTAAGTATCAATCAGACTCCCTTCCATTGGCTACTTTTTTATACTGTATATTCTGAATTGTTACTTCTAACTAAGTTAAAATTTTATGCTGTTCTTTTCTTTTAAAAAAAAAAATCAACCTGTCTAGTTTTCACTTTTGCTCTCATTCTTGGGACTGCTATCTAAGCTAGATCACTTGGCTTCTCCCTTGATGAGCTTAGGAGGGCTTGGCATTGAGATAACAATAAATTAAGAATATACAGTATGTACACCTTGTTATTCATTAATTTTGTGTTTTCTAAGTTCAGCCAATGTGTTATCTAGATAGTTGGCCACTCTTATTATTTCACCAGAAGGAGAGAGAAACCAGAAGTTATACGTACATGATAAATTATTATGTCTGGATGTTAGTCGATTCTGAACTTTATGGTGGGGAAAGGGCGTCTAAAATAGGAATATCAACTGATGCCCTTTCTTAGGTGGTGTGATCATACATACCAAGGCAATCGACCGGGGCAAAGTAAATACTATTTAGGAGGGTGGTACATTTTTATTAGTATTGCTCATTTGAAATATCCCATCTAATTGCTATAATTAGGTAAGGTTAAAGATGTGCTACATCACAGTCTGTATCATAGTGTCTGGCTGGTTTAATGACAACTGTTGATGATGTTATGATTCTGCACTGCATCTGCACTTCAGTGTTTCTGGGACGGACCAGAGCAGTGCTCTTTGTTGGCATTGACCTATCAGAATGGTTTTGGACCAACCCGGAAGTGCTGCACAGAGAAGAGGGAGAACAGTGGACTGGCTGTGTGGACACTGACAGCTCAGCATCCCAGTAAGTACACCAGGGACCAGGGGGTGGAGAGGGCGTATGATGTTAGATCACTTTTTCATTTTTCAGAAAACTTCCAGAAAACTAACAATTTAAACTTTGCTAAATAATTAATAATTACTGGATGCTTGTAATGGATTTGTTTTCTCGTCACTCTTTGTCACTCTTTGTTTCATTCAATAAACTAAACAAAACAACCTCAGGGTAAAATATCTCTGTTTTTACACCTTTTTAATCCTCTCGTCACTCTTTGTCACTCTTTGTTTCATTCAATAAACTAAACAAAACAACCTCAGGGTAAAATATCTCTGTTTTTACACCTTTTTAATCCTCTCATTTATTGCAGTGTGTACAGGAAAAATGTGATGTTCTGCTAAAAGCAGCACAGCACATAAGAAATGTCAAATTAAGCAAGCAAAACTATGATGCTTGTTAATAATTAAATTCAAGTACAAAAGTATTGCAATTGTTATGCAAAACAGCCGTGTATATTGTGTTATAATAACACCCCTAATTAGAATGGCACCAGGTTTGCCCTGGCACAGTTTTCATTGCTAAGCTGTGCTACTGAATTTATAATGCCAGCTTTGTTCCCTGTACTCTTCTCTGCTGCTGCTTTTTCATTTAGTTTTATGTCTGAGCTTTTCCAGTTTCAAGTATGCTTATTATATTGCTTACTGAACAGAAGACAGCTTCTGCATAATGATTCTCTTAAGTGATAAACTATACCATATTCATCCACAGTCTCTGAAATCTGAAAAGTTTTCTACTTCATTTAGAAGAAATCTGTTTAAACGAATGTGGGGTGAATATGGAACTACATCTGATTCAAATTCCTCAAAATGGAACCTTTAACCATCAAATCAATAAGAAATTATAGTAAAAGTCATACAGTTGTGTGAAAAAGTATTTGCCCCCTTTCTGATTTTTTTTGCATATTTGTCACACCTAAATGACTCAGATCATAAAACTAATTTTATCATTACACAAAGATAACCCGAGTAAATACAAAATGCAGTTTTTAAATGATGGTTTCGTTTATTAAGGCAAAATAGCTGTCCAAACCTGCCTGGCTTTATGTGAAAAAGTAATTTCCCCCTAAACCTATTAACTGGTTGTGCCACCCTTGACAGCAACAACTGCAATCAAGCATTTGCGATAACTGGCAATGAGTCTTTCACATTGCTGTGGAGCAATTTTGGCCCACTCTTCTTTGCAGAATTGTTTTAATTCAGCCACATTGTAGGGTTTTTCAACATGAACAGCCTGTGTAAGGTCATGATACAGCATTTAAAGCGGGGGTCCACCTATCTATAGTTTTTTTTTTTTTTTTGGAGTTCATTCACAAACTTTTCTTCTCATGATTATCTACTCACATGTTCTGTGTAATAAGTCCGCCTGTGTCCGATTTCGTTGTAAAGAATAACTTATAAAATTCACTGAAGGCGGTTTCCATCTTCATTGTGGGCATTTGAAGCCCACAAGCATGTATTTCCTGGATGCGGTGAATGCTGTGCTCCCAGCATTCACCGAGATGTTGTGATGCTGCTGTTGCACAATGCATGCTGGGAAGCCTGAGACTAGCTCCCAGGGGACTGTGGGAGGTCTGGGAGAGGCTAGAAACACGCCTACTCCCATGGGAGGAAAACCAGGAAGTGCTAAGAAGATAAAAAAAAAAAAGGTAATTACGGCGATTTAAATTTTTTTACACAGCATGTCAGCATCTAGGCAAGGAAAAGAATGCATAGAGATAATGTTCAAAATTTGGGTGGAACCCCACTTTAAATTGTTTTTAAGTCCAGGCTTTGACTAGGCCACTCCAAAACCTACGTTTTGCATTTACATTTGTTTGAACCATTTGGAGGTGGACTTGCTGTTGTGTTTTAGATCATTGTTCTGCTGCTGGCCGGACATTTTCTTTTAGGATTTTCTGGTAGAGCTCAGAATTTATGGTTCCATCAATTATGGTAAGTTGCCCAGATCTTGAAGCTGCAAAGCAGCCCCAGACCATTACGCTACCATCACCATGTCTAACTGTTGCTATGATGTTCTTGTTATTAAATCTTGTATTCGTTTTATGCCAGATGTAACGGGATGCACACCTTCCAAAAAGTTAAATTTGTGTCTCTTCAGTCCACAGAATATTTGCCTAAAAATCTTAATCAAGATGTATTTTGGTAAATGTAAGATGAGCCTTTGTGTTCTTTTTGGTCAGCAGTGGCTTTGGCCTTTGAACTCTCCCATGGATGCCATTTTTGCCCAGTGTCTTACTTATTGTTGAATCATGAACACTGATCTTACCTGAAGGCAAGTGAGGCCTGTAGTTCTTTAGATGTTGTTCTAGGTTCTTTTATGACCACCTGAATGAGTCCTTGTCATGCTCTTGGATTAATTTTTGTAGGCTGGCCACTCCTGGGAAGGTTCACCACTGTTCCAAGTTATCTCCATTTGTGTATAATGGCTCTCCCCGTGGTTTACTGGAGTTTCAGAGCCTTAGAAATCCATTCCTAGATGGATACATGTACATTACTTTGTTTTTAATCTGTTCTTGATTTTTTTTAGATTGTGGCATAATGTGTGGCTTTTTGTGATCTGTTAGCGTGCTTCACTTTATCAGACAGCTTCTGATTATGTGATTTCTTGATTCAACAGGTGTGGCATTAATCAGGGTGCGGCAAGTGAAATTTAACTCAGCTTTCCAAAAAATTGTGATTAATCACAGTCCATTCATGATTCAGCATGGGAGGGGGCAATTAGTTTTTCACATAGGGCCAGGCAGGTTTAAACAGCTTTTTTTCCCTAATAAATGAAATAATTATTTAAAAACTGCATTTTGGATTTACTTTAATATTTAATATTAAAATTTGTTTGATGATCTGAATCATTTAAGTGTGAGAAATAGGCAAAAAAAAAAAAAAAAATTAGGAAGGGGCATAATACTTTTTCACACAACTCTATAGCTGTTAAAGCGGGGGTCCACCTAAACCGCCAAAAAAAAAATATTAAAAGCCAGCAGCTACAAATACTGCAGCTGCTGACTTTTAATACATGGCCACTTACCTGTCCCAGGGTCCAGCGATGTCGGCAGGCGACGCCGAGAACCCGCTCGGTTCTCGGCAGTTCCCTACTGCACATGCGCGAGTCGCGCTGCGCATCGTAACTGGTCCCCGCTATCTCCTGGGAGCTGTGAGTTTCCCAGGAGACAGCGCAGACTGACAGGAAGAGGCATAGACTCCCATGGGAGTCTATGCCAGAAGTGGGTGCAAATACCTGTCTTAGACAGGTATCTGCACCCCCCTGAAAGGTGCCAAATGTGACACCGGAGGGGGGAGGGTTCAGAAAAGCGGAAGTTCCATTTTTGTGTGGAACTCCGCTTTAAAGTATTTCCTTTCTGCCCTTAACCATTCTACTGCCACTGACACAACTACATTGGTGGCAGCTCTGGCATGTAGACAGCAGTGTTAATTTTGACATCAACTTTCGATTTAGTTTTAGTCATAGTCTTTTGACTAAAGCACCATTTTAATGTTAGTTGTATTTTAGTCATCTAAATTGTTTTATTTTTAGTCGTATTTTAGTTGACTAAAATCCCCAGTACATTTTAGTAGACTAAAATCTAATGAGTTTAGTTAACTTGCAATAATGCATTATTTAAGTATTTATTTAGAATTTCCAAATTCATTATATACTCCTGGAGTAAAAATCTAATAACATGTTTATTATTTATGGTATTAAGATTTGAACATGCACTACAGACACAGAAAATAAATATAAATAAAACCAAGTATCATAAACAAAAAAAATATTGCTTTTTGACAAACAGAAATGCAACTTTAAAATATAAAATATAAAAAAAAAAAAAAACATAAATGTAAACTCTATTGGCTGTAATGTCATTGCACATATTACCTAAATATATAATCAACAATAAATATTAAAGGGGTTGTAAAAGCAGAAGGTTTTTATGCATTCTATGCATTAAGATAAAAAGCCTTCTGTGTGCAGCAGCCCCCCTCAGCCCCTCTAAAACTTACCTAAGCTCCATCTCTGTCCAGCGATGTCCACGAGTGTTTTAGCCATCTGGACTCTCCCTCCTGGTTGGCTGAGACACAGAAGCAGCGCCATTAGCTCCCATTGCTGTCAATCAAAGTAAAGCTGGCCATACACTATACAATTTTCCTGTTCAATTTTCTTTAGATTTACCTTCAACTATGTAGTACAAGGGCCTGCCTGATTGCATCCAAATTAAAAGTGTTTAGGTTTGACCTCCTATTATATGGTTTTGGTAAATCTAAAGGAAAGTTGAACAGGAAAATTGAATAGTGTATGGCCAGCCTAAGTTAGCCAATCGGGGGGGAGATATGCACAGGTAGTGTTTTTGGTCAAGATTTATCAGGTCACCTATCATTTTTCAGCCATGACTTACACAAAATGACAAGGGTGCTACTACAGGCACTGGGATTCCATTAAACATCTGTGGTTGCTGTAAACAAGAATTACAGGTGTAAGGCAGTATGGAACGGCTTGGAGAAGAGCTGTCTGGAAGTCAGTAAGGAGGCGCCTCAGACGCCGCTCCTGAGTTTTTAATGCTGTTTTATGCTGTTTTTAAGATTTTTAAATGTAAGAGACCACTTGGAATACTTAATAAATCTATTTTCATTTAAAATACTACACCATTGGAGGCCTTTCTCTCTCCCTTCCCCTGTTCATTCCACCGGATCGGTGGAGCCCAGGTGGGCAACCCCTCCTTTATTTGATAGGTATCTATACACTGAGAGGATAACTCAGCCATCAGAGATGCCCAACCTGGACAATCAATAAGCTACATCATAAAGCATCTACTAAAGAAACCTTTTGATGCCTGTATCTGCTTCCCTTAAGGTGAGAGTTTTGAGATCCCTCCATAGAAAGATTACCATCATTATCTCCCCCCACATCTGATCCCAACTGATGTGACACATGTATCATAAACTTTTTCACTATGATGAGAATATATTAATCAGCACACTTGGACTATTTTGTTAAGATTGTTTGTTTTATATCTACATTTTATATTCACATTTTTATATTCACATTTTTACAGCTATTATAGCTGCACATATATGCTCACCTATATGTTAGTTCATATATTTAATATGTGATAGATTTGAAGCGCGAAATCTTCTTATTGTTATTGTTCTAATTACTAACCGGTATTCACCAGAGCTCCTGATGGTGGAGATGGGCTTTGCTGCATGTTAGTACTGTCAGAGCTGGACTCAGCTCTTCCTTCTCTGAGCTGGCTGCTCAGTTGTCGGCTAATTGCCAGCTCCCATCTCTCTCCATTGTTACTCAGCTGTTGTTCATATCCTGCTCGTCTGTCCTGCCTACTTAAGCCGTCCAGTCCAGAGGAGCTCTGCCTTCGCCTTGGTCAACATCACAAGAAACATCTCCTGCGTTCCTGTTTAAAGACTGGCTTTGCTGACATCCCTTCTGGCTCCGGATCCTGCTTGCTGTTCCACTATTTTGATCCCTGACTTCTGGCTTGGCTGACTATCTGTTCCGGTTACTGAACTTTGGCAATGTTTGACTACGTTTGTTCTTTTTACTTTTATTATTAAACAAGTGTGATTTAGCTGTACTTCTGTCTCGGTCTAATTTCATGATTTCTGACAAGTACCAGGTCGTGGTCCTTTGGATCGCCCCACAAGGGGGTGAGCAAGCCGGGGTCTAGTAGCAGATATAGCAGGTAGGGATCAATCAAAAGCGTAGTCGAGGAACAAGCCAAAGGTTGGCAACTAATGCCCTGTACACACGGTCGGATTTTCAGACGGAAAATGTGTGATAGGACCTTGTTGTCGGAAATTCCGACCGTGTGTAGGCTCCATCACACATTTTCCTTCGGATTTTCCGACACACAAAGTTTGAGAGCAGGATATAAAATTTTCCAACAACAAAATCCGTTGTCGGAAATTCCGATCGTGTGTACACAAATCTGACGGACAAAGTGCCATGCTCAGAATAAATAAAGAGATGAAAGCTATTGGCCACTGCCCCGTTTATAGTCCCGACGTAAAACATGTTTTTACGTCACCGCGTTCAGAACGATCGGATTTTCCGACAACTTTGTGTGACCGTGTGTATGCAAGACAAGTTTGAGCCAACATCCGTCGGAAAAAAATCTAGGATTTTGTTGTCGGAATGTCCGAACAGAGTCCGACCGTGTGTACGGGGCATCATAGGTGCAGGTTGGGACCAAGCAGAAACATAGTCGAGGATCAAGCCAAAGGTCGGTAATGAATGGTAATGAAGAGAGACAAAATCGAGATATTGGCTGGAAAGAGCACAACAATCTGGTAAACAGGGAGTGCAGAGACATGGTTTAAATCAGGAAGTTCATAGAAAGCAAAGAGTTCAAGGTTCAAGACAAACAAGATTCAAGGCAGTATCATTCAAGGAATTGTCCAGAAACTGTATAGCATTCCAGGTGACGCCACTATCAGACACAGCAGAGGACCCAGGGTCAAGTCCAGGCCCTAACGGTAAGTCAGATGGCAGGGCAAGTAGGTGAATGAAGTTTGTTATTGGGTGATGAATGTTGGGAGTAGGGAGGAAGTTGTATTCAGAATTTTAGGTTCCATGCACACTGGGCTTAATAGAACGCTTCCAACTTTCCCTTGGCAGAAAAAAAGGCTCATACAGAGTGTTTTTGTACACATGTTAAGGTCCATTTGGGAGTATTTAGCATTTTTTCTGCCAGAAAACTCCAATCAAAAATGTAAACCAGAAAGGTTTTTTTCCTGCCTCTAAATGCTGAGCTTAAACTATGCCTCTAAACTTCCTAATGTGCATGGGCACATAGGATAACACTGAGCTGCTTCTACATGCAAAACACAAAACTCCTGTAGAAGCAACATTTTTTTAAGCCAGTGTATGTGGACCCTAAAAGAGGTGGAATTTCAGGATTTTTTAAAGAGAAGAGACTTCCAGGAAAGAGGGACTGTTCTATAGAAATCTTGCAGCCTTGCATAGAATCATGTTATGAATGGAGTGAGTGACTAGGTCATGTGGAGAACTTCAACTGGACAGTGTGATTGAGATAGTATTTGTGTACGTGGTTACAAATATAGTTGAAGGATGGATTGTATTTTATAAGGCAGAGCATAGTATTGTATCGTATTTGTAGACCTAAATCGCCTTAAAGCCAAGAGATTGAGAGAGACAGCAAATTGTGTAAGGTATAGATACATCTTACTTCAGAATTCATGAGAGACTACAGAGATGCGAGCGAGGCTTATGTGTGGAATACTAAACAAATGACTGTTGCAGTAGCCAGGAAGAGAATTATAAGGGTTTGAACAAGGACCATTGCGTTAATGTGAAGTATAACTAAAGGCAAACCTTTTTTTTTTGTTTTGAAAAGAATGGAGAGGGATTAGAATGCTTGTCAGTTTTTATTGCTGTCTGTGCCCCCTTTAAGAGATGCATCCTCTCTATTTGTCCTGTTTACCATTATCATTGAAAGTGAAAGTAAAAGGTAATACCAAATTTTGGGTTGTCCCCAGAAAAGTAATAGCAGGGAAATCTTCCAATAAAGACACCCGTTCTGGTGACCTGGGGGTCCCCAAGGAATTCCCTTAATTTGCAGGAATTTTCTATTACTTCCTGTTTGGCTATGGGACAGGAAGTGAAGGGAAATCTCTGCAATTAGGACACAGATGGAAAAAAAAAAAAAAAATTGACAGTTATAACCTTCCCTTGCTCTATCCAAAATGAAAAAAAAATGTTTTGCATATAGTTCTACTTTAATTTATTAAGGGATATTGTAAAAGAGAAAGTGTGCAGATTTAGATATGTTCTGGATGCGTGGACTGAAGGTGTGTCAACAGTAACACCTAGGCAGAAAAATTTCATAAATATGTATTGATTATAGTACCGGTCAGAGAGGTCATGCAGTGGTTTGGAAGATAATAAGAGAAGAAAATTTGCTTGGTAATATCTAGGTTGTGTTTTAAGTAATCATGAAAATATGACTGATAGGCAGTTTGAAAATTATTTTAAAGACAGACTGGAACATGTCAGAAGTGAATAAGTACAGTTGAATGACATCTCCCTGTAGGTAGGAAAAAGTGAAGGTTGGGGAGGTGTTAGATGAACGGTTCGGCCCATGCATGTGTTCAAGGTGAACAAGGTGAACATTTGCCTGTCCAAATATGCAGTGTTCGCCGGGTGTTCGCCCCGCCGAAGGGCCTGATATGGACTGGGGAGGGGGGGACACTGTTTTTTTTCTTTAGTTTTTCAATGTCCAGGTGCCAATAATTGTAACCACAAGTCATTTTGTTTCTTTAGAAATGTCAGTTTTGCTGCAGCCTGTTCTGTATATGCTACAGATGCGCCACTTTACAGGCAGACTAAGGGGACCCCTAGGCACTATATTTAAAGGAATTTTTCCTTTTTATCGTTGCACTTTAACCACTTGCCGACCAGCCCCGTCATTATAAGGTGGCAGGTCGGCATATTCTCACAAATCGCAGTAGGTGTACGCCGTCTCACCATAAGGTGCCATAGCAGGCACGAGCGCGTGCCCCCACTGTACGACAGGGGACCCGATGCGCGTGACTGGCGGCCGCGATGTCTGTCGGCCACCCGCGATTGCGGCAACGAGACCCAGACTTGTGAAGTTTTGAGTTGGACTTTGACCAAAGAACCATGAAGTATATTACATCTTGATTCCATCTCTAAGTTGAGTAACTGTTTAGTTTACTCATTGCATACATATTGTACATGCTTATTTTGCTAGAAAGGATAATTGGCTTGTGCATGTTGTAGGCATATTTGGTAACTATGAATTGTGTTTTGTTCAGTTGTATGTGCGGCTTTTCTGTTTAGTAAAAGCATTGATACACTGCAGAAGTCTAAGCTTCCTTGGTTTTACCGCAAGAACCTTTAATAGACACAAAGCAAAACATTTGGGGGCTCGTCCAGGATTGCGCTAAAGCTCAGCTGAAGTAGACCTGTTTTTCTGTGGTGTATTTTGTAGTCTGTACTGAAGAAAAATGCTGCCTACACTGTTTAGGAAGAGTAAGGCTGCAAAAGTTTCTGGTGTCCAGGGGGAGAAGGTGTGCACACTTCCTACCTGGGCCAGAGATAGTCAGTGGATGTCTGTTGCAAGGGAGCTGGCTATGTATGCTTCTCATTTGAACAGAGCTTGGAAGGATGGATTCTCTGATATTTCCTCAGATTTTAGTCTCAAACGTTTTGGGTTCAGTAAGGGAGAGATGCAGGCAGTTGCTGTGTTTGGTTTGCACTTTCTGCATACTCTACATATTAAATCTGAAAAGAGGGAAAAGGCAGAATTAGAAAAAGATTTACTGAAGGAGCAGCTTGCAGTGGCATCCAAGTATTTGGAAGACACTGCAAGCAAGGCAAAATATTTATAAAGTAGGCTAATCAAAGTTAAACCTGCAGTGGCTTAGTGTGTTCAAACCCCTGTAGGCAGAGCTGAAGATTTGAATGAACGGTGTGCAGCCCTCATAGACAAGTCTAATGATGCCCTAACAAAGGACAAAGACTCTAAGCAGTCCAGGGTACCTCTGGTGATGTAAGTGAACAGCTGGAGGGATCCAAGGGCAAAACAACATCCACTGGAACTAGAATACTGGTAGAAATCAGGGAGGAGCTTCCTAGAATAGCTAAGTATTTTGGCGACATTGCATGTTATTAGGCTTTGGCCCGGCTGCCCACACGCTGGTACTGACATTGAAGGACTTCTGACTTGACTGCAGTTACAGTACATTACCCAGCTACCTCTGCCTCAGCAGGTGTGACCTATATCAACTGCTATAGGAGGTAAGCTGAGCTACTTTTCTTCTCTGAGAAGGTTCAGAAACCCAAGGAGTTGTGGGAAATGGCAATAAAGGGGCCTGCGCCTGCAAATGAGCATAGTGAGTAAGTGGGCACTCCGCTACACTTACAGGTGCAAGTATATTTGTGTCAGCAACAACCACAAATAATTTCTAGCCCAAAGAGTGAAAATAGTACCGCTCAAACGTCCCCTAAGCATGCATCAGTCAGATCAGCATGTGAATAGATGCGAGACAGGATTGGCTTATCAGACTTCAGCAAAATGGTGACCATCTGCACACAGACACCAGCTCCCTGTTGCATGAATGTGAATTAAATGGGTCAAAAATGGCTTCAGCTCCTGTTCACTTGTAGAGAACTCTTCAGATGCGTTTCTCCCTTTTCAGGGCCTAATTATAGAGGGACAAATGATCGCAGAACCACAAATAATTCTCCTACTGTCTTCTGCAGAATTAACTGATCACTTTATCTAAAAGGTGTTGTTTGCAAGTTCCCTGCTAATAATAAATGTGTTACTAATGACAATCAAGTAAGTGAAGGATGGTTTGAGAAGTGCTCAGAGTGACTCATTGGCTTGTGGTGTTTATGCACAATGCAAAAAAAGCCACAGAGGAAAACTCTTACCATATTTTTCTGCTGACATGAAAAGAACTATTAACACTTTCAGTTTTCTCAAAAATCGAACATATTCCAAAGTCTTGTCCTTTCACTGCTCTACGGTCACTGAAAGGTCAATTAAAGTTCATTTTTTAGGATCAAACTACAATCTAGTTGAACTAAGCAGTTATTTACTTCCATACAAAAATGAGTGAAGTCAGCCGTCTAATTAAAAAAGCATATAACCAGGTAATACATCTGCCGCCTCCCCTTGAAATGAAAGACGCTACTTGTACACCATATATAGTGCTAATGTAAAACTCTTCATGTAGGATCAGAGCTGGGAGCGCAGCCAATGAATCTTGGAGGTTTTTAATGCTTTAGACCATATCATATGTGGCATGTTGGAGGGCTGAGAAGGGCTTTGCTTCTTTAAAGATGGGGATGCCATAAAAAGCATTTTAGGCTTATTTTGCTGACCTAAAATGCAAAGCAACACATCTAAAAAAATCATGGGCCATCTTGTGAGAAGTATAACATGGTTAGCTTATAGGATCTGTCGGGTTATGAGTTCTCATAGATCTTTTTTCATGCTTAACATTTGGAAAATGTAATACATTCTCATTTGACCTCAAATTACATAATTACATATGTTCCCTGGGTTTACTTGCACACTTTTTGTAGATTTTTAAAGTGAACTTATCAAGTATGATATCTTATTTATTTGAGGTCAAAAATAGTCTAATCAACATAAACAATATGTAAAATTAGGAACATCAGATGTTATTAACAGTTTATGGCACCTCACCAAACTTCAGCATGCTCCATGTCAGCATATAATGTATAGGTATAAAAATAAATTTAAAATGTTAGAAGTTTTGTAGCAGAAACAATCTGTTATTCTTAGGAGTGCTACAGCTGAGAGTCAGAAAAATAAAATCTGTGCTTTTATTTCACAACTGTAACTAACAAAACATTGGTCTTTTAAATCTGCCATAAACACCAAGATGTCTATTCGGGAAGTTCTCTGGTTTCTGTGTTGCTCTGCTTGTCTTTTGTTTTCCTATTTTTATTGTTTGAAATAAACTGCGCAGCTTTCTGCAGCTGTGTCAACCACAATTGCGTGGTTCAGGCTGACTGAACATATTGTAAATAAGAAAAAAAAAATTGGGAATCTGAAATTTATTCAGTGAACAATTATTGGGGATTTCATAGGGTGCCCTTCTTTGAAGGGTACAAACAAATGGCCACTGCCCCCACCTATAACTAGCCTTTGCAGCAAGGGGCACATGGAAGGGTGATGCATGTAAAACAGAACCAAAGAAAATTCCCAGCTCAACTCACTGACCAGCCTGCAACCAACCAAATTATCCTGTCTAACAGTATGCATTAAAAACAGGGGTTGCAAATACATGCGTAAGCTGCAGAGCCTCTTCACAGCACCATAGTATTATCTGCAGTCTTAACTCTATATTTTGAGAGCCTCCATAGTAGAAGCACATGCATTATAATGGATAGGCAGATGGCAGGTGAGCCTGGAGGGAGTCCACCACTATTTAAATGCACAGGGGCACACTGCACAACCAGCACTGGTTCTTTGGTTTTTTTGAAGGGCGGCAGGTGTCAAATCATCAATTGGTTTTCCTTCTATTTAGTCCCCTTTCCTCTTCTGAGCATCACAGTAGTACTCTTTCATGGGTGTTGTACATTGCAAACAAATGATTGGCAGCTCATAATGGCAAATCAGCAGTTAGCGAGGGACAGTCCATTTTGCAGTTTGTGAGAACTGCTTTACACTGTAGTGGAGGAGAAGTTAACAGACACTGCTGCCAATCTACACTGCTTAACAATCTTCTATGGTGGTGGAGAAAGAGTTGTTGCCCATAGTGATCGATCATTCTTGTTTATAGTTGAAATCCAGGCATTAAAACTTTCATTTAATTATATTCTTAAATAGCCACAAAGGATAAAAAACATACTTAGTGTGTACCAATTACCTTCACTGACCGACCTAGATATTACATTGTAAAAATAACGATGATATCATTTCTGAACTATACATAACCTGTGAAGAAATCAGCAATATGGGAGTAACCCAGCAAGTCCACCCATTACAAGCTGCCTGTAGAAAATTATAGGAGAGGCGGATACAAAACCAATCACTCTGTTCAAGGAGAGAGAGCAGCAATGACCCATCTTTACCACAGTTAGCCCTTGCACAAAGGCAAAGTGCAGGAGTGGTTTCATGTTGAATTTCTGTACAGAATTTGAAGAAATATACAAAGCACACCAAGGGGTTGGTTTACCAAAACTGGAAAGTGAAAAATCTGGTGCAGCTCTGCATAGAAACCAATCAGCTTCCAGGTTTTTTTTTTTTTTGTCAAAGCTTAATTGAACAAGCTAGATGCTAATTGGCTACCATGCACAGCTGCACCAGATTTTGCACTCTCCAATCATAGTAAATCAACCCCGCACATACAATAGGAATGCACATTTATTTATTACAGGTATGTATATCCCAGATAGCAAGCAATTATGCTGCAAGTTTGAAAATGACTTGCTAAGCTATTGCTAGACTTGCCAGGCTTCACAAGGTTGCTGCACAATTGCAACAAGTCCGCATTCAGATCAACTTTCTTTGCAAATGTTCTGAAAGTCTGCTGCAAGTTCTGGTTCAGTTATGTTGTGCAAAAGTCATCCAACCACAGGGGTCACTGTGGCTGAATTTTCATGCTGTAGGTTTGCAGAGCTTTTGCTGTAGACTCACCACTGCAACTTTGCTCTTGCTAGAGACTTGCCATGCAAATTTCCTAAAAATTAGAAAAATTTCAACTAGAACTTATTGAATGAGAAGATTGGAAAGCTACACCTAGGAGGAGTACAAGAATGTCTACTGCTACTGCCATAACTTAGAAGGTCCTCTGTACCTGGAGCTTGTCCCCAAAGATAATAACTGCTGGGAAATGCCACTGATGGACTTCTGAGTCTGTACATGGACTCTGCCTTTGCAGGTATACCAGGGCAGCACAAAGCCTGAGGCAGGAACATAGGAAAATTCTGTTCTTGCATGTTGGACTTTGAGATGTTCATTTTGCACCTTTCGAAATCTTGTTCCCACATGGTCTGAAGTTACTCAAGGGGTGTAATGCAAGTAATCGGCACATATAGTCTATGGTTTGGGTCAATAAACACATTGGGGTATGAAGACAGCTTTGTAAGAGTTAACACAGTGTGGAATGCAAATAAGGAAATAGGAAACTTATGACTCTGCATTGTGCTGTTGCTCCTTCATTAACCAATCAGGATTGAGAACGTGGTTGTGCTGTCTGCCGTGGGTGCCTGGATTAAGAATCTGTTTCAACTAAATTATAGGTAAACTAGAAAACAGGGAAGTGCCCTTTGACGACTGAAAAGAAACCTAAAAGTGTTTGGAAAGGTTTGTGTTTTTATTTTTTAAAATAACAAACATGTCATACTTACCTGAAGAATGCATTAAGGTGAAAAACCTTGAGGCTTTACAACCACTTTACAGCATATCTAAAAGCAAAACTTTTTCCTGGTGCCTTCCTGGCAGCATACCCGTGACAAGCTCCGTCTTGGCTCCTCCCTCAGGATCAGGGAATATCTTTAAAAGAGTGGGTCATAGACCCTCCCCAGCATTCTCCTTTATTCCTCATACCTTAATGACAGTGATTGTTGGTCGAACGTCCTTACCTCTGCATTCAGCAGTTTCCGTCTGCTTTCAGCCTCTTCCAGATGCAGTCCCTGGTCTTGGGTTGCTAAACGCACTAATACAGTCCGGGAGTCCCTTCTGTTGGTCTTTTGGGACATGCAGTGCTTCTTAGGTATAAACTTTTATTTTTGCACCCATTATCAGGTGTCTGCTCAAGGCCTGCAGTGGAGCAAACAGCTACAGTCAGCCCCTTAGCTTGCACATTTTGTTTCTTTTTTTCCCCTTGTTTCTTTAAGAAGGAAAGTTTTCTCTGTGGCCATTCCCCTCCTTTTCTGTTTTCCCCCCTCCTCTTAACCTTCTTTCTAAGGATTTATTTTTTTCTCTTTTCCTTACCTGCCAGTGTTGTTTCTTTCCTCCTCTTATTTTAGCCTCTGGGGTTCTTAAGGACTGGCACGTGCCTCACGCCAATCTTTCTAAAGTCTCTGGCGTCTCTCTGCCCCTACTGCGCAGGCGCGGGAATCTGTCGCATTCGGTGGAGCAGGCAGGTCCGGGCGCCGTTGGCCACGCATGCGCGGTACAGCGGGAAGCTCCGGCGGCCATCTTTATTAAGGGAAAGAAGTAAATTCTTTGCCCTCACTTAAAAATTAAGCCTGGGAGGAGTTGCTTTTTGCAAAATATATCCCCTTTTGTCCATTTAAAGGATCACTAAAGATAATTAGTTTTTTTTTAAATAACAAACATGTTATACTTACCTCCACTGTGCAGCTCGTTTTGCACAGAGTGGCCCAAACCTGGTCTTCTGGGGTCCCTCAGAGGCTGTCTCGGCTCCCCCCCGCAAGGACTCAACACCTTCATGCAAGCTCCCTCGCATGGTGTTGAGTGCTTGCGGGCGTGCTCCCGTGATACAGCCGGCAGCCATAGCCACTCACTGTATCACTCGGCCCCGCCCCCAGCGCGCCACGTCATTGGATGTGATTGACTGCAGCGCGAGCCAATGGCTGCGCTGCTTTCAATCCATCCACTGTAGCCGATCAACGGCCAGGCTGAGCGGCGAAGAGGATGTCGGGGGCGAGCGTAGGACTTTCGAGGGGTCAGGTAAGTAAAACAGGGGGGCTGGGGAGGCCGGTATTGTCGGATGTTTTTTCACCTTAACGCATAGAATGCAAACTTTTACCTTTACAACCCCTTTAAGCCTGGGAAATTCAGTATGGCACTGCTGTGCTTCCAGTGGGTTGCCTCTTGCACTTATGCTGGTACATATTATGTATTACAGCCCTGTACACCAGAAGAAGTCTGAGAAGACCTCAAGGCATCATGACGAATCCCATTAAAGCCCTAACCGGAGATGTTCTTCAAGATCGGGACATCATGCTCACGTAGAGGGCTCAGCTACAAAAAGGCGTCGCTCCTCGCATTCTCCAAACGCCAGAAGTCCAAGGTATAGAGAGCATGTGGAGCCACATGATAAACTGGTCTGAAGAAGCTACTTTAGGGAGTATGCAGCGGACAGAGAGTAAGAAAGCCAACAGGTGGCTTACGTTCTTAAGAGAGTGGTCAAGGACTCTATAGGGGAACTAACAGTGGTAAATACCCTGAAATCTCCGGCTCAGCCTCCTGCAGAGCCCCCAGTCCCTGGACCCTCATCTGTGAAGCCTGCCATGCCCAAAGGGAATGTCCCGGTCAGACAGGAGCAGTCTGATGATTTAGAGGATTCCTCAAAAGAACAGGTTTCCTCTGGCTTCAGCTTTTCTTTAGTTCAGCAATATATACACAAGCTGTAAAAACAGCTTTAGGCTGGGAGAAAGCTGAAACTACCGCTAAAAAGTCAAAGAGCTATTTTCCTTTCCTGAAGAAGCAGATCTAATTTTTTCCTCTAATAGAGGAAATTAAACATGTTATCGAAGATGAGTGGAAGAAAATGGAAAAAAGATTTCCCCTCAACCGTTTGGGTAAACTCTACCCAATGTCAGAACAGGACTCGGCAGTGTTAGATGGCCCGCATTGTAGTTCGGCGGTGGACGCGGCTGTAGCTCGTCTGGCAAAAAATATCACTCTCCCAATGGATAATTCAACTTCTTTTAAGGATCCTCTCGATAGGCGAATAAATCTTGACTTAAAAAAAGCGTATCAAATGGCGGACAATGCATGCAAACCAGCTATTGCCTTAACATGGACAGAAAATATAGAGACGGCTATTCGTCAAGATATTCCCAAGGAAGATATGATAAAGGCCCTGGACGAACTTAAACTCTCAGAAGATTTCATTGGCGAAGCGGCAGTTGATACTATCAGGTGTTCTGCAAGGTCAATGCTATGTGCCGTAATGGCTAAACGGGCCCTATGGCTGAAACCTTGGGTGGCTGATACTGCATCCAAACAGAATTGGTGCAAAATACCTTTTTGGAAAAAGCACTTTTGGTGAAAAGTTAGAAAAAGCTATTTCCCGGGTCTGCTTCCCCAGTACAGAAGAAACAGACGCTCCAGATTCCAGCAGGACTCTAACAAATCCTTCCAGACCATCCCAGGAGAACTCGGTAGGCTCAAGGCTCAGGCACTTCTCCAGGGTATGAAGGAGAAACTGCAAGGATCCCTGGGTAGTCTCAACAGTAAAGTATAGTCATTTCTGGACATTCTTAGACCGCCCTCCTATTTACATCTACATAAATACAGAGGTCCCCTCAGAAGTCGGAGGCGCTGCTCCAATTCCTTCATTCCCTACAAGTCCAGCAAGCGGTTATACCAGTACCTCGCTCAGAGAGGTTTTTAGGGTTCTATTCCATACTCTTCCTGGACCCCAAAAAGAGTGGAGGTTGGAGGCCTGTGATAGACCTCAAAAAGCTAAAATCGACATATACCTCTAGAGAGGTTCAAAATGAAGTCGCTACAGACAATAACCCGAGCAGTCTGCCCGGGAGATTGAATGTTGTCGGTGGATCTTCAGGATGCATATTTGCACATACCCATTCTAGAACCCTTCCAAAAATATCTTAGATTTTCAGTTAGCCAGACTCATTTATAATTCCAGAGCTTCCCATTCAGCCTGTGTACTTCACCCAGGGTCTTCACCAAGGTGCTTATTACAATTTTAGCCCCCCTGCAGGATCAGGGGCTCAGGGTGTTCCACTATCTCAACGACATTTTCCTGCTAGCGAAGCATCCAATCTAGCTAATAGAGCAAAGGAAGATCTTATTGGCAACACTGGTGGAGTATGGATGCATAATCAATCATCGGAAGAGTCACCTTTCCCCAACCCAACAGATGATTTACCTGGGTGCATTATTCAACACCAAACAAGGGACTGTGTCCCTACTTCCCCAGAAAGCAGAATTAATCACTCAGAGGATAAGGAAGGTGAGGACATGCTTCCACCTAACAGCTTCAGACTGCTTCAGCCTGCTGGGTCTTATGTCCTTGTGTATTCCAATGGTCCCCTGGACGCATTGGCACTTGAGGCACTTCCAGATAGGGTTCATGACAGGGCATGACTGCTCCAATGCTCAGGAGTTTGAAATGGTAGGCGAGGAAGGAGATGCTTCTGAAACCACGTCCTTTAGGTCATGTCTGTCGGATCACAAATACTACACACACTAGCTCGAAAGGATGGGGAGCGCACTGCAACTGGGTATGGGTCCAGAGAAGATGGACATTCATAACAACAGGTATCGTATCGAATATACTGGAAATCAGGGTCGTATATCTCGCATTGATAGCCTTAGCCCCTCAGATCAAGGGCAGATCTGTTCTGATCCGAATAGACAACAAAGCAGTGGTTTCATACACCCAAAGCCAGGGCGGAACACACAGCAGCTCCCTGCTGAGGGAGGTGGAGCCCCTCATCATCTTGGCAGAGAGGAGCCTGAGAGACTTAAGTGCGGTCTATCTTCCAGGTCACCTGAATAGAAAAGCGGATCTCCTATCCCGGAGATTCTTAGACCCCAACGAACTGGACCTATTTGCATCAATAGTCAATATGAAACTACCAAGGTTTATCTCATGTCTACCTCACCCTTGGGCAGAGGCAACGGATGCCCTGTCAAGTCCCTGGCCATACAGCCTAGCTTATGCCTTCCCTCCATGGCGTTTTATCTCAAGATTCCTCTCCAAATTAGTGACAGAGAAGACAGCGGTCATAGCAGTCCTACCATATTGGCCAAGACGCCCATGGTTCTCAATGGCAATGTGTCTGAACATCAGTTCTCCAGTGAGGATACCTTCAATATAATTTCTCCTATCACAAGGACATCACACCCATCCGAACCCCCAGAGACTGAACCTCCATGTCTGGATATTGAGCGGAAGAGGTTACAATCACTAGGTTGTCCTGCAACCGTCATCTCAACTCTGCTCAAGGCGCACAAACCTTCAACAGATACCATGTACAACAGAGTCTGGAACGAATTCAAGCAGGGACATCTTAACCACTTGAGCCCCGGACCATTATGCTGCCTAAGGACCAGAGGTCTTTTTCCAATTTGGCACTGCGTCGCTTTAACTGCTAATTGCGCGGTCATGCAATGCTGTACCCAAACGAAATTTGCGTCCTTTTCTTCCCACAAATAGAGCTTTCTTTTGATGGTATTTGATCACCTCTGCGGTTTTTATTTTTTGCGCTATATCGTATATTTATTGGTTTGCGCAAAAGTTATAGCGTCTACAAACTAGGGTACATTTTCTGGAATTTACACAGCTTTTAGTTTATGACTGCCTATGTCATTTCTTGAGGTGCTAAAATGGCAGGGCAGTACAAAACCCCCCCAAATGACCCCATTTTGGAAAGTAGACACCCCAAGGAAATTGCTGAGAGGCATGTTGAACCCATTGAATATTTATTTTTTTTGTCCCAAGTGATTGAAAAATGACAAAAAAAAAAAAAAATATTTACAAAAAGTCGTCACTAAATGATATATTGCTCACACAGGCCATGGGCCTATGTGGAATTGCACCCCAAAATACATTTAGCTGCTTCTCCTGAGTATGGGGATACCACATGTGTGGGACTTTTTGGGAGCCTAGCCGCGTACGGGGCCCCGAAAACCAATCACCGCCTTCAGGATTTCTAAGGGTGTAAATTTTTGCTTTCACTCTTCACTGCCTATCACAGTTTCGGAGGCCATGGAATGCCCAGGTGGCACAAAACCCCCCAAAATGACCCCATTTTGGAAAGTAGACACCCCAAGCTATTTGCTGAGAGGCATATTGAGTCCATGGAATATTTTATATTTTGACACAAGTTGCGGGAAAGTGACACTTTTTTTTTTTTTTCCCCATAAAGTTGTCACTAAATGATATATTGCTCACACAGGCCATGGGCATATGTGGAATTGCACCCCAAAATACATTTAGCTGCTTCTCCTGAGTATGGGGATACCACATGTGTGGGACTTTTTGGGAGCCTAGCCGCGTACTGGACCCCGAAAACCAATCACTGCCTTCAGGATTTCTAAGGGTGAAAATTTTTGATTTCACTCTTTACTGCCTATCACAGTTTCGGAGGCCATGGAATGCCCAGGTGGCACAAAACCCCCCCCAAATGACCCCATTTTGGAAAGTAGACACCCCAAGCTATTTGCTGAAAGGCATGGTGAGTATTTTGCAGCTCTCATTTGTTTTTGAAAATGAAGAAAGACAAGAAAAAACATTTTTTTTTTCTTTTTTCAATTTTCAAAACTTTGTGACAAAAAGTGAGGTCTGCAAAATACTCACTATACCTCTCAGCAAATAGCTTGGGGTGTCTACTTTCCAAAATGGGGTCATTTGGGGGGGGTTTGTGCCACCTGGGCATTCCATGGCCTCCGAAACTGTGATAGGCAGTGAAGAGTGAAATCAAAAATTCACGCCCTTAGAAAGCCTGAAGGCGGTGCTTGGTTTTCGGGGTCCCGTACGCGGCTAGGCTCCCAAAAAGTCTCACACATGTGGTATCCCCGTACTCAGGAGAAGCAGCAGAATGTATTTTGGGGTGTAATTTCACATATTTCCATGGCATGTTTGAGCAATATATCATTTAGTGACAACTTTGTGCAAAAAAAAAAAAAAAAATTTGTCTCTTTCCCGCAACTTGTGTCGCAATATAAAATATTCCATGGACTCGACATGCCTCTCAGCAAATAGCTTGGGGTGTCTACTTTCCAAAATGGGGTCATTTGGGGGGGTTTTGAACTGTCCTGGCATTTTATGCACAACATTTAGAAGCTTATGTCACACATCACCCACTCTTCTAACCACTTGAAGACAAAGCCCTTTCTGACACTTATTGTTTACATGAAAAAGTTTTTTTTTTTTGCAAAAAAATTACTTTGAACCCCCAAACATTATATATTTTTTTAAAGCAAATGCCCTACAGATTAAAATGGTGGGTGTTTCATTTTTTTTTTTCACACAGTAATTGCGCAGCGATTTTTCAAACGCATTTTTTGGGGAAAAAACACACTTTTTTTAATTTTAATGCACTAAAACACGCTATATTGCCCAAATGTTTGATGAAATAAAAAAGATGATCTTAGGCCGAGTACATGGATACCAAACATGACATGCTTTAAAATTGCGCACAAACGTGCAGTGGCAACAAAATAAATACATGTTTAAAAGCCTTCAAAAGCCTTTACAGGTTACCACTTTAGATTTACAGAGGAGGTCTGCTGCTAAACTTACTGCCCTCGATCTGACCTTCGCGGTGATACCTCACATGCATGGTGCAATTGCTGTTTACGTTTGACGACAGACCGCCGCTTGCGTTCGCCTTAGCGCGAGAGCAGGGGGCGACAGGGGTGTTTTTTTTTTTGTTTTTTTTTCTTTATTATTTTTTTGCTTTTTTAATCTTACTTTTAAACTGTTCCTTTCATATTTTTTTTTAATCATTTTTATTGTTATCTCGGGGAATGTAAATATCCCCTATGATAGCAATAGGTAGCGACAGGTACTCTTTTTTGAAAAAATTGTGGTCTATTAGACCCTAGATCTCTCCTCTGCCCTCAAAGCATCTGACCACACCAAGATCGGTGTGATAAAATGCTTCCCCAATTTCCCAATGGCGCTATTTACATCCGGCGAAATCTAAGTCATGAAATACTCGTAGCTTACGGTTTCTTAGGCCATAGAGATGTTTGGAGCCACTCTGGTCTCTGATCAGCTCTATGGTCAGCTGGCTGAATCACCGGCTGCATTCTCAGGTTCCCTGTTGAGACAGGAGAGCCAGAGAAAAACACGGAAGACGGTGGGGGGGGGGGCATTCCCTCCCTAGGCTTGTAAAAGCAGTCTAGAGGCTAATTAGCCGCTAGGATTGCTTTTACATGAAAGCCGACCGCTGGCTGAAAAGAATGATACCAAGATGATACCTAAACCTGCAGGCATCATTCTGGTATACCCACTCAAAATCGTGAATGGCGTACCTGAAGACAAAAAAATGGTTAACAATGGTTAACAATAAAGCACAGTAAAGTGTAAATAATTACACACCTGAAAAACAAACATGATAAAACATAATAACAATAACAATAACAATAACAATAACAATAAAACATTGCAGAATAGAATACAGTAAAAAAGAGCAGAACAATAGAGAGAGGGAATAGAGAGAGAGAGAACAATAAAACAACAACTATTTTTTTTTATTTCATATTTTTTTTTTTTTTTACACTTTTTTTGTAACTAACTTTTATAACGGTAACCGGTTCCAGGTTCGGGTCTCTCAAAATGCGATGGCATCTTGGGAGACCCTGTGAAATGACGCCTAGTCTGTGCAATGCTGTACCCTACGCTAATACTCAACTAGTGCATGGTAGCGTTCAAAACATTCACCAATGCAAAGACCAGGATTGTCAGGACAGGAGGGACAATAATAGCGGGTGTCACGCCTATATCCGCGCTTGCTGCAGACACGACATCTTTTTTGGGGGGTTCGTTGGGTAGGGGTACTCGGGAGGACATAAAAATGCCTCTCATGCAGCCGACTGCATTTGGTTGGGGATGTGAATGGGGGAAGTACGGGCGCTGCAGAAGCGGTGGGTTCCCAATTAGGATTGGCGAATGCAGCAGGAAGGGCACTATGGGCACGACGGGCCTGTGTTTGTCTTTTTGGTGGCGGCGGGACACTACTTGTGCTTGCCACCTCACCAGCTTGAACTGCACTTATGGGACTCGCCACGTCACCACGTGTTACTGCAGTGCTGGTTTGACTACGACCGGGGTGTACTAGGCCGCTGGCGCTTGCCAGTTCACCAAAACGCTACCAAAAAACTGTTAGCGATTGCAGGGATCAGGCCTGACTCTGCGAACGCTGCAGTTATGCGTTTAGTGTTTTGTAAGTGACAGTGATCGATCGATACTGCACTTGGGTGGGCTGGGCCGGGCCGGGCGGAGGGGCAAAACGCAGGTGCTAGCAGGTATCTGGGCTGATCCCGCTAACACTGCGTTTTTGGGAACCCTAAACTGCTGGTGACGCTAGTATAGATCTGATCGGATCAGATATTGATGCGATCAGATACTATACCACTAAGGGAGGTGTACGGTGCGTGCGTGGGTGTTAGCGGTACTGGCGCTAATCTGACGCTGCCTGGGGCTGGTGCTTGCCAGTTCACCAAAATACTACCAAAAAAACTGTTAGCGATCGCAGGGATCAGGCCTGACTCTGTGAACGCTGCAGTTATGCGTTTAGTGTTTTGTAAGTGTCAGTGATCGATCGATACTGCACTTGGGTGGGCTGGGCTCGCCTGGGCGGAGGGGCAAAACGCAGGTGCTAGCAGGTATCTGGGCTGATCCCGCTAACACTGCGTTTTTGGGAACCCTAAACTGCTGGGGACGCTAGTATAGATCTGATCGGATCAGATATTGATCCGTTCAGATACTATACCACTAAGGGAGGCGTATGCTGCGTGCGTGGGTGTTAGCGGTACTGGCGCTAACCTGACGCCTGGGGCTGGTGCTTGCCAGTTCACCAAAATGCTACCAAAAAAACTGTTAGCGATCGCAGGGATCAGGCCTGACTCTGCGAACGCTGCAGTTATGCGTTTAGTGTTTTGTAAGTGACAGTGATCGATCGATACTGCACTTGGGTGGGCTGGGCTGGGCCGGGCGGAGGCACAAAACGCAGGTGCTAGCGGGTATCTGGGCTGATCCCGCTAACACTGCGTTTTCGGGAACCCTAAACTGCTGGGGACGCTAGTATAGATCTGATTGGATCAGATATTGATCCGTACAGATACTATACCACTAAGGGAGGCGCATGCTGCGTGCGTGGGTGTTAGCGGTACTGGCGCTAATCTGACGCTTCCTGGGGCGACGCATATCACCGCCGGGCGATCGGGGGGCTAAACCTTTATTCGGTAATAAACGGCGGGTGCCCTGACACTATAAAAAATAAACAAACTAACCAGCGTCAACCGTAACGGTTATACGGTGATCAGTGGTGAAAGGGTTAACTAGGGGGCAATCAAGGGGTTAAAACATTTATTAGGTAGTATATGGGGGTCCCTGACGCTATAAAACGCTGACGGCGAACCTAAATATTTACCTCACTAACTAGCGTCACCAGCGACACTAATACAGCGATCAGAAAAATGATCGCTTAGCGACACTGGTGACAGGGGGTGATCAAGGGGTTAAAACTTTATTAGGGGGGGTTAGGGGGGTATCCTAGACCTAAAGGGGGGTAATACTAACTGTCCCAACACTGTCACTGTCACAAACTGACACTATGCAGTAATCAGAAAAAAAAAAAAAAAAACTGCTGGTGTCAGTTTGTGACAGGGGGGGGGGTGATTGGGGGGGGATCGGGGGGCGATTGGGGGGGGGATCGGGGTGATTTGTGTGCCTGGCATGTTCTACTGTGTGTGTAGTGTTTGGTGCACTCACAGTGAAGTCTTCTCTCCTCGGGCCGGAACGGAAATTACCGAGCCGAGGAGAGATGACATCATTTCCTTTGCTGCTGTTTAGCATACAGCAGCAAAGGAGTGATTCCATTGGCCGGCGGCGATCGCGAGGGGGGGGGCCACGAACGGATGGTCTCCCCCTCATCACCGATCGCCGCTGGACAAAAGACGACCGCCTCGGGCACCGGGGGGGGGTCCGATCGGACCCCCCACCCGCGGAAGGCAAATCACGTACCCTGTACGTGATTTTGCCTGTCCGTGCCACTTTGCCGACGTACATCGGCGTGAGGCGGTCGTCAAGTGGTTAATGAGAGGGCACACCTGGGCACTGCCCAGGGGCCCCAGGTGCATGGGGGGGCCCCTGCACTTTCCCCAAAGAAGCTACTCCTTGAGCCCACGCTGCCCAGAAATTGGGGGCCCCATGATGGCACTGAGAGTGATGGATTCACAGAGGGGGGCAGGCTGGCAGTGGTGCGCCGTGCTGTGCAGATCGATACCTATTTCACAGCCAGCAGGGAGGGATGGGGCCGGAGCGCCAGTGATGCTCCGACCCCGCCCCATGCAGTTTGACTTGGAGCCCGCAGGGTAGGAGCTGCTGAGTCGGCAGCACTGTGAGCCTGCCTGCGGAAGTGGCATTGTGGACGGTGTCATGGTGAGCCCAGCTGTCCAGCACTGTTTGCACTGAAGGGTTTGGAATGCCCAGAGGGATGCTCCCTCCTCCACCCCTCCTTCTGCCTGCATGGCTTGATTGGTATAGGTGAGTCCTTGTCACAGTGCTGGAGGTGAGCCAAAAGTTCACATGCACTGTATCTCCACTGGAAAAGGGGGTACTACATGGATGGAATAATGGTGCTGGGGGATATCAAGGGTGTATGGGGGAAAAAAATGCTGAGGGGGGATCTGGAGTGTATAGGGGGTAGCATTGCTTGGGGTATCTTGGGTGGCTATAGTGCTAGAGGTATCAGGGATGTAGAGAGGCCACAATGTAGGGGGTATCAGGGATGTAGTGGGGTCACAATACAAGGGGTATCTTATGGTATATGGTAACAGTGCTGTGGGAATATCTAGGGCGCAGAGAGGGATCAGAGTGCTGCGGGGGGGGATATCTAGGGTGTAGAGGGGTCAGAGTGCTTGGGGGATCTCTGGGGTGTAGAGGGGTCAGAGTGCTGGGGGGATATCTAGGGTGTAGAGGGGTCAGAGTGCTAAGGGGGATATCTGGGGTGTAGAGGGGTCAGAGTGCTGGGGTGATATCTAGGGTGTAGAGGGGTCAGAGTGCTTGGGGGATATCTAGGGTATAGAGCGGTCAGAGTGCTGAGGGGATATCTGGGGTGTAGAGGGGTCACAGTGCTGGGGGGATATGTGGGGTGTAGAGGGGTCACAGTGCTGGGGGGATATGTGGGGTATAGAGGGGTCATGGTGCTGGGGAGTTATTAACAATGGTAGGGGTAAATCTGGTGTGTGTGTGTGGGGGGGGGGTGGTTGGGTGGAGTTAGGAGTGCTGGATGTATATAAGATGTAGAGGGGTTACAATGTTGAGGGTATCTGAGGCCTTGTCTGCCTCCTACCTACTTGATGTCTGTTTACATGCACTATCTCCATTGTAGGGGCCCCAGAGCATTACTTTGCCCAGGGGCCCATGATGCTATTAAGAAGGTCCTGAATTCAGGTCCTTTGCCACCGGCAAAAGCTTCAACCCCAATACACCCTCGACTTTCCAAATTCTGGATTTCCTCCAAACAGGTCTAGATTTGGGATTAGGGCTAAGTCCCTTAAAAGTGCAAGTGGCAGCCATTTCTGCAGCAACAGGCAGCAGATGGGCAGAAGACCCATTAGTGGTGCAATTTTTTAAAGCAGTCAGGAAGATACATCCGCCTATCAGACAGTCCTTCCCCTCCTGGGACCTCTCCATTCTCCTGGAAGCCTTAGCTGACAAACCGTTTGCTCCTTCAGAAACTATTTAATTATGGAACTTAACCCTGAAACTGTCCTTTTTAATTGCAGTAACATCTGGCAGAAGGGTATCAGAGCTCCAAGCCTTAGAAGCAGACGACAACCATATCATATTCTACCCAGAGAGGGTAGAACTCAGGACAGTTTGCAGATTTACCCTAAAACATCTTTCTCTACTAGGCTATCGGAGCCCTGGACCCTACCAGCCTTTTCCAACCTCATCGCAAACTTGACATAGCAGCCATTTTGAAACACTACCTCCAGGTCACGGCCACCTTCAGAAGCTCACCCAAATTATTCATTATCCCTTGGGGAAAAAACAAGCGCAAAGAGGCAACGGCTAGGACAATCTCTTCATGGATAACAAGACTGACCCAGAAAGCATACAGAGCGAGAGGTCTGGAACCACCTACCTCAATTAAAGCTAATTCCACCAGGTTGGTTTCCTCCTCGTGGGCAGCAAGGGCGAACGTGTCGGTTGAAAAGATCTGCAGGGCAGCACCATGGTCATCTTAGCACACATTTATGAAACACTACTGAGTAGATCCAGGGGCTCTCTCATCTGTTGAATTCGGCATGAAAGCCATCAAGTCAGCATTATCTAAAAATAAAGGATAGTCTCTTCTAAATAACATTTTTTCTAAGCATGGACCCACCCATCTAGCTATTTATCACGAGTATGCTGCCATGGATTCACAGAGAAAACAGAAAATTGTTTCATACTTACCATCATTTTCTTTTCCTGGTGCCTATCCATGGCAGCATACG
The DNA here is from genome assembly GCA_037952925.1 of Lithobates clamitans. Taxonomy (NCBI): domain Eukaryota; kingdom Metazoa; phylum Chordata; class Amphibia; order Anura; family Ranidae; genus Lithobates; species Lithobates clamitans. The sequence continues at coordinate 3,269,366 of JBBGZY010000748.1, forward strand.
CACCGGTATGCTATTTACGTAAGAATGCTGGGGGGGTCTCTGACCCTCTCTTCTAAAGATATTCACTGATCCTGAGGGAGGAGCCAAGGCGGAGCTTGTCACAGGTATGCTGCCATGGATAGGCCCCAGGAAAAGAAAATGACGGTAAGTATAAAACAATTTTCTGGGTTAAAACTGATGTCTTTTTTTTTTTGTCATCAGTGTTTCATTAAGGCGATTTCGCTTTACTTCCTGTCCCATAGACTCCATAGGAAGTGAGAGGAGCATGTCTTCTTAGACAGTTGATAAGTAAACAAGAGTCCCCCTGAAAGATTTCCCCCCAATTTCTATTCTGTTTTTTTTTTTTCTTTTTGGAATTACCCTCACTTTTATGAGCAGTTAGAGAGTGAATCTCCCAAACGGACAAATACAGTAATAAGAACCTGACAGGAAGTCTAACCCTCAACTCTATATTTAAATTTAAATGATGCATTTAGTTTTACATTAGCATTTGTTAATCGTTAAACATTTTTAGAGGGAATTGAGACCAAAAAAATAGCTAACAAGAACAAAACCAGCAATATAAAAAAAAAACAGGGAAGCCCTATGGCGGAATTTTTTTTCCTTCAAAAATGCTGCAAGAACAGAAGAATACCCACAGATCTTCCAGAAATCCAATGTGCTCCTAACTTCCTGCTTGTACTGACAACATAGTGCCAATTTTGCACTAAAATCCGTTGTCAGTTCTGTTTGCTGGACTACAAAACTCTGCCTGTTTCCAACCCCTCTTTGAAGCACTTCACATGACAATATTGGTTTATTTTCTAATAGAATAATGCTGTTGCCATGACTCCCAAGAACCTGCCCACACACTTTATGTAAGGAAAGGGCTCTTGGGGGATGTAGTTCTGGGGGTACACCTATGTTAGTAGTAACTGAGTAACTTTTTTGCCAGTGATGGCAAAAAAGTTGTTTTTTGCTATGGGTAAACTAACAAGGGAAAAAAAGTGTTGGGAACCATTTGAACCTTTTTAAACAGGCCCCTACATATCCTACTTAACAAGGCAAGGAAGAATGTCTGATCTATATACAGTGCCTTGAAAAAGTATTCATACCCCTTGGAATTTTCCACATTTTGTCATGTTACAACCAAAAACGTAAATGTATTTTATTTGGATTTTATGTGATAGACCAACACAAAGTGGCACATAATTGTAAAGTGGAAGGAAAATAATAAATGGTTTTCAACATTTTTTACAAATAAATATCTAAGTGTGGCATGCATTTGTATTTAGCTAAAATCTAGTGGAACCAATTGCCTTCAGAAGTCACCCATACCTCCCAACTGTCCCTGATTTGGAGCAATATCCCTCTGTCCCTCTTTTCCCCTCATTTGTCCCTCATTTCATCCTGATCCATATAGTTGTATAAAAAAGGCACTTTTCTTTTTCAAAAAGTGTTTCCCAGTGATAAACCTTTCATCCAAATTCTAAATTGCTGCTTTTGTACATTTTAAAATCCAATATAAAGGAATAGTAGTAGTAAAAAAAAAGCTCTTGTGAATTTAATTAACCTTTTTTTTTGGTTAATTCTCCTTTAAGGGGGTGTGGCAGGGTCGTGTCTTATGACTACATATATTTGCTAGTAGGTGTCCCTCATTCCCATCTCAAAATGTTGGGAGGTATGGTCACCTAATTAGTAAATAGAGTCCACCTGTGTGTAATTTAATCTCAGTATAAATATAGCTGTTCTGTGAAGAAGGTGTTCTGGTCAAATGAGACCAAAATTGAACTTTTTGGCCTAAAAGCAAAACGCTATGTTTGGCGGAAAACTAACACTGTGCATCACTCTGAACACACCATCCCCACCGTGAAACGTGGTGGTGGCAGCATCATGTTGTGAGGATGCTTTTCTTCAGCAGGGACAGGGAAGCTGGTCAGAGTTGATGGGAAGATGGATGGAGTCAAATACAGGGCAATCTTAGAAGAAAACCTGTTAGACCCCTTTCACACTGGAGCGCTTTGCAGGCGCTACAGCGCTAAAAATAGCGCCTGCAAGGCGCCCTGAAGGAACCGCTGCTGTCTCTCCAATCTGAAAGCCCCAAGGGCTTTCACACTGGTGCGGTGCGCTGGCAGGACACTAAAAAAAGTCCTACTAGCAGCATCTTTGGAGCGGTGAAGGAGCGTATACACTGCTCCTTCACTGCTCCTGCCCATTGAAATTATTGGGGCACCGCCGGCATAGTGCTGCTGCAGCAGCGCTTTGCTGTGGTTGTAATCCGTTCTCGGCCGCTAGCGGTGGGTAAAAGCACCCCGCTAGCAGCCGAATAGCGCCGCAAAATTGACGGTAAAGCACCGCTAAGAATAGCGGCACTTTACCGCCAACGCACCCACCGCCCCAGTGTGAAAGGGGCCTTTGAGTCTGCAAAAGACTTGAGACTGGGGCGGAAGTTCACCTCCCAGCAGGACAACGACTGTAAACATACATCCAGAGCTACAATGGAATGGTACTTTAGATCAAAGATCTAAAGCCAATTGAGAATCTGTGGCAAGACTTGAAAATTGCTGTTCACAGACGCTCTCTATCCAATCTAACAGATCTTGAGCTATTTTGCAAAGAAGAATGGGCAAAAATTTCACTCTCCAAAGCTGGTAGAGACACCCCCAAAAAGACTGGCAGTTGTAAAAAAAAAAAAATGGAAAACCATTTATCATTATTTATTATGTGCCACTTTGTGTTGATCTATCACATAAAATCCCAATAAAATACATTTACATTTTTGGTTATAACTTGACAAAATGTGAAAAATGTCAAGGGGTATGAATACTTTTTTAAGACACTGTAAATACAGTATGTGTTAATGGGCAAAAGAGTGTCATTTTCATGATGAGTGCAAGGTTGAAAAAAGGGTCTGGATTCCTTTAATATATATGTATGTAGTATGTTCCTCTTTAATCACAAATGGCACACTTCTGACTTCTTACAAAGCATTTCCTCATTTTACAGTTCCGCTGCCTCAGCACCTCTATCTATATCTGCACTTGCATACAAGCCCTTGTGGATCTTAAAATACAAAAGTGATGTGGTTATTGTGTCAGTAATTAATTGCAAAATGTGATTTGTGTGTGATTATCATATCATACATATCATATCATACATCATAACCATGATAAGCTTGCGCACATCATTATGGTTCTTACAAAATTTGAGATGTTTGTAGTTATTACATGTACACCTCAGTAAACCATCTACTCACTGAATGATTTACTGGGCAAGGGGAAAAAAAAGGTCACCATTCTGGAGGGGGTGGAGGTAGAGGCATCCTATGATCCCAGGTTCACATCTGTTTCTGCGGGCCGCGTTTGCACGGGTATGGCAGCCTATTAATTTCAATAGGCTGCCGTGCCTCCGTTTTCTGCAGAAAGAGGTGCATGAACCTTTTTCAAAATGCAGCCTGCAGGGAAATTGCATGGTCATTTTGACCATGTGATTTCCCTGCGGTTCCTGCACTCCGCACACACTGAGATTTTACAAGCATAGGGGGTGTCATTCAGAATAAATGGCAGTGCTGTGTGTTTTCTCAGAGCAGCACGCTTTCACTGCAGGTGGTTGCGGATGTAGGAATCACTGAGATTCTTGCACCCACAGCCACATGCATAGGTGAGAACCAAGTGTAAGGCTTTGTTCACACATGTCCTGCTAAGGTTTTCAGTCCATTTTTAAAATCCGGTGCAGTTTTGTCTATCGGTTGAGGTGTGATTTTTACTTGAATTCGCACCAGAACCGGACCTAAAATCGCACAGAACCCTTTTAAAGAATGGACCTCAGCCGTGCTGGACCTGTATGAACTGGCTTCATTGCAAGCCACTTCGGTTCACATTATGCAAGTCGGATGCAGTTCAAAACGCATCCAATTCACATATATGTGAACAGAGCCTAGGCTTTGGTTCACAACTTTGCATGTGGCTACGGGTGCAAGAATGGCATCTGTTCTCACACCCGCAACCACCCGCAACCACCCACAGCCAATTTGCGCTGCTCTTAGAAGACACGCTGGGCTGCCATGCATTCCGCATGGCACCTCCACTTATCTCAGCAAGCAGCGCATGTGCGGGTGCGGGAATTGCATATTTGAAAAGCTGCTTGCACCTTTTTTATGTGGAAACGCAGGCCCGCACAAAACGCGGAGGTGTGAACCTGGGGTAAAGGTTATGGACAGAAAAACATGTGGAAACAGGGCCTGGAGACAGGTGGACCTCACCTGTCATATATTATAAAGTGCTCTCACAAGTTTTTGCCCAATGATTATAAGAATGTATGTAGATAATGAAATGTTCCCATATTCTACCCTCTTCACATGTTTTATCACTATGATTATTGGAATATATGCAGATCATGCTTCCAACTGTCCCTCATTTGAAGGGACTAATCCCCATTTGAAACCACATCCCTCTGTCCCACTTTCCTCTTCAGTTGTCTCCTTTTTTGATCTGATGCATAGAGCAACATAAAAAATACACAGATAGTATAGCTCAGCTTTTCTCAACTTTTTACCCCAGAAGAACTCTTGAAATCATCTCGTCTGGGGGAACCCCTGCTAAAACTATTTATCGGTGGTCAGTCTGAAAAATGTACCTTACTCTGATAGTTAGTGGGAAAAATTCCACCCCTAAAGTCAGGTAAAAAGACTATGTCGTTGGCCATGGACCATCAAATGAGACGTCAACCAGCTACAGCTCAAGGAACCACTAGCAACTTTTAGAAGAACCTTAGGGTTCCAGGGAATCTTGGTTGGCATTGTTGGCACTGTTTCATCAGTGCCAACAATGCAGCCTCACTGTGCCAATCTGCACCCTCACTGTGCCCATCTGCAGCCTCATAAGTGCCCATCAATGTAGCCTCACTGTGCCATCAATGCAGCCTCACTGTGCCCATTTGCAGCCTCATCAGTGCCAACACTGCAGCCTCACTGTGCCCATCTGCAGTCTCAGTGTGCCAACAATGCAGCCTCATCAGTGCCCATCAATGCAGCCTCACTGAGCCATCAATGCAGCCTCACTGTGCTCATCTGCAGCCTCACTAGTGTCAACAATACAGCCTCACTGTGCCAACAATGCAGCCTCACTGTGCCCATCTGTATCCTCATCAGTGCCCATCTGCAGCCTCACTGTGCCCATCTGCAGCCTCACTGTGCCAACAATGCAGCGTCACTGTGCCCAACTGTATCCTCATCAGTGCCCATCTGTAGTCTTGCCAGTACCTTGATTACACACACCGGGTGTCTCCCTCTGTGTCATGAAGCTGCAGTCTTAACTGTTTGGCGGTCGTCCACTGTAACAAAGCCCCACCTCCTTGTCCGTGACAGACGGTGAACTGAACACTGATACAATGCTGGGAAATTGAATCAGTGTTCCGTCTATCATGGATGAGGAGGCAGGGCTTTGTTACAGTGCACGGCTGCCAAACAGCTGCATGACACAGCAGGAGACACCTGCTGTTTGTGATTACACAAACAGAGGGTGGGAGAGGAGGACTCTGCATTTGGATTGGTCCTGGGCACTGGGCACTGCTACAGCCACACCTCAAAGCGGCCACAGGGCAGACGGCCTACCGGGAAATTTCTCGGTATCCTTGTAGGCCAGTCCGGCCCTGCTCC